>JADLZN010002816.1:477500-1099658 GCA_018155175.1 Sinocyclocheilus anophthalmus
CTCTCACACACACATTACAACCACACACTCTCTCTCAGCACACACGACACACGCGCGCAGCAGCGACACACACACACACAACACTTCCTAGCCGTCAAACACACAACACAATCATCTCGCTCTCACACACCCACACGCTCTCCAACACACACGCGCATCGCTGCGCGCACAGCACACGCTCGCTCTCGCACCGCGCGCACACACGCTCGCGCGCAGCGCGCAGCCGCAGGCACACACACGAAGCGCTCGCGCTCGGCACACAACCGCAAAAACGCGCCGCGCCGCGCGCGCAACACAGCCACACACGCAGAAACAACAACACGCAGCCACAGCACGCAGCCGCGCACACACCACGACCACTCTCGCCGCGCGCAGCGCCAAAAAGCACAACCCACAGCACACACACGCGCGCGCTCGCACACGAGGGGCCGCACGCGCGCGCGCAGCTCCAAGAAGCAGCACCACCACGCACTCACGCGCAGCGGCGCACACACTCGAGGCGCGCGCGGCCGCGCGCACAAACCCGCACGAGCGCGAGCGCGCAAAGGCAGCCAGCGAGCAACACACCACACGACACGGCACTCGCGCGGCCGCAGGCGCGCGCGCACCAACAACGCACTCGCGCGCGCTTCTCGCGCGCCCACGCGCACACAACGCACACAGCGCGCACCACAGGGGGGCGCGCGCGGCTACGCGCGCGCCCGGTCGCGCCCCCGCCGCGTCCCCGCGCGGGCGCACAAACACGCAACGCTCTCTCGCACCGCACTGCGCTCGCGCTCCGACAGCAAGCACAGCATCAACACGCTCAAGGCAAGGCAAGGCAAAGGGCGGTAGGGGCATGACAGACGTCAAGAACAGAGGGGGGGCCAAGGCAGGGTACCGAGGGCAGAACAAAAGAACACGAAGAGACAGCCAGAACAAACAAACAAAAAGACAGGAAAATACAGCCATAAGAGGTATAGAAACAGGGAGGGGACGACGAAGGCCGAGGGGGGCACGAGGCGGGAACAGCGGAGGGTGGGGCAGGGAGAAAGAGAACGGGGCGAGCGCAAAGAGGAAGGAAGGGCCGGCACCAAGAAGAGGCGGAAGGGGGGGGGGGCAGGGAAGGGCGAACGGCACGTCAGGAAGGCGCGGCGGGATTTGGACTGTAGGGCAGTGAAGCTGCTTAAGGACGTGTATTTGTCACAGTGAAGGAGGAAGTGCTCCGCCGTCTCTACTGATCCTGATCTACATTCAGTACAGATGCGCTCTTCTTTAGGTAACCAGGTGTTTTATGTGGTCCTCTCTCTATGGCCAGCTGGTGGTCACTCAGTCTGTACTTGGTCAGTAAGTGTCTGTGTGTTATATTCCTGACTGAGAGCAGATAGTCAGCCAGACTGTACTCTCTGTTGAGTTTCAGATAACATTGGAGACGACTTTGGTCTTTGGTTTGTTCTTTCCAATGCTGTATGTATGTCTCATTCTCTTCATTCATAATGTCTTTGATTCTTCCGTGTTTTTCAGGGTTGGTGATATCGAGTGCTTTGTTAGTCAGATCTGACACCATTACAGAGAGATGATTTTTTTGAGCACTCCTTTTTTGTGTTTTTAGTGCTTTAAAATGAAGAGAATCTTCCGAACTAGAGTTCAAGTGGATCCAGAACTTTAGAACTCTTTTTTTTTTAATGATTAGATTTAGGGGGAGACGGCTTAACTCGTCTCTGCAGGCGTTATTAGGTGTGTGTTTCTGTGCACATGAAGGATGCTTCTGCAGAACTCTACATGCAGAGCTTCTAAAGGCTGTTTGTGCCAGTCCTTATGACTGTAGTTACTCGCTGGGCCCCAGATCTCGCTTCCATACAGGGCAATAGGCAGTATGACACTATCCAAAATATTTGTCCAAATTCTGATGGGGATGTTTATTTTGAATAATTTCATTCGTATGGCATGCAGTGCCCTGCGGGCTTTTGTAAGTTGCGTTTTAATTGCCAATTTGAAATTTCCAGTGGGAGTTAAAACCAGACCAAGATAATTATAATGTAAAGCATGTTGAAGTGTGGTGTTGTTTAAAGTAAATAAATGTTTATGTTCTAGATTTCTGGTTTTTTTCTGAAATATCATAATCTTAGTTTTTTGGATGTTGACGTCTAAGGCCCAACCATGGCAGTATTTCGCTTAAAATGTCAATGTTGTTCTGGAGACTTCTGGTGTTCTTAGATAGAATTAGCAATATTCGTCTGCCTATCAGTAATATTTGACTTTGTGTTCTAATAATTGTATTCCCGGACTGTTTGATTGGTCCATTAGATACTGCCGTTCATTGATATATATGTTAAAGTAAAGTCGGGCTGAGGTGGCAGGCATCCCTGTCTCAACTCCTTGCTGTTGAGTAAAAATAGTCTGTTCTTGTGCTGTCCAATTTTTACTGCATGCATTATTTTTGGTTATACATGTTTTTAAGTTAAGGGTCTGTATATTCTACTCCAACTTCGACGCGGCTATTCTATCTACTTACCCTATCCTACCCCTCTACCAAACCTATGCCACTTTGAATGATTTTATAAAACAGTACATTATGCCAAATGGAGTCAAAAGCCTTCTTGAAATCTATGAAGCATGCAAATATTTTTCCTTCTTTCTTTTGGTGTACATGTTAATTTATTAACGTGTGTAGTGTGTGAATATGGTCAGTGGTTCGATGTTTAGGGAGGAAGCCAATTTGAGATTTGCTGATGACATTGTGCTGCTTTAAGAAAGATGAAATCCGAGAGTTGATTATTGAGCAAAATACTTTTCCCAAATTACTGGTGACACAGATTCCTCTGTAGTTATTAGGATCTGTTTTGTCTCCACTTTTAAAGACAGGAGAGATGAGTCATGTGTTCCAGACCTCTGGAAAAATGCCTGAACTCAAAATCAAGTTAAAAAGTTTGAGTAATGCTATCTGAAATTCAGGAGAGCTGTTTTTAAGCTGTTTTTGTCTCTCTCTCTCTCTCTCTCAATCCACTGTCTCTCTCTTTCTCTCTCTCTCTCATACACACTGGCACCTAACACACACACACTCTTCTCTCTCTCGTGCAGCAAAACACACACACGACACACAGCACACACTACTCTCTCTCTCATCTCACAACCACACGACACTCTCTCCTCTCTGTCTCTCACATCCACACACACACACTCTGCTCTCTCTCCACAGGCAGCATCACACACAGGGGAAACACACACATCACACACGCTCGCGTCTTCTCTGCATCTCACAACAATCAACAAACGAGCAAACCACTCAATTCAATTCAATCAATTCAATTACTTATTGGTAAAACATGACAAAAGGCAACATTTGGCATTGCCAAAGGGCATGTATACCTGTAAAAGGAGAACATATCAGACCGTGTAATTTGGAAGTCAATATAGCCATTTTAATAACATATGAACCAGTAATTATTGAGAAGAATGACATTAAACATATTGGAGACATATAAGCATATATATATATAGTAACAGGTTATATAACAAGGATTATTTCTGTATTTATTTAACTAATAAACTGAATAACTGGATTCAACGTTATCTACAGTCGTGTATTGGTTGGTTTGGTGTGAGTTAGCCGTATAACACGAAACTGGATATTGGTTTCGTGGCTGTGCCTCAGGAGTTGGCAGGCTGCTATAAATCTTGCAGCTATATTTGCACACTTATTTCACCAAGAATGAAGGTGAGTTTTTCAGTTAGGGTGCAATTATTAAATTGGGGAAATATTTTGTTTATTTTGGGGTAATAGTGGTCTCTGATGGTTAGGTATTCGGGGCATTCTGTGAGGAAGTGCAGCTCTGTCTCTATCTCTCCCAGACTGCAGTGGGAGCAGAGTTTCTCCTCACGGGAGAGCCAGGTTTGTCTGCGCCGGCCCGTCTCTACAGCAGACTGTGCTCGCCTCTCTTCTCAGCTGCAACCATACACACACGCATCTACTCTCTCGCACACACACACCACACACGACAGCATCTCAATCTCAAGCCACACACACACACACTCTCTCTCACACACACACACACTCCTCTCTCACACACACACACACACACACTACACACAGGCACTTCTCATCTCAGCCACACACACAACACACGACACACACCCTACTTACGACATCTCATCGCTCATCAGCAACAGCACACCCTCTCTCTCTCACACCACACAGCACACCTCTCCTTCACATCACACACACACTCTCTCCAGGATCAGCGACACAACACAGCACTCTCTCTCTCACACACACACTATCTCTCTCTCACACACACAACACACACTCTCTCTCTCACACACAAACCACACACTCTCTCTCCACACACACACACCGCTTCTCCACACACACACACACATCTCCGTCTCATCAACACACACTCTGCATCTCTCGACACACACTACTCTCTCATCACACACACACACTCACACACACATACACACTCAAACACACACACTCACAACACACACACTCTCTCTCTCTCACACACACAACACACACACACACTCTCACACACAACACACATCTCTCTGCAAGCACACACACTCTCTCACACACACATCATCTCTCTCAGCACCACACACACTCTCTCTCACATCCACACACAGCACACACACTCTCTCCCTCCTCTACAGCACTACACACACACACTCTCTCTCTCCGCAGCAAAAGCACGCTCTCGGTCTTCAGCAGGCACACAACTCTCTCCTCACACATACAACACTCTCTCTGCAGCCAGCACAGCATGCCCAGCTCTCTCGCACTGCACACATCTCTGTCTCACGAGACTCACGACACTCTCTGCTCCAAAGCCAGCACACACACACACTCTCATCTCACACACAGCACTGCTCTCACACACCACACAACACATCTCTCTCCTCGACACACTGCACACACAACTCACACACTCTCTCTCGACACACACAGCCACACATCACACCTCTCTCTCCTCGGCACACACACACCCCACACTCCTCTCTCCTGCTGCATCACACAACACACACACCTCTCTCATCTCAACACACACACACACACTCTCTCTCATCACACACACACACACACACACACTCCTCTCTCTCACACACACACACACACACTCTCACTCTCATACACACACACACACAACACACACACAGCCTGAGACACAACACACACACACACACAACACAAACACACACACACACACACACCTCTCTCCCACACATCACAACACTCTCATCTCACCCACACACACTCTTCACCTCCTCACACACTACACCCTCTCCTCACACCTACACTCTCTCTCACACACACACACTCTCTCATTTCACATTCACCGACACGTCTCATCTCACACACACTCTCTCACACCTCACACACCACACGCTCTCTCCTCACACAGCAGCACAAACAGAACCACTCTCTCTCTCTCATCTCGACACCACAACACATCTCTCACTCTCTCACCCACCAACACCACTTCACTCACATCTCTCTCTCTCCTCTCACACACACATCACGAAACACACACACACTCTCTCTCTCTCACACACACACACACACACTCTCTCGCACACACACACACACACACTCACACGCACACTCTCCTGCTCCATCACACCACAGAACACATCACTCACACTCACTCTCTCGCTCAAAAACACATACTACACTCATCATCTCAGTCCTCTCTCATCTCAGCTACAACTACACACTCTCTCTCTCTCTTCACACACACACACACTCATCTACACGAGAGCACTCACTCACACACATCACTCTCTCTCACACTTCACACAGCTGGACAAGGCCACTGCTTCTCTCACACTCATCAAACTTCGTTCTCACACTCACACACACACAACACTCTCTCTCACACTCACACACACACACACAAAACACACTCAGCCACACACAACACTCTCTCTCATCCACACGAGTCACACACTCCTCACTACACACACACAGCACACTCTCTCCACACATCACACGACTCACACACACTCTCTCACTCTTCTCTCTCACACAACACACAAACAGCTGTAGTAACGCTTCACACACACACACTCTCTCTCTCTCTCACACGACACAACACCTACCACTCTCTTCTCCCTCTCTCACATCGTCATCACACAGACGACAACATCTCTCTCTCTCTCCACACCACACCCAAATGCTCTCCTCTCTCTTCAATCAGCCCACACACTCTCTCTCTCTCTCACACACACTCACTCACTCACTCTCTCTCTCTCTCTCACACACACACAATGTTTGTGTGTTCCTCTCATATTTATTTTATTATAATGGACAGCCAGAGCATAACAACATACTTGCTTGCTTTCAGCTGTTCTCGGATGATCTAGCCTATTCCATACACACTACTGTCAAACCTATATGGGACGAGTAACATGTAAAAGTTCCCAAAAAGCAAAGGGCATTCTTGTGACACAGCAGGAGCAATTTAGTTAAGACAACCTACTAAACAACATCCATGGATGCATTCAGGAGAATAAAACCAATAATGTCTGGAGCTGGAAGTGAAAGTTTGCTTTGGGTTGATCATTTGAATTCCTTACACAAGCACAGCGCCATCATTTGCAAGGTAAATGAGCTCTGAGTGAGCAGGACATAGTATGTACTTCAGAAGTAAAGGCCTGATGAATGGTCGTACACACTTGAACAGACTGCAGAGCTGCCTTGCGGTGATATGAAGCAGTCTTGACCATCAGCTGACCACAGGTGTGACAGAACATGCATCAGTCACAGAATCATAAAAGCACGCGCTCTCATCCTCACATGAACACAGCTCAGAGCCAGAGAGCACTCATGCTGGGATGAGGTCCTGTGTTTTGCTTCGCAATACTATCTAGACAATCTGTCTTTATCCAAACTAAACAAGTATCCAATTTCCGCTCGGTTCCAATGAGCCCAAAACACTCGCGTCCAGCTTAAACTAGAAAGCGAACACCATGTAGAGATGAAACTCACCTCCGTAGCTCTGCCCGTACAGTCAGTCCGTGAAGTGTGTCGGCATTCACGTGAGCTCAGTCCCGGTGTCCCGGATGTTGACCAGCCTCGGCTCCCGGGATGAAGTGACGTCACGCTCGGCAGGTCGCGCTGTGGCTTCTGTATCCCGGATGAAC
Source organism: Sinocyclocheilus anophthalmus (assembly GCA_018155175.1). Taxonomy (NCBI): domain Eukaryota; kingdom Metazoa; phylum Chordata; class Actinopteri; order Cypriniformes; family Cyprinidae; genus Sinocyclocheilus; species Sinocyclocheilus anophthalmus. The sequence goes on from JADLZN010002816.1 coordinate 484,626, forward strand.
TTGGATGAATTCACCGACGCGGGAAAAAAATGCTATTGCTTTATGAAACACACTGGATTTTCTGATTATCTGAAATTATGTATAATGCTTTTGATTTTGAATGCCTTGTTTGTTAGATGAAATGAATGGAAAACAGCGCACTCTGGTGTTTTCCCATTGTATTATAAAAAAGCGAGGTGAGTGTGTTTGTGTGTGTGTGTTTGTGTGTGTGTGTGTTTGTGTGTGTGTGTGTGTGTGAGTGTGTGATTGTGTGTGTGTTTGTGTGCGAGTGTGTTTGTGTGAGTGTGTTTGTGTGAGTGTGTGTGTGTGTTTGTGTGTTGGTGAGTGGTGTGTTTGTTTGTGTTTGTGTGTGGGTGTGGTTGGTTGCGTGGTCGTGAGTGTGTTGGGTGTTTGTGTGTGTTTGTGTGTGTGTGTGTGTTTGTTTGTGTGTGTGTGTGTGTGTGTTTGTGTGTGTGTGTGTGTGTGTGTTTGTTTGTGTGTGTGTGTGTGTTTGTGTGTGTGTGTTTGTTTGTGTGTGTGTGTGTGTGTTTGTTTGTGTGTGTGTTGAGTGTTGTTGTGGGTGGTGTGTGTGTGTGTTGTGTGTGGTTTGGGGGGTGGTGTTTGTGTGGTGGTTGTGGTGGGGGTGTGTTTTGTGAGTGGGTTGTGATGAGTGGTTGTTTGTTGGTGGTGTGTGGGCTGTTTGTGTGTGAGGGTGCTGTTGTTGTGTGTGTGAGTGTGGGTTGTTGGTTCGTGTGAGTGTGTTGTTATGTGTGTGGAGTGGGTGGTGTCTGTGTGTGTGTGTGTGTGTTGTGTGTGTGGTGTGTGTGTGTTGTGTGTGTGTTGTGTGGGTGTTGTGTGTGTGTTGTGTGAGTGTTGTGTGAGTGTTGTGTGAGTGTTGTGTGAGTGTTGTGTGAGTGTTGTGTGTGTGTTGTGTGGGTGTTGTGTGTGTGTTGTGTGTGTGTTGTGTTTGTGCCGCCCGTGTGTGTGTGTGGGGGTGGTGTGTGTGTGTGAGTGTGTGTGTTGGTGTGTGTGTGTTTGTGTGTGTGTGTGTGTTTTTTTTGTGTGTGTTTGTGTGTGTGTGTGTAGTGTGAGTGTGTGTGTGTGTGAGAGATAGTGAGTGTGTTTTGGAGTATTGTTGTGTGTGGTGTTGTGTGTGTGTGTGGTGTGTGTTGTGTGAGTGGTGTGTGTGTGTGTGTTTGTTTGGTGTGTGTGTGGGTGTTTGTTTGTGTGTGTGTGTGTTTGTCGGAGTGTGTTTGTTTTGGTGATGTGGTGCGTGTGTGTTTGTTTTGTTTGTGTGAGTGTGGGTGTGTGGTTTGTTGTGGGTGTGTGTGTGGGTGTTTGTGGTGTAGTGTGTTGTTTGTGGTGTGTGTGTGTGTTTGTGTGTGTTTGGTGTGTGTGTGTGTGTGTTTGTGTGTGTGTCTGTGTGTGTTTGTGAGTGAGTGTGTGAGAGCGAGAGTGTGTGTGTGTGTGTGTGTTTGTTTTTTGAGTGTGTGTGTGTGTGTGTTTTTGTGTGTTTGTGTGTGTGTTTTTTGTGTGTGTGTGTTGTGTGTGTGTGATGTGTGTGTTGTGTGTGTGTGTGGTCTATGTGGTGTGTGTGTGTGTTGTGTGTGTGTTTGTTTGTGTGTGTTTGTGTGTGTTTGTGTGAGTGTTTGTGTGTGTGTGTTTGGTGTGTGCTGTGTGTGTGATTTTGGAGTGTTGTGATGTGTGTGTGTTGGGTGCCGAGTGTGTTTGTGTGAGGTGGTGTGTGAGTGTGTGTGGTTTGTTTGTGTGTGCGTGTGTGTGTTTGTTTGTGTGTGTGTGTGGGTTGTTTTGTGGTGGTGTGTTGTGGGGGTGTGAGGTTGTGTTTTTTTGTGGTCTGGTGTGTGTGTGTGTGTGTGTGTGGTGTGTTGGTGTGTGTGTGTGTGTTTGTGTGTGTGTGTGTTTGTGTATTGGTGGTTTGTTTTGGTGTGTGGTGTGGGTGTTTTTGTGTGAGTGGGTTGTTTGTGTGTGTGGTTGAGGTTTGGGGTGTTGTGTGTGTGTGGTGTGTTGCGCTGTGTGTTGTGTGAGGGTTATGTTTGTGGGAGTGTGTTTGTGTGAGTGTGTGGTTGTGGGTTTGTGTTTGTGGGTGTGTGTTGGGTGTTTGTGTTTGTGTGTGTGTGTGTGGGTGAGTGTGTTTGTGTGTGTGTGTTTTTTGTGTGTGTGGGTGTGTGTGTTTGTTTGTTTTTGTGTGTGGAGTTGGGGGTTTGTGTGTGTGGTGGGTTGTGTGTGTGTGTGTGTTTGTGTGAGTGTGTTTGGTGTTGTGTGTGTGTGTGTGTTTGTTTGGCTTTTTTGTGTGGTGGGTGTTGTGTTGGAGTGGTTCTGTGTGAGTGTGTTTGTGTGAGTGTGGGGTGTGTGTGTTTGTTTGTGTGGGTGTGTGTGTGGTTGTGTGTGTGTGTGTGTGGGTTGTGTGTGTGAGTGTGTTGTTGTGTTTGGAGGTTGTTTTTGTTTTGTGTGGTGTTGTGTGTGTGTGTGTGTGTGTGTGTTTGTGTTTTGTGGGTTCGGTCTGTGTGGTGTGTGTGTGGGGTGTCGTGTGTGAGTGTTGTGTTGTGTGAGTGGTTTGTTGGGTAGTGTGTGGGTGATTCGTGTGTGAGTGGGTTTGTTTGGTGTGTGAGTGTGGTTTGTGTGTGTGTGTGTGTGTGTTGTGAGTGTTGTGTGTGTGTGTGTGTGTTGTGTGTGTGTTTGTTTGTGTGTGTTTTTGTGTGTGAGGGTGGTTGTTTGTGAGTTTGTTTGTTTGTTTGTGAGTGTGTTTGTTTGTGTGTGTGAGTGTGTTTGTTTGTGTGTGTGGTGTGGTGTGTGGTGTGTGTGTGTTGTGTGTTGTGTGTATGTGTGTGTGTGTGTAGTGTTTGTGTTTGTGTGTGTGTGTGATTGTGTGTGTGTTTGTGTGCGAGTGTGTTTGTGTGAGTGTGTTTGTGTGAGTTTTATTGAGTGTGGTGTGTGTGGTTGTTGTTGGGGTGTGGGTGGGTGGTGTGTGTGAGGTGTTTGTTTGTGTGTGTGTGTGTGTTGGTGTGTGGTGTGTGTGTGTGTGGTGTGTTTGTGTGAGTGTTGTTTGTGTGTGTGTGTGGGTGTTTTGGTGGTAGGTGTGTTTGTTGTGTGTGTGATGTGTGTGTGGTGAGGTGTGTTGTATGTGGTTTGTGTGTGTGTGAGTGTGTGTGTGTGTGGGTTTGGGTTGTGTGTTGTTTGTGCGTGTGTGTGTGTGTGTTTGTGGTGTGTTGTGTGTGGGGTTGTTTGTGTGTGAGTGTGGGTTTGTTTGTGTGTGTGAGTGTGTTGTTGGGTGTGTGTGGTGTGGTGTCTTCTGTTGTGTGTGTGTTTGTGTGTGTGGTGTGTGTTTGTGTGTGTGTGTTTGTGTGAGTGAGTTTGTGTGTGTGTGTGTTTGTTTGTGTTTTTGTGTGTGTGTGTGGTGTGGTGTGTGGTGTGAGTGTGTGGTGTGTGATGTGGTGTGTGTGTGTGGTGTGTTGTGTGGGTGTGTGTCGTGGTGGAGGGGTAGTGTGAGTGGATTCTTGTGGAGTGACCCCGTTGTGTGTGTGTTTGTTGTGTGTGGTGTGGGTGTTTGTGTGTGTGTGTTGGTGTGTGTGGGAGTGTGAGGGTTTGTTTTGTGTGTGGAGTGTGTGTTTGTGTGTGTGTGTGGTGGTGTGTGTGTGTGTGGGTGTGTGAGACTGTGTGTGTGTGGGTGTAGAGTGTGTGTGGGTGTTTGTGTGGAGTGGTTTGTGTGTGTGTGTGAGGGTGGTGTGTGTGTGTGTGTGTGAGATGGTGTGTGTGTGTGTGTGTGATGTGTGCTTCTGTGGTGTGTTTTGTGTGTGTGTGTTTTTTGTGTGTGTGGGTGTGTGTGTTTGTTTGTGTGTGGTGTGGTGTGTTTGTGTGTGTGTGTGTGTTTGGTGGGTGTGTGTGTGTGGTGTTGTGTGTGAGGTGTTTTTGTGTGTGGGTGTGTTTGTGTGTGTGGGTGTGTGAGAGAGTGAGTGAGTGTGAGTGTGTGTGTTTGTGTGTGTGAGTGTGTTTGTAAGAGTGTGTGTGTGTGTGTGTAAGAGTGTGTGTGTGTGTGTTTGTGTGGGGTGTGTGTGTGTGTGTTGTGTGGGTGTTGTGTGTGTGTTGTGTGAGTGTTGTGTGAGTGTTGTGTGAGTGTTGTGTGAGTGTTGTGTGAGTGTTGTGTGAGTGTTGTGTGAGTGTTGTGTGAGTGTTGTGTGTGTGTGTTGTGTGTGTTTTGTTTGTTGATTGTGTGTGTGTGTGTGTGTGTTTTGTGTGTGTTTTGTGTGTGTTTTGTGTGTGTTTTGTGTGTGTTTTGTGTGTGTTTTGTGTGTGTTTTGTGTGTGTTTTGTGTGTGTTTTGTGTGTGTGTGTGGGTTGTGTGTGTGTGTGGTGTGTGTGTGTGTTGTGTGTGTGTGTGTTTGTGTGTTTTTGTGTTTGTGTTTGTGTGTGTGTGTGATTGTGTGTGTGTGTGTGTGTGTATGCTTGGGTTTGCGTTTTGCATGTATGTTTGTGTTTGTTTGAGTGTTTGTGTGTGTGTGTGTTTGTGTTGTGTGGGTGTGTGTGTGTTGGTTTGTGTACTGTGTGTGTGGGGTGTGTTGTTTTGGGTGTGGTGATTGTGTGTTTGTTGGGTGTGTGTGGTGTGTGTGTTGGGGTGTTTTGTGTGTGTGTGGGAACTGTGTGGTTGGTGTGTTGTTTGTGTTTTGTGTGTGTGTGTGTGGGTGTGTTGGTGTGGGTGTGTGTGTGTGTGTTCTTGGTGTGTGATTGTGTGTTTGTTTGTTGGTGTTGGTGTGTGTTGTGATGTGTGTTGTGGAGGGTGGTTGTGTGCTGGTGGTGATTGGTGTGTGTGTGTGTGTTTGTTTGTGTTTGTGTTTGTGTTTGTGTTTGTTTGTGTGTGTGAGTGTGTTGTTTGTGTGTGTGTGTGGGTGTGTGTGTGTTGTGTGTGTGTGAGTATTGTGTGTGTGTGTGTGTGGGGGTGTGGTGTGTGTTGGGTGTGTGTGTGTGGGGGTGTGTTGTTTGGTAGTGTGTGTTTGTGTGTGTGTGGTGGGTGTGTGTGTGTGTGTGTGTTGTTTGGGTGTGTGTGTTTGTTTGTGTGTGTGTGATTGTGTGTTTGTTTGTTTGTGTGTGTGTGTGTGTCTCTCTGTGTGTTTGTGTGTGTGTGATGTGTGTGTGTGTGAGTGAGTGTGTTGTGTGTGTGTGGGTGTGTGTGTGTGTGGTGTGTGGTGTTTGTGTGTGTGTGTGTGTGGTTGTGTTGGGTGATGTGTGTGTGGTGTTTGGTGTGTGTTGTTGTTTGTTGTGGTGTGTGCGTGTGTTTGTTTGGGTGTGTAGTGTGTGTTGTTTTTGTGGTGTTAGCCACCACGTGCAGTTTGTGTGCAAACTGCTGCAGCCAGACAGACGTGTGTTGTCCCCCGAGCACAGCCTCCACGTCCATTGAGACAAGTCGGTGCCCACTCTAACGTGTGTGTGTGTGTGTGGGGTGTGTGTTTGTGTGTGTGTGTTTTCTGTTCAGTTGTCTGCGAGTGAGTGTGTGTGTGTGTGTGAGTTTTGTGTGCGTGTGTGTGATTGTGTTGGTGTGTGGCGTGTGTGTGTGTGTGTGTGGGTTTGTTTGTGTGTGTGTGTGTGTTGTTGGTGTGTGTGTGTGTGTGTTTTTTAGTGTGTGTGTGTTGTGTGTTTTTAGTGTGTGTGTGAGTGTGTGTGTGTTTGTGTGTGTGTGCTGTAGTTTGAGTCGTGTGTGATTGTGTGTGTGCGTGTGTTTTTTGTGTGGGTGTGAGTGTGTTTTGTTGTATGTATGTGAACGTGTTTTTGTGTGTGTGTGTTTGTGTGTTTTTTTGTGTGTGTGTGTGTGTGTGTGTGTTTTTGTGTCTCTGTGTGGAATTACCGTGGTTTGTTGGTTTGTGACCCAACGTCGCGTGTGTGTGTGAGTGTATTGTGTGTGTGTGTGTCGGGGACTCATGTGTGACAGTGCAGTTTGTTGTTTGGGTGTAGTGTGTGAGTGATGTTGTTTGTGAGGGTTGTTGTGTTTCTGGTGTCGTGAATTGTGTGTGTGTGGTGAGTGTGTTTGTTGTGTGTGGAGTGTGTTTGTTTGTGTTGTGTTTTTTGTGTGTGTGTGTTTGTTGTGTGGTGTGGTTGGTTGTGTGTGTGTGATTGTGTGTTTGTTTGTTTGTGTGTGTGTGTGTGTGTTTTTTTGTGTGTGTGTGTGTTTGTTTGTGTGGTGTGATTTGTTTGAGTGTGTTTGTTTGTTGTGTGAGTGGGTTGTTGTGTGTGTGTGTGAGTTGGTTTGTTTGTGTTGTGTGGTATGTGTGTGTGTGTGTTGTTTGTTTGTGTGTGTGTGCGGTGTTTGTTTGGTGTAGGTGATGTGTTTTTGTTTGTTTGGGGTGGGTTGTGGGGGTTGGGTGGTGTGTTTTGCTTGTGTGTGGGGTGATTGTGTGGTTGGTTTGTTTGTGTGTGGTGTGGTGGTGGTATGTGCCTAATACATTTTTATTATATATTAAAAATCTGAATTGCAAGATAAAATAGGTACGTTATGTAAAATGTTATAGGTATAAATAGTAGGCTATTTCATGCTGTAACTGTAGGGCTAAGTATCTAATATGTGAATACATATCCACTATGAACTGCATATGTATAAATCTTGGGGACCAATATTTACTGAGCTTTGATGACTGATGAACTGAATAATTCCAAAATAGTTAAACGTTAACTATGAAAAAGAATAGCTGAACATAAGTTCACAAATAAAATATATTGTTTAAATTGTTACTGCCTTGAGTTATTATTTTGGAATAAATGTAAAATGCTTAAAAGAGTCATTCTATATTTAGGGGTACATTTCAAAATCAGTATTCTCTTTTGATAAATAAATTAAGTGGTTGAATAATATATCCCCTTAATGTGCTAAATTAATTGTTTGGCAAGCTTAAGCTCTAATGACTTTTTAAATATGTTCATGAAAATTAACATTTGATTCATTATTTTGTCAACTGTGTTATGGACAAATGTTGTGTCAAATGAAACATGAATGAAGTCCCACATGTCTGATTACACATTTGTTGGAAGGTCTCTGAGTCTATTCACCAGAGGTTTTGAGGTTAAATGTCTAACTGATTTGAAAATATGAATTTGGGGCTTCATAGTGGGCGTACTGTGGGATGCTATCATGAAGGATGATACTTTTCTTTACCATAAATCCACAGCGTGCTGAATTTAGGGTTATTCACCATCTTTACCAAAGTCATCCATCTCCAGAGATATCCCCATCTTTTTTTCTGACGGATTAGTTCACATTTAAAAGATTTATCAAATAAAAACCACACATAACACAGTTGACATGTAAGAATGAACTTAGTATCCATAAAGCATTTTAAACACACACATTATAATAATATATATTATAACGTTAATGAATATATTATATTATTATAAAGGTAAATGAAGTTTTATAATGCATCATGACACTTCAAGTTGTAAGGACTTATTCAAAAACATTATAACACTTTATCAGTCATGACTAAGCAGAAATAGATATATGCCAAAATGTATAATATTATATATGTTTATGCCAATCATGAGGAATTCTGAATGCTTTTTAACCCTTGACAAATGTGAATGTAATGTGTATATAATATTATGGATACTGAGTTCATAGAAAGTTTATCCATGGTTTTAGGCAATTCCTATGTAATTTCTGTGTAATAACAATAGTTTGTGAATATATATTTTTATCAACAACACTCAGTGGGAGCATAAATTGACACTGAATTGCCAACATTGTCAACCGTGTTAATCCTTGTCAACTGTGTTACAGTTGATGGGTAACACAGTTGACATTTCAGCTGTTTTAGGGCCTTGTGCAAACTGCTGACCTTGGAATAATTAGTACATGACCTTGATTAACTTTTGTTTTTATATTCTTTCTCTACATATTTATAAACATAACATGTGACCAGAACATGTTGATAACACAGTTGACGGTCAATCAATCTATTCTATGTGCAGACAATAATCTAGATAAAATATTGAAGAGGAGAAGTCATGACTTTCCACACTGTCTTCAAATTTCCCTCCAAAAAAGGAAAACACATCATGTGATGTTGGACATGTGACTTTGGAACAAACCATTGCTGATTTATAAGGGGTTTTATAGGGAGTAACAGAGTGGACACCGATTTCTCGGACATACACAAAATGGATGATGTAATGTAAATGCATGAGCAAAATATTTTTAAAAACACCTTTAAAAACACCTTTCTCATAATTTAATGATTATTTTGGACAAATATTTATAAGAAATATGTACAGAAACATGTATTTTAGAGCTAATCTGAAGAGCAAAACCTCACATTTACCAAATCAGACAGCACAAAAACAGCATAGTATAGAATATGCCATTTTTGCAACATAAAAAATGGATATCTGTTGGATTTTTGTATTAAATGAATTATAAATGTCCCCTGATATAAAAGTGATCATTGTTTGAAGTGAAACATTATTAAAAAATTAGTAAAATTGATACTAAAGTCCGTGGACATGACATGTACCCCTAATTATAGAATGACTCAAAAACACTAACTTGATGAGCTTCATATTTGGCTTTAATAAACAGAATACTGATTACATTGTTAATGTAAAAAAATAACATTATTATTAGTGGTGGTTGAGGAGCTTCCCCATTCGTATGTAAAGTGATGGATTTTTAATGAGCGCCCATGTATAAAGGGCTATATAAATGGTAAGGAATTAGTATATTATTTTCTACCAAGTACGTTGCAACCTAAGAACATGTGACGGGGACCGGATTCTACATTGACTAAAAACAGAAAAAGGACTTTGCCTCATAGCTAGAACACCATCACCAACGGCCATGATATTATACCTCTATATCTATATATATCATATATATATACAGTGGGTTACAGAAAAGATTGCAGACCCCTTACATTTTTCACTTTGTATATTGCCGCCATTTGCTAAATCATTAGTTTAATTTTTTTCTCATAATGTACCACAACACCCAGATTGACAGGAAAAAACACAGAATTGTTGACATTTTTTGCAGATTTATTAAAAAAGAAAAAAAACTGAAATATCACATGGTCATAAGTATACACATTGCTCAGTATTTAGTAGAAGCACACTTTTGATATAATACAGCCATGAGTCTTTTTGGGAAAAGATGCAACAAGTTTTTCACACCTGGTTTGGGGATCCTCTGCCATTCCTCCTACCAGATCCTCTCCGTTCCTGTCAGGTTGGAGTGTGAACAACGTTGGTGGACAGTCATTTTTAGGTCTCTCCAGAGATGATCAATTGGGTTTAAGTCAGGGCTCTGGCTGGGTTATTCAAGAACAGTCACAGAGTTGTTGGGAAGCCACTCCTTCGTTATTTTAGCTAAGTGCTTAGGGTCATTGTCTTGTTGGAAAAGAACCTTCGGCCCAGTCTGAGGTCCTCAGCACTCTGGAGAAGGTTTTCGTCCAATATATCCCTGTACTTGGCCGCATTCAACTTTCCCTCGATTGCAACCAGTCGTCATGTCCCTGCAGCTGAAAAACACCCCCACAGCATGATGATGCCACCACCATGCTTCACTGTTGGGACTGTATAGACAAGGTGATGAGCAGTGCCTCCTGGTTTTCTCCAAACATACCGCTTTAGAAATTAAGGCCAAAAAAGTTATAGTCTGGTCTTAGTCTCATCAGACCAGAGACTATTTTTCCCATCTGGAGTCCTTCAGGTGTTAACCAAAAACCATGGGGTATCTTTAATGGATTGCAATGAGGAGGAGGCTTCCGTCGGGCCACCTGCCTAAAGCCCCGATCTGGTGGAGGGCTGCAGTGATGGTTGACTTTCTACATCTTTCTCCCATCTCCTGACTGCATCTCTGGAGCTCAGCCACAGTGATCTTTGTGTTCTTCTTTACCTCTCTCACCAAGGATCTTCTCCCCGATAGCTCAGTTTGGCCGGACGGACAGCTCTAGGAAGGGTTTTGGTCGTCCCAAATGTCTTCCATTTAAGGGTTATGGAGGCCACTGTGCTCTTGGGAACTTTAAGTGCAGCAGAAATTTTTTTGTAACCTCGGCCAGATCTGTGCCTTGCCACAATTATGTCTCTGAGCTCATCAGGCAGTTCCTTTGACCTCATGATACTCATTTGCTCTGACATGCACTGTGAGCTTGTAAGGTCTTATATAGACAGGTGTGGCTTTCCTAAGTTCCAGTCCAATTCATGTATAATCAAACAAGCTGGACTCAAATGAAGGTTTGTGAGAACCGTGTGATTCAAGGATGATTCAGAGAAGAACGGCAGCACTCGGATGTTATAATATATGAGTTTCACAGCCAAGGGTTGAACCTTTATGGGCCATGTGATCGTCATGATATTCTTTTTTAAATCTGCAAAATAGTCTAAAATTCTGTGTTTTTTGTCAATATGGTGTGTCTCTGTGTTTACATTAATGAGGGGGGGGGGGGTGGGGGAAAAAATTTAAACTAAATGATTTTAGCAATGGTCCGGCAATATACCAAAGAGACTGAAAATTTAAATAATTTGTAATACTTTCCATAACACTGTATATTATATATATATATATTATATATAATATATATATTCATTTTAATAGCATCTGCTATAATATATTATGTGTGATTTTAAAGTTTCTTTTAAGGACATTTCTGAAGCTGACATTTTTGTGGAAGATCTTTTTATGACCAACCTTAATATAAGAAAAATTTTGTTCTTAATTCATTAGTAAATATCATATCTACATATTGACATCAAAAAAGGCACCAAAATTTGTACTTAAAGTTTGAGTTAAAGGCATCGTAAAACATTAGCGGTACGGAAACACCAAGGCAAAAAAATAGGTTTTGGAAAGAATTTTTCAAAATTAGTCGGTACTGTTCATTTTTTTTCTTTGCCTGGTTTATAGGCAAACCCCACCCGACCACCCTTCATTTAAGACTGTTCATCACTGTTTGCACCTGCTAGTAGAATCTAAAACCAAACATATACAAAATAATGAAGAACTTTCAAGTTAGGAATAGACTGATTACCCAATGGAAGCTGCATAATTGGTGGTCTTAATTCAAACATTCAATATGATGAAATAAACCATATCCAAACTGGATAGTCTTATAAACTGATCAGAGTTTGGTGTCGTTACTTAATTTTAGAGGTGTGTGTGTTCATTCAGTATAAGCCCCCCATTTCTGACAAAAAGTAAAAAAATAAAAAAATAAAATTCAGAGTTACATTTTTCTAGTTTTTTTTTCCAAATATATTTTAAAGACTGATCTTTGTGCAGCTGAGAACGGCTGTATTTGTGGCTGCTGTGCTAAAAAGCACCAAAGCCTAAATACTATTGAGGGCCACAAAACGTAAAAATACGTGAGCTCCAATTCTACAAAGCACTATTATCATTCCTCAGCGCCCACTCGTGTGATATAATGGATATGTACCCAGAGCTCCTACAAAAACCCACAACAAATTCCTCATGTCAGAAGCTCTGTTCATATATGTGTTTGCAAGGGACTATTTTCTGCAAAGCTGCAATCAAACAACATGACCTGAGAAAAACATCAAAATGACTTATGTTAATGACACACATGCTCACTATGTTACTAATATTGTAATATTCCATTTTGAAAGCTTGTTAAAATTGTAAAATGGCCTTTCATTTATAAACCAATCTTGATATTTATCCCAATTGGTGTCTGTGCTCGCCTTCAGTGCTGTCATGATGTGATTAGAACTACAATTACTGAGCACACGTACGTAATTAATACGCACATACTAGCAAGATGTCTGTTAAAGATCACTTGATCTGGAAAGCATCTGCTGTCTGATGGTGCATCTGACAGCCCTGTTGAAAAAACCAGCATATGCTGGTTAGGTATGTTTTGACGCTGGGATGCTGGTATAGTTTATTCATGTGCTGGCAAAGGACCAGCATAAACCAGCAAAGGACCAGATTAAACCAGCAAAGGACCAGCATAAACCAGCAAAAGGACCAGCTTAAACCAGCAAAGGACCAGCATAAACCAGCAAAGGACCAGCTTAAACCAGCAAAGGACTCAGCTTAAACAGCAAAGGACCAGCATAAACCAGCAAAGGACCAGCTTAAAACAGCAAAGGACCAGCATAAACCAGCAAAAGAACCATCTTAAACCAGCAAAGGACCAGCATAAACCAGCAAAAGGACCAGATAAACCAGCAAAGACCAGTTAAAACCAGCAAAGGACCAGCTTAAACCTTTGCTGGTTAAACCAGCTTAAACCAGCAAAGGACCAACAAAAACCAACAAAAGGACCAGCAAAAACCAACAAAGGACCAGCATAAACCAGCAAAGGACCAGCTTAAACCAGCAAAGGACCAGCTTAAACCAGCAAAAGGACCAGCATAAACCAGCAAAAGGACCAGCTTAAACCAGCAAAAAAACAGCATAAACCAGCAAAGGACCATCTTAAACCAGCAAAGCACCAGCATAAACCAGAAAAGGACCAGTTTAAACCAGCAAAGGACCATCTTAAAAGGACCATCTTAAACCAGCAAAGACCAGCATAAACCAGCACAAGACCAGCTTAAACCAGCAAAGGACCATCTTAAAACAGCAAAGGAACAGTATAAACCAGCAAAAGAACCAGCTTAAACAGCAAAGGACCAGCTTAAACCAGCAAAATCGGACCAGCATAAACCCAGCAAAAGGACCAGCATAAACCAGCAAAAAGGACCAGCATAAACGAGCAAAGGACCAGCTTAAACCAGCAAAGGACCATCTTCAACCAGCAAAGGACCAGTGATAACAGCAAAAGGACAGCATAAACAGACAAAGGACCAGCATAAACCAGCAAAAAAACAGCATAAACCAGCAAAGGACCATCTAAAACCAGCAAAAGGACCAGCAAAAACCAGCAAAGGACCAGCTTAAACCAGCAAAGGACCAGCAATGAACACCGAGCCTCCCAGGCTGTCAAAAACATACCTAACCCGATAGCGTTTTTTTCAACAGGAGACCATCTTTCAGAGGTCAGTTTAAATACATCTAAATCATAAATATCTTAAAGACATCAAATATATGTCTATTTGACATCTGATAGGAAACGTCCTGTAGACGTATTGCAGATGTGCAAACATTCTAAAAATAGGTCTTGCAGATGTAAATGCAGACGTTAAATAGACATCTTTGAGATGTACGTGTGCTATCAGGGTGTGAATACCAATTTTGCAACACAGACGCTGTGTTGGTTTACTACATTAAAGCTGCTCTGAAGCGGTCTGTATTGCAAAAAGCGATACATAAAAATAACTTGGCCAATTTATTTTGTAGCAAAATGTAACTATATTATCATTCAGCTCTTTACATGAAGTTTGATATAGAAGATATAAACATTAACATCATGATTTTCTTTAAAACTGCTTTGAAGCAATGTGTATTATGAACAGCATTGTAGCGGATCAGATCATGGGGAAATATGAATAATTAACCAAAACTAGTTATAATTAACTATTCATATTTTAGATCCACTGGAGATATTTTGCTGACCACTCAGGGTCAACTGTCTTTTCAATTCTAAGAACTTTAATTTCCTGGTTAAAGGAAATAACTTCTTACTGTACAACTCTTATACGTTTGTAACGTAACATCTGAGGATTATTGACCAACACGGGTATGAGTAAACAAGAAAACGTCAAGTGTGTCAAGTAAGTGTTTTATTTAAAACATAAAACACTAAACGAGTCTAACCTTACTACATAAACACATGAAGCGGTCTAAACATACCATACACACACACACACACACACATACAGGGTATAGGAAAGGGTTGTTTAAAGTGTATTTTCAGCATAGAAAGAGGCATAAAGAAAGGATTTTATGGAACACTTTGCATGTATATTCAACATATCAAAGCCTTCAGGGATACGTCAGATTATGAGTTCAAACACACCTTTGTAAAAAGGTGTAACTGATACTTAATGTATCAATTAATAAGACTAAGTTTGATACTTAGCGAGTCTCGGCGGTCTGAAAGAGATTTCTGATGCAAATCTTAAAGCTTCCCGTAGATCTTTTGCTGAATTCGGGTCGATGAGAAGAACCAGTTTGAGTCAGTGGTACTTGATGAATGGAAAGGACTAGGCCGAAGAAAAAGCCTGGCACAGATGCTTTGGTATCCTGACGCGTTTTTCTCACATCTTCATCTTTGCTTATGACCGAACCACCGACTGGGGCGGGTCCCTGGAGCCGGGCCTTTAAGGTCGGAGAAGATCTCCGCCTTCCAAGATGGGCTTGTCCAATGAGAAAGAAGGAAATTCCAAGCGGGAGGTGGCAATTACTGGAGGATTTTACGACCCTTTGTCTCTAAGCATGGTAATTTGCAAAATGGACTTGAATCGAAATTACTAAAGATTATCAGGGCACTAATATAATTGCCTATGTAACACCATATAATATACACGCTTGTTTCGAAGAAGGCAAATTCATAGATACTAACAAGGTAAGATTACATATAGTGAAAAAGGATGATCAGGAATAGGTTCCCTCACAAGCATACTAAAATAATCTAAAAATATCAAAGACAAAATACACAAATGACAATAATATACCCAATGGCCTGAAGAAATATGTGTGTTCATTCAATTAACGGTTTTTCTATGAATTAACTAGATCACAGTCCATTTCTACTCTGCTTTTCATTGGGACAAAGAGTGGGCTATCCTTCTCCCATTCCTGGGGGGTCATAAAACCAGTGATATCATGATAGTTGTCATGGTGANGGCTATCCTTCTCCCATTCCTGGGGGGTCATAAAACCAGTGATATCATGATTAGTTGTCATGGTGACCAGGGCGCCTGGTGTTCAGCAGACATCCTGGCATCCAGTTAAGTGAGTGAGGGGACTGTGACGATTTGTAAACCTAATGAATAATTGATTTGTTAAAACAAATAAAAATTAGTGTGTCAGATTGGTCGAGACGCTACACCTGTCTGCAGCACTTCCCATATGGGGGTTTGCTTTATGGTGTATCTGGGCCGCGTACTCCACCGCCGATTTGCTAGAGGCAGCGGCACGGGCTACAACATCTCCAGGGGGGGTGGCTTACGCTGCAGAACCTCCCGAGGTAGCGGTATCCACTGCCGTGCTCCCAGAGACCATGGTGTCCACTGAAGTCTCTTCAGAGGTGGCGGCGCAGGCTGCAGAACCTCCCGAGATGGCGACACTTGCCTCAGTTCCTTGCGTGGTGGTGGCGCCCAGCAACGCACTTTCAACCTGTCCTGTTCCAGCCAAGGAGGCCACCTATGAACTCTCCATCTGTCTTGTTCCGGCCAAGGAGGCCGTCTATGAACTTCCTGCCTGTCCTGTTCCGGCCAAGGAGGTCGTCTATGAACTCTCTGCCTGTCCTGTTCCGGCCAAGGAGGCCGCCTATGAACTCTCTACCTATTCTGTTCTGGCCAAGGAAGCCGTCTATGAACTCCCTGCCTGTTCCGTTCCGGCCAAGGAGGCCGTCTATGAACTCTCTGCCTGTCCTGTTCCGGCCAAGGAGGCCATCTATGAACTCTCTGCTTGTCCTGTTCCGGCCAAGGAGGCCGCCTATGAACTCTCTGTCTATCCTGTCACGACTAAGGAGACTGTTTGCGAACTCCCTGCTCGTCCTGCCACAGCTATAGAGACCGTTTGCGAACTCCCTGCTCGTCCTGTCACAGCTATAGAAGCCGTTTGCGAACTCCCTGCTCGTCCTGTCACAGCTATGGAGGCCGTTTGCGAGCTCACTGCTCGTCCTGTCACGGCTATGGAGGCTGTCTATGAACTCCATGCCTGTCCTGTCCTGGCTATGGAGGCCGTTTGTGAATTCTTTGTGTCTGCCAGGGAGGCTGCTCCTGAATGCTCAGTCTTGTCTATCAACCCCAATGTTCTGTCTGTGTTGTCTGTCTCTGCTCTTTCGTTGTTACAGTCTCCGCCATGGTCTCCTGATCGGTGTGGTTCACCGGGGGGGTTCCCTGTTCCTTCTGCTCCGCCGTGGTGGTCTGTCTGGCTCTGGTGGTCCTCTGCTCTGCCGTGGTGGTCCGCTCCGCGTGGGGGTCCTCTGCTCCGCCGTGGTGGTCTACTGTCTGGGTCTGGTGGTCCTCTGCCCCGCCATGGTGGCCCTCCGCTCCGCCGTGGGGGTCCTCTGCTCCGCCGTGGTGGTCTACTGTCTGGCTCTGGTGGTCCTCTGCTCCGCCGTGGTGGTCTACTGTCTGGCTCTGGTGGTCTTCTGCTCTGCCGTGGTGGTCTTCTGCTCTGCTGTGGTGGTCATCTGCTCCACCATGGGGATTTTCGGTCCCGTCTGCTCTGCTGTGGTGGTCTTAAGCTCCACCAGTATTGCCGGCTCCGCCCTGGCTCTCTGCTTCGCCAGTCCTGCCACAGTGCCCGGTCTCTCCACTTCCAGGTGCCCTCCATCCATCCCCCCTGTTCCTCGCTCCATCAACCGCCCTCCGGAATCGTCAAGGGTTTTGAGCGTCTGGAAGCCGCTCCTGGGGGGGGGGGGCTCTGTCACGAATCATGTCCATGGACTTCCTTCCGATTGCCACCAGAGGTCACCCTTCCATTACACTGACTCTCTCACTACACAAACTGTTGCATAGCACCACGGACTACATATCCCATCATTCATTGCACAGATTGCACTCAGCACGGATTGCACACAGCTGTTAACACTGATTGCACCCAGCTGTTTCATATCACTCCATCACTATTTAACACTCACTCTGATCCATTCCCTCTGCTGAGTATTGTTTAGCGCATATCTCAGATAGCTACACTACAGAGCCCTCATTAGTTTCCCTGCCTTAGCTTAGCCTTCGTCTGGTTTTCTACGGTTGATCTTGCCTGTTTTCCTGGATTTCTCACTTTGCCTTGCCTCTGTGACTCTGTCTGCCAATCGTCGAACCACGCTAGCCCTATGATTATTCTTGTGTCTTGCCCACCATATACCTGTTTGACCCTGCCTGTCTTATGACCACGTCTCTGTCTTCTCCTAATAAAAAGCTTTGCATATGGATTCTCATGTCTTGTCAGCCCCGTTACACTACTACTGGTAATCAGTAGTTTTATATTTAAATATATTTCCAATTACATATTTGAAATGTTGAAGCTCAGTACATTTAAAATATATTAATTCAAATGTAAATTAATAACACACTACAGGTAAAATTTTAACATAACATAACATATAATATAAAGATACCTATTTTATGTTTAAAAAATACCAATTAATAATATAAAAAAAGTATGGGATTTGAGCAGTGGTTCCCAACCCTGGGCCGGGAATGGCCCCAACACTGCACATTTTGCATGTTTCCTTAATCAAACACACCTGATTCAGACCATCAGGTCATTAGTAGAAACTTCAAGACCTGAAATTTTTGTGTCAGAGAAAGGAGATATGCAAAATGTGCAGTGTTGGGGTGCCCCCAGGACCAGGGTTGGGAACTACTGCTTTAGAGCATGACAGAAGTTTATTAAAACAATGATTTCAAGTGTACTTTAAAGTAAAACCTTTAATTATTACAAAATTCACTTTTTAAAAGTGTGCTTAAGTGTGTTAGGATTATGAAACAGACATGAAAGTAAATTTAGCCTTTCTTTCCTGAATATTATATTATCTGAAAGTACAGGTTTTTAAGAATATACTTTCAATATTTGAAGTACACTACAAGTGCACATTCAGTACAATTAAGCACACTTCTGTGTCACAAGAACAACTGTCCATAAAGCAGGGAAGACCATCTGTATGTACACCATCAAACCAATCCAGGCCTCAAATTCTCAATATTAATGTTTTTGGTTATTTGTGCCGAAGAACCTGCAATGTTTCTCATTAACAGTGACTCTGCTGATTAAAACATTCATCTAAATCCGTTGCTAATCTGAGCAGCTTCCCTTCTCCTGCGGCTCACTCAGACACTTCAAATTAACCTTACAAAAGAAATTTTGCAGAGTAGGACATCCCTCACACAATCTGCAATTCCAGCATGACACTGGATTTATCCACATCACTAATTAGTCCATACACAGATGTGCAGTTTAATCACCACTGCCTTTGCCATGATCCTGTACCTGCCTGAGCAAATATTGACCGGCTTCTCAGAATGATAGTAATCAAACATCAAGTTCTCTCTAATTTGTCTGAACAGGTCCGTGAGCAAACACTCAAGCATTGCATGCACTGCATGAAGTCATGGAGACCTGATCGCAAGAATAAAGCTCCCATGATGCTGGGAAGATAACGTACTGGACTAAACTCTTGATGTATCTCATTTACTTAAGGATAAGATTTCTTTTGCATGGATTAAATGAACGTAGGCCGTGGAGGCCCTGCTTTAACTGACAGCTGTTAATCTGCATTACGTTGCTAGGCAAGGCCGTATGGCAGCAGGCAGGTAAACAGTCTCATACTCCTCCCTCTTTATCGCTCTCAGGCCCCTTAACTACCCGGACATGGCCATCTCCACCCCCTTTACTCGCTTCTGCCAGCCTGCTGACAGCCAGTGTTGTGCATTACAACTGCGTGGCTCATGTTGTGCACTAAATAATAAATAAAGACCACCCCTATTGCACGCATAAAGGGCCAGAGGGCAGATTCAGTGGAAGCAAAAAGCGTGCCTGTGTTTATGCCACACTAAGCTATGAATACATCACTAATAATTGTGCTTGGCCTGTTCTGGTCTTATTGTCTCCAAACAAGGTGAGGATTATTGCGGGGATAGCAACAGTGCACTTACTCCACCACCCCAATAGGCGTTAGGAATTGAGCTATTCACACCTACAAGTGAACGAGAGACTCCTTATGCGTCCCCAAACAAAAACAAACATTAGACTATTCACACCCCATGATAATCCACTACGGTCATTTATGTTGCTACCAAAATGCACATACAAATGAGTGGACTGGAAAATGAACAAAAGCCTGACCGTGAATAATCCAATAAGCCTCGAATGATTGTTTGTGCATTTTTAAAGCAGCATGTGACATGAAAGGCTAAATGTAGGAAGCGTCTGCCATAAGACTGCGAGTCGTATATATACATATATTACATTTTGTGAGTTTGAAATGGAATTGTGAAAACTGTAATATAAGACAACAGAAATTTTACAATCATGATAGGACAATTTGTGCTTTTGTTAAAACGTTACGAATTCCATTTAACAAAAACAAACAAAAAAAGAAATAGCATCTCACAAGTTAATTAGAAATAAGTAATAAAAATAGTTTGAAATGAACAAAAATATAATTTTGTTCAGTGTAGGTATATATATATATATATATATATATAACACACACACACACACACACATATATACCTTTGTTTGCTAACTGAGGTTACAGTGGGAATATATTCCACTGAAAATTTCAAAATGGAAGTGAAAATTTCCAAATGCAGGAAGTAATCGCCACGCTATTTCAGAATTACAGAATTAAAACCAATCCACAGTCCTACTCTTTCAAGTTCTATACCACCTTGCTACTTGAAATAACCTTAATGTGCAGAGAAAGTTGTTTTTTGCTCTAAGTCAACAGTCGTCAATAGAAAATAATAATTTACAAACAAATATTTAAATGACAAGTTTTCCAGAGTATCCTTCCATCCTACTTCTTAGACATGTACGCAACTTTGAATGACATTTTAGGTTAAATAATAAACGTTTATTTTACTGCAAATTTTAAACTCTAGAAAAGTATTTAATTAGATGACATCCCAAAACATTGTCTGCCTTTGGCTTAACCTCACATTTTTTGGCCAAAAAAAATAAATTCTATTTAAAGTTTTAGTGTGTAACATTACTGCTGCCATTCATTCAAAAATTAATAAAAAGCATCTTACCAGGAATTATTAGAAATATGGTGAACATGAGCAGAAACATAGAGACTCCAACACATTCCATTTCTGCTATATAATCTCTAGAGGCTGTGTGACAAGAAAAGGGAACTGGTGACAGTATTTGCCAGGGAAATGAGTGAAGCTAGTTGAGGCCCCTCCCACGTGCCATTTGGACACATACACCTGGTCGATCTTCCAAAACACTGCTGTTACCCTGAGGGCCAGAGACAGTCTCACCGATACACATTCACTGCAGATATACACAGCTTAAACACACAGTGTCAGATCACATGAGGAAAGTTCACTTGAACAGTTGCGGTACACACACTCTGCTACAGGTGTGAAACCAGCGCAGACTGACAGACAGACACAGGGTCATTCAATGCACGGACATGCAAAGTTTCGCCTGAATCCATGCATGACTTAAGAAACAAAACAATGTTTTCAAGAATCATCACACACAAAGTCGGAGAAAAGCTTGAGATAAATAGCCAGAATTTACCTTAAAAGTGTCATTAAAGTCCACAGCTAGTATTAAAATAGCACTTCAAAAGGTCATTTGCAGAAATACTACCTAATCAAAAGGTTAAAGGGGTCATATGATGCGATTTCAAGTTTTCCTTCCTCTTTGGAGTGTTACAAGCTGTTCGTGAATAGATAAAATCCCTTAAGTTGCAAAGACTAAAGTCTCAAACCCAAAGAGATATTCTTTATAAAAGTTAAGACTGGTCCATGCCCTCCTAAAACGCCTCGTTTAAACACGCCCCCACATGTCTATGTCACAATGTGGGAAGATTTGCATAAAGCCGCCCAAATGTTCACGCAAAGAAAGAAGGCCTAACTTTATTGTTGCTGCCACCGCCATGTCGTGAAGACGGTGTGTTTCGTTGCGAAAGCGAAACTATTTTGTTTGGCCTTCCAAAAGAGGACACGACTAAAAATCTGAAAGATGTGTGGAGCGCATTTTATGGAGGACTGTTTCCTGATCCTACATAGAGTAGACTACAATGCCGGCTGTTCTGACTCACAGACTGTAAATACGTTTTTATATTTAAAGAATTTGCCACTGACGATTCAAACACGAGTTTTGAGCAGTGTAGAGTAGCACTTGTTGTTTGTCATTTCTCCGATCACAAATGCAGACATGGTTTTATGTTTACGCGGCCCAATGCAATGCAACGTGTAAAAAGACAGTATAAGTCATTATAATCCGTAATTATGTCCCCACTGGATGCAACAAATGCCTAGTTTATAATGGGTTTTATTGGTTTTGTCTCGTCGCGCCGGGATACGGCATCACAGGGGCGTAACATTTCCGTCACACGCTTGAGGTATTCGGCCAATCACAACACACTGGATAGCTGGCCAATCAGAGCACACCTCGCTTTTCAGACCGATGAGCTTTGTAAAAATGTACGCGTTTCAGAAAGGCGGGGCATAGAGGAGAAACAATAATGTACAGTATGTGGAAAATAATGTTTTAACCTTAAACCGCATAAACACATTTCATTACACCAAATACACAAAATAATGTTCTTTTTAGCAACATCATATGACCCCTTTAATAATGGGGTTCATAAACCGCAGATTAACAATAATGTATCATAGGATTAATATATATAAGCACTACTGTTCAAAAGTTTTCAGATATTAATAGGTTAATTCAGCAAGGACACATTAAATTGATCAAAAGTGTCAATAAAGACGATGGTGTTCTTTCCAACTTTCTATTCATCAAAGAATCTGAATTTTTTTTTTTTTAATGATCAGTTTTTACAAAAACCATTATAAGCAGCACAACTTTTTTACATGAGTAATAAAAAATTCAAGATTTGCCTTCACAGGAATAAACTTTTAAAATATTTAATATGGGTAATACTATTAAATCAGAACTGTTTTACTGATTTTGATCAAATAAATGCAAACTTAGTGATCAATAGATACTTATTTAAAAACATTTAAAGATTTTACCAACCCCAAACTTCTGAACAGCATCAGTTTAGAACTTTGCTTATTAGAATTGTATGCAGTTTTACCTTCTTTTTTTGTGGTGTTTTATTGCATTACAATGGAGAAAATATTTATTTGATCCCCTGCTGATTTTGTAAGTTTGCCCACTTACAAAGAAATGAAGGGTCTGTAATTTTTATGGTAGGGTTATTTTAATAGATAGAGACAGAATATCAAACAAAAAATCCAGAAAAAACACATTATATAAAGGTTAGAGATTGATTTTGCATTTCAGTGAGTGAAATAATTTTTTGATCCCCTACCAAACAGCGAGAATTCTGGCTCCCACAGACTGGTTATGTGCCTATGTGGAACACAGATTAGTCCTGAAGTTACTCCTAATGTCAGCTTGTTAGGTGTATAAGACACCTGTCCACACAATCTGTATCTTCCATTCCAACCTCTCCCACCACCATGGGCAAGAACAAAGAGCTGTCAAAGTCAGAGACAAGATTGTAGATCTGTACAAGGCTGGAATGGGCTACAAGACCATCAGCAAGAAGCTTGGTGAGAAGGACACATCTGTTGGTGCGATTATTTGGAAATGGAAGAAATACAAAACAACCATCAACCGGCCTTGGTCTGGAGCTCCGTGCAAGATCTTGCCTCATGGTGTAAGGATGATCATGAGAAAGGTGAGGGATTAGCCCAGAACTACACGGGAGGAGCTTGTTGATGATTTTAAGGCAGTTGGGACCACAGTTACTAAGCAAACCATTGGTAACACACTACGCCGCAATGGACTGAAATCCTGCAGCGCCCGCAAGGTCCCCCTGCTCAAGAAGGCGCAAGTACAGGCCCATTTAAAGTTTGCCAAAGAACATCTAAATGATTCAGAGAAGCTTGGGAGAAGTGCTGTGGCAGATGAGACCAAAATTTAGCTTTTGGCATTAAATCGAATCGCAGTGTTTGGAGGGAGAGAAATGCTCACTATGACACCAAGAACACCATCCCTACAGTCAAACACAGAAGTGGAAACATTATGCTTTGGGGCTGTTTTTCTAGGGTACAGGACGACTTCACCGCATTGAGGGGCAAGTGGACGGGGCCATGTACTGTAAAATCTTGGGTGAGAACCTCCTTCCCTCAGCCAGGGCGTTGAAAATGGGTCGTGGATGGGTCTTCCAGCATGACAATGACCCAAAACATATCGCCAAGGCAACAAAAGAATGGCTCAAGAAGTAGCACATTAAGGTCATGGAGTGGCCTAGCCAGTCTCCAGACCTCAATCCTATAGAAAATCTGTGGAGGGAGCTGAGACTTCGAGTTGCCAAACGACAGCCAAGAAACGTCAACAACAAAAAAAGGTCTTACCTCTGTGCTTGCAAATAAGGGTTTCTGCACCAAGTGCTAAGTCATGTTTTGCTTGGGGATCAGATACTTATTTCACTCACTGAAAGCAAATCAATTTCTAACCTTTATATAATCTGTATTTTTCTGGATTTTTTGGTTGGTATTTTGTCTCTATCCATTAAAATAAACCTACCATAAAAATGAGACCCTTCACTTCTTTGTAAGTGGGCAAACTTACAAAATCAGCAGGGGATCAAATAAACATTTTCCCCACTGTACAATTAACAAATTGTGAACTCGCATTCAAAACTTGGGTAAAATATAGTTGTTTTGCCATGCCGCTGAAGATAAGTGCATGAAACACAGGTTCGTTCTAATATCAGAGAAAGAAAACCATTGTCAGCTTCATAGGGAAACACAGAAGCATGAATTTTCTATAAATATTTATTGCAAATCGGCCGCATTTACAACCCCGAAACCAGCATTTTTCATGCAGATCCACATCAGCACAAAGATACTGTACACAGGGCCGCCAATGGTGTAAATGACCTTTATTTGGACTGAGAATCATCTGCTTAAAAAAGAAACACAAACCTGACATAATGTACCCCACCCCCCTTTCAACTCCCCAACCACATGATCCTCTCATCCAAGTCGGCCACAAAGCCGCACGGTGCTAAGAAGCACCCACTTTTACGAGTCACTTTGACAAATATCTAAAGTTTTTTTTCCCCCACAGTCCGGCAAGAGCTCAAGTCTCCATTCCCACTCCGAATTCCAGCTGCCTGTTGTGCAGGACACCACACTCACTAGTCCTTTAGTCCAAATCAAAGCCGGAAGTCTTCCTCTTTTTCTTTTTGCTGTGTTTCTTATGCTTCTTCTTTTTCTTTTTCTTCTTATACTTGTCCTGTAAATAGATAGAAGATTAAAAAAACAGTCATTTATGAAGTTCTGTTTGGCGTATCCACTCTGAATAACATTTATGTAAGTGATGCGGGTAGCATGTTCAGTCATTTCCGCCCTCATGTGGACAAAAAACAATCTGCTTTAACTACGATACTGGTAGACTTACTGTAATTTTCTCCTTCTCTTCACTACTGTGTTTTTTCTTTTTGGACTCAGCCTAAAAAAATGAGCACATTGACAGATGAGTTAAGCATGTCACGTGGTTTTTGCTGTGCTAAAACCATTTAATGACACATATTAAGGTCACAGAGCGTTTAAACACATTACATCTCTGTCTACATCAGACCCGTCTGAGGACTCTGAGTGACTCCTTTCAGCTTTCCTCTTCATTCGGCCATCCTTTTCATCCTTTCAAACAACATTTAATACATGATACGATACACTGCCGCATTGTTTTATTTTATTCTTAAAAAAAAGGTCTATTACAACAAACAAAGGCTACATTTATTTGATCAAAAATACAATAAAAACAGTAATAGTGTAAAACATTATTACAAACTGAAATTTGTAGTTCATAGTAACATTAAAAAAAACACTTCAAAAACTCATGTCATGAAGGTAAATATACTTTTATAGTGTGATCTATTTCTTTAATGTCTTGAAATGAGTCTTGAGTACCTTGTCTATCTCTCCATCCAGTTTCTTCTTTTTCTTGGAAGACTCCTAGAGACAAAGGACATCAGGACTCAGTCTCACAAGTCTCTTCATTACCACCACAGCAATTCAGGTTTTTATGTTCATTTATTTCAGCACTGGAAATGAATATTGTTTCAGTTAAGCCAGATACTTCTTTAACGGGCAGGAACAATCTATTTAAACCGTGTCATTTTTTCCCCTTGCAGATAAACAAACAATACCCTGCTATCAGTCTCTGACTTGATGTCAGAGTCATCAGATGCTCGCCGGGCAGAGGATCTTTTCCTCTTTTTCTTCTTTTTCACATTTTTCTTATCATCCTGAAAAGGCAGAAGAACAGAGAATATTCAGTGGTATGGTCATTTTACCAATGCATCCAAATAATGTACATATAAATATAACTACAAGCAAGACTTACATCATCTTCAGAGTCTGAGGAGGAACTGGAGGAGGAATCAGAACTCGATGAGGAGGAGGAGGAGGATGAGGAATGCTTGACCACACACAACAAAAGCAGAATTTGTTAGATTTTAAGTCACATAACACTGATCTGCCGACCCATGGATAACAGGCCAGATGGATACCAAATACTCTACAAATTCAAACCCTCCTTCCAGTATGGGACATTATTTGAAACCAATATTCCACTTTTCCATTATCAGTTAATCTTTGGTTTACAGTTGCTTTAGATATGAAAATGGAGAGCTCTCCTCACCCTACTGGACTTTTTCTTCTTCTCCTTTTTCTGGAAAACACAAAGATAAATCAGGAAATTATAGACCAATTTTAAATATAACAACAAACCATAATAATACTCTAATAATAATAACAATAATTACATATGATGCCAATTTATCATAAAACTGCTGTTGGATTAATGGTATTTGAGCGCAAAGTTGTAACACATACTGGAATATTTTCAAGCCATCCTCTGCCTTTATAAATCCCTATTTATTCCTCACTTTTGACATAGTACTTGGGATGAAATCCATAAAATATAGGATAAAACCTGACTGTACTTATATTTTATTAATGAGATCCCAGATTTCTACATTAACCCTTACCTCTTTCTTTTCCTTCTCCTTGTCTTTTTCTTTCTTTTCACCTCCACCAAGTACCTTCTCCCTGTTTTTCTCCAGTTCCTTCTTCCATCGCTGAGACAAACGAATTAAGGCACATAAGATCCAGAAAGCAGATCTGAGTCTATTGCAAATCCACTGACTCTAGTGAAGAAGAAAAAAACTCTACCTTGTTCATTCTGTCTTCAAAATCAGCCAGGGCTCTGGAGCCTTTCTTTTTCTTTTCCAGCTGTTCTTTTACCTCCTCCCTGATATACAGAACAAACAGAGACACGCATAAAGAAATATGATCTTAAAAATCACATATATCCACAATTGATGCTTCGATTGTCTTCATACCATGATGGCCGTGGTCTGCTTAGATAATCCTGAATGGTGGTGCCATAGTTGGGAACAGGTCCTCTGGCTCTGGCAGCAGCTATTGGGTTCAAGTACGGCTGAAACACAATCAAATATTAAAATGCATAATCCATTTCATCAACAATCACAAGACATGCTTAATAAACACACCATTCAGCATCCATGTTTCACGTACAGGCTACTAAAATGAACGGATACTACATATTATTTCGCTTTGACAGAAAATCAGTTTAAAAAGACTAATGCATTGCTTTTCATATGCTCACCATAAATACAGCAGCAAACATTCTGTACAGCGGGACAGTCAAGTTAAATGTGTGCTAGCCGAATTAGCATGTCTGAGCCAGATACCAACATACATTAGCCATGCTATCTCAGCAATACTAACATTTTACAAGTTGTGCCAGCCTGCACAACTTACAACACAATTAATTATAACACATAACACAATTTATATCAAATGTCTAATAACCTTGTTCATTCATTCTGTGAGTGGACGTGGCTAATGTGTTTAGCTAAGTGTTTTGACGCGTTAGCACTGCGGCTTAAAGGCCTCTCGATTATTTTCCCTTGAAGTATTAGGAAGACACGAGTTTGTAAACTACCTTTACTTACCACTCTATTGTCTCGCTTGCCCATTTCTGCAGATTTTGCCTAAAACCTATAGGCCCAAATCTATGAAATCAGCCTTTTGTTTACATGGCTCTGGTGCTTACGGTGGCAGCCAGTGTACTGCAAGAATTTCTGAATAATTGCCACCTAGCGGTTCATCAGCAGCACGCCGTGCTCAACATGAACACTAGAGGGCGCTTCCATCTCTTATGCTGGGTACACACTAAAAGATTTGTAAAATCGTGTAAGATACTCAAAATGTGAGAGACCACAAACATGAGGGAAAAAATCCTAGATTTAACTGTTTTGCTCCTATAGTGTGTGGTGTTTTCGGGGTTCCCCCCACACATCAGGATTTCTGATCGTAAATATTCACCATGTTTCAGCGAGCAGATTCAGCCGCTCTTGCACACCTCACACCACAGGTAAATCTGATCAAATAATCTTTAGAACCACCAAGATAATCGAGAGGAAGGGGAGAAATCGGCCCAAAATCAGCCCGATTATCTCGTGGTGTGTAGCCTACCCAGCATTACTTGGGACTTTAAGTTAAAATGCCAGTGATGACATTTATAACGTTACAAAAGATTTCTATTCCAAGTGAATGCAGTTCTTTTAAAACTTCACAAAGTTTCCCAACATGCTGCAGCAGCAGCACAATTGTTTTCAACAGCGATAAGAAGAAATGTTTCTTAAGCAGTTATTCAGCATTTTAAAATGATTTCTGAAGGATCATGTGACACTGAAGACAGGAATAATGGCTGCAGAAAATTCAGCTTTGTCATCAAAGGAATAAATGATTATTATTAGCCTATTACTTTAAATTGTAATAATATTTCACAACATTCATTTATTTTTGGAGGCTGTATAGGCTAAATGCAGCTTTGGTGCGCATAAGAGACTTCAATAAAAAACACTACATTTACATTTAGTCATTTAGCAGACGCTTTTATGCAAAGCGACTTACAAATGAGGACAATAGAAGCAATCAAAATCAACAAAGGAGCAATGATATACAAACACTAAAAAAAAACATTACAGATTCCACACTTTTGAATGGTAGCATATGTCATAAAATGGCCAATTTCTGCCTGAACATAAGTTTTTACAAGTGATTACTTGTTTGTAGAACTATAAAATCAATTGTTCTGTAGTATCTGATATGCTGCTATATAGAGCTAATGATCTAAGGTTAAACTAATGTGATTCAGTTAGCCTATATCCCTAAGCCAAAGGGATAGGAACACCAATTCCTCAGACAGTTGCAGTTTTATACTGTGTACCTAAAAAGACAAGCCTGATTTTACCACAACCAATCACGAGAGGAAGTCCCTTATTGCATATTCTTCCCATTGCTACTACAATGCTTACATACAATGCACAATAATGACTTGATATTTAATAATTTATACTGACTGTGGGATTTTATCATCATTTAAGGTTTATAATTGACTATACTTTTTCTTTTAACACTGGCTGTGACCCAAGCTTTATCAAATTACCCCCTATTTTATTTAAAGTAAAATAATAAAACAATTATCCACATGTGGGAAGTTTGAGACTTAGGGAAACGTTTTGTTCTCTCTCATCACAGTAGTCAATTTCACAACCCAGTTTTACACGCTGGAATATTTATTTTACAAAAATATGAAAACGTCAGGCAGATACAGATAGAAAACAAATGCGAAAGCAGCTTTTTTCTCTCAATGGCAGCAAATTGGAATCTTTAGGTGGGCCAGTTTAATAAAACTCATACAAGAGCCAGAGCCTAAGACAAACATTAGCAGCAAAACCAGTCCAGAAAAAAACAAAGATACAAAACACTTCCATATCTCATTCACCCTTATAAAAAAAAAAAATCCTAATATGGTCCTATAAGGGCACAATGACCAACACTCTCATTTGAATTTGGTTCTTGCAAAAACTATTTTTTGCACTTTACTGACAACAGTAGCTCAATGAAATGAATTGATCAACACAGCATCTGCTTTAAATGTAAGAATGTGCTGTTTTGACAGAAAAACATAGCTTAAAAGAGATTCATTTGAAACTGAATTTCAGTATTTCATCATAAAAAGAAGATACATTCTACTTATTGTATGATTAACCATCATTACTGGACTAATCATGACTAGATGAACCAGACAAGATTTTTTTTTTTAAACAAAATTAATGTCACATGCACGTGATCTACAGTACATCCACATGCGATTTCATTGCTTCAAAAATATAGATGCTAAAGCAGAACGCAAAAATGATTTAGCAGTAGAATTACATACAGTTGAGCAAGACTTTCAATCAAAGCATTGATAAAACAAAAGTTACAAATATTTTAATGTACACATTTTTCCATCCCCACATCTTACAACAAAGCTGACAACATAAAATGCCAAATAACAATTAAAAATGTACACCACAGATTGGGTGCTTACAAAAAAACATCACTCTCCAGCCAAAAAGAAAAGCCTGACCAACACTTCTCACTTCTAATCAATGTGCACAGTTAAAAGATGGCTAAAATAATTACTTTTTTTAAATGATTACATAAATCCATAAAACAAAGAGCAACAAATAAGAAATGAAAAGATATACATATTATGATTATAAAATAGAGATACATCCTAGAACATCAGAAATCATTCCACTCAGTTTACATATTTTTTAAAGAATAAGTAGAATGAACCAAATACATTTGATGCAGTCTAAAGTGATATAACACTTGATTATCAATGAATAAAATATCATAATTAAGCTGCTGATAAAATAACATTAAAAA
Source organism: Sinocyclocheilus anophthalmus (assembly GCA_018155175.1). Classification (NCBI taxonomy): domain Eukaryota; kingdom Metazoa; phylum Chordata; class Actinopteri; order Cypriniformes; family Cyprinidae; genus Sinocyclocheilus; species Sinocyclocheilus anophthalmus. Next base: position 514,163 of record JADLZN010002816.1, read on the forward strand.
GTCATATTATAATGGTAATAACTGATTTTCATTACACGGTGTCTGTGCAGCAGCCAAACAGAATGAAAACATTGTGCACATTGATTAGAATATGTATTCATGGTGGATGATTTAGCATTTTACATTATTGTGATTTAATGGATAGAAATTTCCAGCTTTATGATTTTTTAATTCAAAGTATTCTCTGTCTGGAGTACATTATAAATTATTTAAGTCATAATGGGAGAACATGTAAAAATGGTCAAATACAATACAAATACAATACAATAAAAAGAAACCAAAATATAATAATAGAATATTTAAAAAGACACTTTTATTGTTACTGTCCTCTTGGGAACAAGTTTGCCTAATTGATTACAGTTGTTCAAGTCTGCAGTGACATGAGGTGTAGCACCATTAGTTCATCACTGTCCAATCACAAATTTGAGTATTACATTGACAGAATGCCTTCTGAAGCAGTACAGCCAACTAAAAAAGACGAAATGTCAATAAATAAGAACTAAATGTAGGGAGCAAAACATTAGGTACCAATGTCCAGCAATTTCAAGCAGTCTCAAACTTAATTTGCTTAAAATGATATCAGATCACACAAATCAAATAGATTTTGAAAATGACTAATGACTAAGCAAATCATTTCAAACAACAAAAAAAGAAATCACCAACAGATTCACTAAAAAAAAAAAAATCATGGGGAATGGACAAATATCAAAAAAAGCACTGAGATGGACAAATATCAAAGGTGCTATTTTTTTCAGCATGACAACACGCCAAAATTCAAATTCCATCACTAACAAGAATGGGTCGTACATTCCAAAGTCTAACATTTAATACATTTATAATGTTAAAACACTATGAATTATTCACCAGACTAACCAAGCTTTAAAAAACGGATTAGTTCTATACAAGACCCACAAACATAAAGGCATACAGTTACATTGGTTTACATTATTTGATATCTAATGCCCTCTGAAGTCACCAAATCTAATCACAGACTTATCTAGAGGAGGGTACAGCTGTGCCAGCGTAACGTCAGTTCAGTGGAGATTTGAAAAATGGTGGCGTTATACACCAATTATAAACTGAAATCATTTGATAGATTGGTGCATTGAGACAACGAATAGCTGATCACAGAATATTTGTGAAATCAAAAATGTTAACAGTACAAAAGTTGCCGCACCACAGTGATTTAATACAAAAAATACTATAATATTATTATTAATAATAATCTATATAAATAAAAATAATAATAAATGCTGAAATGACCAACTGTATGTTTCACTACCTGTTCAAATTTATGGAAAGCAAGTGAACGAGGTATAGAAAAACCCAATACTATTGTATCCGGACGCATGGAGACCATAATCGATAAGGATTACTGTGAGATTAATGATTAAACTAAAACCTGAAACCTTGTTGAATCTAAAATTATCAATAAAATAGACCTGAGCATGGAATGTGGACAGAATGAGTTTACTCATCCTGAGAGAATGAATCAAGCATCAGTGCTTAAAGGGATAGCTCACCCAAAAATGAGCATTCTTTTATTATTTTCTCACCCTCATGTCGTTCCAAACCTGCATGACTTGACTTCTGCGGAACACAAAAAAAGACATTTTGAGAAAAGCCTCAGTGTGTGTTTTTGTCCATACAATGCAAGTCAATGGTAACCAAACCTGGTTGGCTGCCAACATTCCTCAAAATTTCTTCTTTTTTGTTCCACATGAAAGGTTTGGAGCAACATGAGGGCGAGTAAATGATGACAGAATCTTCATTTTTGGGTGCACTATCCCTTTAACTGCGTGACTGTTTTGTAGTACTACAGTGCCTGCCTATAGCTCCTCATCCCTCATCAAACAGCTTCACCTGGAATCACCAGGCTAAATGCTAAATTCTGAAGCAGCGTCCTTCCTTCCCTCCACTTGTTCGTCACACGCTAAACACAAAGGAACTGAAAGCAACCCATCTAGCGGACTTGGTGCACTTTTTGTGATGATCTATCCAGACAATTAAGTGAAACTGGAAATGGAAGGATGTAGCATTGCGTATAAAGAAAAGAACCTGGACTTAATCAATGAATTATACATGGGATTATACATTACTCTCCGAGCCTCGAACGAATCTCGCAACCTGACCTTGAACTTAACACTCGCCAACTCTATAGCTACTTTTACTAGACTTTCAGAACTACACGCTAACGCTTTCATACATGTATTTCTTTCTGTTATCCATCTCAGCTTGTTTCTGCTCTAAATCAACCCTAAATTCAACATGCAACCCGGCGCGGGTCATCCATTAACTACGTCTCGGCACTAAATCCCTGACGACAGGGTGCAGACTGTTTGGTATACGTATCAACGAGTTTTCTACAACAACCTACACCTTCAAGTTCACTAAAATTAAGACATAACATGCCAAAAAAATGTCAACAATCAACACTGACATAATAAAATAAGTGAACAGAATGTGGAATTTATATTGAAGAAAAAAAATACAAGTACATTATAATGTCAAGGAAATATGGTGTTAAATAGTGCTTCAAAGCGTTTGGTAGCTCTGTTTCAAATGACACCAGGATGCTTGTGATGAAATGCCATATTAAATAGAGTACTAGAGTGTCTGTGGTTATGCAGTCATCAGAAAAAGTCACACGAGGAGATGTGTCCACACTCTCCTGTTTTAACTCCGAAGTAACAATGTGATGGAAAACAATACAAAAAATCCTCCTGGCCTGTGACTGAGAGGATTTTGGAAGTGTGAGCTCAAAAAAAAGGTAATTAGCGATTATATCTTAAGGTGTAAAATAAGAGGTTCCGTTCAACGGGCCTGAATATGCAGTAGTTGTGGTTCTACATTTGCTTAATCCATATGAGACGGACACGGTCCCACGTAAGACCTTGCTGTTTTATGGCAGTGATGTGCAGCTAAGACTCAATTAAGTCCTTTGCATTGCATTTATGCAAACAGAAGGATGATCCCTGGCAGTGTCAAGATGCGGCTTGACATTTTCAACTGAGCAGGCAAACTTCCTTCGAGGAAGGTGGGTGGGAGACGAGAGCAGCTTCTGATATTGTTAAACACGTAATTCCAGGCAGCGTGTTGTTGATCCGTATTAGCTGGCAGTAGTGAGGGCAAAGACAAAACACGATCGACCAATAGTTGCGGTGATATTTTTAAAAGCAGCATGTTATGTTATGCTATGGAAGACTAGTTCATAGGGGGTCTTTGTCTACAGTGGGAAGCCACGTCTTTTCAAGCAGCTCTCTCCTCCAGGGAGGGCTTTTTGCTGGGGAAGGGTTGGGCGTACAGACTCTTGCTGGTGCTGTCGAGACTCTGGAAGTATGGGTGTGAGAGTGCATCGTAAGCTGATATCCTTCTGGAGGGGTTAAATGACAGGAAACGCTGTGCAGGGAGGAAACAAGAAGAGAAAACAATAAGTAAAAACAGTCTATGGTACTTTTATATAAAAGTCATGTGCTATTTGTGTCCCTTATTTAAATTACTTGTTCATAACATAACACAGACACACACTCTATATACTGTTATAAAAAAGTAATAAACTGTATATACTGTATAAGTCAATTCTGTTACCATTTTAAGGAATAACTGCATTTAAAGATAACATTTTTTTTATTGAGTTACAATAAAATATTATTTGCGTGATTAAATATATTAAACTGGAAAAAGTATTGATTTCATAGAATGACATTCTACAGTAAGTGTCAATGTATTTAAAATATCTTCAGTGTTGATATCTGCTCCTTACAAGTAAAAGTGATTTGCCCAGCTCATCCATGTCAGGCACCAGGTCCTCTATGGGCTGGGGAGGGCGAGGGGAAAAGGCACTCTGTGGCAAGCCCACCTCCTGTGGCCAATCCTCTGGAGAAGGGACCCCCACCACACTGCAATATCATAATCAAAACAATCAGTCTCAATACAGTCTTATTAAACACAATTCTAACAATTTATTATAGTACTTACTCAAAAATCTTGCCTAACTGGTCAACATCAGAGTTCCCACGGAAAAGAGGTCTGAAGAAAGAGAAAGATTGCAGTTAATTGCATGATTCATTTTACAGCAATAACTAGACTTAAAAGGAAGTTTTGTATTCATAATAAAAAAAACTATAAACTAAAATAAATTAATAAAACAATCAAACTTAAATACTGAAATTAATAAATTAAACTAAAATAATCTTGAATAAAAAAAAGAAATAAAATAACCAAATAAAGCTAAAAATATCTGAGTAAATTAATAAATAAAAATAAATAAAACCAGAACTAAAATAACATTGAATCAATCAAACGGAAATTAATCAATAAACTAAAAATAAAATAAATAAATACAAATAAAATTAATAATCCTGAATACATAAGTGAATTTAATGAATAAACTAAAAAAATCTTACACTTTAAATAATAAGTAAATAGCTTACAGTGAATAGGTTTCACTGTACAAATAAGGCCCTAAAGCCACATAACAGACATTGGTCCACTGTATGCGTGTTGTTTCCTGGCCAGCCTGAGGCTGAGAAGATCTGAGGGCTTTTTCAGCACATGCTGGAGCCCACCCGCCTGCAGCGCTGCTGGTGCCTGTGACTTCAGTCCAGTCAGGACACCCGTGGGCGGGCAATGCTTCCCTTGGCATGCACACAAATTCCAGGAGCCACAAGCCCAGGCCTCAGTCTTCAAAACATACCACACAGAGTAAAAGAGAGCGAAAAAAGCTATATCCCCGCCATCTGCTTTCGCTCTCCACATACCTCTATGTGAGAGAGCAAAAATGACTGAACAGAAGCATGGAAATAAAGATATATGTGATTTATGAGCTAAAATAAGCTCACTATCAAAGCGTTATGTCTTTGACTAAGCAGCAAAAACCGCACTTGTAATTCCCCCCGCTGCCACCAGATGTTGCCCAACAGCAAGACAAGCGCAACCGCTCTTTATTCACAACCACATGGAGCTTCAACTTGATCTCAAATGTAATCAGACAAAGAGCCAGAACCAGAAGTGAGCACGTGCACGTTTACTTAGGCTTCCGTGATGTTCAAACACCCTCAAGAAGACTAATTTAAAGATTAGTGAGAAACAGACAGACAAACCTCTGCATATTTTTCAGAATGAAGAATGTGACTTGCACTTTTCAACTCTACGCTTTGTGCGGCTAAGATGCTGAAGATTCTTTACAGGTGAGACGGACGCCTCAGATGCTCCCGATACCTTTCACTTTGAACCCGCTTGTTAAAAAGAAAATTGCCATTATGCCTTTCACATGCCGCATCAACTGCTGAAGCCCTCAAAGGCAAAGTCAGTCCCGAGCAGTTAAATCAGACAAAAGCCATTCTATTTTCTAACAGCGAGGGGGGGATCTCACCTAAAGCGGTGTCATGCCAAAACAAGTATGGCTGAAAATCTCTAAAGCACATTCTGCCTTCCCTTGGGCTACTTGTTAGTCTGAATGAATTAGTGGCTTTTTGCACAAGGCAGACATTATGCCGGGGCAGAGGCTTCCTGAGTGAGTGGGCACAGGCAGGCACACACCAGGCCAGTACACGCAGTTGAGTCACGCTCCAAGTGCCGGTGTCTCTATCCACATTCCACCCGCTCGACCTCTGGAATGCATCGGTGTATCTGAATCGGTGAACGCTGGCTTGCCGGAAAAGGAGTGAGTCAATGACGAATAATAGTGTCCACGATACAGAAAAGGAAAACTTTAGTTTATAACACACGTGCAAGATTCTTGGAAAAGCGTGTTCGTGTTGGTTTCATGTGGTTCAGGAAAAACGTTTTAAGAGAAATAGCGATTAAATTTAACCAACAATTCATAAATATTAAGCATTAATGGGTTATGGCACCATATTACTTTTAACAACCTGAACTAATAGGCCTAAAACATTTATAAATAATAATAATGGAAGTTTATGCCAAATTACTTAATACAAAATACTTACAGAACTTAAAGGGATAGTTCACTGAACGAAAATTACCCCACACTTACGCTACGTCATCCGCTGCAACGCCACTCTGTCTTGAAGGTGCGTACGACTGTTAGTGAAAACTAAAGATTAAGGTTTCTAAAGTTTTAAATATGGATATTTTTCTTACATAAATGCATTTCTTCACTTCAGAAGGCCTTTATAAACCCCCTGGAGCTGTGTGGAGCACTTTTTATGATGGATGGATGCACTTTTTTGGTCTTAAAAATCTCTTCTTTTTTTTAAATAACCCAGATTGTGTTAATCTGAAAGAAGAAAGTCATATACACCTAGGGTGGCTTGAGGATGAGTAAATAATGGGGTAATTTTCATTTTTGGGTGAACTATCCCTTTAATGAGAATTTCAGCTTTGAATATGAATTTCAGTTTTTACTATGATACATAAATATATCATAAATATACATATTTGAGCTATTCGATTACGGTAAAAATCATATTCAGTTATTTTGATCAATACTGAGATTTTCTACCACAATTACTCACTGACTTTTGGAAACATTAATTTATTAAAAGTTTATATTTATGTCTTTTTATTAATTAATTTTCTTGAACTTTATGTATAAACTGAAAAACAAATAAAAAATAAATGTTAAAAATAGATACATTTTCTTATTGTTATTTATATATTATATGCACTAACTCTACTTTTTTGTGAGAGCAGCTTTAGGTTGTGAAAACAAGGACCTGAAAGCCGTCGCACGTTGACTCTTCACACAATATGCACAACCCTTGTAAAAGCGGAATGTCAAAAGCACTTTATGTCATTCAGAAACACACTGACTGATCACTACATCCTCCAAGAGATACAGATACAGACTTGCATAAAGTATGTCTAAACTTTATGCATTGTGAGCATCAGACAAGTAAAGATCTTTTATAAAACACTCAACAAAACAACTGAGGCAAAACGTGTCAAAGGCCCACATTGCACAACCCTCTCCAGGAAAACGCTGTCCCTTCAACAGTTCAATTTCCATCTTAACAAAGCCATGCAATATATTGCTGGCTGAGGCGCTCTACATCTTTATAACTCTCAGGTGAATCGAAAACCTCCATTACTGGAGTTGGCGCGTACAGCGCGGTGCACTTCTCAGACATCAGAGGAGAAACCTGGTCCCAGGTGCCCTTTAATCTGCAACAGGTGGCCTTTTAAAAAGCATTCTTAATCACCTGCAGGAGGAGAAAAGGTGTGCTAGTAGCAGCAATGAAAGCCCCCCTTACCCTTCCACCCTCAGGCACTCATGGAGGCTCGCCAGAAGCCCAGCACAGTGGCGTTTTATGGCACATGGCTTTAGAGAGTGGAAACCAAACACTTGAATGGATATAACTGCTGTGTTAGGGTTTCTATAGTAATTAACAAACACAAAGTCATTATTTAAACACATAGTTATGTGCACACAACTAATCATAACCTTCCTATCTGAAAGTTTCCTATAAGATTATTGTATTAAGCACTGAGTCAGCTAATGTTTATCTACCGTTCCTGTAAAGCAAACACCATCAATGGATGGCGGAAAGGGCGGACAGGTGGGCCCGTTAGAATGTGAAACACAGGATGTGTCTTAAAATGTGTCCGTGCTCGTGTGTCTGCGCTTTCCATTACAAATCTCATTCTTCATCCGATTATGCACTTGTTATGGTGCGTCAGGAGAGAAAAACATCGGCCCACGCAAACCCCCCCCCCCCAACAATGCATATACACATATGAGCTTTTTTACGCACAACTCTTTTGAAACCAGTGCCTTTCTGGCACTTAAAGTGTTAGTTCACCCAAAAATGAAAATTAGCCCATTATTTACTCCCCCTTAAGCCATCCTAGGTGTATATGACTTTCTTCTTTCAGATGAATCCAATCGGAGTTATTTTAAAAATTGACTTAGACCTTCCAAGCGGTTTAATGGAAGTCAGCAGGTGTTGCAGTTCATCAGTCCCAAAAGGAAGTGAAATAAAGTGCATCCATCCATAATAAAAAGTGCCTCACATGGCTCTGGGGGGTGAACAAAGGCCTCCTGTAGCGAATCGATGTGTTTTTGTAAGAAAAATAACCATATTTAAAACATAATAATCAATTCAATCTAGCTTGCGCCAACAATTATACACGGAAGCAGCTCTCGGAGGATGACGTAAGGTGAGTAGAGGTCGATACAGTAGATTTTTGGCATTTTTTAATTAATCGGCATCGGCCGAAAGTGCTGCAAATTAGGCCGATTTATAGGCAGGCACATCTGCGGGCAGCTAAGTGTTGTTGCGAAACGCCGGAGAATCTCTCTCTGGCTTGAGTGAGAACGGAGAAATCACACTCTGCAGCAGTGTTGCCAAGTCTGCGGTTTTCCCGCGGAATTGGGCTACTTTAACACTGTTGCCGTGGGTTGTTTTTCATGTCTGCGGGTTGAAGCGCCCCCAATAACGTGATATTCAGCCCCTGGAATGCAAATTCTACTGGAGGAACCCCACTGAAAAAAAATTATTTTACCCCCCAGAACGCGATTTTTACAGGGGAACCCCCCTTGAAACGCGCAATTTGACTGTTTTTTTTTTTTTTTTTTTTTTTTGAGTAGCATTGGGTGGGTTTTGTTGTTGAAAACCTGGCAACCCGCTCTGCAGCCGCTTCTTATTCACACACAGCTTCAGCTAATGATGGCAGGGCAAAACAGACCGTTTCGAAAGTGTAATGACGCTTTACCCTACTAGAATTGATGCCAGAAAGTTATCATATTCATAAGTGTAACAAGTAATTTGCATGTGAAAATAGAAACATGCAATTCAGATGAAACATCTGGGCTGATTATAACGTGCACGTTAACTTTCCTCATGAAATGTGTGTGTAGGTCCGACAATAGCATCCACGATGTCATCGCTCATGGGCAGTGCCACTCTTAGGGGCCGTTCACATATCGCGCCTAAAAACACGTGGAAAACGCTAGACGTGCCGCTTTCTGCTTTCCCCCCAAAGCGTTCGGGCACTTGCGCTCCGGAGGCGTCTGCCGTTGCTAAGCAACCATGACCTGCAATGTCCATGAAGACGCGGAAGTTTCAGCAAAGTATAAATGGATTTGCAGCACTGAAAATCGCGTGCAGTAGCTCTACTACTAAATGTATTTAAAATGGCCTACCCCTGACTACCAGCGAGATAGATGTGCATTAGCGTGGAGAGCTTTCAATGTTGTTACGGAAAAGATGAAGCTGATTGGTTGGTTCTTGTCACATGACCCGCGGTGCGCTTGCGGAATTCAGAAAAGTTGAAATGTGTTTCTCGATGCGGCGCGTCGCTTCCATTATGAGCGCCCCTGCCGCGCGTCTACATTTGAAATAACGAACTTGAGCGCGCAAAAGACGCGATATGTGAACAGCCCCTTAAGCAGTTATGAGCAGCAGGCTGTGTAATATGTGTGAACTTTTATTTTTGTTATCACTATGGCCAATTGACTTATAGCAGTGTCCAGTGTTTACCATACATTGATTTATCTGCTTCATTGAAATAAATGAGAACTGCCGTTTTAAAAATTAAAATGCAGCGCTGTGTTTTTTTACCAGAAATGTACTTTGAAAAGACCCGACGCTTCAGAAAAGCTTTGATGTCATTTTCATTTAGTCTTTCCTGTAATGCCTGATAAAGTAGCGTTTGTGAGTGCAGTGCTTATTAGATTCAAGAGGGTTAAGGGGAAGGGGAGGAAAACGCTAATCGGGGAAAAGTTGGCATGCGCAAACGCGACCTCTGCGTCATCCACCCGGAGATGCTTCCTTGTAAAACAGTGAGCGCAAGTAGCTAAATTGATATGTTTTTTAATACGTTATTTTCTTACAAAAACTATCGATCGCTACAGTAGGCCTTTGTCACAACCCCGAATCCGTGTGAGGCACTTTGTATTATGGATGGATGCGCTTTATTTCACTTCTTTTGGACTGATGAACTGCAACATCCGCTGACTGCCATTAAAGAGCTTGGAAGATCAAAGATCATCTTTAATATAACTCTGACTGGATTTGTCTGAAAGAAGAAAGTCATATACTCCTAGGATGCCTTGAGGGTGAGTAATTCATTGGCTAATTTTCATTTTTGGGTGAACTAACCCTTTAGGATAGATGACCGGTTTAATAAGAGAAACTGCTTCCTGGGCATCATCAGTATTCTCAGTGAAAATAAGAAATTAGTTCTTTGTATAACTCTTGTGTGGAGCAAATGTAATGAATCTTAAGTTTAAGAAATAAAGAAATAGAATAATTTTAATGCACTACGAAGTTGGTGAAGTAGAAGCCACAAAGAAAGAACTGTTGAACCGTTAACTCCTGCTGTCACTGGATTGAGCAGCTTTAATAAATGTGTCAGTGTTGAGTTAAGCAGTTGGAAAGATTCGTTAAACCGCACACAGATGAACGGATCAGGTCTGTAGTGCCTGTCACAACCACAGTGACAGTTTTTCTTTTTTTTTATGTCCGTTTTAATAACCTCAGCCTCCTGCAAAAATCTGGTCAGATACAGTATGAACCTAAATAATAAATTTCTTCTCAATTTCATTTGATCTTTTCGCATTTCGTTTTTTTTCTTTTCTTGTTTGTGTTATACCATACACATAGAACCATAAAATAAAATATAGTAATATAGTTTCTTAAAACTAATTCCATAAAAATCATTATTTATAGACTCGAGGGAAATCAGAACTATTGTCGCTCCCTCAGTTAACTGAGCATCACCCATCATAATCCTCTATTTTACTTTGTTTTACAGTAAGCAAGTTACACAGTTATGCTGTGCAAACTTACCGCCGTCTGAACATCTCGGCAAAGATGCAGCCGACACTCCACAGATCCACAGGAGTAGCATAGCTGGACTGAAGCAGCACCTCAGGAGCACGATACCATAACGTCACCACCTGTACACACACACAAAAATAATTATTAGAAAAATGAATACACCAGATATCCTTATTTACATGGCCTTACTAGCCATTATTGATGTAAACTGGTATAAGACACTCGTCTTTATATTCAGTGACTATTCTTTTAGGCATTGTATTGCATAATTGATTGGAATCACATCAGAATGAAGCTGGCAATGTCCACACGACATGTTCAGTCTATATATTCTAGCTCTACTTCTAAACCGACCTCATTGACCAAACAAATACATTATACAGGCTCAAGGAGCCCAGGAAGACTCAGTATGCAGGATACTGCTGTTAACAGCTACAGTAGGGAGAGCCTCCAGACAAAACTCAGTGACCCTGCTCCAGGGTGGACAGCTTCCAGGTGCTTTCCCTCCTCAGTGCTCTCTCGCTCTCCTCCCAGTAGGCTCTGGGCCCAGAAACCCCCAGCCTTATCAGCCAAATCAGTCAGGCTTGTGTTTGTAAGCAAAGCCTGGAGCGTATATCAGTGACTCGTATCCTAAAACGTGCAGTGCTCGAGGGTACGCCAGAGGAACTGAAGGAAAAAGGGTCATCCTTATGGAGAAACAGAATGAAACTGACATGAACTTAAGAACTGGTTCAATTCAATTTAGTTCGGATCAAAATCAGATACATTTATACTTATCTTACCATATACAGTAAAAAACTGTAAATGGTTTGACATCATACAGTCATGGCCAAAAATATCGGCACCCTTGGTAGAGTGTTATGTCAGTGGTATGGCTGTTGCATTTTGTTTTGTGGTCTTGTGTGAAAATTAATCTGCATTGTTAATCCTTTTGATCTTTTATTTTAAAAATTCACAAAACTCTAACCTTTCATTGGATAATAAGAATTTAAAATGGGGGTAAATATCATTATGAATTAAATATTTTTCTCTAATACACATTGGCCACAATTAACGGCACCCTTTTATTCAATACTTTTTGAAACCTCTATTTGCCAGTTTAACAGCTCTAAATTTTCTTCTATAATGCCTGATAAGGTTAAAGAACACCTGACAAGAGATCAGAGACCATTCCTTCATCCAGACTCTCTCCAGACCCTTCAGATTCCCAGCTCCATGTTGGTGCTTCTCCTCTTCAGTTCACCACACTCACTTCCTATAGGGTTCAGCTCAGGGAACTGGAATGACCATAGCAGAAGCTTGGTTTTGTGACCAGTGACCCATTTTTGTGTTGTTTTTAAGGTTTGTTTTTGGATTATTGTCCGGTTGGAAGATCCAAACATGGCCCATTATAAGATTTCTAACAGAGTCAGTCACTTACTGATTTTTTATCTGTTGGTATTTGATAGAATCCATGATGCCATGTGTCTAAACAAGATGTCCAGGACCTCCAGCAGAAATATAGGCCCACAACATCAAAAATACAGCAGTATATTAAACAGTATATTGTACACATGGGATACTTTTTATCCCCGTGTGCACCAAACCCATCTTGAGTGTATGCTGCTAAAAAGCAATTTTTTTTGTTTCATCTGACCATAGAAGCCAGTCACATTTGAAGTTCCAGTCGTGTCTGATAACTGAATATGCTGGAGTTTGTTTTTGGATGAGAGGAGAATTTTCTTGAACCCTCCCAAACAACATGTGGTGTAAGTGCTGTTTGATTTTTATTTATTTTTTTATGGTTTTCTGACCCCGAGACTCAACTATTTTCTGCAATTCTCCAGCTGTGGTCCTTGGAGTCTTTAGCCACTCAAACTCTCCTCCTCACTGTGCATTAGGACGATATAGACACACGTCCTCTTCCAGGCAGTTTCGTAACATATTATGTTGATTGGAAATTCTTAATTATTGCCCTGATGGTGGGCATGGGAATTTTCACTGCTCTAGCTCTTTTCTTAAAGCCACTTCTCTAATTTGTGAAGCTCAATGATCTTTTGCTGCACATCAGAAATATATTATTTGTTTTTTCTCATTGTGATGGATGATTCACTACGGACCCCCCCCCAGTACTCTCCGATTTCTCTATCCCTTTTCACCCCCCCCCCCCCCCCCCCCAGGGAATATTGGGCTGTTTTCCTCCTATTTATATTCTGTGTGAAACAGGAGAAGCAATGCTGGTAATTTCAGTTCATAATCACCCTGGAGTCTCAAAATTGTGAATATGAATGAGACTATACTTCAGAGATATTTTACTCAAGAATTTCTAGGGGTGCCAATAATTGTGTCCAACGTGAATTTGAGAAAAACATTTATTTCATAATGATATTTCCCCCCATTTTAAATTCTTATTATCCAATGAAAGGTTAGATTTTTGTGATTTTTGTGAATTTTAAAAAATAAAAGATCAAAAGGATTAACAATGCAGATTAATTTTCACAGCCGCCTTTGATCATATTTACCAAGGGTGCCGATATTTTTGGCCATGACTGTATATGTAATTTTACTGTAAAATACTGTCAAATGTATGGATTTTTCAAGTAAAAAATGACTGGTTTTGAACAGCTAAAATAACTGGAACCAGATGATAACCAGAAATCTTGCATATTTAAATCTAAGGTAAAAAATACCTTATAATCGATATAAATGTATTAAACCTAATCCTGAATTAAAATGTTCTTTCAATATAACATCTTAGGGTCTTCAAGCTACGGTCAAAATGCCCAACTACAGACACAACAGTGAATCCGTTCTAGACGATGACTACATTGTCAGCTTGAATTGAATGCAAATCATTCTGATTCAGTATGTAAATCATTCTAATTCTAAAAGCCAATGACTCATTCATGTTATAATGGTTGCGGTACAAAATACGTTCACGTTTTTCGTATGTATAACAGACTATATTTAGTGAGGGGACCGCATGTGATATGTTGACGTGTTTTCGTTTAAGTCTTCCTGGTTTAGTGGAAATGGGGAGGAAGTTGAAGGTGAAATAAAAGGATGAAGCATTTTGGCCTCTTTGTTGCCATGTGACCACAGTAAAAGTACATAACATATTCTAATATAGATTCTTCTGGGGAATTTCACTTCATTACGAAACTGGTTTTGTATTTAAAAGACTTTTAGAAGTCCCAGATCAGACACATATTGACTCTAACCAGTTGACTCCGACTCAAATTTGTTTACTAGCATAAAAAAAACACTATGATAAGGACAGTATAACGTTTATATTGGCTCATTTAAATGCCTCCTACAACATTAAACTCTAAATACTTCTAAAAGCCCATTCTGATTGAGTCAAACAAGAACAACCATTTCAGAAGACAAGTCTGCAAGCCCAATCTGATTCTATCATCTTAAATCCAAATATTCTGGCCCAGCTGAGCTTTTTAACTGCAATGAAACAAACTCTAAGCTGCTGTCTTATCTAAATGTGCGCTACCAAAGTAAAAAAAAAGAGGGTACGCTGCTTGACTTCTAGGAAGAACCACATACCGCCACTAACTGATGTTCAAGCTGAAGTATATCCGCTTGTATGACAGTGTTAATAAAAGGCCACACCGCAAGCATACACACGCACTCGCTGGCACACACAGCATCTCCACTAGCTAGCTGCAGCTTAGCAAAGGTTAAGATACACTGCAGTGATTAAACACTGTAAACCCTCAAAAGTACAAGACGAACTGACTGATAGCACTTCAGAATTATTGTAGCAAGGCGCATGATAAAACGCAATGCATTCTTAAAATGTCAGAATGCATGCAAGAGCCGTTATTTTCTTCGATGTTTCTCTCATGTGTGATACTCGAAGATGGCAACAGCCTATGACATTTACCCCCAGAGTTTCTCTGTCAATCTGGCACATACCACAGTCTGCATCATGACACCAATAGTAGCACACACGACAGTGTACTCACATCACCTCAGCTCACGTCAAACACAGAATGTATGTCAGAGAGGCTGTATCCTATGACTTCAAAGAATATGCATGTAGCTTCTGACGTAAATTAACAAAGATTCGCAGAAAAAGAACCGCTTCATCGTCATATTACCATTATTTAACCAAAATGACAGAGAGACTACTGTACACGTAAGATGCAGCAAGTTGAAAGCAAAGCAAGTTATGCAAGTCTTGGAAGTTTTAATCTGAGATTAACTCGTTTCATCCTGCGGGTAACTAAATAAAAAAAGTTCTACCAATCTATTATCAGTATTTTTAGGTGCCTAAAGATGTTGCATACAATAGACAACTTTTGGAAGAGCTTTTGGGGGGCACAAGTTGCTCAATGTGGTGCTGTTGAATTTATGCTGCCATTTTCTGCTGTCACCACTGCATTTTTAAGTGACATCAATAGATTACGCATAACTACATTAACAATTAGGTCAAAATTTTATATGATATTTTTTCAGCAGGGACACATTCAATTGATCAAATGTGGCAGAAAAGACATTAATAATGTTACAAAAGATTTCTATTAAAAAAACGCTGTTCTTTTGAATTTTCTATCAAAGAATCATAAAAAAGAATGTATAAGGGTTTCCACAAAAATATTAAAGCAGCACAACAGTTTTCAACATTGATAATAATAAGAAATGTTTCTTGAGTACCAAATCTGAATAACTTCTGAAAGACTTGTGACACTGGAGACTGGAGTAATGGCTGCTGAAAAGTCACCTTTGCTATCGCAGGAATAAACTAATTTAAAATATATTCAAATAGAAAACAGTTGTTTTAAATTGCAATAGTATTTACAATATTACTGTTTTTACTATGTTTTGAACAAATAAATGCATTGAGCACAAGAGACTTGTCGACCAATCTTACCATCCCCAAACTCCAACGGCCTTGTCCGTGAATATTTCAGGGTATTAATGTGTTAACATTTCATCTTTGGATATGGTTTGCTTTTTATTTGATCACATATAATAGTTGCTTTGAAAAGAATGCCCTTTCAATGAAAAGATTCCAGTCTGTATACTTTGGATTGAACATGAATACATGGTAGCATTTAAAGTTTCTCTCTCTCCTCCTCTCTAAGTTTCTAACCGTGCTAGTGGTTGTGAGACAGGGTAGCCTACAGAGGTTTTTCCTGAAACTGGCCGCTAATAAAAGGGTCAGATAAAGCAGCTCTGGCTGACTCCAGATTAAAAGAGAGCATTCTGTGCATTCCTATCTGGTGAGACAGTGTGGGCCCTCTCAGCACGAGGGAAACCAAGAAACTCAGCGCCACTGACCAAGCATATCCACAACGGCCCAGCGGCCCAACTCTTGCACTGGGCCACCCTGCACTTCTCCAGCTCATGCACTCTAGCTCCCATTACCCAAACCCCTCCTTTGATTTACCCCAATAGGTTTAAAACTATAGAGACACAATGTGATTCAGAATGAGCCTGTCTGATGGAGTTGGCTAGGAGCCTTTGTTTACATTGTCTCTCTCAAAGGAAGCGAAGGATGAAAGGCCCCTTCAACACAAGACGTCCATCCGCATTCTTTCAGGCCGCCCCCGGACACTTTTAAAGGAGCAAGTCCACCAACTTGGCACAGCACAATGCCGCTTGCTAAAAATGAGCCTCCATGATGACCCATTATTCAGCTGGTAATAGATCAGAGAGTGATATCATTAGCTAGCTCCTAAAAGCCCACTGCACACTAACGATGTGTAAAACTACATATGTTTTTTAAAACCAACTAGTTGGTCGATTGCATAAGTGACTAGTCAACTAATCTGACTTGTATAATTATGCATTTCTTAACACTAGAACCGCCAGGGGTAGCTGTATACCTAAAAGCGCCAGCGGGTAAATTTTACCCATGCACATGACAGCTGTTTTTGAATGGTTAAAGAACATATTATTTCACTGTATTATGCTACTGTCCTCACAAAGAAGTGTCTAGAGTCATGAAATGATTATGTCTAGTCATCAACTATATTTTTGTCCTGTTGTTTTATGTTCAAGGTCTTTTTTAGCGGCTACACGTAGCACTTTTGTCATAATCGGTCAATAATTAAGCTAAACAAGCCTCCTGACAACTAGAATTATAATGAAGTAATACATATGTTTGGGTGTGTAGTAGGCTAGTATAATACTGTCATTAATCAATATATTAAGATAACCCATGTTATTTAAATTACTAAAATAGCCTATAGACAATAATGAGCAATAATAGGCCTAACTTACCACATTGCAAAGGATGATGCCATGGCAAATTCAAGCGCACAGCTTCACCTAATTAATTATTAATTTGTTTAGTTATATCATTTATAATTTGAATTCTACAACACCACCACCAATAAACTTCGGGTAATCAAAAAAAGGTTTATTCATTACATCATCTGATTTTTTTTCTTCAGGAAACAGGCAGACTAGAATAAATAGCATCACAGAACGAACAATAAACGATAGAGATGGCAAAACAAAAATTAAATCAAAATTTTGAACAATTATGAGTAACATTTAGTGCTTATACCTCTTCAGCATTCATAAATCGCCTTCTTTTACTCATTTTGTCTTTATTTATGAAACTGATAACCGCTAATTCAGTGAGTGAAAGGCATTGCCTAGCAATGCACTATGTTAAAACATAAGCGGCACGAAAAAGACAGCGCGAACATACAGGCATTATATAGCGGGTACATTTGACCCGCGCTGGCGCTTATAGGTATAAATGCCCGTTTTTGATCTGGTTTTATTTTTAACCGTTTTTAACAACAGGGGATTGTAAATCACACAATTTTAGTAAAAGTCAGTGACTGGGAGACTTGAATGTTTTATTAAAAACCTTTTATGTATGTTTTAAAAACAGCCACGGGTAAAATTTACCCCGTGGCGGTTCTAGTGTTAAGGGCACATTTATATAAGATGTTTACAAAAAGCTAGGCGGAGCTCAGTGGAATGGAACAGAATGCTATTTATTTAAAAAAAAATAGAAGTTAAAAGTTAAAATAAGATTAAAATTAAGTTAAAACGTAACTAAAATCAATATAAGTAAAATAATTTCTTATTTTGATGAGCTGTATGGTGCAGAAAGCTTTCCGTAATAAAATATTTTAATTATACACTAACAGTTAGACTGAATATACAGGCCATTTTTGTGTCTGCTGTGCTTGCACATTGCAGTCATACTGAACAAGCCTCTGTCCAGCCATGTTTTGTCTTGGGACGAGCCATTCTTTGCCTCCCAGTCAAATGGGCTGTAAACACTATTATTGTGAAGCCCAAGGGTTTTCCCCTAAAAATCCGTTTCAAATGGCAACAATGCTACCAAGGTTTGGAGATTGGAGAAAGATATATGAAGGCCCAAGCAAGCAGCATGCATAAACTGTATACAGTAAAGAAAAAAAACCTCCACAACTGTTGCCAAAGTATGCAGAGCTTACAGGAATGCTGTTTGGGGCCCTCTCTGAGCGAACAAAGAAAGCACAGTCAGACTCCTTTTCCCCAGCGCTACCACATCCGCACATCATTAGTTGGAAAATTCCTGATATATGCTGTAATTTTTATTTTTTTTTGCTCTGGTACAGGCAAGGCTTTAATATCCAGATGCCATTGGATCCTGCAATGTACCCCCAAATCAGTCCTCTTTTCCCGGTTGGCCTGCATCCATCGGCCCGTCATACAAATAGTACTGACAAGGTCCCAGAGCAAGGATTCAGCGTTCTCGGTGGACCGCTAGCAAAAGAGTTCACACAGGAAATACCAAATAAGACGCTCCCTGTGCATTGTGCTGCGCCACTCTGTGTGTGTCTGTTGGTGTTTGGAAGCCCCCTGCTTTTTCCGCTTGATTTTTTTCTCTTCCTTTCTCCTTTTTGGAATACCTGGGGAGATATCTAAACATTCCCAGAGTGTGCCGCACGTGCTCTCCTGCGTGCCATGTTTTCCTTTTTCCAGACATGCCGCTGCCTCAGAGTCTGTCCAAAGCAGAAGCATATTGTCTGGCAACGAACAAGCCGCTGTGCTCAGCTCAAACCAAGACCGGTCTAAAAAAAATCTGGCCTGATTCATCTGAACCTAAACAATTTTTCATAATTAAAATTTATGTTTTGGACAGAATGTCTTGCTAAGAAACACAACTATTTGGAAAACTCAGCGTAGCAATACCAACCCCCCTGTGAATTTCAAAACTTGTTTCAACGGCTAACGCCTGTAGCTTGTTTCAGCCTGGCTAAATTTTTTGCTAAATCTAAGTGTCACAGTCACACGAAAGGTTTTATATGAACAAAACTCAAGTGGAAGCACTAAAGCGCATGTGTCTGTGTATCTCCTCGAAAGTGTGACCTCTTTTGAAGTGTACGAGTGGGACAGGGGGTCCTGCCAAGCAATGATGAGAATGTGATCTTGTTCCAGACTTGTATAACTTACTTTCTTCTGTGGAACACAAAAGACGATATTTCAAATAATTTGTCAAAGTCAATGCAGTCCAATTGTTATTTTGGACCCCATTGACTTTCATGGTTTGGACAACAACAGCTGAAACACTCTTCATATCATCTTTTGTGTTCTGTAGAAGAACGTCATACATGTTTGGAGAAACATGCAGGTAAGTAAATGACAGAATTTTTATTTTTAGATGAAGTATCCTCTAAGAAATATTTGATTAGAGTATCACTAGCTTTATGTTTTCATGACATGCAACAAACATTCCAAACACAAAGCTAAAATAGAACGTACTCTGTTTAAACATGTTTAAACTATTGCGTTTCTGTCAGACTTCCATTAGCAAGCTTAATCCCTGTATCATACTCAGTTTAAAAGGGATGATCTGATTGGATACTGTTGGTTTGCACTGGACAGTTAAGCTGAGCTCAAAATGGAAATCCCATTAAGCATATTCATTTCGTAAAAAGGGTTGAATAATTTCTTGCTGTCGAACAATGAGTCATTTCCCTTGCCCACACGTGTATTGAAACAACTACAGCCTCATTTAAGAATGCCTAGCTTCACTTTCAATCAGAGAAGGGACTTTTAAACACAACTGGTTGTCTGTGTGTCTCTTCCTATTCATGCTCACATCACAATGATTATCGTCTGCAACAGCCTGCTACCAGGAGAGATTAGAAGAGGCGTGAGTCTCCAACTGCAAATCTGACCAGACGTGCTTAATGAGAGGACAGATGGAGTGGACCGTTAATTGCATTATCAGTTTGTTGGACTGTGGCCCTACTTGTCAAGCTGTTTGGACAGCCAAAAAAGCCTAGCTCATCTCATTCATCTGCCAGAATAAGTAATATCCATGATTGTATGACCAGTCAAGTTGTGTAAACTTTACACACATGAACAAGCCATCAAAAATGATACTCAAGTTCCTTAAGCAAACAAAACTTGCTTAAAGACAGACATAATTGAAAATATTCAATGATTTTATTCACTAAAATGAATTTGTTTATAAATCAGACCACACTGTTCGTGTGATATAAGCAGTCAGAAGAATTCAAAATGATAAGTCATGAGTTTGTACATCTTTGAGAAAGATTCTTTAAAAGAACTGGCTCATAAGAATCAGATTTTCTTGATTGATTTGCGCGATTCAGTCAGACTGATTCAAACAGGTAAGTTATGAGGTTTTTATTTTTTTAAACAATTCATGAAAAGAACAGACTCCTTGTGAATCAGAGCAATCTGTTTGAGCAAACTGAATTGTTTGTGTGATTCAAACTGGTTACTCGTGAGATTAAGTGTCTTTTTGAACATCTCCTTAAAAGAACCAACTCATCAGAGTAATTTTTTCATGAATCGGACCACACTGTCCAATTCATGAAAACAGGAACACTTCCTGTTTGTTGCTGCCGTGTGGTTTGAGTTTGAGCTCAGTCAAGTTAATTCTTTGCCGTCCCATTTTTTATCTTAAAATCAATTTTATACACCATCAGTTTCGTTTCTATAACGTGTGAATATATATACCCTATCGTATTCTACAAAAAAAAACAATCAGAGCCGCTTTGTTAGCACTAGTTCTATTTTTGATTTTCCGAGTCCGCTATTAGCATATAGCACGCTAGCATCGCCAGCGTGGTTGCCGCTAATCTCGCTTACACTAATACTCTATTCACACACATTACCATCGTTTTACTCCCCGTTTCTTGCTTTAATGGCGGATGTGTGTCTACCTTTGAGTGCAGGTGAGGACAATGCAGCTCGAGCTGGAGGCCGTGGAGAAGCAGATCCGGGACCTGGTGGCAAAGCAGACCCAGCTGAGAGCGCGGTGAGCCGCGCTGGAAACATCCCAGGCTGACGCTTACAAGTCCGAGGTAAGTATACAGCGCGGTGCTATCTCTCCCACCACTTCTACTCTGTGTGTTTCTCTGCACAGGCCCCGTGCATCCAGGACGTGATCTTCCCAGATGTCCTTCATCCGGCGCCGGGACACCACGGACCCTAGGTGCACCCGCAGCGGAAGACACGAGCCAGGCCACGGGCGACGACCTCTCCCCCTCCGCCGCCTACGGTCTTCGAGATCTCCACCCGGAACCGCTTCGCTCCCCTCCGCAAGACGGAACGCAACGCTGTGATCATCGAAGACTCCATCGTCCGGCACGTCCGTGCTAAGTTAGATGAAGGTAAAGTGCACACTCACTGTTACCCTGGTGCTCGTGTTCTCGATGTTTCTGCGCCGATACCCGCGATCCTGAAGGGTGACGAGAGCCCGGAGCGGTCGTGCTTCACGCGGGGCTAACGACACCAAGCTGCGGCAGACGGAGACGCTGAAGAGGGACTTCTTTCAGGAGCATATCGAGAAGTGCGCCGACACACTCGCCCGTGAGACGATCATCATGTGCAGGCACCGCTTCCCCCGTCTCGACGAGGACATGAAAAGTTCGTAGGCTTTTTGCTTTAAATGACATGGTATTGTCATGGTGGTAACGAACAGAAACTGCTGTTTGTTAATAATGCTCTTTTTGGGAGGTCCTCGGCTTTTCGCGCTGATGGTCTGCACCCTATGCAGAGTTGGCGCGGAGCTATGCGGCCCTCATTCCCCAGAGCCCACCGCCCCCCTGCCCGGCTCCCCCAGTGTGTTAGGACAGTCAAATCTCCCCTTTACTGCCTGCGACTTGTGTTCTGCCCCCGTTCACTTATAGCAGTCGTGGCTGTACAAACAGTAATCGACCGTGTCGTTCCCAAGTCCGACTAGTGCGTGTCAAACGATAAATTTAAGCCGATTGAATTACGACCACCCCCTTTCTCGCTGCTACTAACCCGCCCCAATCCCTCCTGACCCCCAACCACTTTTTAACTAGTTGGGCTCACAGTTCTCATACCTTAGATCACTCTCCCCTCTTATATAGCTTTTTATGTCATGGAAATGCGCACAGATCCTGCACTCGTGTTTTGATGTACAATATGGCTTAACTAGAGACCACTGGCCTATTTTGTTACTACGTGTGTGATTTCTTTGTTTTATTTGGTTTGTCCCTCCTGATTCTTCCCTCCCCCAAGCTTAACAGAAGAGTGACTACAGCACAGGTGAGCGCCCGTCACAACGCACAGTGTGTGTCGGTTGGGCGGTGTTCCTATGTTCAATGCCACTGTTCTATATATAGTGTTATTCTGCGCATTCCTGAAGCCAGGATACAGGGGTTCCATCATTCGAAATGATTTACTGCTTCATGTTAGCACTGCAGATCTGCAAACGCCCCCCACCCCGGGGCTCGTATAGATTTCTAACAGAATTTGCCGATTCCTCTCAGACCTTTGGTATGTTGCTAAGCGATATCAGTTGTCCTATCTGCCGCTTTTTCGCACTACACCATCTTCACGGTGTGGTCCGTGTGTGTGTGCTCCTGTAGGACTTGCGTTTACTGCCCCTCCTCCACTCTTTTGGAGTCACCGCCACAGTCCCTGGGCCCCCATCTCGTTTTACTCATCCGACTAGATTTAAGTATATCGCGGCCTTGCTCTTACGCTTAGCTATCGTACTCCCACGCGCTGCTGTTCTCTGCCCATTTTCCTGGTATCGGGCATGTGGTATTACGAATCTTAACTCTATTGCTTGCGTGATCGTTTACCGGGCAGGACATATTGCTCCCACCCAGCACCAACGACCGCTCAGACATAACGCCTGATCTCTCAAGGCTCGTGTCCACTACCGTAGTCCTGACCTAGTTACGACCTCCTCGCCTATGGGCACCTCTTTCTATCCATTCGCGGAGGCCGTTGCCCCATCACCTTGAAAACGGTTACGAGGACACAAAACGTACTGCGCCATGGTACAACAGTCATACCCATTCTCTCAGCACCCCCCTCGTCGTCCTTGCGCGCACCGGAGGACAACACTACCTTGGCCGTTTTCGACTGCGTGGAACAAAAGTATGTCCCGCTCACAGACAGGCAGTCTAAAGCTGCAGGCCAGCATATCCCAACTCTAGAAAATAGAAACCAAAACCTCCTAGGTTTTTCTTTTAGCACCAGTGGTGTGTGATACAAGCGCAATCACTCCGCCGCCCCCCACTCGATTCTATATATTCCCTCACAGTTACTAGTTAAGGACCCATTACTGAATGGTTACTTTTGTCATCTGATTAAATAGTACATCAGAAATACATAACCACCCAGGAGAACGTATAATACTTTAGCTCATTCATCGCACCAAAAGATAAAAGCAGTGCTTTACAGCATCGGAAAGGGGAGCTAAATAACTTATCACGATCTAAACCAACAACAGGCCTCATTCGATACTGTACCACGAAAGATAAAGTGTTGTTACCTGTAGCAGAAGAACTGCTTTTCAATATTATTAACTCGTCGTTGTCTTTAGGTCACGTCCCAAAAACATTCAAGCTGGCGGTCATTAAGCCTCTTATTAAGAAACCACAACTAGATCCTAGTGAACTGGCTAATTACAGACCCATCTCAAATCTTCCTTTTATGTCTAAAATTTTAGAAAAAGTTGTGTCTGCTCAATTGTGCTCCTTCCTGCAAAAAAATTATCTCTATGAAGAATTTCAGTCAGGTTTCAAGGCCCCTCCATAGCACAGAAACTGCAATTGTTAAAATTACAAATGACTTGCTTCTTGAGTCAGACCAATGCTGTGTCTCATTGCTAGTTTTACTTGATTTTAGTGCTGCGTTCGATACTATAGATAATGACATACTCATAGATCGATTACAAAACTATACAGGTATCCAAGGGCAGGCTTTAAGATGGTTTAGATCCTACCTGTCCGATCGCTACCACCTTGTTCATTTAAATGGGGAGTCATCTCAAATATCACCAGTAAAATATGGAGTGCCACAAGGATCTGTCCTAGGTCCTCTGCTATTTTCGATATACATGTGGCCACTTGGTAATATTATTAGGAAATAAGGGATTAGTTTCCACTGTTATGCCAATGATACACAACTATATATCTCAACAAGACCAGATGAAAATTCTAAATTATCTAAGCTAACAGTGTGTTAAAAATGTAAAAGATTGGATGATCAATAATTTTCTCCTATTGAATTCGGATAAGAGAGAGATATTAGTTATTGGACCAAAAAGCAGTACACAGAATATTTTGGATTACAATTTGCAACTAGACGGCT
The DNA here is from genome assembly GCA_018155175.1 of Sinocyclocheilus anophthalmus. Classification (NCBI taxonomy): domain Eukaryota; kingdom Metazoa; phylum Chordata; class Actinopteri; order Cypriniformes; family Cyprinidae; genus Sinocyclocheilus; species Sinocyclocheilus anophthalmus. The sequence continues at coordinate 538,474 of JADLZN010002816.1, forward strand.
GTACGGTTACTTCCTCTACAGTCAAAAATCTGGGTGTTATATTAGATAGCAACTTGTCTTTTGAAAATCATATTTCCCATGTTACAAAAACAGCATTCTTCCATCTTCGAAAACATGCCAAGTTACGAAACATGTTACCTGTTTCTGATGCCGAAAAGCTAGTTCATGCATTCATGACTTCAAGACTGGACTACTGTAATGCACTGATAGATAGTTGTCCTGCATCTTCAATAAACAAGCTAAAGGTAGTCCAAAAATGCAGCGGCTAGAGTCCTTACCATGTCAAGAAAATATGATCATATTACCCAAATTTTACATTCTCTGCACTGGCTACTATTAAGTTCCGTATCAGTTACAAAATATTATTACTTGCCTATAAGGCCCTTAATGGGTTAGCTCCTGCGTACCTAACTAGTCTTCTACCACGCTACAATCCATCACGCTCCCTAAGGTCGCAAAATTATGGACTTTTGGTAGTACCTAGGATAGCAAATCCACTAAAGGAGGTAGAGCTTTTCGCATTTAGCTCCCAAACTCTGGAATACCCTTCCTGATAACGTTCGGGGTCAGACACTCTCTCTCTGTTTAATTCTAGATTAAAGACACATCTCTTTGGCAAGCATTCAAATAATGCATCTCATAATCTTTTACTGCAGTTATATCTAATCAATGCACATTATTATTCTGAGGTTGGGTTAAACAACTCAATTTTGCTTGGTTGGAACAGCAGCTCCCCTATTTATGTCTCTATTTGTTTCTCTGTTTTTTGCCAACTAGGATTTACACAAGCTTCAGTCTGGATCCAGAACACCTGAGAAGAGATGATGCCAACCCCTCAGAGGACCTCAGATGATGCCAACCATGAAACAAAATACAGAACTACCACATTTTGCTATAAAAGTTTGATTGCATCATATAATAATTGCTGATAATATTGTTCATCGTCTGTTTTATTACGTCTTATATTGATTTTTCCGTTCTGCTGGTTCGTCTGGTCAGAGGAGAACTGGCCCCCCGACTGAGCATGGTTTCTCCCAAGGTTTTTCTCCATTCTGTCACTGATGGAGTTTTGGTTCCTTGCTGCTGTCGCCTCGGGCTTGCTTAGTTGGGGACACTTCATTTCCGGCGATATCGTTGACAATTGCAAAGATATTATTTAAACTGAACTAAGCTGGATGACGACATCACTGAATTCAACGATGAACTGCCTTTAACTGAAAAATGAGAGTTTACTATTGTCACTTTGTATTATTGACACACTATTTTCCTATTTTATACTGTAAAGCTGCTTTTTGACACAATCTGTATTGTTAAAAGCGCTATATAAATAAAGGTGACTTGACTTGACTTGACTGTTGGCATTAATTTATCAGCCAGAATGATTTGTAACCGGTTCATAAGCGTCATTTGTTTGTAAACAGAATCGGTTTCCATGATGCACATAGACTGATTGAGACTGGTATGTTATACGCTTGTGAGGCTTGTTGAATAAATTAGTAAAAAATCCAAGTCACAAGTTTAATTTGTTTGAACTGTGCAAACATTGATTCACAGTTTTTTCTGATTCAAACTGATTACACTTGAGTTGAGTTTGAGAGTCTTTTTTAATGATTCTCAATTATTTGTGAATCAGACTACTGTAAACCACTAAACCCAGCTCACAAAAGTTATTTGTTCTTTAAGTTAAAGTTATATGAATCCTTCTGTAAACTGAAGCCCCCAAACCATTAGATGTCAAATGACACAATCTGCTTCAGATTTGAACATATCCGTCATCCACGGTTGTTCAGTGAAACTCAATCAGCATTAAATTGTGGTATGGTTTGTGTTAGAGGACAAGAGTCCAGCAAGCTGTGGTCGCTAGGTGATACAAACATACGGGATTCATTCTACCATGAGAGGGGAAGGAAGTGACAGGGCCCACAGGACACCCACAGCACAGACTGTTATGAAGTTTGTGGTATGCAGAAAAACGGTTGCAGGAAAAGAGGGATTCTTTTTATCTCAGCACAATTTGAGTCGCGACAGCCACTTGTACAGCAAATCTACACAAACCAACCAAAAGACTTGCAGGATTCTCATGCGCTTTTGGATCACTTCTGCAGATGACATCTATTTCGGAAAGGCCTATAAATACATTTTATAGGATGACAAAAGGACCAGACAAACCCATTCGCTTTGCTCAATGCAAAAATGTTTGGAGGTCTTGCAGAAGGAGCATAATAATATATTAATGTATGCTTATAGCTTCCTTAACAAGTACTTAAAAGATGTAAAAATTGTACAACAATCAGTCGGATAAATGATCCGAGGCATTTGCCTGCTGTTCCCTAAATCCAATTTCATGAGCAATGCGGTGCACATGATGTTTGTTTGAGCAGGATCCTAATCGCTTTCATGGGACAATCCCAGCTGCCTCCATTTCTACAATAACTCCATTTGGTATAAAGGAAGAGGCCGCAATTGATTTCAACCCCATACAGTACGCTAGATTACAGTTTGCATGCATTGTAGTGTCAAGTGCAGCTTCTCACTGTACATGGGCTGAGATACAAGCAACCTATAGAGACAGAGCGCAACGTGTCATAATCTGAAAACCACGCCCACCGGCTCGTTTTTTTGGTCGACAGCTCATAAAAACATAGTTCTGGGTTTTTTAGCTTGATTACTGTACACCTTGTCACATAGCAGCTTTTAGGCATTGCTCAGTTTTTTGTTATAAGTCAGAAATGACAAGGAGACAGCTTCCCGCAATACAAAGTCAATGGAGAGTAAGTGTGGTTGCACCACCCCTTATGCCCTCCCGGTGTGGGCGTGGCCTAAATGCACTCTGTCTCGATAGGCTCACCGGACATGCCTGTACCTACATTTTTGCAAGACTCCAAAAACATGCCTACACATACAATTTACTGCAGTTTCCAATGGAAATGGACACGAGAGGCAGTAAAACACCTACAACTTTATTCCTTCAAATTATGATACTAGTTTCACCTGGTACACTCAAACATTTATTGTCCATCATTGTCAATTTAAATACTTTGCATCACATTAGGGCTGGTATAAGCAGGGTTTTTAGTGATAGTAAACTCGCTCAGTAGCTCACCTGGTACAGCATTGTACCTGTAATGCAAAATTACGTCCCATAAAACGCGAGTAACGATAGACAGCCAAAATGGCATGGATGCTTCAGCAAATGTGTTTTTAATCTAATGTTTTCTTTTGTTAGCATTATCAGTTTAGGGTAGGGTTTATTGTAGGTCATATGTTAATTTCAAACACAGTAGAGAATTAACCTTCTATCACCACTCACCAGATATTTAATTTTCAAACTGCTGCAATTTGTACAGCATCCACTGTAACTAAACTTTGCAGGATTCACGTTCATCTGTTTCAGATAAAACTGAACACACATTTAATGCCACACCCTGGAGATTTCACTCTGAAAAAAAAGTGTTACAGAAAATATGCAAGAATCAACATTTTTCCAATGAACTTGGTTTGGAAAAAAAAGGCATCTAATTCACCCAAAAGGGCAAACAGGGAAAAAGAAAAGTTGCTGTGTTTTGTGTCCATGCTTTAGGCGGTCAATCAGAAGTGGACAAAAGCCGCTAAGAGAACCAAAGTCATTCTAACGATCAACAATGCTATGGACCCATGAGATTTGTATGGTCAGGCTAATCTCCACCTTTCGGTGCACCCGATGGGTGGTCCATACAGCCCTCGGTCACTCGGTTTTTCTCATCTACAAGGTGGGAGCGGAGTGGGAAACCAGTAAAGCTGAGATTTATATTCCTTATTAACATCTTTAACAACAATGATGAAAAGTATACTAGTATACATGCTAAAGCTTAATCACATGATATGTGTACATGATATAAAAAATACATATAACATTAGGTAAGTACCACCAAACACCGCACAGAAAAACCCCAAAGGGGATATTTCTTTATGCTTTATGCAAAACGGGTATCATTTACTTCATACTAACTGTCTGATTCAACCTCCTTGAGTTGAGAACGGTAGTCTGTTTTGAATCATCATAATTCTGCAAGCGTTCTGGTGGGCAGTTATGACTCAGCCAACTGGTCCATTCAGCAGTTCTCAAGTCTTCGAATGTACACTATGTCAGCATGGCAAACTAGTAGCTAACACGGAGTGTTGTCATAGAATGAGGAGCCAAAAGCTATAACAGCACGTCTGCTTTTGCATACACAATAACGACATTCCTGTAACTGCCAAGAGAGAGAGGAAATGGATTTTTTAGCTGCTTGAAGGGCGGGTGATAGGGGGATTCCAGGCATGGGAACATTAATCAGGACAGCCAGAGAGAGAGTCCATGTTCACTGCAAGCAACCCCCTGCCTTATCTATCGCCCATTTTTGTGGGGTGTGGTAAAACGGAGGGGATATTTTCTAATGGTAGAGTTCCCAGGTGAACTCACAGAGACTCACCCGCCCAACGACTTAACAGCCAGAAGCCCCTTATTAAAGAACTGAAACAACGTTTTTTGCACAGCAACCAAAACCACCGAAACCACACAACTAACAGAAGGCGCTGGCAGTCATTCAGAATCTGCAAACTGAATGAGATATGAAAAGGTGTGTTAATGTAGTATGCTCTTGCACTCCCTTGTGCATGTGATACGGACCAACTATAATTAGATAGGTTAAATTTAATATTCGCATCTTGACATCTTAACTAAATTTAAAGATGCAATAAATCAGCCATGTAAAATACATGCAAAAAAATAGCTGCTGACTTAACTAGCACTTTCTCTAAAAAGAGGAAAGACACAATGTGCTATTTTTTGACATCAGAGCCATCCTCAAGAGAATGTGCCTTCAAAGTTTGGCAGGAGGGAATTGATGGGACTCAATCGCCCAGTCTATTTCATCTCAGCTTAGGCCACTTTGTGATAGGGTTGGGTATCGTTTGGGTTTTTTTCGATACCGGTGCCAAATCGATACTTTTAAAACGGTTCTGGTGCCTAAACGGTGCCTGAACCGATACTTATATTAAAAAAATATAAATTAAAAAAAATTCCCCAAAAATAATGGATTGGCCATTAGCACTATAAACACATGATGTCCATTTCATTCATACTGGACGCCAGAGGGCACCCTCGCACAGAAAATCCACATATCCAGTCACAGAAGTAGCAGAACTCATGACCCTCCAGGAAATTCCTTATATGGATACAAAGGCATCGCTATTATAGCTGTAACTGAGTAAGCAGAACATATAAACGTTTTGAATGATAAAACTAAGACAATAAACACTTGACTGCGACAATATAGTTTATCTGTGTTATTCAAGCCATCTCTGGTATTTTCATAATAATTAAGCATATTTATAATCCATTGCTAATAGATGTATTCTTTTTAAATTAGCCTATGGAACATATTTTCTGAAGCCACATCAGATCACAAAAGGAAGCATTTGACTGGTGTTGTGGAGTAAAAAGGTTATAATTTTCTCTTTTGTTGGACAACAGGTTTAGAAATGTGAATACAAGGAAGGTTTAGCTTTAGGCATTTTAATTTAAGCATGTTTAGCTTAGTTAACGGAAGGCTACCTGCTGCCATCAGAGCAAGTGCAATTACTGCATTCACACGCTCCTCGGATGCTCTCATTTCCCGAGTTGTGCTTTTAAGTCAGAATGTGAAAAAAACATGGACACTCGCGTTACTACAAAGATGTGTTGGATTTGTATTATTAGAGCTTTCCGACTTCACCGTTCACGTGCATTTTCTCAGTCGCGAGATTATTTTTCACGTACGGTGCCAGTGATGATGCTTCTTACGTCCGTTTCAGAGAACCAGAGGACAAATATTTCAATCGATCGCTCAGGCATGGCACCAACATGAGGCACTGAAATCTGCGTTCTGATTCGGTTCTAGCACATACCGGTTACATGGGTACCGGTGCCATATTGGTACCGGGTTTCGGTACCCAACCCTACTTTTTGAGGCCAAAGACATGGGACAGCCTCAGCAGGTTTCACTTTACACATTATGTGCTTGTTTTCAGGCACATGTCTTTTCAGTGCTACATCTGATTGGACATCACCCATATCTGTCTCAAGGGATCTATTTGTACGTATGATTGCATGTCACACTCCTAAAGCTACTAAGATATCAAATACACTGAAAATGACCGTACTGTACTTCAGGATACAAAGAGAAATGTTAGACGTTTCACCTGCATACACGACAGGATTTAGATTTTAAGGGAATTAAGGTACAGAGGGATGGTACAGCAGAGAAAAATGACACTACACATTGGATCTTGCACACAGTGCAAAAGTTGCATTTTGTACAAAGGTTACATACAAAATTCATACAAATAATAATAATAGAATCAATTTAAATTAATATTTTAATAATAGGTTTTATTTACAACATAACTGAAAAATCCTTTAATAATTAAACATAGTCAGTAAAAATTATATACATAATTAATGATAGTGTAGTAGTAGTGTGGTGGTATATATAAACCTATACACCACACACACACAACACACACACACACCACACACTAACACTACTGCTCAAAAGTTTTGGATCAGTAAGACTTGTCATGTTTTTTAAAGAAGTATCTTATGCTCATCAGGTGCATTTATTTGATCAAAATACAGAAAAAAATGTAATCTTGCAAAATGTTAATACAATATAAAATAAATGTTTCTATTTTAATATATTTTAAAATGTATTTTATTTCTGTGATGCAAAGCTGAATCAGCCATTACTCCAGTATAAAGTGTTACAAGATCCTTCAGAAATCAGTCTAATATGCAGATTTATTATCAGTGCTGGAAACTGTTGGGGGCTTCTATTTTGTGGCGTAACTGCGATACTGTTTTCAGGATTCTTTGATGAATAAAAAGTTAAAAAGAAGAGCATTTATTTTAAAATATAAATCTTTTCTAACAATATACATACTGTTCAAACAGTTTGGGGTCAGTCATTTTTATTCAGTCTGTTTTTTTGATAAGAAAATTAAAATTTTTATCAGCAAGGAGTGTTAACATTGATAAGTGATAGCAAAGATTCTTGTAGAAAAGATTGAGGATTTTGAAATAAAATGCGGTTCTTTTTTAACTTTTATTCATAAAGAATCCTGAAAAAAGGATTGCCGTTTCCCAAACAATGTTTGGCAGAAAACTGGTGCCAACTTGATTAATTTAATAATTAAATCAGCATATTAGAATGATTTCTTAAGGATCATGTGATACTTTATACTGGAGTAGTGGCTGATGGAAATTCAGCTTTGCATAACAGAAATAAATTACATTTTAAAAATATATATTAAAATGGAAAACAGTTATTTTAAATTGTTATAATATTTCAGAATATTATTGTTTTTACTGTATTTTTTTATCAATTAAATGCAGCCTTGATGAGGATAAGAGACTTCTTTCAAAAACAATTACAAGGGTCTTATGATCCCAAAATCTTTGAGTGGTAGTGTACACAAAAAACAACACTTATACATATTATATATATATACAGTGCGGGTACCAGAAAGTAATAATCAGACCCCTTAAATTTTTCACTCTTGGTATATTGCAGCCATTTGCACATACTAACCTTAGTAAACTATTATTAACGTTAAGTTTTTTCCTCAATTTACACACAGCACCCCATATTGACAGAATTAAAACACAGAATTGTTGACATTTTTTTAGATTTATTAAAAAAGAAAAACTGATATCACATGGTCCTAAGTATTCAGACACTTTGCTGTGACACTCACATATTTAACTCAGGTTTTGTCCATTTCTTCTGATCATCCTTGAGGTGTTTCTACACCTTCATTTGAGTCCAGCTGTTTTTGATTATACTGATTGGACTTGATTATGAATGCCACACACCTGTCTATATAAGACCTGACAGCTCACAGTGCATGTCAGAGCAAATTAGAATCATAAGGTCAAAGGAACTGCCCGAAGAGCTCACAGACAGAATTGTGGCAAGGCACAGATATAGCCAAGGTTACAAAAAAAATTCTGCTACACTTAAGGTTCCTAAGAGCACAGTGGCGAACCTTTCATACTCTTAACTGAAGCTAGACATGTGGGACGAATATTCCACGAAACAGAACCCAGCTACCGAATGCAATGCTGATGCCCGCGTCCGCTGGCCCAACGAGCTATCGTGTTTTCGGGAGAGAACATAGGAAGCTTGGGGATAGAAGATCGTGTAAAACGACAGAACCCAAACAAGCATCACCTGTGCGCCGCCAGAACGGCTGAAATACGTAGCTACTCCCGAGAACGGCAAAGAATACGATCTAGGGCCTGAGGGATCAGTCCACACGCTGCATCCACACAAGAGTAAGATAGAAGAGTCACGAGCACACTGAAGCAACATCACAGAGGATAGGCTTTTATGGAGAGTAATGAGCCCCGAACGGATAGCCTGAGGCTCTCAGCGCAAAAGACACATGATCCCAAAGCACCAGGCATGGAGTTGCTAAAACAAAAAAACCACCCCCTGAATGGGAAGGACTCAAGATGGTGATAAATAAGATTCTCTGGTCGGATGAGGTCAAGATAGAACTTTTTGGCCTTAATTGTGTGCGGTATGTGTGGAGAAAACCAGGCAATGCTCATCACCTGTCTAATACAGTCCCAACAGTGAAGCATGGTGGTGGCAGATCATGCTGTGGGGGTGTTTTTCAGCTGCAGGGGCAGGACGACTGGTTGCAATCGAGGGGAAAGATGAATGCGGCCAAGTACAGGGATATCCTGGACGAAAACCTTCTCCAGAGTGCTCAGGACCTCAGACTGGGCCGAAGGTTTACCTTCCAACAAGACAATGACCCTAAAGCACACAGCTAAAATAACGAAGGAGTGGCTTCACAAACAACTCTGTGACTGTTCTTGAATGACCCAACCAGAGCCCTGACTTAAACCCAATTAAGCATCTCTGGAGAGACCTAAAAATGGCTATCCACCAACGTTTACCATCCAAATTGACAGAACTGGAGAGGATCTGCAAGGAGGAAAGGAATGGCAGAGGATCCCCAAATCCATGTGTGAAAAACTTGTTGCATCTTTCCAAAAAGACTCATGGCTGTATTAGATCAAAAGGGTGCTTCTACTAAATACTGAGCAAAGGGTCTGAATACTTAGGACCATGTGATATTTCAGTTTTTCTTTTTTAATAAATCTGCAAAAATGTCAACAATTCTGTGTTTTTCTGTCAATATGGGGTGCTGTGTGTACATTAATGAGGAAAAAAATTAACTTAAATGATTTTAGCAAATGGGTACAATATAACAAAGAGTGAAAAATTTTAGGGAGTCTGAATACTTTCCGTACCCACTGTATATATAAGGGATGGGAAGATAACCCTGTTACTCACCACGGAAGTAAGAGCCATCTGAAAGCTGTAGATCCGCGCCAGACCAAAATCAGCCAGTTTGATCTGTCCTCCACTGGTGACTAGAATGTTTTGAGGCTTAAGATCTCGATGAACCACACGGTGAGAGTGGAGGAAATCCAGACCCTGCAGCAGCTGGTACATCATATCCTGCCAAAACAAGACCAGAGTCATTCCAAATATATTTTAATAACCTAAAGTGGATTTTTTAAAAATGACTGTAAAGGACTAATATCAAGATATACAGGTGCATCTCAATAAATTAAAATGTCGTGGGAAAAGTTCATTTATTTCAGTAATTCAACTCAAATTGTGAAACTCGTGTATTAAATAAATTCAATGCACACAGACTGAAGTAGTTTAAGTCTTTGGTTCTTTTAATTGTGATGATTTTGGCTCACATTTAACAAAAACCCACCAATTCACTATCTCAACAAATTAGACTACTTCATAAGACCAATAAAAAAAAACATTTTAGTGAATTGTTGGCCTTACGAAGTAGTTTATGTACGTACATGGAATCATAGTGGGGGGGGCTTCCTTTTTGCTTAATTAACGTCATCATATTCGCGTGGCATGGCCGGGTGATAGGGTTTGTTGCGCACTGCTATGCACTGGTGGGATTGTAAAGCCCAGGTTTCTTTGACACGTGGACTTAGATATCATTTTTTGGTCTCTTGTTTCTCATTTTCCTCTTTACAATACCCCATTGATTCTCTATGGGGTTCAGGTCAGGCTAGTTTGCAGGCCAATCAAGCACAGTAGTAACACCATGGTCATTTAACCAGCTTTTTGTGCTTTTGGCAGTGTGGGCAGGTGCAAAATCCTGCTGGAAAATGAAATCAGAATCTCCATAAAGCTTGTCAGCAGAAGAAAGCATGAAGTGCTTCAAAATTTGTTGGTAACGGGTGCAGTGACTTTGGTTTTCAAAAAACACAACGGACCAGCACCAGCAGATGACATTTGCACCCCAAATCATCACAGACTGTGGAAACTTAACACTGGACTTCAAGCAACTTGGGCTATGAGCTTCTCCACCCTCCTCCAGACTCTAGGACCTTGGTTTCCAATGAAATACAAAACTTGCTCTCATCTGAAAAAGGACTTTGGACCACTGGGCAACAGTCTAGTTCTTCTTCTCCTTAGTAAAGGTAAGACGCCTCTGACGTGGTCTGTGGTTCAGGAGTGGCTTAACAAAAGGAACACGACAACTGTAGCCAAATTACTTGAAACGTCTGTGTGTGGTGGCTCTTGATGCCTTGACCCCAGCCTCAGTCCATTCCTTGTGAAGTTCACTCAAATTCTTGAATCGATTTTGCTTGACAATCCTCATAAGGCTGCGGTTCTCTCGGGTGGTTGTGCATCTTTTTCTTCCACAACTTTCTGTTAACATGCTTGAATACAACACTCTGTGAACAGCCAGCTTATTTGACAATGAATGTTTGTGGCTTACCCTCCTTGTGAAGGGTGTCAATGATTGTCTTCTGGACAACGGTCAGATCAGCAGTCTTCCCCATGATGTGTAGCCTAGTGAACCAAACTGAGAGACCATTTTGAAGGCTCAGGAAACCTTTGCAGGTGTTTTGAGTTGATTAGCTGATTGGCATGTCACCATATTCTAATTTGTTGAGATATTGAATTGGTGGGTTTTTGTTAAATGTGAGCCAAAATCATCACAATTAAAAGAACCAAAGACTTAAACTACTTCAGTCTGTGTGCATTGAATTTATTTAATACACGAGTTTCACAATTTGAGTTGAATTACTGAAATAAATGAACTTTTCCACGACATTCTAATTTATTGAGATGCACCTGTACATGTATTTATATATGCGTGGGGAGGGAAAAGGTGTGTGTGTGCCTTTAAACCTAAAGTATGGCAGATGTTAATAACCAACATGACGGCAGAGCAGGAAAGACCTTAAGGCTCCATCCCTGTAGGCCTCTGCTTCCCTGCAGCTGTCCCGGGATCACAGCTAATTGTGAATTGTGTCGTTCTGACTATGGGCCAATATGAAATCAGACCATGACACTGAAACTCAATAACAAGCAGAAAAGAAAGAAAAAAACACACACACACAAAAAGAAGGTGGGGAGAAAAGACAGCAACTGCCATTTTCTTTAGTAGAAACTGTCGATAATGGTCAAATAGATAAGAAAAAAATGGGGCAATGCGTAACGGGGCTAGAAAAAGTCATCGGGTCAGAGTGCCGAGCGAGAAGCATTTGCTCACAGTTGCTGCTTGACTTGTTCCAAAGCAGAGGTATCAAACGGTGGAAGCCTACCCCTGAGAAACCCGCTGCCAAGACCTCACAAGTGACATGGATCTGAGCCCGCAGCACTGTTCATTCCCCGACCAGCTGGTGAGTGATTAAAACCACTGAAACAATGGGGTGCACACTCAAGCAGAAAACTGCAAACGGCGCGAGTCAGACCAGGCGAGGGGAAAGGGACGGAGGTCCTCACAATGTGCGCGCTGGGGGCCTGCACTAGGGAACGCGTGTGTGTCAAAGTCAGGCAGCCAGGATAAACAAGGAGCCTTTCTGAATGCCCACCCAGCCATGACCTCTCAGATCTTCAGGCACAGGCAGTTATTCTGAGAGCTCCTAAAACGGCATGACCCCCTACCAGCTCCTCTGTCTTGGCCTAAAATGGCCCACGGTTGGCCTACTTTTGCTTAAGACAAAGATGAAAAGAAAAGGAAAGGTACACAACCGCCTCAGAAGCGTGACCCGAGGATAAATACGCATATCGTCTCCTCCCAACTCCTCCAAACACATATTAAGCAGCTTGTGTACCTTTTATGTATGTGTTATGTATCTAATTATCATGACAAATGGAGTCTGTGCTCATTTTCAGTGCTGTTTGTATAGGAAAATCTGCAGATTGTGCCATTTAAATGTGTGAATTGGTAGCTGAATATTATATTATATAATAAACATACATACCATTCAAAAGTTTTTAAATTAATTACTACTTTTATTCAGAAAGGATGTATCATAAAAACATAAATCAGTTGAAAGTGACAGTAAATACATTACAATACAAACTTACAAAAGATTTCTATTTCAAATAAATGTTCTTTTGAACGTTCTATCCATCAAACAATCCCGAAAGAAAATCCTGAATATTTTCCTCAAAAAACTGTTTACAACATTGATAAGAAATGTTTCCTGTGCACCAAATTATTATTATTTAAATTATGAGTGATCTGCTGAAGTGATACTCTGGAAAGCACTTTAGTTCAGTGGAAAATCAACCTTGATATACCTGTCATACAATCTCTCATTATAATCTCAAAAGGAGTAACCCAACAGGTGGAATCTGAATGATTCTTCAGAGACAGTTCTTTGTTGTAACATGCTATTCACACAACAGAGGCACCGTAATTTACAATCAAAACAATGCCTCAAATTAAACCAACAGTACCAACCTGAAATAACCAGGCTTTGCTGAAAGGCATTCAGACTCTAAACAAAGAAAAGATTTGATAGCACCTGTCCTAAAGTACCTCTTCTTGGAAAAAGGGAGAAAATAAAGCAGAGGAGGAAAGAGTGGAAGAAAAAAAATCTCCCCAAAAACAGCAGTCAAAACAGAGCTTTCAGAAGGCACCCCCCTTTCTCATGCTAATTCATGAGAGGCAGCCATATTGTTTATTGTAGCCCGGCACAATGCAGGACATCTGCCAGTTAGCGTTAGTGTAATTCCTTCCCCATGCTTCATTAGGCTCTCCTTTATGGACCAGAGACAGGCCTTGGGATGGCGCGGGGCCGGAGAGCCTAGCCGCACTCCCCAACGCAGGGCCAGCCGCTTGATCTCCTTCCAGCTCATTTGATTCCCGGGGCCTCTCTCATCAATTAGCATGCAGTGGGTCTGAAATGGAGCAAAAGTGGGCAGTTTGGGGGCTGGAATGAGGTGGATGCTGGGACCTCTGCAATCTGGTGTCCTTAAGAGGGTGGTGAATAAGGTTGCTGGGCATCTTTGGGAGGGCCACACTGTCTACAACTGATGTCTGTTATCTGATGTCTGTGTGGCCTGACAGAATTAAATCTCACTAATGCATATTCAAGAGCTCTTTGGTTAAAATATTCAGACTCTGAAAGCCTGTATAATGCATACATTTAGTATAAAAGACTACTAACTGTATAATATAAATACATAATAAATGACTACTTGTAATTTAATAAATATATAGAATTTATTATAAACTCGTTACTTTCTGGCTTGATGTTCCTAAGAATTTCCTTTATTTTACATGTGATTTATTTAGAAGAATGAGAAAATTATATTTCTAAAATATTATTTTTAAAAATATACACTAACAGTTATTTTGAAAGAGTCTCTTAATGCCTCACAGCGCCCTATCGATTTGATCACAATACAGTGAAAACAGTAAGCTTCTGAAATATTCTACAATTTAAAATATTTTTCTATTTTAATATATTTTAAAATGTAATTTTTTTCCTGTGATGGTAAAGCTGAATTTTTCAGCAGCCATTACTCCAAGGTCTCATTATCTCAAAACCCTCTTTTTGCGGAACTAAACCGTTTCTTCCTTCCGCCACGGATTCAAATCTCAAGTTGACAGTTTAACAGCTGAGGCCAAGCCTCCATTACTAATTCGACAACATCACTTTAGAACTATGGCCAAAAGTTTTGGTGGTGACATAAACTTTGTGTTTTGCAAGGTTGGCTGCTTCAGTATTTGTAGATTATTTTCCCGCATGTTTCTATGGTATACTGAAAAACAATGATAAGCATATCGTAAGTTTTAAAGGCTTTTATTGGCAAAAATATATATAATGAGTCAATATTAACAGTGTTGACCATTCTTCTTCTTAGCCTCTGCAATTCGCTCTGGCATGCTGATATTAGCTTCTGGGCCAAATCCTGACTGATGGCGATCCATTCTTGCCTTATTAGTTCTCGGAGTTGATCACAATTTGTGGGCTTATGCTTGTCCACACGCCTTTTGAGGACTGACCACAGGTTCTCTATGGGATTGAGATCCGGGGAGTTGCCTGGCCACGGATCCAAAATTTCAATGTAATGATCTTCGAGCCACTTCTTTATCACTCTTGCTTTGTGACATGGTGCTCCATCATGCTGGAAAATGCACGGATCATCACCAAATTGCTCATGGATTGTTGGAAGAAGTCGCTCTTGCAGGACGTTTTGATACCATTCTTTATTCATGGCAGTGTTTTTGGGCAGAATTATGAGAGAGCCCACTCCCTTGGTTGAAAAGCAACCCCACACATGGATGGTCTCAGGATGCTTCACTGTTGGCACAACACAGGACTCATGGTAGTGTTCACCTTTCCTTCTCCGAACAATCTATTTTTTCAGATTTCCCAAACAGTCGGAAGGGAGCTTCATCAGAGAAAATAACTTTGCACCAGTCTTCTGCTGTCCAATCCTTGTACTTCCTACAGAATTTCAGTCTGTCCTTGACGTTTTTCTTGGAGAGAAGTGGCTTCTTTGCTGCCCTTCTTGACACCCGGCCGTTGTCCAAAAGTCTTGGCCTCACTGTGCGTGCAGATGCTCTCACACCAACCTGCTGCCATTCCTGAGCAAGCTCTGCACTGCTGGTGACACGATTCCATAGCTGACTCCTCAGAAGGAGATGTCCTGGCACTTGCTGGACACTCTGGTATGCCCTGAAGACTTCTTCACTGCAGTCGAACCTCTCTTCTTGAAGTTCTTGATGATCCAGTAAATGGTTCTTTCAGGTGCAATATTCTTTGTAGCAATTTCCTTGCATGTGAGGCCATTTTGATGCAAAGCGATGATGGCTGCAAGTGTTTCTTTGGAGGTAACCATTGCTAACAAGAACACAATGATTGGAAGCGCTTCTTCCCTCCTTTTATAGCAATCAGTCTGCTCTTACAGTCTATTTAGTATGATAGTGATTTCACCTGACTATTAGTCATTCACACTTTCACATGTGCTGCTGATATGGTTAGTCAATTAATGTTAGCTGGTCATTTTGTGCCCAATGAAGCTTTTAGCAATTATTTAAAATGCATCTGATCACTCTACACAAAAATCTAGAAACAATGTGATATGAACACCACAACAGCTTAAGCAGCAAACATTGCAAAACACTAAATTTGTCACAGCCAAAACTTTTGGCCATGACTGTAGTAACGAAGAACCATGTGAGGTTGCTTCATTTGAATCTTATTGTTTACTGTCTTAAAAGCTTATTGCATTATGTAGAGTATTATGAGAGAGAGTATTATGGACTGAGTAAGTGTGATTATCTGCATTTGATAAAGCATTCATTCTTCAGCTCAATCTCATATTATATCTCATATTATATTCACAATAAAACATTAGTTTGAATGTCCTCTGAGGAAAGCGATATCTTTGTCGTACTATTCTTTCATCTGTTAAAGGTAGGGTAGGCAATTTCAGAAAGGCTAGCAATAGCAAGCTAGCCGTGAATGCAAGATTCCCACCCTCCCTGTATAATCACTTTGCAAAGCCACGCCTCCCCCCGCACTCCAGAGAACCAGAGACTAACCTGCGACACGATGAGAGGCGCTGTTGGAGGATTGAATGCCATGCTGTCAGATTACCTCATGTCTCATTCACTGGTGAGAAAACATTAAAGTACAAAGTAGAAATTGCAATAAAAATAGTCCCCCTTTCTTTCACTGCAAACAGGGTGCAGTGGTATGCAAATACATATTTGACAGGCAGGCAGGACAGCTTATCGTAATGTTCGGACCGAACATTTTGATTTGATGAACATTTCATGGTCCTATGCCTTCTACAGACTATATAAATACATATAAATAAATGTAGACCACTTAACTTAGTGATTGCTATCGGGATGTGAAGAGAGTTTCAATCAGGATAACAAAAATATTTCTGAACCAAATCCCCTACCCTGCATTTAAGTGTGATTTCCGATGACAGCGCTGCTGAGAGCATTTGTTGGCTGCACCTTACACACACACCGTTCCCCAATACTAAATACTATTATTAAATACTAATATTATTTATTGAATAATAACATTTAATAAACAACAAGAGCCTTCATAAAAGTTGCTAGGCAATTCAGTCAAAAGTACAAAATTTATATAATATATTTTAATTCTTAAATAATAATAATCAAATTACATAATATAATTTTGCCCTCACGTAAACTATGTTGCTCGCGGAACAAATAATAGATTAGTGAGACCAAAGACTGCCCATTAGGTTTACTCAAAACGAATAATACCTCATGTTTAACCACAATAGAGAGCTTGATGGGGCGATGCGGAATGAAAAAGTTTTTCAGGAGGCGGCAGTAGAGGCGGCGCAACTATAACGACATGTGAATAATCCCGCCCACTCTAACACGGTACTAAACCACAGTGGAAACGCAAACCGAGCCGAGCCGAGTCGTACCACAAAGTGCCATTATACAAATGGTTAAACGGTTGGAGGTCTGTTATCACTAGAATATCGCACTCCTGGGAAAGGCTCTTTTTTTTTTTTATTGGATTCTTGGAAGAATAGAAAATGCAGCCTTTATTTGAAATAGATTTTTTTACAG
This sequence comes from Sinocyclocheilus anophthalmus, assembly GCA_018155175.1. Lineage (NCBI taxonomy): Eukaryota > Metazoa > Chordata > Actinopteri > Cypriniformes > Cyprinidae > Sinocyclocheilus > Sinocyclocheilus anophthalmus. The sequence goes on from JADLZN010002816.1 coordinate 555,412, forward strand.
CGCAATCACTGTCACTTTTGATCAGTTTAAAATATCCTTTAAATTAGGTATTTTAGGTGGGGAAAATGCAAAGAAAACACATATCTATCTCTAGCATGCAAACTAGAGACTCAAACCAAGACTGTGTTATGTTTAAAAGTCCCTCTCGATACACAATCCTTCCTTAATGATACACAAAACTTGCAAAGGTGTCACTTTTTAACTTTTCAAATGTTTCTTAGCTTGTGTTTCCCTTTCAGTTTGGCACGAGTGACAAAGAGAGAGATACGGTTTGTTTCAGGACTCAATGTAAGATGTCCTAGGGGGAGAGGTAGCGAAATATGATGAATGGATTTGTAAGACTACCATGTGGGAAAAGTCAAAATAGATTACGGGAGAGTAGATGATCAGGACAAAAAAAATCCAACATTTCCGCTCAAAGCTTTCCGGATGAACGTAAGAGGACACTGACACAGGACACACACCAGGATTATTTCTAGACTAATGAAAATGATATCTGGCCTGAATGACTTATTGCCACTTAAGGAAGCCCCTTGTAGTCCACTGGTTCATTCTAGTGAAAGGCTGAGAGGGAGGCCACTAACCAGACATACACACTTTCACAAACACTTTGCATGCACATACACACACATACACTGAAGCAACATTCCTCTGGCCAATATTTGGTGAAAGCCAGAGCTGAATGAAAATAGAGGCACACAGGCACACAGCCCTTTAATTAGAAGCCCATCCACCACATGCACTGCCCATCAAAAGGACAGGACTCTGTGATCTGAGGGAGCTCCATCCTTCATCTGCCGACTTAGAAGGCCAAAACACTCATTTTTTTGCTCAGGGCCTCAAATTTAGGATAAAACTAGAGATTCAACTAGTAATATGTAAGAAAAGATATTGTTTTATCCATAATAGTTGATATAATAGAATGTGGTTGCAATGCAGGAGTTAATTCATGACATCAGCAAAAAAGGAAAGTCACTTTAACTGCAGAGCAAGTTATTATATTTATTTTGATTAAAATATTATAAAACACAATATTTATGAACACAATTATGACTCATGCACAGTAAGACCAGGATTTGCACTGAATGTGTGCATTAAACAGTAAAAAGGATTTGTTGATGTTGACCGGCTGAAGGCATCAGGCTAGTTTCTTTGCCTAATTGTCAATACTGAGATGAATTTGCTGGTGTGATAGTACCTTTATAGTTTCAGGTGGCACTCCTGGATCAGGTGCTTTCTCCAAATATGTGGTTAAATCTTGGTCCACATGCTCAAAGACCAAAGTTAGTTTGGTTTCCCGGTCAGTCCTGGAAACTGTGCATACGTCAAACAACCTAAACAAGGGAAAGGCATAATCAAGAATGCTTTCAATAAAAGCTCTTTGACTCATCTCTGTTAACTATTTAGTATGAATTTTGACAAGTTCATAGAATACATAATAATGGAGTATGCAAATTCTACAATATAATCTGCAATGAAGAGTTTAATGGAGCAGAAACCTTCTAAACAAGACAAACTGACACTGTTCTCAAACTGATATTGGCAAGACCTCTCAGCATAGCATCCGTCATCTCAATGCAAGAAGGCCAAAACCCTAAAATTACTACTTGTTCTTCAAGGACATGGATGCATGTGATATATATTTGACAGAAGGGGCGGAGCTCTTTAATTGCCCGATGTCGCTTGAAAAGATAATGAATTATCCCAGACTTTTAGTGGGAGACAAAGTCATATATCCGTAATCTACCAAAGTAATTTTTCATGGTAATGTCACTCGATCCCATGACATAAACTGAACCTCTCCAGGAAACGCTTCTGCTGGAATCCAGATTGTTCCTCCACAATGAAACCTCTTAACCAGCTAAACATATGGCATGAATAATATTCTCATTATAAGCACTGAGGGGTTGCCTGCACTTTCACAGAGTTCCAAACACACAGCCCTATAGGATTCTCGGGCCCCTACATCTCTTAATACCGATTAGAGTTTCATTTAAAACTATTTTCTTCCATTCGCGTTCATGCCTTGCACTCTACAAAAAAATCTGTTCTGTAGATCCCACATATACTTCATGTACTCATAAAAACATTGGAGTCCAAAAGTCTGCAACCCCAATAAAATAATTTTAAAGGGGTCATATGATGCGATTTCAATTTTTCCTTTCTCTTTGGAGTGTTACAAGCTCTTGGTGCATAAAGAAGATCTGTAAAGTGGCAAAGACTAAAGTCTCAAATCCAAAGAGATATTCTTTATAAAAGCTCAGAGTCAGCCACACCTACCTAAAACGGCTCGTTCTAACACGCCCCCACATATCTACCTCACTATGTGGGAAGATTTGCATAACGCCGCCCAAATGTTCACGCAAAGAAAGAAGGCGTAACTTTTATTCTCGCTGTAGTATTGTTGACGCTGCAGCCATGTCGTGAAGGCACTGTGTGCTTCGTTGTGAAAGCAAAACTATTTTGTTTGGTCTTCCAAAAGAGGACGATATCCGCTTCGTCATGCTAGAGCTGATCTGTGCTGGTCGCTGAGGGAATACATCAACTTTTCACCGTGGACGAAGCGGAGTCCATCCTGGGGTCGTCACATGTGGTTGCCGTTCATTTGTCACATCCGCCGGGCGTGCCGTTCTCTACCCCGCCGCCTCAGCTCACTCTATCCGGCCTCACCGCATGCTAAGCCGGGGCTTCGGCTCACTCTAGCCCGTCCTCAGCTCACTCTAGCCCCGCCCCCACGCACGCTAAGCCGGGCTTCCCCTCCGCTAGGCCCACGGTTTTTCGTTTGTGAAAGCGAAACTACTTTGTTTGGTATTCCAAGAGGACACGACTAGAAATCAGTGGTTAAGTTTTTTTTACAACACTGTTCCAGAACAGTTCTAAATAAATATTCAGATGTGTGCAGCGCATTGTATGGAGGACTGTTTACTGATCCTGGGAGAGTAACGTTAGACTACAAGCCAGCAGTTCTGACTCACGTAAGTACATTTTCATTTAAAGGATTTGCCACTGATGATTCAAACGCAAGTTTTTGTGCAGTAGAGTGTCACTGTTTTTTGTCATTGCTCCGATCACAAATGCAGACATTGTTTTATGTTTACGCGGCGCGATATGCAACACAACGTGTAGAAAGACAGTATAAGTCATTATAATTCTTAATTATGTCCTCACTGGATGCAACATGCCTCGTTTGTAATGTGTTTTATTGTTCTTGTCTTGTCGCTTAATCCGGCCGGACACGGCCTCAACGTATGTAGGGGCGTAACATTTCCGTCTCACGCCATCACAGCACACCTCGCTTTTTCAGACCGATGAGCTTTGTAAAAATTGACGCGTTTCAAAAAGGCGGGCATAAGAGAACCAAAATGTTACAGGATTGGAAAATGTGTTTTTTTTTTTTACTTTAAACCACAAACACATTTCATTACACCAAATAAATAAAATAATGTTCTTTTTAGCAGCATCATATGACCCCTTTAAAAAGTTTGAAGATTTTTTAAAATGTAACCAATAGAATTTTCAGATTATGAACTTTTTCTTATGCACTTTTTCCCAGGTCACTAATCACTGATCATGTTCTTTGATTGAAGCTCAAGATGCTCTTTGGAACATCTAAAACCATGCTGGAGAACATGATCGGGTTTTGACAAACTTATGGAGTTCATGCAGCTTGAGCGCTGTTGTCATTAAAGCAAAGGGGAAAACAAATGGACAGACAATATGAAAAAGATTCATTTGCATCCATGGGCAAATAATAAACTAGCAAAATTTACATTTGCAATCCAGACCTTGTCTAGTCCAGCCAAAAGAATGAAGTGTACATGCTCAGCAGCTTGTAAAGGTGGTGCACAGCCAAATCGGAAAGCATGTTGCGAAGTATGATAAGGAGGCCGGTGTGAAGAGCAATAAAAAGGACCAGGCTCAAATGCCTCTGTAGTTAAGTCATCGATTTGTGAACTAAAGAGAGACGATCCCCTACTGGCGCTATATACTACTCATCATACTACGGGGGGGAAGAACAACAAAATAAAAAAAAAAAATAGTAGGACATCCACACTACCAGTCATGGGCTGTGTACCATTAAGGTAAAGACCACGCGAAAGCTCAGAAAGACAGCGCATGCGACATATGGCGCGAACGCGCGATATAGCACAGGACAAGCACCTTGAAGCTGGGCAGGACATGCTGACACTAGGTAAGAATCGGATAAGAGCAGGCCATCACTAGGTGGGGAGGGGATAACAGGCGAAGGTGGACATAGAAGGACTCAGGGGAACCGTCGGTAAACGAGCGTCAGCACAGTAAGGGTATTGTCATCTCAGTCACATGTAAGTACTGCTCAGGTACTGCCACATAAACACGACATGTAGTAAAAATACAGTTTGTCAGTGGACGCAGAGAGAGTTGATATGATACAGAGCATGGTGCATGTTATCAAGGTGTAACATTGCCGTATGTCCAGCGCCAAGTTATCAAACCGATGTGGCGAGCCGAACAAATAAAAACTGTATCCTATGAGACAGCACTCCATCTTGAGAATCAACAGAGAGAAAGACCTGGTTTTTTGGGGATTAACTAATGAAATCTAGTCTCAGAGATAAGTCACATCTTGTATGCATTCCGTATGAACAGACAGTGTGAATACATTTAGCCTTCGGCGCTACGATAAGGAAATTACAGAATATGTGGATGAAGTCAGGGCAATGGCTGATACCGGGGAGAGAGGAAAAACGAACAGTCCGGAAACAGAACTACATCAATATAAACCACAAACAATAAGACAAAGATTACTTGACAAATCAAAATTCATAAAAGAACAGGCCGTAAACGACACGGCACTGACAAATACTACACCTCAACGGCCCTCTGTTTATAGAATGACTATCATCCAATGGCAGTAATGTCAAATTAGCCAATATATTTGTCTATTAGGAATTTGATAACAAGCTCCCCACACTTTTAGCAACTAAAAACTGAGTGGGCATAATGCTCCGCAAGAAAAGAAGCTGACGGAGGCGAATCCACCAAATTTATGTAGCTTTCTTCAACTGGGTTTCTCGAAGTTCTTAGGGGATCTCCCTTGATCAAGGATCAATGAGTGCAAAATGACGTGACAGGAAATCATAGGCGTGATATATGTCTGAACCAACTTTTGGGCAATTTCCCCCAAACAATTTAGGATGCCTACACACTGGAGATCATTGAGTTATACTGATAGGAACATGTGAGAGCTGACCCCCTATATTGCATATTACCAGATCCCTTTCTGACTAGAGGGACCAAAAGTACTTAATGTAACACAACCTACTTTAAAGTTTTGTAACAATTGGTAGAGACAGGATTTTGAGTACAATATCCTCTAAAAATCAGGAAAAGGATATGTCAGCAGTCATATTTAATATTGTGGGCCACAGAAAGGTGCAGGAAATGAAACTTGTAATATGAGGAATAAAGTTATTTTCATTGTAGCACCAGGTTTTTCTTAACAGAAACATTCTGACTGTGCAATGTCTTCTTCCTCACTCCTTTAATCATGTTTTAAAACATTATAATATCAAGGCTGTAAGATGTCTGACTTTCAAACAAACCTACACCCCTGCAGGAAATACATACAGCATGAGGAAGTATGTTAAGTTACCATCTATAAACAAACTAAAACAGACTTGTTATCATGCATCCCTCGTCAACAGCACCACCATTCCCCCCACTTTTATTTATTTGATTTTTTTTTACCTGACCACATTGGGATGCTCAAAGGACTCCAGCTGCCTCAGCACCGCCACCTCGCGGATGGTTGACAGCGGCATTCCCTCTTCCTCGGTCTGCACCCGAACTCTTTTTAGGGCTACAAAGCGGCCCCCGTTCTTCAAATCCCGTGCTTTGTACACCTTTCCATATGCACCTTCGCCGATCTCAGCCACCGGCTCATATTGTTGGGTCGAGCTCTCTTTGTCCATTTTTTCTCACGGCGAGGTACTGCGGGGAATCCCGAAACGTGACGAGCGCGCGGATATTTCACAAAGGCATTATTGGGAGAGCGGCGCTGGCACGTGCACTGCCTGTAGAGCGCGAGCACAAAAGGAGGCAGAGGTAAACACCAGTGTGATCAGAGTTCAATCAAATCTTATCTACGCACTGAAGATAACAGACATGGAGCAATACAACATACACAAAGCTAGCTCAGCCGCCTTTACAGCCAAATATCAAGGAAAGTCCGTTAAATATCAACATCTGGAGTCCAGAGTAAGAAAGCATAGGTGAATGACAAATGATTTTGTCCCAAATGATATAAAGGAGAAATCTTTTAAAGGTCTAGTTAAAGTGCCGAATTGTTAGAATTTCAGCCTGTGTTCACAGCATCTCGAGCTAATAATGACTCTAAACGTGTCAAGTGGAGTAACCATCGTGCAAAAATATACTTTGCAGTTTGAACACGTGGTTGAACACTTTACAATGTTGCTTTTTTTTGCTTTTCTTTTTTTTACAAATATTATGAATTTTTCAGTCACAAATTTGAAAATGTTATTTAGGTGTCTTTTCATTCAAAAAAGTCATTATCATATATTTATTACAAAAATAATGGCCTTGACAATTATGAGGGTCTATACTGGACCTCAATGTGATATTTCCTGTTTTATCATTTTCTTGTCACGTGACAACAAAATGGCTTCTTGCATGCTGGTTAAACCACACTTACAGATTTTTTAAAAATATTTATAGACCTACTTTTAAACAATTGTAAAATGTTTTTAAAAACTTATATGAATTCAAACTACAAAAACAAAAATATCATATGATAGATAGATATTATATTTTTACATTTTAATTAACTTTTTGTTAACATTTGAGCAGTTACACCACCCTTACACTTTTCCCTTTAAGCCTCAAATATAGACCTGTTTTTTTTCCAAAGTAAAAATTCTTTGAAATAATAAATTAGCCTATATAAATAATATATATAAAATAATTATAGGCTATCATTTAATTCAGAAGTTGATCACAGAAAAGGTATATTCCAATCATTTTGTGTGAACTGCATATTTAATTGTTTTTTAATAACCTCACGTCACCGATCCATAATTACTTGCTAATCTGAGTCGACACAGGTATGCCTAATGTAACTCGCTTCCGTACAGTACTGTAACAGACTCAAGCTTTGAATCTAACCCATGCGCATATTGTCAATAAAAATCAACTGACCGAGTTTTCTAATGACAAGATTGTCCCTGCTCTTCTTTGTGCCACACAGCCCCGAGCACGTGGTTGTCTACTGTTTGCATTGTTTAGCTGTGCATATCAATAAACGCTGACCATAAAGCGCCTACATTAGTTTCCACGCTCAAACAACATGAACATGTAATGAATAATCCATCTAGCGTGCAAGCAAAGCCCCATATGCACAAACACGCGCACTGAATGTAGAAGTAGCGCAAGTGAATGGGAGTTTTCTGAGTATAGTTACCCCGTTTGTTATATTCCGCCCGGACAGTCGCGTCATTCATAAACTTCAGTAAGTTTCCCAGCGTCTCCACACGCATCACAGCTCGTGCAGTGTCCTCGCGACGGGCCACACAGGTAGTCGGATGGTGCACGCGCTAAGCCCCATCTCCCAGCAATACCACACCACTGCAACAGCAAATCGAGTGAAAGATCGTCTGATCAGTCCCTCAAGAAAGCGGAGTGGATAAAAAATGGACTGATTTTCATCGATCTGCTATGGCAGTCCCTACCCCTTTATGTTTTCCCCATCGAAGCAGGAATATGCAGCGTGTGTGTGTGCTCTGTCTGCTCCTCGCTTTCCCACGCTGGCTGAATGTGCCTTGCCCCCCTTCAGAGCAGTTTGACACAGAGCAGGAGCGTTTCCGCATTCCTCACCGACTACAAAGACTAACCGCCTCCTCTTGCTTTCTCCTTGCCTGCTCGCTCCTTCACCATTCATACTACTTTTTTGCTTTTGTCTCGGTGTCAAAACGGGATCACCGCGGGGGAAAGAGCTGGGACGCGGAAAGGTTATTGGATGCATCAGCCCATCTAATGGAAACTTTGTGGATCTGAACATCCAGATTAGTGAGGAAACAGTTTGCCTCTTCTAAAATAATGCATATATATATATATATATGACAATATGAAAAATATATGCATATAATGCATTATCAATAACTGCCCTTATGGATACAGGGATCTCGTACTATTGATATTCATATGTTAAATCATGTTGTTAAAAATAAGCCTTTTGCACTGAGTGATAACCAAGCCCCATTCCAATGATAACCAGTGTTTGACAGAAAAGAAAAACAATAAAAATTAATAATAATTTAACAGGATATTGCATGAACTTAGTAAAAAGTAAAGTAAGTAAACAGTATAGGATTAACCTATAGGGATAATCAACTATTTTAAAAAATGCTAAAACGTAATATTTTCCCAAAAGTACATGCAATGTCCTGTTAAAACTTATTTTCACTTTTTGAAAGTGTTACCTACTGTTTATTTGTCATGTTAATTCCTTTTTCTGTTATCAAATGTTTTTTTTTTGTGACGATAATTGTTTTTGCTTATTATAATTGTATTATTATTTTCATTATATATAGAATAAGATAAGTGCTTGTCAAACAATTAATCATGATTAGTTGCATCAAATAAGTTGGTTCTTTACATATAGACTGTGTGTACTGTGTATGTATTAGTATATATTAATACACACACTCCATATATATTTGAAAATTTACATTTAAATAATTTATATTTTTATAGTTTATATAAATTAGAACTTATCTTTTAATATATAAAATTTTTCTTAAATTTACATACATGTTGTGAGTATTTATATACGTATACATAAATATACACAGCACACACACATATATGTAAAGAAAAACTTTTATTTTGGATGTTATTATTCGCGATTAATCGTTTGACTGCACTAATATATATAATATTTTAGTGTCATATGTGTTACCCTGATGGTATTTTGTAGACAGTGTACAATATTTGGCCAAACAGCCAGTCTATTTATGGTGAATTATTATTTATCATGTGACCCATTTAAACAACTGTATTAAGTTATGAGTAGCCTATATTTCTATTTTTTATCATTGTTCAAGAAGGTTGGCTTTTTTATTTTTACAAAAAAATAACAACTCAAGGGGATTCACCAGGATTTTTTGTTTGTTTTTGCAGTTATTGTCATAATTGGGCTCATGTTCAATGTCACAGTGTCCATATTTCCTTTGCTGATCAATATTGCACTGCTGTCTTGTATAGAGACTGCCTAGCAATAAATCATATACATGTGTGTGATGAAGGATTATATAAATATATTTGTCTTGTTACTGTGTAAATAAAATATTGCCAATAAATGTTATCTTTTTTGACATAAAACACTCTTAGCTGTCTGCATTTTAAAGAGGATATACTGTCAAATGAAAAGTGTTGATAATCAGGCAAAGAATATGGGTGAATCTTCCTAAATGAATTGTATTGTTTGGTATATGGTGGGGGGGCTTTGTAGTTCGATGAGGTGAATGAATCTGCTCGTCTTCAGTATTCAGAGAAACTGAACGCTCGTTGGTTTGAGTGAGAGCGGTTCAGCATGGGGGCAGATGATGAGTTTGAAGTAGGTTTGTTTGCCAATACAGTTTCCCCATGTGTGCCCCCTCTTGTCAACTTAAAATTCAACTTTTTTGCATCACAAAGCACACATTACACACAATGGGCTCTAAACCAATAACTGCAAAGGCTTCCCTGTACATTTATGCATCATGATTGTTCATTTTAAATGAGCTCTGAGAGCCATTTCCCAGATTGAATACATTACCATGCATACACATGCTTATTAGGCAGTGGAAAACAAAACAGTTAAATTGGTTTGTGTGTGGTATGCTCACTGTCCTTTAAGCCATGCCACAGCAGTCATTTTGAAAAAGGAGAAACAGTCACACATTCTGGGTAAAGTCTGTGCGAGACAGATGTCATAAAACAAGACTCAAATGAGTCGATGAATGTATATCTAAAACCAGAAAGCAGCAATATTATCTAAATATATAACATCACGTCATTCTTGGGGACGAGGATCCAGAGATAAAAAAGGAGCAAATGAAATGCTCTGGGAGATTTATGCAGCATGGTGTGTGTTGTTTTGTCTTTTTGTGTAAGGATGAAAAGGAATTTTGTGGTTGAGATAATTAACACTTACCAAGGCATTTTAACTGTCTCCTAGTAAAAGCTTTAATGGTTTATGAAAACAAACACATGCTTCAAATAAAAAAAAAATACATAATTTAGTCAGCAAAAAACACCTAAATATGTAAATGTGGTGAGAATTTCCTGTTTTTTTTTTGTTGTTGTTGTTGTTTTTTTGCTACTTCTTTAAAATAACTGTATTTTTCAGTGACTTTAAAAAAAAAAAAAGTATATTGCCACACGAGTGTATAAAAGAATCAAGAGATGCAAATGTGCTTGGTGTTAAAGTTTTGATGTTTTAATTAGAAAAAAAGAATCTATAAAACTTCTTGAACAAGTTCAGTCGTCTTATGTGTCTTTTTGCATATGCTTTGCTTATCATTTCAATGGCTGCTGGTTGAGCAGAGTGTAAGCCGTACAGTCTATGAAAGGCTCCAATCATACACTATCAGTGCTTTCTAAATGACAATCTCTGCCGTTATTTGAGAAGCTTGAGTGGCAGATGGGGATCAGTCTGTCTATGTAAGAGAGACTCTCTCCAGTGGAGAACAGGTGACATTCTACCAGATTACCTTTCCACCCCATACACTTCTAACCAGACACCAGTCGGCCCGACAGCAGCCTCTCAGATCGGCTTTCTCAAATCAGATTCAGCCACACATGGAGGCAGCATTTGTGAAAGAGATCCCGACAGTCCTTATGTTACTCTTAGTCAATTCGAATAACTGCTGACCACACCCTAAACGCAGTGTCTGTGTGCTTTGTTAATGATAAAAAAAAATTGGTTTTCCTATATGGTTGAAGGAGACTACATATCAAAAATCATTACTCTCTGAACAATGACAGTAACATCTTTTTAGAAAGACTTTTTAAAGTTTTAGAAAGACGTTTTTTTTTTAAGAAATTCAAATAATAAATAGGCTACCGTTTTGTGGCTCTTTAATGTGTTGTGACAGATCGATTAAGCGTCTCAGTTTAAGCGCCACGTGAACCGATCGTCTTTTCATATTTACTTAAAGCACAAAATAAACATGAATGAACATCAGAACATATTTTATTTCAACCGCGGAAAAGATGTCAGTACACAGTATTTTCCATTAATCTACTCTCCTGTCTGGTTTGTTTGTCGGAACAAAGGTAGTCGCGTTATGATTGGTCAGATCGCCTGTCAATCAAGCTCTTTGCGAAAGGTCAATTAAAGTCAAAGGGTCCAATGATGTTGTTTTGGACCCTGTTGACTATTGGGGGACAACAGTGGGAAAGAATTCTTTAAAATTCTTTTTGTTCCTCACTAAAAAAGTCATACAGGTTTGGAATACACGTAGTGTGAGTAATGATAACATAATTTTCAGTTTTGGGTGAACTATCCCTATAAAGCACTTAAATTCTATCAACCAGCATTTAACTTTAGAAGTTAACTACTCAGACTTGCCAAACTGTGGGAAACCGCTTTCAGACGTCTAAATAACTAAGATGGTGCCGTTACCCAGTCCTCAGTGTCACCTGGATCCGTCAGATCATTCAATATTTTCATTTGGTGCTCAGGAAAAAAACTTAATGTGAAACATGTGTACAGTTTAGTATTGTGGAAACCAAAGATACTCTTTTTCAGAATTCTAAAAGAACGTAAAAAAACAGCTTTATTTGTTACAAGAATCTTTTGTAACATAGACAATTAGAATCATCTAATGTGTACCTGTTTACATAAAACTATTAATTTCTTGCATGTCATCTCATTCGCCTCATAACTAGTTCAACCCACACACCTAGAGCCCATACTAATTTAAGGGGTCAGGAACTGCCTTTGTTTTTTTTGTTGTACTGTAACTGTTCTCTGGAGTGCCCCTATAATGGTTAGCACGATTTTTACAAAAAACATTACAATTTAGAAGTAATAGGCTACTTTCTGTACTGTTTCTAACACCCCTCATCAGAACGCTCTGTATGAAAAGGCGTGGCGGATTGTAGACTCGAAAGTAAACGCCCACTGCTATGATTGGCTAAGAGTTGTGTATGTTTGACAGTGTACATTCCTCATAGATGGATGCTGCTGTGATTTAGATAAAAAAACACATAAATACCTCAGTACATATCAAACAATCTGTAAGAAAAGACAAAGCAATAGTGACCACGTAAGGACAACCGTAACTGAAAACAAAAAAAAAAAGTTACTCACACTTGTGTGGTGCGACATTACTGTCAGATACAATATAGCCGGCAAAGCATTGTCTTTTATTTTCAATCTTTTTGAAAATCCCATGTCAAATTGTTCCTTGTTTGTAAATGAATCTGTGGTAAAATGAAGTGAACAAAGAACCAAGTTTAGTAACCATCAGTAACTGTTTTCATTATGACGTGATCTGGATCTTCATTAAAAATAAAGCGTATCCTGTACGTTCGCCTCTCTCATAAACACTACATGCGCAACTCGGTGGGCGGGGCTTAACATGCAGTGATGTAGAAGCAGGCGTTGATCTTCTTCTGCAGAGGCGGTGCTTATCTACACTATTACATCATGTAGAACATTCCAAAAGCTGTTGTTGTGGCAGACTGCCTTCAATATAAGCTGTTTTTAGACTAACGACAAAGTTTTGAGCTCTGAAAATTACAGGATGTTTTTATAATACAATGATGTCAAAAGATCAAGGGAATTTTGGTTTCTCAGTTTATGACCCCTTTAACAGATATGAAAACAGGTATCTAGATTCTTCCTGATGTTTCCTTTTAAAGGGATAGTTCACCCAAAAATTAAAAGTTTGTCATTAATTACTCACCCTCATGTCGTTTTAAACCCGTAAGACTTTCGTTCATCTTCTGAACACAAATTATGATATTTTTGATGGCATCTGAGAGCTCTCTGACCCTCCCATAGACAGCAATTGTCCTTACACGATCAAGGTCCAGAAACGTAGCAAGGAGATCGTTAAAATAATCCATGTGTCATCAGGGGTTCACCCGTAATTTTACAAAGCTACGAGAATACTTTTTGAGTGCAAAAGAAAAAAAAAATGACTTTATTCAACAATTCATCTCCTCCGCATCACCCTAGCGCCACTTTGGAGAGTATCAGCTGAATGTAAATTTGTTGAAATTTGTAAAGTTGTTTTCGTTCAAATCAAAGCGTAAATGACGTAAACAGCATATCCACGTGGCACAGCTGACACCAAAACATGTTTACGTCCAGCTGATATTCTCCAAAATGGTGCTACGGTGATGAGGAGGAGACGATTTGTTGAATAAAGTCTTTTTTTTTTTCTTTGCGCTCAAAAAGTATTCCTGTCACTTCGCAAAACTGAAGTTGAACCACTGATGTCACATGGAATATTTTACCAATGTCCTTGCGCCTTTCTGGACGTTGATCGTGGTAGTACCCTTGCTGTCTAGGAGGGTCAGAGAACTGTCAGAATTCATCAAAAATAATTAATTTGTGTTCCGAAGATGAAGGTCTTACAGGTTTGGAATGACACTAGGGTGAGTAATTAATTACAGAATTTCATTTTTGGGTGAACTATCCCTTTTAAATCCAGAATCTGGCCATGCTCAGTATCATACACAATTAAGTGAAGTCGTGGCCTAATGGTTAGCGAGTTGGAGTCGTAACCCAAGGTTGTGGGTTCGAGTCTCATACCAGCAGGGATTGTAGGTGGGGGGGTGAATGTACAGCACTCTCTCCCACCTTCAATATGACGTTTGAGGTGCCCTTGAGCAAGGCACTGACCCCCAACTGCTCCCCGGGCGCCGCAAAAATTGCTGCCCACTGCTCCGGGTGGGTTTCCTGCGGTGTGTGTGCACTTGGATGGATAAATGCAGCACTACTTCGAGGTATGGTTCACCATACTTGCCACATGTCACTCACTTTCTTCTTAATTATTATTGTTAAATGTGCGTTACAAATAAATTGTTGCTTATAAAGAGGCCATTTTAAGATGATTCAGTGACGCTATCTGTGCTGTGAAAGCCCAGCACTCTCTCATATGAAACATCTGCTCTGAACAGAGACAATGCTCAGTTGTTTTTCCATGTTGGATTGATTTTTCATCTTTTTTCCCCTTTTTTCTCCCCCTCTTCACTAAAGTCCGGTCCAGGCAGCTAGTAAAGCCTTCCCCGGCACAGGCCCCTTAAGACAAGACTCTTTCTGTTGAGCATTTCCATGGAAACCAAGTAACTAACTTGAGGAGGAACATAAAAACTTGCTTTTTTGGAGAACGGAGGAACACCTGCCACCTCTGCAAATGGAGGATTGAACACACAGCGCTTTTACACATCACAAAACACACTTTCACTGGCTCTCAATGAGACCCTCACATCTGTTATCACTTACATGAATAGCCATTTATCAGTGATTTGTGAGGGGACTGCGCGCAAGCGGAATAAACATCGTAAGGATATCCCATAGATCTCAAAGCTTTCACTGTCACAGCAGAGAATCAATGCTAAGGCTGTGTTTTGTAGCCGATCTGAACTTATGTTCTTAGCAGAAGCTCTCTCAGCACAGGAAATTGCTTATATTGTGATGATTACATCAGCATTTGAGGCTAAACACAGTATCAACGTTGCATTAGTACTGTTTAAACATGAAAAACACAGCCAGTCCATACCGTGCTGACTCACGCATATCTGCTGTTTTTCAGGGGGGACTGTAATGACACAAACAGTGACTGAAATGTTCTACCTCACCTTCCCCAAGCACTTCTACCACAGACCCGTGACGAGGGGCCTTTAAGGGTCAGCACATCGCTGGCTGTGAATAAAGAGTTCTGGAAAGTATCAAGAGCTTTCTTGATTTGTTCATTAACAGCATTAATCATTAACTGAGGTGCCATTGTCCCAGGCCAGCTGTCTACTGTTTATTCGGCTCCGAGCTTGGGGTTAGCAGAGCTCACACAGAGCTGCCCCTTTAACTTTATAAACTGACAGCTGCTCCTCACATTCATGTGAAAATGAAGCACTGTTCCAAAATCAGGGCATGTTTGGAGAAATTCAGTGTACTGTACATCACTGCATGTGTGAAATACTGTGAGAGTTCAACTGGGGGTCAGTTAGGGTGACTCTCAAACTATTGCGTACAGAGAAGTGAATATTAGTCAATAATATTACTGAATTTAACCTGTATAATAAGTAGGGTTGGCTTAAAAAAGATTATCTTTTGATTAATCATGTGTTTTATTCTAACAATCTTGACATCAATTCTTAAAATCCCAAGACTTTTCATGTGCCACTTTGCAGCGGCGGTGCAAATCTACAGCTCCACAACAAAAGCAGACATATTTTAAAAATATTCAAATAATGTCTTTCTGTTGAGTTTACCTCAGTGGTTGCATGTGATAAAATACGTAGTAAATAGTTTGATCCGATTCATAAACAAATAATACCCCTTGAGAACTGGTTCTTTTTAGTGATTTAAAAGCATATAGCTGAATGAATCTTATTTCTGTACAAGCGACTCTTTGGGTGGGTATTTTAATGATTCATTTAAACGGACTCACAAACTCACTTGTTATATAATTGCAATTGAACGGCATAGTTTAAGCCTTGTTGTTCATTTTATTATTTTTAATATTTTTGTAATGTCGCCACAAAGTTAAAAGGTTATTTTTTTAAATGACGTCAAAAGCTGAGAGATCATTACTTTCATATGCAAGTGAGAAGTTGTGAAGCAGAAACGAATGAAATTAGTGTGTACCATTACCCAGCCGTCATAACTTTTGCTTCTATTTGCGTTCATATTTCGATTCAGGACACCTGTTTATTTTAAGGTGAATATTTTTATCTATTGCATTTTACAGTAGGCATTTGTATGCCACTTGTTACATTAGTTTTGCAGAGTGCTACTGCAAATATTTACTTAAAAGCAACCAACACAGTGAAGGAAGTGTGTTGGTGTCATTTTCTGTGTGTTAGATGAGTGCAAGATATCCGATGTTGTCGCTTAGCAACAGCTTTTGCTTTTGCTTGCTTTGTCAACAATGATGTTCCAGTAGAAACTGTGGTTCACATCATATTCTCACTAACTTAGTGTTGTCGCTTTGTCACTACCCATATTGTGCAACATGTCAAGTAACCACACTGTAAATATTGTAGTCATAAATTCATATAGTCCTTCATGGTGCCGTCCTTTATGTATACCATAAAAAGAAATAAAGGATAGTTTTATCTTAAAGACTTTGATTGGGTCTTTGAAGGTGCCTCTAGCAGTACTTTGATTTAAATTTGCATATAAATCATTATACAGTGACTACTTTCATTGTGGATTATGCAGTATCAGTTTTTTTTCCAATCATCATGCTTGCAGACACATGAGACTTGAATGATTTACTTGAATAAGGTTTAAGAGCTCTTTAAAAAAAAATTATAATAATAACAAAACCACATGTTTATATTATAGATATTTACATGAATCACTGTTGTGTTAACTGCAGAATGTAACATTGAAGCTTTTGGTGAAACAATGTGTGCGTGTGCAGTTAAATAAATCCCATCTGGCTTCTCTTTTTGAATAATTTGGTGACAGAGTTAACCACCTGAGCCAAAATACCTCTGGCTCTTTCTATCTGGCAGCTAACGCATGTGTCTGTATAGCATGCTGCATATTTGGAAAACCATTTCTTTAGATTACATCACTTAAGTGCAAACTTGCCCTGGCTTCCCTCTGAGCATGTTCATCATCTCTTAATCCACTCAGTCTGTGAGGGTGGAGAACAACACGTGAGTTGTGTGAATGCCTGTGGGAGGTCAGGTGGTTTGCGTTGTGTTAACCACAGCTGAGCAAAATTATTTGACCTGACAAAATGATTTATAGCAGCTGGAGTTCTCAAATCTCAGTTACCTCATGAAGATATGACCTGTTTTACCTCTAGTCTCTACAATATGACATCATATTGTGGCATGGTTATTTGGAGAGACTATGATCGCATGTCCCACTCTTTCAAATTAACAACGATTCTGTTTGGGATGAATTGAGTGATGACACAAGAGGCTGTGTGTTAGTGATTTTGTCACGTTTCTTGGTTTTATACAACAGCTGCGACAGCAATAGTCTATAAAAGACACCAATTGTCAAGTGTATTTATAATTATACAAGTATACAGGTATGGTCCTCAAATCTGATTGGTTGAGCTGTCTTCCAAGAGTGCTGATATATAGTCTAACTCAGTGGTTCCCAACCCTGGTCCTTGAGGCACCCCAACACTGCTAATTTTGCATGTCTCTTTTCTCTGACACACCAATTTCAGGTCTTGGAGTCTCTACTAATGAGCTGATGACCTGAATCAGCTGTGTTTGATTAAGTATACATGCAAAACGTGCAGTGTTGGGGTGCCTCCAGGACCAGGGTTGGGAACCACTGGTCTAACTCACTGTTTATCAGCCAGTCTGTTCATTAGTGGTGGGGATTTTTCTTTCTATGTCAGTATGCCAATAGGTGGTGACGAGTGTTCGTTTGGAATTAGATTTGTGCCAAAAAAATTAACTAAACAATGTTTAACAAAAAGGAAACTTAGAACTGTTATCAAAGAATGTAGTTTATTTGAAAACCGTGTTACATTTTTGGTATTAAGTTAAATGTTTTCATTTTCAGATTGTTTTTCTTCTTTCTCAATGTGTATTTTTGTCCACTTCTGGAAAAGTTTAATTCATTATTATTGGCACAAATCTAATTCCATACAAGTGCCTGACTTCTTGACTGAGTCATTAGTTCAGCTGATCCTAAAAACACTCATTTAATCAGGAAAGATTAGCAAGCAATTAAATCATTCACTTAACCGATTCAAAATTCACGTATAGCACGTATATGAACAAAAGGCTTTACATTGCAAAAGCATTGGCTGCTAACGTTAAAGGGATAGTTCACCCAAAAATTATAATTCTGTCATTACTCCCCCTCATGTTGTTCTAAACACGTAAGACCTTCGTTCATCTTCAGAACACAAATTAAGATATTTTTTGATAAAATTTGAGAACTCTCTGACCCTCCATAATCGATAATGGCGTAGGACTGTAATGGGACAGAAGAAATCGTTGAATAAAGTTGTTATTCTTGTTTTGACACACAAATATCTGTAGCTATAAAATTCAGGTTGAACCATGAGTACATGGACATTTTAAGGCTTGTCCTCGCTTCGGGGCCTCGACTGTGGTAGGACCCTTGCTGCCTATAGACTGTCAGAGAGCATCTCGACTTTCACAAAAATACTTAATTTTGTGATGTTTGAGATGAATGAATGTACAGGTTTGGAATGTCATGAGGGTGAATAATTAATGACAGACTTTTCATTTTTGGATGAACTAAACTGAAATTACAGTACTATTAATAAAAAGGAAAAGGTAAAATGCCGTACATAATGACTTGTGTTATTACCATTCACTGAGCAGTGAAACAAGTGACTGTCTTTAAAGGGGTCATATGATTGATATGATGACGCCGTGTAAACATAAAACCGTGTCTGCATTTTTGATCGGAGAAATGACAAGCCTACTCTACACTGCTCAAAAAATTTGCTTTAAATATATAAAATATAAAAAGTCTTTAAATATAAAAAAACTTACAGTGTGTGAGTCAGAACAGCTGGCATTGTAGTCTGCTCTTCCAGGATCAGCAAACAGTCCTCCATAAAATGTGCTGCACACATCGAATATTTGGATTGAAGTGTTATGGACAGTGTTGTAAATACAACTAAGCCACTGATTTCTAGTCGTGTCCATTTCTGGAAGGCCAAACAAAGTAGTTTCACATTCACAACGAAACAGCGTCACACATGGTGGCCTAGAGTGAGCAGAGGCGGGGGCTAGCGTGAGGAACGGCCGGAGGGTTAAGAGTGAAGCAGAGGCGGCGGGCTTGAGAACGGAGCGGCCGGCGATTTCGACGAAGGAGCGTCCGGAAGGACATGTGACGACTCCGGGCTGGACTCTGCTTCTTCCACGGTGAAAGCCAATCCAGCGATACAAAGCGCAAAGTTGTAGTATTTCCTCAGAAACCAGCAAGGATCAGCTCCAGGCATAACAAAGCAGATATCATCCTCTTTTGGAAAACCAAAAAAAGTAGTTTCGCTTTCACAAAGAAAAACAAACAGCGTCTTTACGACATGGCAGTGGCAACAACAAAACTACAGCGAGAATAAAAGTTACGCCTTCTTTCTTTGCGTGAACATTTAGGCGGCATTATGCAAATCTTCCCACATAGCGACGTAGATATGTGGGGGCGTGTTAGAACGAGCTGTTTTAGGAGGATTGGTTGAGTCTTAACTTTGATAAAGAATATTTTTTTGGTTTTGAGACTTTAGTCTTTGCAAACTTACAGATCTTCTTTATGCACCAAGAGCTTGTAACACTCCAAAGAGAAAGGAAAAATTGAAATTGCATCATATTACCCTTTTAAGAGAGTCTCGTTCAAAACCGAGATTCATCGGAATTACGTGCTGCCAAAGACAGTGTAAAAATAGACAAGCATACTTCATTTTAACTTTTTGTGAGCTGCAATGTTATATATATTGCTTAATTAACGTTTATTGGCATAAACCATTTTGCTGCAAAGTTATGTAGTTTCTAACTAGGATATACTTGGCATATAAAATCATGCTACACAGTGGCTTCGAACGTGGCTCATTTGTTTAGAATTTAAAGTCGGCTCACTATCCATTTTCTAAATGTTATTTTCTAAAATCTAGCTATGTGATCTAGCTGTAGCAAAAAAGGGGTTTGGATCGAATGCATGATGAGGAAAGCCAACCAGTCTTCACGCTGTCAAGCTGACCAGTCTTCAAGGTTTCTCCTCTCTGTGTCCCTGAAGGGAAAGCAGAGCAGACTAAACAACAATGACATCGTTTGGGATCATAATGTGGCACTTTAGAACTCTCCAAAAAGCTCAGCTCTACAGACTTACAGCCCAGAAATGTCAACGCTAAATACTTTAGGGAACTGTAAAAAAAACAAAAAACATGATTGCCCTTTAAGGTTACACCATGGTAATGCTCCGCAGGCTTTTGAGAAGGCCTTCTTGGAGAGAGTGTGGCGCTGCACAGCAGAGTGCAGGATTTGACATCCTTGATTTCCTGTCACTGGCAGTCACATGCCGAGTTTGTGGGCGAGATAGCTGAGTGAAAGTGGAATGCGTTAAAGAGGCGAGGCAGAAGTGCAGACGTCGCAGTCTCTCTCACTCTCATACACATAGACACTACTGTTCAGACTGACTGAGCCGTTAGCAAGTAAAGAATTTGAAGATGTTTTCAGGCAGAGCTGTGCAACAAGTCATCAGGGCGGGCAGGCTGAAGCCAAGTACTTACAGAATGAAGGAAATGTGCTTGATGTGAGGAAAATTAATTACTTATGCACACACATTCATACTTGAGTAATTAATCTATACTGTGTATAATATACTACTCCCATAGTATGCAAATGAATAATATAGAGTCTCTAGATGGGATGGCAGGGGCGGCGCACTCTTTAACCTATATGATAGATAGATAGATAGATAGATAGATAGATAGATAGATAGATAGATAGATAGATAGATAGATAGATGTGTGTGTGTGTGTGTGTGTGTTATTAGTGAGATGAGGCTCAATGCTCAATGCAATTCAGTCTAGAGACTGTAGTTTTCCCTTCCTCTCTCTTTCTGTATATGTTGTTTTTCAGCTGTATTTATAAATGAAGTCAGTCTGAAACGCTTTTCAAATGTGGCACTGTCTAAAAGTGTCTAAAACAAAATATAACCAAAGTCACTTTGATGCAAGTCAGTTCACTCTGCGGCCATATTGGTAACACCTCCAAGCAGCTATTTTCTATATAGGAAATACTGTAAGGAGAGAGAAAAAAAACAGGTAACGCCTTCATCAAAAATATGACTGGCTCTTGTAATTGAAAGTCTTGACTTCTGTTACTACAGATGATATATTGGGCATCAAGGTTTTTAGTATTGACTTTCCTATTGTACTTGGTGTTCTCCTTACACTCTGAAAGCTCTTGGCTATCCATTTTAACCAGGAAAAAAAGCAATTACACAAATATTGTCCCAAACCTTTGTATGTTTCCTCATTAGGTGATATTTAAAGTGGAAGTGAAGTAGTCAGTCAATTTTACATTATTTAGTAACAAATAAGATTAATGTAACAATTTTAAAGGAAAAGGACATTTTGTTATAGCTTTTGGAGCAAAGGTGCCACCATTTTGCAATACCACAGCCATAGACTGTATAAAAACATGGACGTAGTGTCCATGACGTCACCCGTGGGTTTCCAAAGAGTGTTTTTGGACACCAAAGGGGCGCAGGCGGCAAGTAGCCAATATTGGCAAGCACTCCCGGATAATCGAAAATGGGCAAAGAGGCGGGAGCAGGTTGCTGAAGCCACGCCCACCAAGATCGACGGCGGTGACAGCAGCGGCAATCCACCTGTCACTCAAGTGGCCACCCCCTTAATTATGCAGAACTTTAAGGCTTAATATAATTTAAACGGATGAGTTATAAAAAAATTCACCCCTCACAGTAGTCGTGAAGGGCAAAATTAGCATATAGTACTAAAAAAGTTTTGACCCAGGTGTAACATGTTTTTTTCTGCTGTAAGTTAGGCAATTTTAAACAGGGGAGTCTATCAGGGATTGACTCCCGTTGCAGCAGTTGACGAAGACAGGTATAAGTCACTCTGTTGACTTCCCAGAGGTAACGGGGTTGGTTTGCTCCATTGGCCAGTGAAGTAATATAAGCACTCTTTTTTACTTTTTAAACACACACAAATGTTATTTTAACCCACAAATGTTTTTGGTTTTCACCGTAATTTGGAAGAGTATCCAACATCAAACTATCTACATCACAAAGTTTTGATCAGGGTATCCCAAAGTTCTGCGCACACAAAAAGCAGCAGCACGGACAATACTCCAGTACTAAACTGAATGCTCTTCTCTTTCACATCTTCTTGAGCAAATGCAAAAATTACCAGGTTCATGACTTCTTCCACCTGTAACAGTAATACTGCTCCTGGAGCGATCAAATGATAAGAATTTGACTTTTATGGGCATCACAGCTTTCAAAGTTCGCCTTCCTCCATTTCAAAACAAGCGTGCGTTCAAAAAGTAAAGAAATGCTTCAATTACTTCACTGGCCAATGGAGCATACCAACCCCGTGATGTCACATGCTGTGGTGTGGTATTGCAAGATGGCGGCATCCTTGCTTCAAAAGCTATAAGAAAGCATCCTTTTTTCTTTAAAATGGTTACATTAATCATATTTGTTATATATTTTTTGGTAACACTTTACAATAACGGCTTCATGTACTAACATTAGTTAATACACTGTACCCGAAATCCAATAATGAACAATACTTCTACAGCGTTTATTAATCTTAGTTAATGTTAGTTTCAGCAATTACTAATGCATTATTAAAATCACAAGTTGTGTTTGTTAACATTAGTTAATGCACTGTAAACTAACATGAACAAACAATGAACGACTGTATTTTCATTAACTAACATTAGCAAAGACTAATAAATAGTGCAATAAATGCATTGTTCATTGTTCGTTCATGGTAATTAATACATTAACTAATGTTAACAAATGTATTGTAAAGTGTTACCTATTTTTTTATTAAAGTGGAAACCAGATAAACTTCCACTTTAAAGGCATCATAGACTCCATCAACAATGGCTGATTCAGAAGTTATCCTTAGCAGAAAATGCAATCCCATAATGCACTAGAAAATAAATCCAAGATGGCACACAAACCAACAGTAAGTCACTTAAAAATAATTAATCCAATAGTGATGTAATTAAAATTGCTTAAAATAATTTTAAGCTTCATATTTACTGTAATTATAGGGGATTTCATACTGGGTCATAATAGGTACAACAACAACATTTATTTATAAAGTTAAAATATTTAAACACAACGTAAATTGATCCAAAGTGCTGTACAGTGATCAAACAAATCTACTAATAAAAACAACAACTACACACATACAAATGCTAAAGAGTAAAAATAAGATTTAAGTGTAGACTTACAAATGTTCAAAGAAGGAGCAGACCTCACATGATAGGGGAGACCAATCCAACGCTTTGGGCCAAC
Organism: Sinocyclocheilus anophthalmus; assembly: GCA_018155175.1. Taxonomy (NCBI): domain Eukaryota; kingdom Metazoa; phylum Chordata; class Actinopteri; order Cypriniformes; family Cyprinidae; genus Sinocyclocheilus; species Sinocyclocheilus anophthalmus. Next base: position 578,639 of record JADLZN010002816.1, read on the forward strand.
CACAGAAAAAGCACGATTAGCCTTTGATTTGTACCGACACCGTGGTACAGTTAGAAGCAAGTGACTCGAAGATCTAAGTGCCCTAGCAGGATAATATGGCACAGGAAGTTCAGAGATATACAGTGGAGAAAAAAAGTATTTAGTTCTCCCACTTAAAAAGATGAGAGAGGCCTGTAATTTTCATCATAGGTATACCTCAACTATGAGAGACAAAATGAGAAATAAAATCCAGAAAATCAATTGTAGGATTTTTAAAGAATTAATTGATAAATTCCTCGGTAAAATAAGTATTTGGTCAATAACAAAATTTCATATCAATACTTTGTTATATACCCTTTGTTGGCAATGACAGAGGTCAAAGTTTTCTGTAAGTCTTCACAAGGTTTTCACAACTGTTGCTGGTATTTTGGCCCATTCCTATATGCAGATCTCCTCTAGAGCAGTAATTTTTTTGGGGCTGTCGCTGGGCAACATGGTTTTTCAACTCCCTCCAAAGATTTTCTTTGGTTGAGATCTGGAGACTGGCTAGGCTATTCCAGGACCTTGAAATGCTTCTTACGACGCCACTCCTTCGTTGCCCAGGCGGTGCGTTTGGGATCATTGTCATGCTGAAAGAAACAGCCACGTTTCATAGTCATGTCCTTGCGGATGGAAGGAGGTTCACCAAATCTCACGAATACTGGCCCCATTCTTCTTTTGTTACACGGCTCAGCTCTGGTCCCTTGCAGAAAAAAAACGATCCAAAGCTGATGTTCCACCCCAGCCTTCACAGTTATGGTGTTCTTTGGATGCAACTCAGCATTTTTTCTCCTCCAAACACGACAAGTTGATTTTTTTTTACCAAAAAGTTATATTTTGGTTTCATATGACCATATGACATTCTCCCAATCCTCTTTTGGATCATCCAAATGCTCTCTAGCAAATTTCAGATGGGCCTGGACATGTACTGGTTTAAGCAGGGGGACACGTCTGGCACTGAAGGATTTGAGTCCCTGGCAGCGCAGTCTGTTACTGATGGTAGCCTTTGTTACTATGGTCCCAGCTCTCTGCATTCTTCACTAGGTCCCCCTGTGTGGTTCTGGGATTTTTGCTCACAGTTCTTGTTTTCATTTTGACCCCACGGGGTGAGATCGTGCGTGGAGCCCCAGATCGAGTGAGATTATCAGTGGTCTTGTATGTCTACCATTTTCTAATAATTGCTCCCACAGATTGATTTCTACACCAAGCTGCTATATGCAGATTCAGTCTTCCCAGCGTGCAGGTCTACAATTCTTGTTCTGGTGTCCTTGACCAGGTCTTGGTCTTGGCCATGGGAGTTTGGGAAGTGTGACCTGTTTGAGGTTGTGGGGAAGGGTCTTGTATACTGATAACAGTTTCAACAGATGCCATTATAAAGGTAACGAGGGAGGACCGGGAGCCTCTTAAAAAGAAGTTAAGGTCTGTGAGAGCCCGAATGCGTTGCTGTTTGGAAGGTGACCAAATACTATTTTTACGTGGAAGTTCCCAATTAATCTTTAAAAATACGACAAGTGATTTCTGGATTTTTTTTTCTCATGCTCTCTCATGTTTTTTTTTTGAAAGGGGGTATAACCATGATGAAAATTACAGGCCTCTCTCATCTTTTTAAGTGGGAGAACTTGCACAATTGGTGGCTGACTAAATACTTTTTTGCCCCACTGTAACTTGGTGCACAACCAGACAATGCCTTATAAACAAACAGAAGAATTTTAAAATCAACCCTGAATTTAACGGGAAGCCAATGAAGGGATGATAAAACAGAAGAAATGTAATCCCTCTTTTTTGACCCAGTCAAGTCTTGCCGCAGCATTTTGAACAACTTGCAATCGTGACACTGAAGATTGAGGAAGACCAGAATAAAGAGTTACAATAATCTAAAGTGCATGAATCACAACTTCCATATCCTTCCTTGAAAGAAGATGCTTCAACTTTGCAATAGATCTCAAATGGAAAAAACTTGCTCTAATAACAGCACTAACTTGTTTATCAAAAAAATAGAGAGGAGTCAAAAATCACTCCAAGATTTTTGATTTGTTTGTGTACATTAGCTGAAAATGGACCTAACTGAGCTTCCAAAGCAGGAGACGAGCCTGCAGGACAACCTCAATTAACTGCAGGAAATCCTCATTTAACTGCAGAAAATTATTAGACATGTCTTAATATGTCTTAATATCATGTACACATTTCAATAATACATCAAATGAAACAGCAGAATCAAGCCTTACAGGTAGATAAAACTGAGAATCATCCGCGTAACAATGATATGAAATACTGTATTTTTGAAAAATGTGGGCCAAGGGAAGCATATAACGGGAAAACAGTAAAGGTCCCAAAATGGATCCCTGGGGCACTCCACACAAGACAGGTGCAGCGGATGAGAAAAAAATTCCTAAATTTACAGAAAAAGTCCTGTTCTTGAGTTATAGTTATAACTCAGTTATAGGAACTAGTCACTAAGGTGGTCCCCCAAGAACTAAATTGTCCCCTAGGGTTGCATTTGCACTGCCAGCAGGAACTCTGAAGTGATGTAAGTGCATCATTTAAGTGCGGCATTCAACAACGTCAACAACTGGAGGATGGAGGACAGAGAAGTGCTTGGCCTTCAGCATCATTCAGTTTTCCATGTTTTAGTTAGTATTATGCATTGGGTCAAGAACAGAGTTCTAGTGTGAAAATGTTAAACGCGCAGCTTCAGGCATGACTAAGTACATTCACGCATTCTTACGCCACGGACCATCAGTCAACACAGCATTACCAAAGAAACGTGGGAGGAAAACTACAGCAGAGTATGACATCTGTATGGCTCGAACCTCAGCATTTAGAGTGCATTGTTGCATATGCAGTAATGTCATTTGGAGACGTGTCAGATGATTATCTCAGGGTCTCACATGTTGTGGGATAAAATCCTGCCATTGTGAGGAGGGTAACTGACCACTGAAAGTGCCAACCAGATTGCCTGACTGCAATGATAATCAAGAGAAGCAGAGCCTTTTCCTAGCCGCAAGTGTGAGGCACTGTAGGGGCTCAAGTCTTGATGTTGGCTCCTAGTGTGAGTTAGTGCTGAGAGTCTGCAGCTGGAGCTTTTGGCCTCAGAGCGGAGGGTGTCTGACAGGGAAGGACTTCAATGTGTTTCTGTTGGAAAAACAGGGTCTTTTTGCTAGAGTAGGGCAGTGACATGCAACAATGCACCTGCAAAATTGACCTGTGTTATCGGTATGTGTGGGCTTTGTAGTAAGTAACAGACATTTAAGGAAGTTTGTGTGCAAAAAGTAGTTTGGAGAGTAATTTAAGGTCTACAGCCACTTTTTTTATTTCAAACACAAGCTTAAAACACAAATACAACAACTCCTGGGAAACAGTGATATTAAAATTCTGGCAGATACTGATTTTTATAGATGCAGATAATTATTTTGACATCATGGCTAATGAAATCTACACTATTTTGTCTAAATAAATTAAAAGTAAAACACAAAAAATTTAAATCAAACATTTAAAATGCTATAGTTTAAGTTAGGCATCACAATAATATACTGGATAGTATTTCCCAGAGATGATATGTGACCCTGGACCACAAAACCTGTCATAATTAGCACGTGCTCATTGTAGTCAATAGACAAAAAGACAGTTGTACAAAAACTTATAATAAGGGTCAAAATTATCGATTTCTCTTTTATGCCAAAAATCATTAGGATGTTAAGTAAAGATCATGCTCCATGAAGATATTTTGTAAATTTCCCACTGTAAATATATCAAAACTTAATTTGTGATTAGTAATATGAATTGCTAAGAACTTAATTTGGACAACTTTAAAGGGAATTTTCTTAATATGTTGATTTTTTTGCATCCTCAGATTCCAGATTTTCAAATAGTTGTCAAATTTTTAAATCTAAATCTAAAAATAAGGGAAATGAGCATGTATGATTAAATATTAAATACTGACCAATATATAACCAATATCAACCAACCAATACAAAATAAAATAAAATAACTAAATAAATTCTACTTTCAGGAATTTGAGGTTATTAAGATTTTTTATGTTTTTGAAAGAAGTATCTTATGCTCACCAAGGTTTAACTTCATTGATATAAACATTTTTCATTTTTTCAGAAGATCTTGATTGAATTTACAGCAAAAAAAAGCATTTATTTAAAATGAAACCTTTTGTAAAATTTCTGTCTGGACTGTCAATTGTGACATAACACATCTCTGCTGAATAAAGTATAATATCTTCTCTTTTTGTAATCTTCCAGGAACCCAAAGTTTTGAAAAAAGTGTATATGTAAGGTTATATATATATGATGTGTGCATGCTTAAGGCTATCTGGAATACGGATTCTGATTGGTAATGGCTACATCTGTGGGTCCAGGTCTTCATCATAGACACTTAAATCAGCGAGATAGTTAGTGCGATTGGCTGCAAGACAATGCTAGCTTCATGTCATCTCACACAGTCTCGTTTCTCTCAGAGAAAATACTATAAGCAGCCTCATCTTCACTGAGGGAGCTCAACCGGGACACTGGCTCTGCAGTGTGGATCCAGTGGCCTCCCTCGCGCCGCCTCAGGGCAGTGTCTTCCATCCTGCACAGGTAGCCAGGCGGACCTATGCTAACCACAAAGCCATCCACAAGCAAAGTGTTCAAGAGTGACAAGCCATTGCAAAAAACGGATATGTGTACACATACTTCATATAGATACAAAACACTCACTTCTTTGTGTTCTTGTCACTGTACAGGAGATGAAGCGTTCCTGTTTTTGCTCTGAAGACGCAAACACGCACTGCGCTCAGTGATCAGTAGACATGTCCGTGGACAGGGGGCGCATCTGAGGGACTGTTGTACACACAGACTGTATAAATGTGATGGGACCCGGAGAGGTTTTGAGAAGGTCCTCCCGGAGTTGTAAAACTATCACAGAGTGGTACGATAATAAACAGGACAATGCCAATGATACCAGTACACTCTTAAATAGGTTTATAACAAGAACCACATAAATAGCCTATATAATAAATATCATCAATTTCTGATAAAATAGCAGTATTGGCCCGAATGTAAGACGACCCTGATTATAAGACGATCCCCCCTTTTTCTAGATGTACCTTTTGAAAAAAGGCTTTTTAAAAAACAAATCTTTTTTTTTTTTCTCAGTAAAACACATTTTTTCTTCAATTATTTTCATATTGCATATTGTTCCTATTTTAATTTTTGTTTTGAAAGTATATGGTAAAAACGGGTAAAATGTACCAACAATCACATTACAAAAATATACACTTTTTGATATACCAAAAAAAAAAAAAAACAGGTAGCCCATCAGAATTAGGGCATTTAGGCTATCAATCTAATAGTAGCCTACAAAATCTTATTAACAGTAGAAGTTAAATGTTACGGTAGTCTTCAAATCTGGGTACTGTCTTACGTTTTAAAATTACAAAATGAGTTTGGTTCCATCAGGCTAACGTGACAGTCACGATTCATGCAGCTGTAAGGTTTTCTTATTCTTTTGTTTTTACTCGCGATCTTTACAACACGCATTACATTACGTATTTCATGGCACACTCGTTTTATTCATATTTAGTGCCACCTATTGTTGTGGGTGTATTATTGACATGTCAAAGCCTATACCCTTAATATAAGACGACTGCGTTTTTTCAGATGAATTTCCAAGAAAAAAAACATTGTCTTATATTCGGGACAATACGGTAATCCATGTGACATGGTTGCCGTTCAGTATCTAAAGACAATTACAACAGCAGGGACGCGGGAAGTATGGGTGCTGAGGGGGCTGCAGCACCCCCTGTTTTTTTCACATGGTTGCAAATGCAACGCAAGGGTTGTTCATTTAAATTTATTCAGTTTTGGCATTTAATAATTTATTTGTAATGATCTCTGAAATGTAAATTGTAAGTGGGCTATAATTAACCCATGTTTATCTTTATAAACATGATTAATTTTACTTGTGATGTTTTCTATATGGGATGATTATCCTAATCCTCATGAAAACACGTGACGCTAGTGCGTGGTATCAGACATGAACTGTACAGAATGCAAACAAGATTAACTTTAAAACAAATATGGCGCAAAAGTGAATTTCAGATTTTTTAAAATGCACATCCCAGCAAAAGCTTTCCAAAATCGGCATCCAAACAGCACCAGCCCCAGCACCGACGTAAGTGAACCATACCAATACGGTTGTCAGTCCTGTATTTGAGTCCTTAATACGGTTACGTTCACACACAGCTCGGTTATTTACGGGTGTGACAACCGCACTCTGTAACCGAACTCACACCCGTAATCGGGGGCGGCCACTAGATTTTTTTTTTTGGGCCACTAGAAGAATATGAGGTAACATCACTTATTGCCCAAAGTAGGGAAACAACAAAGATGGAAATACAATTTTTAAATGCATGAATTGTTTCCATCTTTGATGCCAGAGTTTTGGAAGTGCCTTTTTCTGTTCTAAAGAAGGGGGTGTCCCAATACATTTGTCCATATACAAGTCATTGGTGTTTGGTGAGTTTTTGGCTCAAGGTCTGCATTTAAAGTCACACCCGAGGTATTCAGCTGGGATTAGGACTTGGTTTTCTGCAGACCAGTCAAGTTCTTCCACATTGACTGAATCAATCTTTTTTTTTTTTTAACCTTTCCTTATACACAGAGGCATTGTTGTGTAAGAATATGAAAATGGTCCTGTTCAAACTATTGGTATAAAATTAGAAGCACACAATTCCCTAGAATAGCATTATATGCTTTTTTTTTAAACTAAAAAATTAGAAATTACTAAAGTAGTCAAACCTGTTCATTAGAAGGGGGTGTCCCAATACTTTTGGCAATACAGTGTAAAAGCCAGCCTAGCTATTCAAAATCTTTGTATGCAATTTATTAATATTGACCTATTACTTTTGCTATTACTTTTGACCATTAGGTATCAGTAACATAATCATTCAGAACCTGTTTATGGACATAGACTTTCTGTATCACACTATTCTGCTGATATGGAATGAGTTTGACTACTTTATCAGTTATATTAATAGAAATGCTTCAATGGGGCAAACAAAAAAATCCTCTCCATCAGATCTTACTCCGCTAAATGTGACAGCTTAACAGCTGTATTCCTTGTTTGCTAGCTACCTATGCACATACAGCATACAATGTTAAAAATGTTCTACATTATGAACCTTAACCCAAAAACCTTTAGCTTCATACAGTGTAGATAATTGTGACCCTGCCTGTGGAAAGCCAGCTAAAGTTTTTTTGTTTTTTAAACAGTGGATGAGCAATTCACTCCTTGATTTGCTTATTAAAAGCCTCCTTTGAGATAGTTTTGACAGACATGTTTATTGTGCATACTTTTCAACGGTTTATTGCTAGTTTTAGGTGGCAACGGTTGGCAAAATATTAAATAATAATTCGCGTAGCATGTATCTGGTTGCCATGAAACCTCAACGCGTTCATGCGGGCTCTAGAATCAGAGTATGAATTGTAGATTTCCATAGACAAAAAAAAATGGCTTTAAAAGGGCACTGGATAATTTAGATGGAAATGCAGAAATAAGCCGCAATGGTTTTACTAAATCCTGGTAGTACATTTATAATTTCTATTACAATACTACTACTACTGTTACTACTAATAACAGATCTCTGGGGGCCCCAAAAGTGCGTGGGCCCTTAGAATCGTCCTAACTCCCTAATTTTGAACCTTAAACCGCATAAACACATTTCATTACACCAAATACACAAAATAATGTTCTTTAGCAGCATCATATGACCCCTTTGAGCACTCATTTACTATAAAAACTTAAACATGAAAATAAAACTAGAGATAAAATAGTATATTTTAAAGACAATCTAATACAAAATCACAACATGTTAAATAAAACGGAAAGATTTATTACAAAAAATAAATAAATTGGCTTTCATTTAGAAATTGCTTGTAAATTTCACAAATAAAACACGAAAACAAAGAAATGGTACAACATTGAAATTATTTTCTACAGTGTATACTACATATTATTTTAATAAATAACTAAAATAACACTGAAGAATACCATGGTACTACCAGGGAATATGTGCAAAACAACATTGCTGTAGTATGTTGTAAGTTTGGAAACCTTTGTCATGACAAAATGTGTTAATTTAGTTGCACCAGTTTTTGTATAGTGTGGTGTGATTTCAAAAACACCACTTAACATCATAATGTGGACTAAATTTTGATATTCTTGATAATTATTTTCTTCTTGGTATGTTTAATGGCCTCATTTTGATCTGCTTTGTCACATACAAAATTAATAGCTCAATAAACTGGCATCACAGAGAGGGCACACAATTTACAAAAGTTCAAAAGTTCTAAGTTGAGCCACAGACTTATCCTGTCTCATATTGTCTGGACAAACTGATATTTCATGTTCAACATTTAAGAGGTCTTTCTGTCATAATTTCTGACACTCTTCTTCTATTGTAACTCTTTTGTTAATAATTAATTAATATTTTGAGAAGTTTAGAATATTATGAACTTCACAAGGCTGGAATTTATTGGAGGGATGTCAAGTCAAGTCAAGTCAAGTCACCTTTATTTATATAGCGCTTTTAACAATACAGATTGTGTCAAAGCAACTGTACAGTTTTATTTAGGAAAATAGTGTCAATAATGCAAACTGACAATAGTAAACACTAATTTTTCAAAGACAGTTCATCATTGAATTCAGTAATATCATCATCCAGCTCAGTTCAGTTAAAACAGTATCTGTACAATCAAGTCTACGATATCACTGGAAATTAAGTGTCCCCAACTAAGCAAGCAAGAGGCGAAGCTTGGCAAGGAACAAAATCAATCGCGTGACAGAAATGGGAGAAACACCCTGGAGGAGAAACCAGGCTCAGGCGGGGGCAGTTCTCCTCGGAGACAAACCAGCTAGTTCAATTCAGACGCAGCAAAGTCACATTGGAGAGGACTATCTGCTTCTGTGGGCTTGTTACGGGGTCGGTGAGACAAGGTCTTTACAGGGGTCCTGATCGGGGCATCGGAGGTGTCTGGTCTCCGCGTCTTTCCAGGGCAGGTGGAGTCCTTGATAGGTGTGATCCACCATCTGGTAGAAAACGTAATGGATCCGGGTGCGAAGTTGACCATCTGATCTGGATAAAGACTGGATCCGTATGGCTACAGTGATCTCAGAATAAGAATGAAAGAGACTAAAATTAGCGTAGATGCCATTCTTCTAACAATGTAGCAAGTACATCGGGTGTTATGAGAAGTGTTCCCGGTTCCGGTTGACCTAATTAATGCAGCCTAAAAATCCTTTTTAACGGATTTGAATATTAGAAGTGTATTAGTGTGTTATGTGTAAGCCAGGTTAAAGAGATGGGTCTTCAATCTAGATTTAAACTTACAGAGTGTGTCTACCTCCCGAACAATGTTAGGTAGATTATTCCAGAATTTGGGCGCTAAATAGTCAAGTCAAGTTTATTTGTACAGCGTTTTTCACGATACAAATCGTTGCAAAGCAGTTTTACAGCAAATTAAGTTTCTACAATTTTTAGTGGTAGCTTATCAGTGGTGACAGTGGAAAAATAAATTTAAGACGTAATAAAACAGACGATGAACACTATTAACAGCAATTATTATATGATGCAATCAAACTTATAGCAAAATGTGGTAGTTCTGTATGTTGTTACAGGGTTGGCATCATCTGAGGTCCTCATCATCTCTTCTCAGGTGTTCTGGATCCAGACTGAAGCTTGTGTAAATCCTAGTACCCGTGGCAAAAACAGAGAAACAAAAAGAGAAATAGTTAGCGTAGCTGCTGTTCCAACAAAGCAAAAATTATTTGTTTAACCCAAACAAACGAATAATAATGTGCATTTGATTATATATAACTGCAGTAAAAGATTATGAGATGCATTATTTGAATGCTTGGCCAAAGAGATGTGTCTTTAATCTAGATTTAAACAGAGAGAGTGGCTGAACCCCAAACGTTATCAGGAAGGCTATTCCAGAGTTTGGGAGCCAAATGCGAAAAAGCTCTACCTCCTTTAGTGGACTTTGCTATCCTAGGTACTACCAAAAGACCTTAGGAAGCGTGATGGATTGTAGCGTGGTAGACGACTAGTTAGGTACGCAGGAGCGAACCCATTAAGGGCATTATTGTAGGGTCTGTCCACTTCTGCCTAGTGTCAAATCATAGTTTTGTGGACAGAGACTGACACTGCGTCATGTCATTGTTCATGGGTTTTGAGCGTGCGGCTTCGCGGTGCTCGAGCCGTGGCGCTCTCGTCTGAGGTGTACGGTTTCATGCGTGGAGGTGGTGTTCAGATCGGCACTCATGTGCTTGCGTTTCGGTTTCGTGTGCGGGGTCGGAACTCCGCTCCATGTTCGTCGTGTGGGAGTGTGGGAGTGTGTCTCGAGTTCGCTCGGCCGTGCGCTTTTCTGTCCACGTGTGTTGTGTTTTGTGTGGCACGCGGTTTGTGTTCAGCCACGTGCTTTTCTTGCTGTCTTGTGTGAACACGCGGCTTATGAATTTTCTCATTAGCTGCGTGTTCGTGTATTTTGTTCTAGCACATGGCTTGTGATTTGTTTTGCTGGCCTTGTGCTTGTGTTTTGTTTTGTGTGAGCTCATGGCTTTTTGTCTTTGATTCGGTGGGCCATGTGCTCATGTCAATTGTCTTGAACCCTCCCATCTTGTTACCTGATTATTAATTAATTTGCCCCACATGTGGTCCCTCATTACCCTCCTCATTTGCTCTCCATTTATTCTCCTTGTGTTTGCAGTCCTGCGTCAGTTCGTCGTCTTTTCTCCCTGGATGTGTCGTGTCCAGATCCTGCCTCTCCTTGCCTTGCCAGCCTGTTTTCCCCCACAGGGTAGTTTTTGTTGTCTGTTTTGTTTTTAATAATATAGCTGTCATCTTCTGCAGGTACCTGAGTCCTCGCCTCATCCATCTACACGGACCGACAGTACGAATGACCATGATGAGGATCTCAGCAGAGGGAATGGTTTGCGTCTCCACCAGCCTCCACTTCTCCAGCCACCAAACAATGCAGCGCTCAATTAAGACTGAGCTCCCTCGTAAACAGGGGGCTGACGTGAGGATTTGCCTGGAGGTTCGCGGTGGTGGCGCAGAGGTTGGGGTTAATCATGCGGGGTGGGGGGAGGCCCAAGGACTCGTTAATTACGCCTTGATGAGCCCCTAAACTGGTGAGGATTGAGAGGGTGGAATCACCTAGCATTGAGGGGTTCGTCAGATTCCTAGCAGTCAGGGGAATCTATGGTTCCGAAGAGGCTGTAGCGCCCCAGAGCACTGCAGAAACGAGGCAATCGCAGCGACCCAGCGTCCTGCGAGGAATCGCAGCGCCCCCAGAGGTGGCGAAGAGGCCAGCCGCTACTTCGGTCTCGTTAAACGGCGCGGGAGGAGGAGGAATGGGTTGCTCCCACACTAGAGGGGGCGAAGATGCTGCAGCACTCACAGAGGCATCTGAAGAAGCGGCAGCGCCCCCAGTGATGGCCGGAGAGTCTGCAGCGGTCACAGTGACGGACGAAGAGGCGGCTGCGCCCAAGAGCGTGGCCAGAGACTCAAAAAGTGGCAGTGCCCCGCCTAGCGGAGGAACCGGAGGAGAAGGGCTGCCCATACCACACATGGCCTGGAGGCATCCAGGAGTCCCACTGCGGTGGCCTGGAGGCAGTCCCAGACATCCAGGCTAATTGCCTGCCGGCTCGACAAGAGGTCCTTGCCATTGAGGTGACCCACGCCCAGCACCTTGCCCTGATGCCGGCTCCCTCCTTGATACGGGCTCTACCCTTCCTGCATGCCAAGCTCCCTCCGGCTCCGCCCTGGTGGTCCGCCGGGGTTCTTGTTAAGCCAGAGCCTCCCTGGTCTGTTCCTCCGGTCCCGCCCTGGCTCCCCGGGATTCCTGGTCTGCCAGGTGGCGTCCCTTTTGAGGGGGGCTAGTGTCAGGGTTTTGTCACTTCGGTCTAGTGTAATTCATGTTTTTGTGACAGAGCCCTGACACTCGCGTTATGTCATTGTTTTCATGTGAGCGTGCGGCTTCGAGTGGGCTCGAGCCGTGCGCTCTCGTCTGCGAGTACTGTTTCATGTTGGAGCGTGGTGTTCAGATCCCGGCACTCATGTCTTGAGTTTCGTGTCGGGGTCCAGACACTCGCGCTCCATGTTCTGTCTGTTGTGGGAGCGTGCGGTCTCGAGTTCACTCGGCCGTGCGCTCTTCTGTCCACGTGTGTTGTGTTTTGTGTTCAGTCGCGTGCTTGTTGTCTTGTGTGAACACGCGGCTTATGAGTTTTCTCATTAACTGCGTGTTCGTGCCTTTTGTTCTAGCACATGGCTTGTGATTTTGTTTTGCTGGCCATGTGCTTGTTTTGTGTGAGCACAAGGCTTTTTGTCTTTGATTCGGTGTGCAATGTGCTCATGTCAATTGTCTTGACCCCTCCCATCTTGTTACCTGATGATTAGTTAATTTGCCCCACATGTGGTCCCTCGTTACCCTCATCATTTGCTCTCCATTTATTCTCCTTGTGTTTGCAGTCCTGCGTCGTCGGAGTCTTTCTACCTGTGGGCGTGGCAGATCCTGCCTTGCCTTGCCGTGCCAGCCTGTTTTTCCACCACAGGGGGTCGTATGTTTTGTTTTATTTTAATAAAGAGCCCATTCTTTCTGCAGTACTGAGTTCTCGCCTCATCCCTCTACCCGGAACCCTGACACTTAGAGGCAAGTAATAATACTTTGTAACTGATATGGAAGTTAATAGGTAGCCAGTGCAGAGACTGTAAAATTGGGGTAATATGATCATCTTTTCTTGACCTGGTAGGGGACTATAGGGCTGCATTTGGATACCTGTAGCCTTGTTATGAAGATAACCGATACAGAGGAAAAATAAGAGTGAGGATGGGATTTGGTTCAAGGCCTGTATAGCTATATATATATATATTATATATATACTATATATGTATGTATATGTGTTTTAACCAACGTTGTATTGAAGATATCACAAGATTTCATTAAATCCTAATCTAAAATGGGTTCCAAACTTTTGGGTGGTTGAGGGCATGTTTTAAAGACAAAACAAATTCTTCTATTTCAATCTTGTAATCAAAGCAATATTCAGTGTCCACTGACATAACATATTAGAGAAGGCACTTCTGCTTTTGATTGAGTCAAGTTTAGCTAAAGTCCCGAGAGAACATAAAACTAACACACGCCCTAAGAGGCCATGTGGGTTTTTTTTTTTCTCCTGATCTCAACACAAGTTGTTTTCTTGATCTCATCATAACAAAGTCATTTTGCTGTACTATATCATTTAAAAATTACTGATTTGAGTTTTGTTTTCAAAGCTGTTACAGCCCGTTTCCTCTGCATGTGATGTCATAACTCTGTTACTCTCACTCTGAGTCGGATTGTTTTATTTCGGCCCTTTTGCACCTGTATCATTGCATGCAGCGCTTCATTGAGTATAAGATGGAAGCGGAAGCAGAGCGAGCTCATGAGAGATGAGATACTCATGAGCAGTTTGGTTCACTTCAAACTGCTCTTTTATAAGATATTGTTGAAAGATATAACGAATTGAAATGCATTTACAAGACATGCAGAAACACAGGGCCCTGGCTGCAGTGTGTTCGATGTCAAACTCCAAAATTTGTTTACTTTTAATTTCTTAAAATAAAACAATTGTTATTTTTTTTTAAAAAGTTAATCATTTTATTTTATTGAGACACTTTCAGTTTGTCTTGTATTTTGTAGTTTGTCTCATTTCTTTAATTAGATCAGATGTTACAATGTGACCCACCTATGGGGCATCCCTTACCAAAAAGTAGTATACTTCAAGTTTATTTTAGTAAGTATACTTTATGTAGTAAGTATACACATATCATTGTACTAGTAGTATACTTGTAAGTGTACTATTCCAATACTCATAGGGACTAAATTGGCCCACTTTCTAGTAAATAAAAGTATACTTTAAGTATAACAGTAGTAAACTGAGTACACAACTAATTTACATCAAAATGTTTAGTTTGTACTGCAACTATACTAAAAGTGATGGAGTATACCGAGGTTTTTACTAATTAAATACGTGTAGTAGCATTTTCAGTACATTGAAAGTAGAGTCACAGAAACGCAAACAGTTACTGAAGGGTGTGCATAAGACTGACACGACATCTTCATAATCATGACATGACATGTCGTGAATATGAAGGAGGTTTTATGCGTTTGACCAACTGTGTCATTAAGGATTCGCCCCGTTATGTATTTTAATGCATAATGAATTATTTGACCTAACCCTTACCCTTACACCAAACCATAGCCCATAACAAAGGACATCTCAACAATGTGATTTTGCACTAAAAATCACATAACTGACGCGGAATGACACTTAAGACAGTTGTTCATAAACATGCATAAAAAAACTTCTATTCATGACATGTAGGTCTGATTGTAGGTGGTTGTTATGATTATGAAGGGTCAGGTCGTCTTATGCACACCCTTCAAGAAAGTGTAAACAGGAAACTATAGGTAGTAGTTTATGGCAAGGCAGTTATTTGTCTAGCACATCATACCACAATGTACTCAAAGTGCTTACTAAAATAAAAGAAAAACATAATCAAAACAATAAAAACAAGGGAATTAAAATTTGAAAAAAAAAAAAGTGATTAAGAGTTAAAATGAATTTAGAAGACGATGATACATAATTAGTGCATAAGTCGGACCATGCAACAGTGCTCATTAATATTAAATGCACAGCTAAACAGGTGAGTTGAGTCTGCATTTAAATGTGACTAATGTTTTAGCAAATATGATACCCTTTTTTTTTTCGGGAAGCTGATTCCAACTGCGGGTGGCATGACAACTAAAAGCACATTCCCCTTGTTTTGTGTGAACCCTCGGTATTTCTAAATGACTCGATCCTAATGATCTGAGTGGTCAGTTAGGTTTATATTCAGTGAGCATATCTGCTATGTATTTAGGTCCTAGGCAATTGAGTGATTTATAAAGAGTAAAAGTACTTTAAAATCAATCCAAAATATAACTGAAAGCCAGTGTAAGGACCCGAGGACTGCTGTAATATGCTCAGATTTTCTGGTTCAAGTCAGAATTCTGGCAGCAGCGTTCTGGATGATCTGCAGCTGTCTAATGGTCTTCTTGGGAAGGCCGGTGAGGAGACCATACAATAGTCCACCATGATGGAGATAAAGCATGAACAAGTTTCTCCAAGGCTTGACTGGAAACAAAACATCTAATTCTTGCAAGGTTTTTGAGATGATAGTATGCTGATTAAATTACTGCTTTGACATGACTACTGAAACTAAGGTACTGCAAGTATACTCGTACGTTTTTTTTTTTTTTAAGTGAACTTTACATCATACTTTAAGTATACTACTAGGTCTTTATTTAGGTATTAATTTGTATATATTTTGTTACATGAATATCTGAACATACAAAACATCAAAAGAACAGGGTATCTGCTTGTAAACAAAAACATTTTATTCTAGCTTCATGCATTCTTTTTTTAAACACTTGAATGTGGATAAGTTTCATAAATAAAAAAAAAAGAAATAAACAACATTTTGAACAAAAAAATGAAAAAAGACTATTAATTGGATTCAGAACGATAATCAAAACAATCAACACCCCAAAGCTTGACAGTCATCATTACCTCTTCATTGGTCGACATTTTATTACATAATGTTACATAGTTTTGATACTGTTTTATGTCTGATGATCGTGTTAGAATACATGTGGAAGCATCTGTTGTTTCGGTTTCATCTTCACTTGTGTCTTTTGGAAATTCTGTACAGAAGATGTGTACTAGCGCCCCCTACAGTATAACAATGAAAACACGGATTCTAGGAACACAAGAATAGCTCACATATATTTAGACTTTTTCTAAGTACAATTCAATTATACTTAAATTTTATTTTAAGTATATTTCTAAGAAGTATATAAAGCCCATTTCTGAGAAGACTTCCTATTTTTTAGTTTAAAAGAAGTATACTAAATAGCACACGTGAAAACTTCTTTTCGTAGGGCATGTTGTCACATTTCACTTCCAATTTTTGAGGGTAAATAAAGAAAAAGGTATACACTGTAATTATGAAACAAAATCACATTTCCCTGTTCCAGAGCAGATTAACTGTGTACCAAAATTACAGTGGTGATGAACACCGATAATGAAACAGTCCACCATCAAGAGCTAAGAAAAACCGGTATTCCAGAAAGCAGGTTATGTGACATACCCGGGTAACTTTACAAATAGGTTAACGGATAACCTACACTTTCGGTTTAAAAAACGGAGATAACTTTCAGGGTATGTAAGTAGCATAGCAAATTATGCTCGGGACATATCTCATAATATATATTTATATATTTCTTATTCTTTAAAAAAAAAAAAAAAAAGCACGATTATAAAATAAAACATTCTCATTTACTGGGATTATTTATGTTATTTTTCCACACATTGTGGAGCTGCAGTCAAATGTTTTCTGCTACAGATGTTTTCTATATAACGTATCGCATATGTATTTTTATTATAGAAATACATCTCGCCTTATAACAAATGCAAGCAAAATAGCTAAACATAAAAAATAAACTTATACAGCCATATTGTCATACAAGCACAGACTGTTTAGTAATAAAAACTTATAAAAATGATTAAACTATAAGATTAAAAAATTATTGCACAACCACCAATTAAGTGATGATATGCACTAAGAATTAAACAAAATAATAAGAAAAAGAAGTATGGAATGCTTGTGTCTTGTGTGTCCACCGTGAACATACTCTAGGTTGATTGAACTTACTCCCAGACATGGTTTTGGAACTGGCATGCCTCGAGTAAGAAAGTTTGAGGTTAATCAACCAAGAGTCCAGGCTATATGTGACAGTAAGTTAACCTTGCTTTCTGTAACATGCCACAGATTTTGCATAAACTAAACTCTTACCCCTCTAGCCACTGATTCTGGCTTTGTGCAACAGGCCTCAGTCTTTGGGTTGAGTTCACAAGAAAATAATAATAACGTATGGCCTCTTAGGGCTTCCGTAGTAAACTTCATAACAAAGGAATTATGTTAGTAAAAAATAAAAAATCAGCACCCATATGAAAAGATTGAACAGCAATGTAGCATAATGCTATTTGCTAACTGAGGATTTTTATTTGCATTTCTAATAAACATTTTCATGTTTTACACACTTTTATACTTCATCTCCGAGCAACACACATCCCAGGCTGAAAAAAGTGCACTTCCATAATGTATTTAAATTGCTCTATTTTCACACACTAATTTTGTACTTAATATACTAAAAATGATTCTTTAGTACTTAAGATAATCTTAAGAACACATAAGTGTACTCAAATGTGCTATTTTGGGACACCATGAATATGAACTAAAATTGGCTTTTAACATACTATCTCTGTATTTAAAAAAACAAAAATGTATTTAGTTACCACTTGTAGTGAACTTGAACCCACTAGTGTATGAAAGATGGGTTCAAGTGGTATACAAGTGGTAACTAAATATTTTTTTTTAAATACAGAAAACATTACCTTGTCATAATAATATATATAATACTATCTATTACATATAGATAGATAATTGTCACAACTTGGTTGTTTAATAATAATATGCTAAATTGCTGCTCAGGAAAACATTACTTATCATTATCAATGTGAAAACACTGTGATACTAGGTGTCATAAATAAAAGTTACTGGCACAAAATCGGCATAATAGGATGATTCTGAAGGATCATGTGAAATGAAGACTAGAGGATGCCTAAAATTCAGCTTTGCCATCACAGGAATAAATATATTTAAAAGTTTTAAAATTAATAATACAATATTAATAGTATGATAGAGTTAGAAATGGCAAACAAAACCTACAAACAGAGCAGCTAAGTAATTTGGGAACCATCTGGTGCTAACTGACTACCAAAACTAAATTTAAAATGAGTATTAAAAAGGGAAGTGTACGGGCGGGCAGTTGGGCTAAGTGTTGAAATCTTGGACATTTTGAGAGGAAGTTTTACATTTTGCATGATCATGGGAACTTGTATATAAAAATGAAAGGAGTATAAATGTTGAACTGATCAATTTATTGAATGGATAGAGTCAGAAAGATAATGGGGTTTCACAACCAGACCCTTTTAAAAAAAAAAAACTGTAATTTATATTAATTCCGCCAACATTAAGGAAGAAAGGAAGGAAAAGAAAGAAAGAGGAATCAGAAAGGTCTAGAAAGGGGTCATATGATGTGAGTGTGCTTTCTCTTTGGAGTGTTACAATCTCTTGGTTCATAAAGAAGATCTGTAAAGTTGCATAGATTAAAGTCTTAAATCCAAAGAGATATTTTTTATAAAATTTAAGACTGGTCCACGCCCTCCTAAAACGCCTCGTTTAAACACGCCCCCACATGTCTACGTCACTGTGTGGGAAGATTTGCATAACGCCGCCCAAATGTTCACGCAAAGAAAGAAGGTGTAACTTTGATTCTCGCTGTAGTATTGTTGTTGCCGTGTTGTGGAGATGCTGTGTGTTTCATTGCGAAATGAAACTACTTTGTTTGGTCTTCCAAAAAATGGACATGACTAGAAATCAGTGCTTAAGTTGTATTTGCAACACTGTTACAGAACAGTTCAAACCAAATATTCAGAGGTGTGCAACGCATTTTACGGAGGACGAAGACTGTTTCCTGATCCTGGGAGAGTAACCTACAATGCCGGTGTCCTGACAAATAATGCCTGAATTTGGCTTGCTAACAGCCTGCAGTACACTTTATTTAAAGGATTTGCCACTGATGATTCAAACACGAGTTTTGAGCAGTGTAGAGCAGTGCTAGTAGTTTGTCATTTCTCCGATCACAAAATGCAGACATGGTTTTATGTTTACAAGGCACGATACGCAACGCAATGCGTAAAAGCAGTAGGCTATAAGATTATAATCAGTAATAATGCCCAACTGGATGTACAAATGCCTGTTATTATTGAAAAAAAATGGTTTTATTGGTTTTGTCCTCGTCACACCGAGCACGGCATTACAGTATGTAAGGGGTTGTAACATTTCCATCACACGTTGACGTATTAGGTAGAGGTCGGCACAGGCTTTTAAACTGAAGCTCCGAACCAGACAGTACCCGAGATAGTCGACCCCAGCCGACCCCTGACCCGAGCGGAACAGTTCAATTTAGAGCCCGAAACCCGACACGAACCGAAATCTTTGTTTTTCCCCCACAAAGAAATAGCCAATAAAAAAAAAAAAAAAACAAAAAAAGTGTATTTCACGATTTGCATGCCAACGATCGTAAACAAACCTGTAAAGACACAGAATCCATTAAGGCTCGGCCAGTTCACAACGGCAAAAGAAAAAACACTTAACAGTTATGAAATTTATGAAATCAGGTGCACGGCACATAAATTCTGCCGAGGTTTTTGAATGGTTGTGTTACGACAAGAGATAATCTTAATCGTGCAGATTATGCTCATTTCGGAGATTATGCTGTTAGCATTCGGCCTGCTTTAAATCAGACACAGAGATGCAGTGCAGTAGGCTAAGATCGCATTTATTTGAATTAGCGAGAGAGGGATGAAAGTTGCGTGTGTGAACCTGCGTCTGTGCGCCTCTCTACAAGCAGGAGGCTTATTCTTCAAAAAAACAGTGGTTCCTTCAACCGCCTCATTGCAGAGAAATATAAAGTTGCGAGTCAGTAGCCTGTCAAAGCTATTTTACTAATAAAAGTTTCCGTGCTGTGTTGTCATTGTCATGTGCACTAATGTGTGTGCGTGCGTCTATGAAAGCAGCGTAGCCTACTGCATATAGTATTATTTTAGCTATAAACCCGAGCCCGACCCGAGCCCGACGGGTCCCGAAATATGTTAATGTTTAATGAATAGCTTCGGGTTCCGGTCGGGTAGCAGCCCTCTAGCTCAAAGTCAGGTACGGGGTGATGGGAAATGGAGTTTGAGGGGAAAAGTCAATACTCGGGTGATGGTTACCTCTGGTGATGATAAGGGGGAACCACAGAGGCCGGATTCGTTACAGAGCCCCCTCCCTGCGAGCATCTCCTGACATGAGAAGGCAAACGACGCTGGGGTCTTCCGCGAGGACGAGGGGCCAGTTTATCCGAAGGGGTCCTGTGGAAGTCATTGGTAAGCGATGGGTCAAGAATGTCCTTGGCTTCTAACCCATGACCTCTCCTCTGGTTCATACCCATCCCAGTCCACGAGATATTGCAGAACTCCTCCCCGGCACCTGATATGCCTCCTCACCGTCGATGATGAGGGGAGGGGGTCCCTGGTTCCGTGCCTCATCTAG
Organism: Sinocyclocheilus anophthalmus; assembly: GCA_018155175.1. Classification (NCBI taxonomy): domain Eukaryota; kingdom Metazoa; phylum Chordata; class Actinopteri; order Cypriniformes; family Cyprinidae; genus Sinocyclocheilus; species Sinocyclocheilus anophthalmus. The sequence continues at coordinate 598,947 of JADLZN010002816.1, forward strand.
GTCATCTGCCCTTCTCGGAGCACCAGCGGCCTTGAGCAAAGAGACATGAAAGGTGGGTGAGATATGATATTGAGGAGGTAAAGCTAAACGGTAAGAAACGGGTTATTTGTTTAATGACTTTGAATGGACCCACGTACCTGGGACTTAGTTTACGGCAGGGTAGGCGGAGACGAAGATCTTGAGTGGAGAGCCAGACCCATGATCCCGGGACATACTCAGGGTTGGGACGTCGGTGACGATCTGCTTTTTTCCTCTGTCTCCTGACGGCACGCTGGAGATGTGTATGAGCCTCGTTCCAGGTAGTTTCACTCCTCCTGAGCCAGTCATTAATTGCAGGTAAGTCTGTGGGTTCCCTGGACCAGGGAAAGAGAGGTGGTTGGAATCCAAGTACGTATTGGAAGGGTGTGAGTCCTGTGAGTCCATATTCTGCCCAGAAGAGGTATCTGCTCCAATCAGCCTGATTGCGGTGACAGTAAGACCTTAGGAAGCAAGTGATTTCTTGATTGAGGCGTTCAGTTTGCCCGTTGGATTCAGGATGGTAGCCAGAAGTAAGACTGATGTTGACATTGAGGAATTTGAAAAAAGCTGCCCATACCCGAGAGGTGAACTGAGGGCCTCTGTCTGAGACAATATCATTGGGAAGTCCATAGAAGCGGAATACATAACTGCATAAAGCCTCTGCTGTTTCTAGGGCTGTGGGTAGTTTGGGTAATGGTATCAGACGACAGGACTTGGATAAGCGATCAATGGCAGTGAGAATGGTGGTATTGCCTTTGGAGTTGGGGAGGTCAGTGATAAAATCTATGGCAATGTGGGACCAGGGTCTCTGAGAAATGGTTAGTGGTTGTAGCAAACCCGCAGGCATCAGCTTAGAGGATTTGGAAGTGTTGCAGGTTACACAATTCTTAATGAATGCAATGATGTCAGTGCAAAGTGAGGGCCACCAGAATTTATTGGAGAGAAGTTGGATAGATGCAGTTATTCCCGGATATCCGGAGCTGGGAAGATCATGAACTTGTTGAATGACTCGGTTCCTCAAGGAAGGAGGTACAAAGGTCCTGTTGGGTGGACATTCAGCAGGTATAGGATCTGTGCCCTGCATCTCCGCAATCTCAGTCATGACATCCCACTGCACAGGTGCTATGATGAGAGTGGTAGGTAAGATGGGTTCAGATGAAAGGGGCTGATATGCTGACTCAAATTGATGAGAGTGCGTCTGCTTTGGTGTTTTTTGAACCTGGACGATAAGTTACTGTGAACTGAAACCGTGTGAAGAAAAGAGCCCACCTGGCCTATCTGTGATTGAGTCTTTTTGCACTGTGGAGATATTCCAGATTGCGATGGTTAGTGAGAACTGAGAAGGAAAATTTGGATCCCTCAAGCCAGTGTCGCCACTCCCCAAAAGCCGCCTTCATTGCCAATAGCTCACGGTTTCCCACATCATAATTCTGTTCTGCTTGATTTAGCTTGCGTGAGAAGGCACAGGGGAAAAGTTTGGGTGGACTGCCATGCCGTTGCGAAAGAATTGCCACTACACCACTATCTACCACAAACTTAGGTGGTTAAAGGCTTTGTCAGCTGCTGGTGACCAGGATAAGCGACTTCCCCTCCTCTTAATCATTGACGTTAGAGGGGCTGCAATGGAGCTGAAGTCTCTAATGAACTGTCTGTAAAAGTTAACAAAGCCAAGGAATCTCTGCATCTCTTTGACAGTTGTAGGTCAGGCCAGTTCAAGATAGCTTGCACTTTATGGTCATCCATTGCCACTCCCTCAGGGCTGACTACATATCCCAAGAACGTGGTAGAAGTCTGGTGAAACTCACATTTCTCTGCCTTGGCGTATAACTGATGGGAGATTAAACGTTGTAGAACAGCTCGGACATGGCTAATGTGTGTCTCAAGGGAGTTAGAGTAAACAACAATGTCATCCATGTAGATGATGACCCATCTATTGAGCATGTCACAGAATACGTCATTTATGAATGCTTGAAAGACTGAGGGACTGTTGACAAGCCCGAATGGCATAACTCTGTACTCATAGTGCCCAGACGTGGTAGAGAAAGCTGTCTTCCACTCATTGCACTCTCTGATGCGAATCAAATTGTAAGCATTGCGCAGATCGAGCTTAGTGAAGTATTTGGCTGAGCGAAGCTGTTCAAGAGCGGGGGGCACCAGAGGTAGAGGGTACTGGATATTAACAGTTATTTCATTTAAACCTCTAAAATCAATACAAGGCCAAAGACTCCCATCTTTCTTCGTGACAAAGAAGAAACCCGCAGACACAGGAGACGTGGATGGAACGACGAAGCCTTTAGCTAGTTCCTCCTCTATATAGGCTTTCATGGATTCAGTCTTTGGTTGTGAAAGGGGAAAGATTCGACCCTTGGGAGGTGTGGTGCCGGGAAGCAGCTCGATAGCACAGTCGCTGGACCGATGCTTCAGTTAGATCAACATAGTTTGAGGGAATGTTGGTTGAGTGCAAGGGATCTATTTTGACGGTGGCTGCTTCAAGTGGCATTGGTTCCAGAATCTGAAGACACTGTGTGAAACACTTAGCTGACCAGTGAGTGATTTGACCCTCAGTCCATAATATCTGTGGTTCGTGTAGCTGAAGCCAGAGGAGTCCAAGTACAACTGGGTTGTTGGAAGCTTGTATGATGTAGAAACAAATGATTTCTGAATACATGACGCCAGTAGTCAGGCAGATGTCATTGGTGGTGTATTGGACCTGACCGGCGCCCAGAGGTCTCCCGACTAGCGCTGCCACTGCCAAGTGAGATTTACAGGGTATGAGAGGGAGGTCATGAATTTTGGCAAAGTCAGCATCAATAAAATTTCCTGCTGCTCCAGATTCGATTAAAGTCATTGTCTCCATCACACTATCATTAACGGCCAGTTTAACAGGCACTTTGACACACTTTGAAGTACAAGATGACTGACTCACCGCAGAGGAAGCGTGCTGCTTTGGTTTTGTAGGGCAGGAGACTTTCACATGACCAGCTTGGCCGCAGTAGAAGTTTTGGCGATACCGACGATGTCTTTCCTCTGGAGAGATGCGTGTGTCCCACTTACATAGCTTCTTGTTCAGGAACAACCGGAGGGCTTGGTGAACGGAACGTTGAAACCCTGCTGGGTCTCCTAGAGCGAATCAGATTGTCGATGCGAATGGCTTGTGATCAATCAGTTGATCCAAAATTTTTCCCTCGTCTCGACAAGCGAGTTCAGCCTGTAACTCCAGATTCAGTCCCTTGCAAAAATGCAGCTATAAGGGATCAGACTATCCAGTTTGTGCAGCCAGTGTGCGAAATATCAGGGCAAACTCTGCTGCCGTATTTTCCCTCTGTCGCAACGTGAGAATATGTTCACCCGCTCCATCTCCTCCCACAGGGAGATTAAACACCTCTCGAAAGCACCACAAAAAACTCTCAAACGAGGGAAAGGCTGGTCGATTGAAATTCCACACGGCGGTGGCCCAGTCTAATGCTTTGCCAGTCAAGAGAGAGCATACAAAAGCAATGCGACCTTCTTCTGTGGGGTATAACAGGTTGTTGCGAGACAAACAAGGAGCACTGTAGCAAAAATCCCTTACATTTAGCTGGTGTGCCGTCAAATTTCTCTGGGTAAGCCAAGCGGGGACTGGCTCTGAGGAGGTGCTTGGGGTGCTGGGTCTAATGGCGGCAAGTCAGACTCAGATGAAGGTAGCCGTGTCTCTTGCAAAGTCTTTACTAACTCCTCTGTGAGAGATGTGAGGCATGCTAGCTGTTGTTGATGAGCGGCCAGCACGTTGGCCTGGGCAGAGACTTCGGTAGTGAGTCTGTAGATCGCTGCTGGATCGAGTTCTGGCGAAGTCTTCTGTAATGATGAGTCAACGGAGTGAGGATCCATTTGCAGCTTTTAATAAAAGTAGACAGTCGTACAGGCAATGATCGATAAACAGTAACAGGGTCATGAGACAAAGGCAGAGGAACAAGACAGGCGAGTGATCGGGGCTGGCAGCAAGCAGAGTAAACAACAGTCCAAAAAACAGGGCAAGAGAGTCAAAAGGCAGGCATCAGAGAATCCAAAAATAAGAGAAACAGTCCAAGGTCAAACAGTAATCCAATAGAGAATATGATAACGCTCAGAAATGTCAGCCGGAGCAAAAACAAGACTTTGCGAAGAGTGAGTGTGAGACAGAGGCTTAAGTAGTCCCATAAACAAGCATCAGGTGAGCTTGTAATCAAAGTAAGGTACGGGGTGATGGGAAATGGAGTTTGAGGGGAAAAGTCAATACTCGGGTGATGGCAACCTCTGGTGACGATAAGGGGGAACCACAGAGGCCGGATTCGTTACAGTTAAAGTTAACCTGTTTGCTGTATGCAATGGTGGAAGCTATGATTGAGACTTCATTCAAGCTCTGATTTCCTCCTCTTTGGATTAAATGTATAAATGCAGCAGAAAAATCAGAAATAAAGTTTGCACTTGATGCTAACAGAGTTGTACTTTGCAGGTCCTGAACATGAGGTTGTGTGACAGATTGACAACCTCAAGACAGTAACCATGGAAACAAAAGGTTTAATATACCACAATCATATGTCCCTATAGAGTTAAAAAAATAAAAACAAAACCACAATCTACATTAAAAAAAGTGAAGTGAAAGTGTAGGCAGTTCGTGTGGTTTTGAAATATATGTTTTTGTTCCAAATGTTACATAATTAGTGAACGGGAACCTCAGTTTAAAAATATCCTGTTTGCAAATATTGTATCAGAGCTGGGAAATTTTTAATTTAGAAATCATTTTAATGCAATCTTCTCATCTCCCTTGGCATAAATACAAAATAAAGTTGATCAAACTTTACTTGCTAGGACATTTTAATCAAACCAGGAATCTTTTGATGCAAACATACATATCAAATACCAATAGTATCAAATACTATTTAACGTCAATGCAAAATATACAACCAGTAATAAAACTATCATGTTACAATGACCTACATACATATATATATATACAGTGGGTACGGAAAGTATTCAGACCCCCTTAAATTTTTCACTATTTGTTATTTTGCAGCCATTTGCTAAAAATCATTTAAGTTAATTTTTTCCTCAATGTACACACAGCACACCATATTGACAGAAAAACACAGAATTGTTGACATTTTTGCAGATTTATTAAAAAAGAAAAACTGAAATATCACATGGTCCTAAGTATTCAGACCCTTTGCTCAGTATTTAGTAGAAGCACCCTTTTGATCTAATACAGCCATGAGTCTTTTTGGGAAAGATGCAACAAGTTTTTCACACCTGGATTTGGGGATCCTCTGCCATTCCTCCTTGCAGATCCTCTCCAGTTCTGTCAGGTTGGATGGTAAACGTTGGTGGACAGCCATTTTTAGGTCTCTCCAGAGATGCTCAATTGGGTTTAAGTCAGGGCTCTGGCTGGGCCATTCAAGAACAGTCACAGAGTTGTTGTGAAGCCACTCCTTCGTTATTTTAGCTGTGTGCTTAGAGTCATTGTCTTGTTGGAAGGCAAACCTTCAGCCCAGTCTGAGGTCCTAAGCACTCTGGAAAAGGTTTTTGTCCAGGATATCCCTGTACAAATTCATCTTTCCCTCGATTGCAACCAATCCTCCTGTCCCTGCAGCTGAAAAACACCAACACAGCATGATGCTGCCACCACCATGATTAACTGTTGGGACTGTATTGGACAGGTGATGAGCAGTGCCTGGTTTTCTCCACACATACCGCTTAGAATTAAGGCCAAAAAGACCAGAGAATCTTATTTCTCACCATCTTGGAGTTCTTCAGGTGTTTTTTAGCAAACTCCATGCAGGCTTTCATGTGTCTTGCACTGAGGAGAGGCTTCCGTCGGGCCACTCTGCCATAAAGCCCCGACTGGTGGAGGGATGCAGTGATGGTTGACTCTCTACAACTTTCTCCCATCTCCCGACAGCATCTCTGGAGCTCAGCCACAGTGATCTTTGGGTTCTTCTTTACCTCTCTCACCAAGGCTCTTCTCCCCCGATAGCTCAGTTTGGCCAGACGGCCAGCTCTAGGAAGGGTTCTGGTCGTCCCAAACGTCTTCCATTTAAGGATTATGGAGGCCACTGTGCTCTTAGGAACCTTAAGTGCAGCAGAAATTTTTTTGTAACCTTGGCCAGATCTGTGCCTTGCCACAATTCTGTCTCTGAGCTCTTCAGGCAGTTCCTTTGACCTCATGATTCTCATTTGCTCTGACATGCACTGTGAGCTGTAAGGTCTTATACAGGTGTGTGGCTTTCCTAATCAAGTCCAATCAGTATAATCAAACACAGCTGGACTCAAATGAAGGTGTAGAACCATCTCAAGGATGATCAGAAGAAATGGACAGCACCTGAGTTAAATATATGAGTGTCTGAATACTTAGGACCATGTGATATTCAGTTTTTCTTTTTTAATAAATCTAAAAAAATGTCAACAATTCTGTGTTTTCTGTCAATATGGGTTGCTGTGTGTACATTAATGATGAAAAAAAATTTACTTAAATGATTTTTGCAAATGGCTGCAATATAACAGAGTGTGAAATTTAAGTTGGTCTGAATACTTTCCGTACCCACTGTATGTGCATACAGTCATATGATTTTAATCATGTTTTCCAACAGTAATTAAACAGGTGAATATTTTCAAGCTGCAAATAATAAAGTGTACAATACAAATGCATATGACTTTTGAAACAATGATTTAAGAAAAAAAATAGAGTTCCAAGCACATTCCGTAGCATGTTCTCAATAATACAGTAAACAATTTAAAAGTATCCCTCTGTTTGTAAAAAGAAACATAGGGCAATAAGTTCTGGGTGGTTTAAGCTTCGGTGGAGTTGGGGGCCACAGGGGGAGCCAAGGCGAATCCAGCAGGGAACCAAGATGCTGCCAGCAGAAATGACCTCCAGGGTGGAGCAGAAAACAGATTCCTTCAGGATTTTTTATGTAGCTAAGCAGCCCGGTAATACAAAAAGTTTGGGGTCAGTAAGATTTATATATATATATATATATATATTATATATGTTACCCTGGACACAAAACCATCATAAGGGTGAATTTTTGCAATGAGATGTAACTGGAAATAAATAGCTTTCCATTGATGTATGGTTTTTTTATGATAGGACAATATTTGGCCGAGATCTCGAATCTGGAAAATTGCCTTTAAAGTTATCCAAATGAATTCATTAGCAATGCATATTACTAATCAAAAAAAATGAAGTTTTGATATACGGTCAGAAATGAACAAAATATCTTCATGGAACATGATAATTACTTCATATCCAAATGATGTTTGGCATAAAAGAAAAATCAATAATTTTGACATACAAAGTATTTTGGTATGCTACAATATAACCAGGGCCTTGAGACTGTTTTGTGGTCCGGGTCACACAAAAACACATACACACACAAACACTATATATATATTATATATAGATATAGGTACTGTGTGCATGCGGGGGTGTGTGTGGTTATGCTTGTTTTTATTTAATAATTTTATTCACCAAGGACACCACAATTGATCGGTAAAATGATTAGAATGATTTGTGAAGAATCATGTGACACTGAAGACTGGAGTAATGACAGGAAAATTCTGGAATAAACACAGGATAAAGTACATTTTTAAAATACATCAAACAGTTATTTAATTACAATAATATATTTTGTAACTGATTTAATTTTTAATTACTAATAACAAATAATTTGAAACTATACCGTGGGTGCGGAGGAAGTGATCTTCTCCACTATCCTCTGTAAGGTTCTGCCTATTTCATTTTCCTGTTCTTTCATTCCTATTACATCATGAACATATATGTTCAGAAACTCATAAAGTGGTATCTAAATGTCCTGGTTAAAATGTGACTGAACAGGTTTCCTGTTTTTACAGTAGGAGGAGCCATGTGTATAAATATAAGCGGTACCGTAAGAACATCACAGGACAGCACAGCCAGCAGCAAAACAATCCACACCAGCAAGGTAAATGTTCTTATTCTGAAAAAAGAAAGATAGCAATAAAAAGCTATAATGTAATATAATATAATATAATAATAATTTTTCATCTTCATGTTTCAGATGGTTCCAGTGTTGGTGTTACTCATGGCAGCTCTTGTAGCTGCAGATGAGCCAATGATGGATCTCTCAGAGCCAGCAGAGTCTGTTTCTGTGGTTCACTGTGATGCTTCTACTATATGTCCTGATGGAACAACGTGCTGTCTGAGTCCTTATGGCGTGTGGTACTGCTGCCCATTCTCAATGGTCAGTGAGTCACAGTAAAATGTGTAACTGTTTTATTACACTCTATTAAGTTATAGGTTTCATGTTTAACCTTTGCTCATTCTTCCCACTATTTCAGGGTCAGTGCTGCAGAGATGGAATTCATTGCTGTCGTCATGGTTATCACTGCGATTCGACATCGACCCAATGTTTGAGGGGGTGGTTGAGACTGCCATCTTCTCCCAAGCCGGCCACCAAAGCTATCCAGAAACCTCAGGTGAGTCAGCACTGCGTACTGTATATGACGCCAAAGTAATGCAAACTATGCAACCAGTAACTCAAAATATGCAACTAGTAATGCAACCCAAGCGACCTATTGTGAAAACAGGGGTTTTCAATCCTGGTCCTCGGGACCCATTGCTCTGCACATTTTGTATGTCTCTCCTATCTGACACACTCAGTTCAGTTCATCGAGTCTCCTAATGAGCTGATGATCCAAATCAGGTGCGGTAAATAAGGGTGACACACAAAATGTGCAGAGCGGTGGTACCCCAGGACTGGAATTGAGAAAAAACACTGAGTCACAATTGACCTATAGCATTGACGTACATGGAGCTTTACCCATTCGCAGTAATTTCAAGACGTGGTTAAATATTTTCAAACTGCAAATAATGAACAGTATACAATAAAAAGGCATGTGATTTTTAAAGCAGTTGAAGAAATTGTTCGGGTTCAATAAAACATTCTGTAGCACTTTCTCAATAAACGGCACTTCATTTCAGAATTCATTTATAAAAGGAAACAATTATGGCAATGACTTCTGGGTGGTTTAAAGCAGATTTATAGGAATCTATTATATATATTATATTATATTATTCAAACATATTTGAATAAAAATATGTTTGAATAATAAAGCTGTACAAATTTAAATGGTTATTTTCTAAGCAGGTGAACCTCTGGTAAGGGTTTTTATTTTTTTTTTGCAGTCTGTGCCCTTTGACCAGGCTCTCAATTGGCAGAGCCAGACTGAGAAGGTTCATTGTGATGGAAATGTCTACTGCCCAACTGAGCAGTTCTGCTGCAAGTCAGCAGCTGGCCAGTGGGGGTGCTGCAGCGGTAAAACTAAATTTATGTTGCTGTATTAATCATGCCTAATAATGACACTCAAATAAATGTTGATGAACATAGGTTTTAATATAACCCATAAATATAATATAAACTCATGCAGTGTGAAGTTTTGTGTTTGCTCATGTTATATTTCTTTCTTTTCCAGAGATGGTGTTGTAAGTAAATATCCCACGTGACCTGGGTGCAGCTCTTATCAAAGACTGTCAAAGTGCAAGAGGCATTCAAATGTCAGTTACTGTTGAAGAAAAGCAATAATATACATCTAAAACATACAAACAATGCAAAATGTCATTGTCATTTAATAAATAAACTGTTTTTGAGAGTGCGTTTTTATTTGTTTGTATTTTTTATGATCCATTCCATAGGCTATGTGATATTTTGTTCTTGAATGAATCTTATGAATGATTCTTTTAAGGGAACAAATTGAACATAATATATCAACAACACTAGAGCGGAATGAGCTCATGTGATCAAATACTTGATGTTTGTGATACATTTTTGGTGATTTAATGACTTGTTGACACACAACACTCTCACTGGTCGCCACCAACTGACTTATCTAAAAAAAGGGTCACTAAATCAGCTTTCAACAAATCTGAAGGTGATTCAATATAAGTCACGGGGATGAATCAAAATCCCCACAATTTCCATGCAGGACAATAAACATAGACATCACGGGAGACCCACCCCCCTCAATTGTTAGATATGGTGAAATTGTCCCCCCATTAGTTAACATTTTTGATTCTGCTCTGCTGCACTCCATTATGTGGTGATTTGTTTTATCAGCATGAAAAAAGTTAAAAATGTAAAATGTATAGGGTGCATGGTGCATGAACTGCATCCATCCATCATAACAAAGTGTTCCACATGGCTTCGGGGGGTTAATTAAGGCCTCCCGAAGCGAATCGATGCATTATTGTAAGAAAAATATCCATATTTAAAACCATAATCTCCCGAGACGATAAGCCATGCTGGTTCCCCTCATTTTCCCCCCTGATGATTCAGCTGTGTTCACAAACAGTGAATGTATGTACTAATAGTAAAGTCAAGGCATGCAAGTTCAAATTTTCTTTATGTTTTGACATTAAATAACTTATTTGTGGTGGGGAAATATTAAGTAAGTTGAGTTTTCCCAGAGAAGTCACGACACGGAGTAAATAACAGATGGTTGGTCTGTGTTGTAATGTGAGTTCAAATAATCTGCACCCAAAAATAAATTTCAGTTACTTGTCTGAGTAAAAACTTACTTGTCCAGGTTTGTTTAATTGTGGTAATTTATTCTGAAGCAATATCCTCATCAGTGTTATTTGTGACATTTGCCCCTTAAATTGATTTCCAAAGCAGTTTTTTTAAAGGGGTCATATGATGCGAATTCAATTTTTCCTTTCTCTTTGGAGTGTTACAAGCTCTTGGTGCATAAAGAAGATCTGTAAAGTTGCAAAGACTAAAGTCTCAAATCCAAAGAGATATTCTTTATAAAAGTTAAGAGTCAGCCACGCCTACCTAAAATGGCTCGTTCTAACACGCCCCCACATATCTACATCACTATGTGGGAAGATTTGCATAACGCCGCCCAAATGTTCACTCAAAGAAAGAAGGCGTAACTTTAATTCTCGCTGTAGTATTGTTGTTGCCGCCGCCACCATGTCGTGAAGACGCTGTGTGTTTCGTTGTGAAAGCGAAACTACTTTGTTTGTTCTTCCAAAAGAGGACGATATCCGTTTCGTCATGTCTGGAGCTGATCCGTGTTGGTCACTGGGGTAATACATCAACTTTGCGCTGTGGATCGCCAGACCGGCTTTCACCGTGGACGAAGCGGAGACAAGCCCGGAGTCGTTACATGTCCTTCCAGACGCTCCTTCATCGAAATCACCGGCCGCGCCGTTCTCAAACCCACCCGCCTCTGCTCACTCTAACCCTCCCGGCCGTTCCTCACTCTAGCTTCCCCGGCCTCCGCTCACTATCAGTCCTCCTGAGTGACTCTTTTTTCGTTGTGAAAGTGAAACTACTTTTTTTTTGGCCTTCCAAAAGAGGACATGACTAGAAATCAGTGGTTAAGTTGTATTTACAACACTGTTCCAGAACACTTCAACCCAAATATTCAGATGTGTGCAGTGCATTTTATGGAGGACTGTTTCCTAATCCTGGAAGAGTATAATACAATGCCGGCTGTTATGACTCACAGACTGTAATTATGTTTTTTATATTTAAAGAATTTGCCCCTGACTATTCAAAAGCGAGTTTTGAGCAGTGAAGAGTAGCGCTTGTTGTTTGTCATTTCTCCGATCACAAATGCAGATATGGTTTTATGTTTACGCGGCGCGATGCAACGCAACGCGTAAAAAGACAGTATAAGTCATTATAATCCATAATTATGTCCCCACTGGATGCAACAAATACCTTGTTTATAATGGGTTTTAATGTTTTTGTCTCATCGCTCCGGCCGGACAGGGCATCACAGTATGGTAAGGGGCGTAACATGTTCCTGTCCACACGCTGAAAGGTATTCGGACATCCAATGCAACGTGGATAGCTGGCCAATCAATCAACACCCTGCGCTTTTCAGAACAATGAGCTTTGTAAAAATCGACGCGTTTCAGAAAGGCAGGGCATAGAGGAGAAACAATAATGTACAGTATGTGGAAAATAATGTTTTTTTAACCTTAAACCGCATAAACACATTTCATTACACCAAATACAAAAAAAGTGTTATTTTTAGCAACATGACCCCTTTAATAATGTTGAGATAATGTTATACACAAATATGAAATGTTGGTTAAAATGAGATGATACTTTTAAATAAACTAAACCACCAGTAGGTGACAGCAAGTGCTTAAAGAGTGAGTTTTCATGAGTGAGTCATCCATTGGACCAATTCATTCAAATGGCTAATTCAAGAATGAAGCAAGTGGCTGTCTTTATGAATGGGACTGTCTTTACCCCAGTATTAACAACTTATTTCCTGTTTAAATTATCCATCAAGTACATGATCTTTTATCAATCGCTGTTTAGAATTAATGTTGCCTAATAAAATCAAAATAATTTTGGTGGTCGAAGTTTTGCTGCCTCCCATTGCCTTTTTTGTTAGACTAATGTTTCAATCAGGCTATTGTTTATGAATGAATCAGTCTTTATAAATTAATCTTTTAAAATAAACAACTTGTTCTCTTTCACTTCACTTCACTCTGTGTTACTTGCTATTGTTGTAGCATATGTATCAGTGGTGTTTTGAAATGAGGAGGCAAAGTCCTCAGGCTGATGATACATGGGGCAGCGTTTTGAGCAGTTTTGCTTGCGAACTTTCCCATTGAGAATGGGTAACACATTTCTATCTGGATATTTTAGATCGGTCGTGGGCCCCGTGTCTCACCTGGTTGCCCGTTATGCAAACAAGTCAAACATTGTAGGTATCTATTATGATGATACACATTGAAACATGTCAATTAATATTCTTGTAAAACGTTTGCTATCAGATCTTAGTTCATTACCATGTCCTGCATTAGAAAAGTCAGAAGAAAGTGCCTTGTTCACTGCCTGTTTAGCCGTTTGATAATACTGTGCTAATGCTGTAGTTGATCAAACAGAGACGGAATGTCTAATAAGGCTGTTCAACGGTCTGCTGGGAGGGCAGGCAGAGAGGAGAGCGGCTCATGGACTGGACTGGGTCAGGTTTAGAAATATACTGCATGACCGACGATATGATGATGGACAGCGGTACGTTTCCGATTTGGATGAGGACAATTATAAAGCCAATAGTCTGGTCTGAGTGTTTAGCTGTAGAGAGCAATAATATAATCGACACTAAGTGGACAGTAGTAACGTGTTAAGTGTGCTTAATACATATACACAAGTATATACACATACTTAAATATATCTTAAGTTTGAAGTTATGAGGAAATTAGTAAATGACAATAATATTTGCGATGTTTCTTAATGATCAAATTATATGAATATAAACTGATTATATATATATTTTTAACAGTATTTCGTGCCTTTGACAAGATCAATGACACTACACAAGCGTCAAAGAATGGGTGGAAGGTCTGTCTGTCTTTTTGCGAGGCACACTGGATGAGAAAATAAAATGTAAGTTGTTTAAAATTTCACTTTAAAGTGGTGATCATGAAATGTACACAATGTTTAATTTTTATTAGTCTGTTTTGATGTATACAACCTGCATGCGGACGGATACATCTCACTGGAGGAGATGTTACAAATGCTGAAAGACAGCCTCATCAGACAACCCACTGAGGAGGATCCTGATGAGGGGATTAAAGACATGTGGAGATTGCCTTGAAGAAAATGGTACTATTATGTCATAAAGCTTACATGTAACATTTTACCATTGTTTACCAAATACACCAATCTTTTTTTCAGGATTATGACCACGATGGGAAAATTTCTTATTCTGATTTTGAGAAGACAGTCAAAGATGAAAACCTTTTACTAGAAGCTTTTGGCAACTGCCTCTCAGATGCAAAGGTAGAAATCACAAGCAACTATTTGTGCATGTAAAATGTATTGTCATTTTAAAGGACAGGCTCTTAAATTGTTCTTTTTATTTGTTTGGCAGAGCATACTGGCATTCGAGCAACAGGCATTCCAGGAACCATATGGACATTGAAAAGAACCACTCAATTTTTTATGGAAAAAAAAATGAGAGAAAAGATAGTTAAACAATATTTGTGGCTGAAACGGAAATAAATACCTAAAATATTGCTCAATGTGAGACCATGATTCTTATTAAATTCTTCTGCGTGGCTTTGCTGTAGGGGTCTTCACTTGTGCAGGTTTGATCTCTGGAACAGATGTAACCTAAAAAAAGAAAAAAATATATTGTAACAATACAAATACCATCATGAAAAATTACATAATGTACATAACATTTTATTTTAATATCATTGATATACTATTATAGTTTTTTTATTACTATTTGGAATCCGTTTTTTATTTTTATATTTCCATTTTAATTTCAGTTAAAATCTAGAAATGTTGTAATGTTATTGTAATTTTCAGTTTTTGTATATTATATTCCTATGTGCGTGTATTACATATATATATATATGATATAATATATCTACCTTAGTCAACATTTGAAGTGGATCAAAACCTTTAATCAAAGTCGTCCTAAAACCAAAATGCGTTCTTGTCTTAGTACAACTTTGATTAACTTTTTTGATCCATTTCAAATGTTGACTACTGTATATATTTGAATATTAATAATGGGTACGTAAAGTATTCAGACCCCCTTAATTTTTCACTCTTTTTTATATTGCAGCCATTTTCTAAAATCCTTTAAGTTAATTTTTTTCCTCATTAATGTACACACAGCAACCCCATATTGACAGAAAAACACAGAATTGTTGACATTTTTTGCAGATTTATTAAAAAAGAAAACTGAAATATCACATGATCCTAAAGTATTCAGACCCTTTGCTCAGTATTTAGTAGAAACACCATTTTGATCTAATACAGCCTGAGTCTTTTTGGGAAAGATGCAACAATTTTTTCACACCTGGATTTGGGGATCCTCTGCTATTCCTTCTTGCAGATCCTCTCCAGTTCTGTCATTTTGGATGGTAAACGTTGGTGGACAGCCGTTTTTTGGTCTCTCCAGAGATGCTCAATTGGGTTTAATTCAAGGCTCTGGCTGGGCCATTCAAGAACAAAGAACAGTCACAGAGTTGTTGTGAAAACACTCCTTCGTTATTTTAGCTGTCTGAGGTCCCTTGTCTTGTTGAGAGTAAACCTTCGCCCATTCTGGGGGAGTCCTGAGCTCCTGGATAGGGTTTTTCGTCCAGGATTAATTCCCTTTACTTTGGACCGCATCTCTTTCCTCGATGCAACCAGTCGTCTGTCCCTTGCGCTGAAAAACACCCCCACAGCATCATCTGCACACCTCTCACTGTTGGGACTGTAACTGGACAGTGAGAGCAGGTGCCTGGTTTTCCTCCCACACATACCGCTTAGAATTAGGCCCAAAGTTCTATCTTGGTCTATCAGACCACGAGAATTTTTTTCTCCCATCTTTCCACCATCTTGAGTCCCTCTCATGAGGGCTGTCATGTACCTTTTACTGAGGAGAGGCTTCCGTCTGGCCACTCTGCCATAAAGCCCCGACTGGTTGAGGGCTGCAGTGATGGTTGACTTTCTCCCATCTCCCGACTTCATCTCTGGAGCTCAGCCACAGTGATTTTTTTGGGTTCTTCTTTACCTCTCTCACAAGGCTCTTCTCCCCCGATAGCTCAGTTTGGGCGGACGGCCAGCTCTAGGAAGGGTTCTGGCTGTCCCAAACGTCTTCCATTTAAGGATTATGGAGTCCACTGTGCACTTAGGAACCTTAAGTGCAGCAGAAAAATTTTTTGTAACCTTGGCCAGATCAGTGCCTTGCCACAATTCTGTCTCTGAAATCTTCAGGCAGTTCCTTTGACCTCATGAGTCTCATTTGCTCTGACATGCACTTTGAGCTGTAAGGTCTTATATAGACAGATGTGTGTTTTTCCTAATCAAGTCCAATCAGTATAATCCAGCACAGTTGGACTCAAATGAAGGTGTAGAGCCAGCTCAAGGATGATCAGAAGAAATGGACAGCACCTGGGTTAAATATATGAGTGTCACAGCAAAGTGTCTGAATACTTAGGATCATGTGATATTTCAGTTTTTCTTTTAATAAATCTGCAAAAATGTCAACAATTCTGTGTTTTTTCTGTCAATATGGTGTGCTGTGTGTACATTGAGGAAACAAATTAACTTAAATGATTTTAGCAAAATGGCTGCAATATAACAAAGAGTGAAAAACTTTAAGGGAGTCTGAAGTACTTTCCGTACCTACTGTACATATATATATATATATATTATATACATACTGACACACACACACCACACCCATATATTTGATTATGTTGTATTCCATTTTTTTAGGTTTGAGTTATTTAGGACAAACCATTAAACTAATTAAAATGAGATTGTTGCCTGGCAACTAGCTGAAATAAGTTTTATATATATATATATATATATTAGTATTATTAACTTCAGTTAATATTTCATTTCCAAGTACAAAAAACATTTTTTAATGTTTTTCATTTTAATTTCAGTTTTCGTTAACTATAATTACCGGTACACAATGTACTTATGTAAATTACATAATATTTACAGCAGGAATGAGAGACAAACTAACCTTGCTCATTGTTTGACGGATCAAATTGGCGGTTACATTTAATGAATGATCCTCCATGTCTACCTTGGGCCGCTCTGGTAATTTAGGACCAATCAGAGTCTCCGTTTCAGCTGCTTCATTCAAAAAGAACGCTTGTCCCTCCAACTTTCTTTTTCTACTTTCTAAATGTGTAGTCCTTGGCATAAATCTAACAGATGGTGACAGGTTCTTCTGCCTTTCAATCAAATCTCTCTCTTTTTTATAAGATGCAGAGGATGCACACTGCTTTGAAGTTTCTGTGACGGGAGGGATGGCATTATGTAGAGAGCCCATCTTATCCTCTTTAGGTAATGTTGTATCAGTGGTCCACTGCAACTGTAATGGCTGTGCAAAACCGTGAAGTCTATAAGAAACATCCTCTGCTGGTGGCAATGGCAGCACAGGAAAGCCCATGTCGTCAGAGTTCCCATTCTCCATTCTGGCCTTTTCAGAGCCTTTCTGGATCTCAGGTGCTGCAGCTGTTTGTGTGTCCGTGCTTGATGACTCTGTGCTTTCTTCTAATTGCCGATCGTGTTGTTTTGCTAAAAATAAATAAATCACGTTATATAGATTTTCTACAGATGTAACCTATTGGGAGACAATTACAATACCTGTATTATACAATACCAAATACAATACCTGTATTTTGGCTTGCTCTGTTAACATATCTTCTCCTGTCCTGTAACTTTTGTCTCGTCTCTTCCACAGCTTCATACTCGGGGGCATAGCAGACATGCAGCTGACCCCCAAAGAAGCTCTTTTCATCAGTGTGCCGTTTAGCTACCCTGAAAATGTCCACATTGTAACATACGCATGTCATTTCATGAGAAAAGAGCCTTTGGAGTCCCTCATGACCATATAGGTTAAAAAATAACTTAATAAAAATCTGTTTTATTACAGACATTAAAAAGTTCAATAAATCATCACATTTTTAATAGAATTTTTAGATTTAAGTTAATCATATTTAGATAAATATTAGCATTAAATTCTTTATAATATTCAGCTTGCAGTGTCATGACCTTGAGAAAAGGTTAAAAGATTAAATTACACATAAAAAATTCTCCTTTTATAGCTTGTTGCCAAAAAAGCCTCACATTGTATATTATGAATATTGTTCTCTCCTTGACCAATTGGTTTTGAATTGCTTTTAGAAGTTGCTTTGAATACAAAGTCTGCTGAAAGCATAAATGTAAAATACGTTTATTTAGAAAGGACACTTAACATTTACAATATTACAAACAAATTCTATTTCTACTATCTGTTCGTCTAAAAACTCTGAAAATGTGTAAGTTTTCACAAAAATATTAAGCACAACAAGTGTTTTCAACACTGATAATAAGAACAACTGCAAATACACATATTGGAAATGAATTTTTTCTGAAGGATCATGTGACAATGAAAACTGGAGTAATGATGCTGAAAATTCAGCTTTGCCATCACAGGAATAAATGACATTTTGAAATACATTAAAATAGAAAATAGTTTTATTTTAAAGTATAATAAAGTCACAATTTTAACAGTTTTTAAAACTGTATTACCTACCGATTGTGTTTTTGATTAAATAAATGCAGCATTGATGAGCATAAGAGACATTTCAAAATATCCAGTGTGGCACATGCTCACTTTAAACATGTTTTAGTCTGTCTTTACCTTGCACTCGTCAGTTTCGGGAATTGAAACAAGTAGACTTCAGTGAACTGCTCTGCTGGGTATTCATCCAGCGCCCTGTACTCCTCGATCACTCCATACAGAGCAAAGAGCTGCACCAGCTCTGGCATCACTCCAATAGCGGGCACTCCTTGAACTAACAGGAACCGAGACTCCAAGTTGATGGTATATACCTGAAATCAGTGATACAGTCAAAAATATTATTTGCAGTGGCTCAAAACCTAGAGAGGTGACCACATCTTTGTGCATTCGGTGCATACTGATACGACAAGCTAAAATACGGAGCTCACATAGACTAAAACAATTTATAAAATAAACCCACCTTAACAGCTTTGAGGCGCCTCCCCTCTCTGTATTTTGGGCGTGTTTGGGCAACATTTCGTTGCTCGTGGTGTTTATACACTTTTTGTGTGTCCCACACAGAAGGATTAGCGACCGAACTGTCCATTTGTGTGGTGAAGTCAGCGACCGAGGTAAACGATTCAGCAGGTTTCAAAATAAAAGTCACCATCCTATGTTATCGTAGTGATTTGCAATTTCATAGTTAATTTGACATATGAATTCATAATTAAACATGGTATGCACCAATTAAATTGATGCAATTTACTGAGCATTTAATAAAGGTCATTACAATGTCACATTTAAATGTAATTTAAAACGTATTCACTCGCGTGTTCTTTGTCGAGTAATTTTTCAGCGGATTAACTTGCACGGATTAATTTTTCACATCAAGACTAGCAATAAAGTAAATAGAGTCCATTTTGATTTCATGTGGACTTTAACCCTCTGGCATTGTTCAAGTCACACTTGTGTTGTTTGCGGTCATTGGAAATGAATGGGAAATACAAAGAGCAATTCCCAAATGAACAATACCTAAGGGTTAATTTAATACATATTTCCCCGATTTGACAGAGAAGGCTTAAACCTAGTCCCACACTAAAACGCATGTCTGAGCTGTTTTAACTGAAAGAAACTTGTACTCGCATTTCTAAATATGTCAGTGTGGCATTGATTTGTCTCAAGAAGATGTACACCAGTAATGTTTATTTTGTTTGTTTCTAATGCAGGTGTATAAAAGCTACTTAAATGTCCTAATGAACTATGACACATAATCCTGATTTAAAGTCGGCATGAAACGGAAGTTGCGATTGTCTTTTCTTCTCCATCAGGTAAAGTCATATTCATGACAAAAATTTGTTTGCTATGTCCTAAGAGTAATGTTGTCCTAATATCTTTTCAGTGTTTAGGGGTAACGTACTCCCTCATAACTGGTGTCAATGCTATAAAGTGAAGCATCAGCTTCAACTTTTCCCCCTGTCGTTTATCCCAGCGTTTACAGTGTTGCCAAACCCCTCCCTCAGAAAATCTCATAACCCACCTTCAAAAGTCTCCATTTTTTCACAAACAGATCGCAAATAAAACAAGTAAATATAGGTAAATTGTAAATGGCAAAGGAAATTCAATATATTATATATATATATATATTTGTAAAACTTTTTTTTTTAAACAAATGATAACAGTATAAAAATTATAACAAAAGATTAAATATAACAAAACGTTCTGAAGTGAAATTAGGAAATGCTTGTGATCTGCAAGCACATCAAACATGATGGAAAGACACAATGTTGGGAATTTGTTTTATGTGTCACCAAAGTGCATCCCTGTCCTGCTCAAATACAACAGGTAAGAGATATTATGATTATCCCAAAACAAAAACTTTATTCATACAAACTTATTTCAGTCAACACACTCTATTACTACAAAGTAAGTGCAAAATACTGCATCCCAGCACACATGACACGATGATGCACCGTGTGTCTCTCTCAGTATCTGGTTGACATGACTGTGCATGAATTGTGGAATAACTTTTGTGTCCGTGGTTAAAAACAAGATGTTCATTTTTTCTCCGCCATCTTGATTGATGCTTATAATGAAATTGTGGTGTGCGTCATGGCAGGCGTGGCGTACTGATGTGTTCACTGTGCAGACTCATTATTGGCGTGATTGCGAGCAAACGTGAGAGGTCACAGGATTTAGGTAAAAGCGGTATCATGTTAAATGTTTATGTTCAAGAAAAATTAAAGGGAAATATGGCATATTCTCAGAATTTTTTCCCTGCAAAATTTAGGGTTACCTAAAGTTACAACCTAATATGCACCATTTAGGGATAAAGAAGGAACAAAGAGGGTACTTCTCCAATGACATGTGACTGCATGTGAATAAGCATGATCTTTTGGATAAGATTGAGGCTACAGTAGATGACAAAAAGGGAAGTTGGGTCCAAGAGTCATGTTGTTTGTTTTAATAGCCAAACTTAACCATGGGCATTGGGCAAGACTGGGTGGTTGCAAGGGGTGAAAGAACTTTTCCTGATTTCTGTTTAATAACAAAGACTATATTGCAAGCTCTTAGTGACATTTCTATTGGGAAATTCATGGCATGATGTTGTGATTGTTCTTATGAAATCATGGTAACATCAGGACATTACTAAAAGGGTAGTGCCCACATGCAGTGTTGAGTGTAATGCATTACAAAACATTTAATTACTCTTCTCTTGAAAAAGTAAAGTAAGGGATTACCCTTATTTTTGTAATTACAGTTCTGATGTAATTGCGTTAAATACTGTATAGACTACAGAACAACTCTTTATAAAACAATAGTGGATTTAACAATCTAATGCTAAAATTGTTTTTTTAGATAACATTCTCGCTTTACATAGTTAAAGAATAATTTATGCAATTATACATTATTTATTTGAAAGAATTAAAAAAGCAGTTTCATGTCGATCCTTCTACTGTTCAACTAGTCGAGGTCGATATGGGATTTAGAAAGTAATCAGTAATGCAAAACTTTTTAGAGAAAGTAATTAGTAACCTAATTACACTGTTGAAGATGCAACTAGTAGCCTAGCTAGTAACTTTGCTCATCTTGTGCTTGTTCAAACTATTTAATCTGTATATATGATTGATTGAAACATTAAATATGTTGTGATTTAGCATATTAAAACACTATCCTATCAATTCTTGTAGGTGATTTGTCTCAAGCTCAGCAAAAGGCCAAACGGTGTTGTGACTGTGTTCGACTGGTACTGCTGCTTCTCTGTTTTCTTCTCATGGCTGTGCTGATCATGCTCAGCTTCCAGTGTACGCATGTGCTCTTTTCCCACACTTGATCTTTATCCTATCCAAAGTACTTTTTTTAGATCTCTCTCTCTCTCTCTCTCTCTCTATATATATATATATACACATAGAGAGAGAGTTTAATGACTAATATTATGGGTCATATATTTCAATACACAATATAAACACATCTAATCATAACCTACTTTAGATGTATATACAGAGAAAAAGCTTGAAGATCTTCAACAGGTCCACAATGCGCTAAATAAGAATTTAACAGGTAAGGACTCTTAAACAAAACAGTTTAAAACAACAGATGAAATCACGCATTATGAATGTGCTCATTTTCAAACAGCATTTTTAGAGGCGCTTCAACACATGCATCATTGGACACTAAATCTGTCCAAAGCTCTAAACGACAGTGGTAAGTGGTTATTATACACTATTTTTGTCCCCATTAAAAATGATAGCTCATCTCAAATGCAATCAACTTTAAGCGTGTCCAAAGAACTGGGAGTAGCATGCAGGAAAATGTTACCTTTTCTCCACAAACTAACTGAACTGGACTGATAGTCGAGATGCCTGTATCTCAGATGGTGGTCATCTGGTGATTATAAACAGCAGAGACGAACAGGTTTGTCCATGTACATACAAAAAAACGACTGTTTGAAATGAATATGAAATATTGCAGTGTAAATAACAAGCCTACGCTTTGTCCTGTAAGGAGTTCCTGATAGGCATTATAAAAACCGAAGAGTCCTTCTGGATCGGCCTCACAGATGAGAAGATAGAGGATCAATGGCTATGGGTAGACAACACAAATCTTTGTAAAGATAAAAGGTATTTCTGCATTTACAGCTATTTAAATTCTAAACCCTAAATATTATACCCTTTTGACAAATTTTGAGATAATGCTCTCAATGAAACAAATCATTTCTTTCAGTTATTGGACTTGAAAGGAACCAGATAACTGGAAAGGATTTGGGGGAGAGTACCCCAGCGGAGAGGACTGTGCTCACACACATAAAAACTCCATCCAGGATCTTAAGAGCTGGTTTGATGCAGTTTGTAATAAAGCACTCAGAAGAATATGTGAGACCAGATCCTCCAGACAAACATAGTGACCATGTTAAGTAATGGGTGTCATCAGAAGCAGATTATTTGGAAACAGAAATGTGGCTTAAGACAAGGGAACATGATCATCAGTCCTGTATATTTACTTTATGGCCTAGCATAAGTTAATAAGCCCGCATAAGCCCCTGTTGCTTTTGTTCTAACATCTTTTCCCTCTGGATGGGGGTCTGTGGAACCTCAAAGAATTTTGGTAATAAGATGTGATTGGTGTAGCTAATCAACTCATGGGGAAATATGAATAATTAACCATAACTAGTTATAATTAATTATAAATATTTAGATCCATTGTAAGTATTTACTTGACATCTCAGTGTCAATTGTCTGTAAATTCTAAGAACGTTAAATTCCTGGTTAAAGGAAATAACTTTCTACTGTACAATTCTATAAGTTTGTAACGTAAATCTGCATGATTATTGACTCCGGTTATGAGTAAACAATGAACACGTCAAGTGTGATACAAGTAAGGTATTATTAACTACATAAACACTTAAACTAATCTAACATACTACATAAACACATTAACCGGTCTAACATACACATACACACACCCATACAGTTGGTATAGGAAAGGGTTAAAATTTAGCACTAAAGACAGCGACCTAGAATGACATTTATGGAACAATTTTGCATATTCAGCAGATCTAAAACCTTAGGGAAAACGTCAGATTCTTAGTTCAATCACACCTTTGTAAAAAGGTGTAACTGTTACTTAATGCATCAATTAAATCGACTAGTTTGATACTTGCGTATGTCTGAAAAAGATTCCTGATGCAATCTTAAGGCCCAAGATCTTGCTGAATTTGGTTGATGAGAAAGAGCTAGTTTGGGTCAGAGTCATTTGATGAATGAAAAGGACTAAGCCGGAGCCTGGCACGAGCTTTGGTATCCTGGAGCGTTTCCTCACATCTTCACCTTAGCATCCGACCGAACCACCGACTGGGCGGGTCACATGGAGTGTGGCCTTTTAAAGCCTGCAGAGATTCTCGCCTCTCAAGATGGGTTCGTCCAATAAGGAAGGCTGAAATCCCAAGCGGGAGGTTGGAATACTGGGTAATTTAGACTCTTTTGTCTGTAAGCATGGTATTTTTGCATATTGAAGTATTCGCTGTGGTTTGAGGGCACACATTAGGTACTCCTCGGTCGGCGCGGGATTTCGTAGCACACTGGGGCAGGAGTTGTTGCATAGGTATCAACATATATTATACACGCTTGTTTCGATCATAAGAAGGCGAATTCATAGTTACTAGACATGAAATAGTTACTTATATGTATGAGTGGTTTATCGTAAGCATGAATGAAATATTCTATAATACAACAGATTAATACAGAACAGCAATAATATACACAATGGCCTTAAGAAAATGGGTGGTCATTCAAAGAAGGTTTTCCTATGAATTAATTAGTATAAAAGTCCATTTCTCTCCTGTTCATTTGTGTCCCTTTGTTTCTGGAGAATGCAGCTAATTAGTCGGCTCGCATTCCACAAGGTTGAAAATGTATCGGGTTACCATGAAACCAAGGTCCTGTTCGGCGTCCTGGGGTGTTAAAGTATTTGTGAAATCTAAAAACCAAAATATATATTGTGTGTTTGATTGATCCAGACGCTACATTGGAAAGGACTTAATAACAGTTTTGCTGTTGCTAGCATCTTTCTGCTAGATAGCTGCCTCCTTTGAGGCAGAGTTCATCAGCGAAGTAACTTATTTGAATCTCTGCTGCTAATCTGGCCATGAATGATAACGAGGGACTACCTGTGTTGCAAAATATTGGTAATAAAATTCTTTTTTCTTCTCTTCACGCCTTCGCAAGATTTAGGCTGATAGGTATTTAGTGTCTTTTTAACATTTAGCCCAGTGTTATGATTTTAACTTTGCTTAGTATGTGAGTGCCTGGATGTGGATTTTTTTGGATGGATGTGAGTGTGTTTTGCAACAGGGTCCATCTTTTTTGACATTTTGTTCCCTTTCTGGAGCACCCATAGTTTTGCCTGCGAGTCCCTGATTCGCCCCTGGTCAAGATCTTTTCATTGATTATTATCCAATTTGATTTTGCAAAGAGATTTCACTGCTTTTATTCAATTTTTTTGTCCAATCTTCACCAAAGTTGGCTGAAAAAGATCCTGTGGCTAAACCATGCAAAAGTTATTATATTTAAAATGTAGCAAACCACTTCATTTCAATCAGATGTTTGTAATGCTCCAAACCATTTTTCTCTTAACTAAAAAAAAAAAAAAGAAGAAAAAAACTAAACCGACAATATGTCGTGTTTTTTGTAAAAAAGGAAAAAAAAGTAGGGTTTTTGAAATTATTTGTGAAACACACTTGCAATTTCTGAGCGAGACTGTTTCAAAGTAAATCCTACACCAATTGTTTTCGGTGTGGATATATTTGCTGCAGCATAAAATCTATTTTGCCTGCCATGCAGAAAATGAATTTGCAACAAACAGTAAAAAAAATGCTCATTTAATTTCTCATGTCATCTCCTGATCACAGGCAGCTTTATCTTTTCAGTCTTTTCTAAATATATGAACACTGTTAGAAGTAAATTAAATTATTTCTAAAATCACCACCAGGGTGACATGACAAACAAAAAGTGTGGGTTCAGGCATCAAGTGTTTCTGTGCAAGTAAAAAGGTGATTTTTGTACCTCTTTTCAGACAATAAAGATAAAAGATATGCAGAATCAGTTTCACAGTCTTTTATCCATAAAAAAGGCATCAAGAGTCAATTTCAGGAACATTCCATCTATTTAAACTAACATGGCTTGCAATGAAAACAATTTCAAAATCTGGTTTTGGAATGATGCTTTCAATGTCTTTAGTGTTTAAATATAATACAAAGGTGGCGACTTACAATAATCCCACTGTAACGGTGTACGTCCTTATAACTAAAAGAAGATTGAAAATGGAAACGAAATGATAAACCACTTGCTTTCCAGCATTCAGAACAACAGTCAAAATCCCAGAGGCTTTCTCAGTATTGTGGTACTAAATCAGTGTGAAGTCCGATTCACTGTCTGAATCAGTCTCATTGGGTGATTTGTCTCTCTCCAGGTGCAGCTCTCTGACAGTAAGGATACGTGTGAGCATGCTGTCCAGAACCTCATCACTCAGAGAGGAGGTCGAGAACCACGTGGGACTGCTGGGTACACAGGAGCGCTCGGGGCTCAGGTAAAACTGGGTTGTGTCTTGTCTTATGCCGGGCGAGCTGGAAGAAACGACATTGTATGACAACCAAATACACCATGACTCGTTTTAATACACAAAATGCCGACGTACCATTTTGAGAGATAGAACTCGTAAAGCCTGACAGGACAGCGAAGAGGATTGTCTGCATTCTGCCGTATTTTTAGCACCCTTTGCCGTTCACCTTCCTTCTTCTTCTTCTTCTTTACAGGGACACAGTCTAAATTGGACAAAATTATTAAGTTGAAACATAATTAACAAAAAACACACTATTACATAGTACGACTGACCACTGACCCGTGCTTCCGTCCTCTTTCGGGGGATAGAAACGCAGGAAAGACACTTTGTTGTTGGCTTGTCCTCGAGAGTAGCGTTTGATGTGGCCAAAAGAGAGGTGGCGGTGCTGCGCCACTGTCCTGTAGTTGAAGTACTTGGTGAAGAAGTAGAGCAGCGTGTTGAGCAGCACACCGGGTGAAAACGCCCCCAGCTGCTTACAGTTCCACAGATACTCCTCCTCCACACGAGAATGAACATAACCTGAACACATCCCGGACACAGAGACGTTATCTTTACAGAGGCAGGGCCTCAAAACAATCGAGTTCACTACAATCTTAGGTTTTTTTTTAAAGGGTCCTCTATTTATTCCTCTTTTACAAAGTCTTGATTTTGTTTTGGGGGTTACCTAGACCGGCTTCTCATACTAGGTTGTTTCGACAAAAACACATTAATTGTCATAGATTTTTACTTATTACAACAGTCTGATCATGACAGGCTCGAATATTTCTGTTCAAATGAAAGCCCCCTCTGAAATACGAAATGGCTGTTGTGATTGGTTGGCTGGGGCAGTGTGTGTTGTGATTGGCAGCACTCGCCGCCTGATCGGGAAATGTCATGCCCCTTACCACAGCCACCTACTGCGAGCTTCAGTGTAAATATTGCAAAATCAAATAATTTTGATGCGCGGCATTTCTGCTACCCCTAGGAATGGTTGTAACCAGCGTCTAAGTTCATCATTCTGCCTTGGCGGAAAAGCTGGGCGTGTCTTCTCATCGGTAGTTCCTGAACTGACGTGCGCCTGACTTCTCTACTTACCAGACTCATCAACCACTTAGGTTGTCTTCTGTTAGACGGGCGGCCTGGGCTCGTCTCGGGCCGTGATTTGGGATGATACCGCTCCACGGCCATTTCTCCCGGAAAATGGTGTCATTGGAAGTCCAAACGAGTAGTTCGTTGTAGTTTTTGAAAAGTGGTTTCTGTTAAATAAAATATCTCCTTTTGAAACTTTGCAGATCTTTTTTTATGCTCAAACAGCAACATTACAGACTAACTAAAGTTGAAAAAGCATAATAGGACCCCTTTAAATTACTCACCACTGGGCAAAATAGTTGGCTTCCACTGTCTGAGTATGTTGCTTATTTCATGGCAGAATTTGGCATAGAAGACGTCAGCGAATATATTCTCCATCCGATTGTTCTCAAAGAGGTACTGCAAACATGAACGACAAAAGCTAAATCAAAATAAATTATATAATATAACATGTGTTTTTTGGTTCATGATTTACCTGCTGGATTCCCAAGCAGAGATAAAAGATGCTGTCAGGGCTGTATTTCTCTCCGTTGGGTCGACGAACCTCAGAAATGAACTTGCAGAGGCCGTAGCTTAGTTCAGCAGTGCAACATTTCAACAAATCCTCCTTTAGTGTCATACTGCGAGCTATTGATGAAGAAATGTCATAACATCTCTCACCATGTCTCTCATACGTAAAAATGACTAATTAATCAAAATTTTCATTGTTGATTTATTTAATTATTCCCAAGTTAATGTGGTCCAGTATTGCTTCTGAATAAAATATGAATAAACTTGTTTTTGGGATGAAATGCTGTATAAAAACAGGCTTACATCCAAATTTGAGAGTCTCCATGTTGGGTTGGGTGTTCCTCCAGCACACCCACTTCTTCCAGGCTTCGACTCCGTACTCATGTTGCAGTTTGGAGAGGCTGTTTGGAGGTGCTGATGCACACTTACTGCCCTACATTCCGACAAAATGCATAATAATCTGATACTCAGTTTTCCATAATGTGATACGTTGGGAGTTTTGTTGGTGGTTAGGAATAATTCTGCTTTAGTTTTTCTTACCTGTTTCTTCTCAGGGAAGCCATCATGTCCTCTCTTGCGTGATCTCTGTTTGCCAGAATTGATCTCCTTTTGCATTCTAAAACGTTCAATGCTCTCTGAAACGTGAAAGGATAAAGAGAATGGAAAATGAATGGAAGACGGTAAAAAAAAAAAAAACTTGTTGGTGTGTTTTGACCTTAAATCACAGCAGAAGCTCTTCTTTGAACACAACCGAATGGTATCTACCTTGTGGGGTCAGTGCGTGGTCGCTCTTATCGGTGTTTCCCGTTTAGTTGGATCTATTCTCGCGTCGCCGATTCCTCGCCTCAGGAGAAGCGCCCTGCCTTCGGCCGTCTATCCCACGGGCTCCGAGCAGTGAAGTACACTTGAAGTGGGCGTTAGCTTCCAGATCAAGGTCCTCCAGTATGTTACCAGTCTGATCTGAGCAACAAAACAGGTGTCTTTAAAGATATGTATGTGACCGAAACAATTAAATGTGCATTTGCGGATATATTATACAGCCTAAACACCATAACCCTCAATTATTTTTTCCATCATTTACCACTAGAGATGATTTGTTTCTCCTTCTCTGCATCCTCAGCCACCATCTCTGCCATCATGATGAGGTCGGCCTCCAGAGGGTCATCAGGGATCTTCTCTTTGATTTCCTGAATGGTCTTCACAATGTGCTCGGCATTGTCCAGAGTTGTAGGGAAGAACAAGGGCACCGGAACCTACATAGAAGCCATATTTATTTCATAGTCTACAAAACTACATTAGCCAAGAGTGGCAACTGTCTACATATCTAGTTTTAAAGAACATATCTACTTTTATCCAAGTTTAAAGGAATATTCAAGGCTAAATACACTTCTGTGATATGTTGTTAATACAGAAAATAATTCTGACTCAGAAGTTGAGAATGAGGAAGGGTACAGAGTAGATGTACCGGAAGTGGCAGCCCCACAGACTGTGGAATGTATTGAGTGTAGAGATGCATGGGAACTGGCACATACACTGGCACTGGCACAGGCAGCACTATCACCTTAGGAGTTCCATCTACAGGATAAAAAGTGTCAGCATATGCATTGGAAGGTGTTTACTAAAGAGAAAAACAAATGGGGAAGAATTTCCAGAATAAGGATTCTAAAAAGTGATTGTCATTTTTGCGCTGGAACTGATTAGTACCTATTTGTGTTTCAGCATCACAGGTGTGAGGTTTACAGGATGTGGCTTTGTTTTTGCTTATGGATTTATATGGCAAGTCCTTGTCTTTCTGGGTTTGGGATGAAGAGACAGGAGCTTTCACAGCACACTTCTGTGAGCAGAGCAAAGAACAAGAGATTTGTTTACAGCAAACCAGAATGATCCAAACAAGCATGCCTAAAGCTAAAAGCAAATGGACAAATTAGACAATTTAAATTCCAATTTTGCTCTCAATAAGTAAAGTAATTTACTGAAAATCTCTGTTTTTAGACTATGAGTATAAATACAGGTCTTTCCTGAACTCACATTTCCTGTGACTTTTACAGGAACAGATCCTGAGGAAACAAAGGGTTATATATGATTGACTTAAGCAAACAACGCATCTCAGTCTTTAATCATATGCATTATGTAAAAGTGCTCCATCCAGGTTGACATGAGTGTTTAGATAGTTACTGCATCTGAGGTTAATCACCTTTTGGATTTGCGTTTCCCAAAACTCCTGGCTGGTCATTGGATGCACTTGAAAGCGAGACGACATTGGCAATGACCGGTGTGCCCTCTTTATTACTTTGAGGAACTGCAGAGGATACTGGGGTCACACCTGTGGAGACAGTGACAGCACATGACTCCAGACTAAAGAAAATGAAACATTTAGGATGTAATAACTTTAGCTAGCCAATTACAAAATCTACAGATGTAATGAACAAACACTGGATGGGATAAAAGCAGACCAATACACCCTAATATCTGTAAGAGGACATACCTTGTGTGGCTAGAGAATTTTTTGCAACAACTCCAGTGATGCCCTGCAGACTGCAGAAGAACATCAGGCACCGCAGGCTGCAGAAATGCTTCATCTCACCCAGCCATTTCACAGTCTCAGTTATCTTCTTGCACTGCCTGCACATTGAGCACTTTATTTCCTGTCAAAATTGTGCAGCAGCAACATTTACTATTACTTTCAGAAGCGACATCTTATATCAATATCTTAAGCAATATCCTAAGTCTAATGATGCAGCACAAAGGTACTTTGAAACGATATAGGGAATTTTGCACCACGTTGCTCTAGGCACTCAGTTCTAGGAACTAGCCAGCAGGGTGGTTCCTAGAGAACCAATTTCCTCCTTGGGCCATTTTCCTGGTTGCATTAGCACCGGCAGCAGGAACTCTGAAGTGGCCGACAGCTACGTCTTTATGCGCGCCATTTACAGACATCAACAACCAGTGAATGGAGGATGCCGTGATCGGAGTGGTTTTTGTTGTGTGGCGTGTGTTTCATGATAACGGAAATGGAATATTTGTGTTTTCCATGTTTGCGGAGTAAATATTTTTACATGGCTTTTTAAAAATACTGGGTAGCTTGTGTTTTGTATGCATTTGGCCAATCAGTGTACACTTATGTCACTGGTAGTTTCTATGGAAGTGTTTTAGACCCTACTCTGAAGTAGGAGCTAATTTTAACAGAGTTCTTAGAACTAAATACGTTCCTAGTTCCTGTGATGTGAACACACCAAAAAAAACGGGTCCTTCCACCAATATTTCTAGAACTATGAAAAGGTTCCTCCGGCGTGAAAGCCCTTTATGTGACCTCTTCATTGTCTTTTTCTTACTAAATTCATCACTAAATAAGTAAAAAATTGATTGAATAACTATCCAAGTAACTATATAACTGCATAACTAACTAAACAAGCAGTAAATAACTAAGTAAATAAACTAAACAACTACAGCTAAAACTACTAAGTCTGTATAGCTAGTAAAATATATACATGTATAATAAATATGTAACCAAGTAAATTAGATAACCAAATAAATAACTACATAGCTAAACAGTTAAACAAACAACTCAACTGCATAAGTAAACAAAATATTACCTGACGCATCAGTGAATTATGTTTTAACAAGCAATCGTTCCCACAGAACTCCTCTTGCTTCCCATCAAAGACATCAGTCACTACAGTCTTGGAAGTGCTGTTACAGTAAAAGCAGTTGCAACAGTGTTTCTTTCCCCAGCGTTTGAACAGGCTATGCTCAAAGAGCGTCTTGCATCCTGTAGAGAAAGGAAAACCACAAGCACAAGGTCACATATACAAATTGATAAGGTTAATAATCTAATATTAAAATATTGCCAAACAATAAAATAATAACAAGGTCTGAATTATCCTTATAGCTTACTCTCACTGCAGAAAGAACGGTCAACCTTGTTTATCCTTCTCACTATTTTTACAATTTTATCGAGCTTGCAGTGTTCACAGCGAGCCTCCATGCGGTAAATCCTTCTGAACTCATCAATACAAGTGCTACTGCAGAAAGCGTACATTTTCCTCTGAAAGATCAGATAAAATTTTTTATAAATGTTACAAGCATGTACTCAACCAGGGCCTCAGGCAACTATTAACATATTTTGGTTGGTCTTTTTGTTATATTAAGAAGTAAATCAATCAAATAATTAATAAACAGACATGTAGGTCATTTCCACACAGTCCTAGTTATCCTAATATGAAAATACTTTGAATTACTTTTAAACGAGCAAAATTAAAGTTATAACACAGCTGCATAATTGCTGTTGAAAATAATACTGTAGGTTGGTTGATAGTACAACAAAAACAAAAAATAATTAATTAAGTAATTGGCCTAATAAAAACTAGTAGGTCTAGTGAACAGGAGTACCCTAAACTCCAGCAGCTCTGGTCTGTGGAAGAAGAAGTTCAGACACTGAAAGCAGGGGATCTTGGTGACTGTCTGCGCTGGACCACTGGAAGTACTGGTCTTTGCCGATGAGCTGGACTCTGAGGGAGCAGGTTTGGGGGCAGCAGGTTTTGGGGTAGATGTGCTGTTGCTTGTAGAGGTTACAGTATTTACCGGCATGATAGGTTTCATCTTACTGAAGGACTCCTGAACCAAGCAAAACAAAAACCAACATAAACTGACATCATTCAAAACAATCAATATGTATGATATTTTAAAGAAGATCAGTGCAAGACATGACAGAAATGTACCTGATATGCTAGTACACAGGAATAAGAGCAGAAGTTCTGAACGGATCCATCAAATGTGGATATGTGGTACTGAGGCACTAGTTTCAGCTTGCAGTTGCTGCATTCCACTGCAACCGCTTGTTTGCATGCAGACAAAGACATTCAAGTATAATTTTTTAAACACAGAATAAAATTAAACAGTTGTAAATGTCAAATTGAATAAATGCATGGTAACACTTTAGGGACCAATTCTCACTATTTACAAGTTGCTTATTAGCATGCATATTACTAACATATTCGACATCCTTTATTCTACCCATGCTACCACTTACTACCTTTACTAAGTATTATAAGTCACGATTAGGAGTTTACTGAGGCAACATTTCATAGTTAATGGTTAGAACTGGTATCCAACGAAGTGTGACAATGCATAAATTTAATAATGCATTCAATTTTAATTTATGAAACTACTAAATAATATACACGTCAATTTAGTTTATATTTATAAATATAAAAATATACAAATTAGTTTGCTCAACCAAATGCTTGCGTTAAAGCTGTATTGGTGACAATAATTAAAATGGGTCATATGATGTTGCTAAAAATAATTATTTTGTGTATTTGGTGTAATGTTTTTATGCAGTTTAAGGTTAAAAAAACTGTTAACCGGGTCTCGTCACTTCCGGTTCAAGCGCTTTGCATATGCTTGGTTAAATATGAAGCAGTTTTACTCAAAATGCCTTCAAAATAGATACCAATGATGATCATAACCAACGTCCATCACATATGCGGACTGATATCTAAAAAGTTTTTTTATTTTTATTCTTTTCACATTTAGATATAAAAATTGTATAAAACGTCAACAATAAAAACAGCTAGCTATTTTAACTGATTATCTTAAAAGTCCATAGATATCGCTATTATTTAATACGGCTGTTAACATGTTCTCCGACAGCGTAAGGCAATAGACCGGTTTCCGGTTGGGTCGGTGATGTTCTACATATGCCATTGTTTCTCCTCTGTGCCCCGCTTTTCTGAAACGCGTCAATTTTTACAAAGCAAGTGTGCTCTGATTGGCCAGCTATCAAATGCGTTGTGATTGGCCTAATACCTCAAACGTGTGATGGAAATGTTACACCCCTAACCATACTGTGATGCCCTGTCCAGCCGACGAGACAAAAATAACTAGTGGTCGAACGATATTGTTTTTTTGACAGCCGATGCTGATGCTGATGCCGATATCTTGGAAAGCAGGTTGGCCGATGGCCGATATAAAGCCGATAAAATGTTATTTATGAAATATGTAAGAAATTTGAAATAATTTGAAAATTGATTAAAAATAAATGTGTTAAATAAACATACATATGCTTCAGATGGCAAAGTATTTTTCACAAATAAATCTCTTTAAGCAAATATAATTAAAAGGACGTAACACTGTACCAACAGTGCACTTAGTATTCTGGATTGGTGTGCATTAAGCTAGTTTGTTTTAAAAATGAAAGGCCAGGTAGCCTCATTTTACATACGCACACATGCTGAAAGACATGAGTATGACAGTGGGCAAAGCATAAATGCGCAGCATATTAAATCTAGGTCTTTAACTTTTTGTCCGATCGAGCTTCTCCGTGAAGCCATGAACTCTCCTCCTGTCGCATTCATGTACGGATCGACCGTCACGCAGAGAACATGCGATTGTGCAGGATACAAATGCACACTTCATAAGGTCTCACAGCTGGATTTGACTAAGTTTGCAGGGTTTTTGAAATTAGATGTTCATTAGTTATTCAAAGATTTGTTTATATAAATGCGTATTTGCTGACGGCAAACAAGAAAGTATTATAATGTTTGCCTTCTAGTACGAATACTTAAAAGCAATCCGTTAGATCACCTATTTTGTATACATTTTAATTCCGTGTTTCAACCGTTTCTGAGTATTAGCAACTGCATCCGTATTAACAGACTGTTAACGACGACAGCGCACAAGGAGCATGTGAGCACCACTGTGTCAAAAAAAAGTCCCGCCTCGACGCATTCGCCAAAGGAAAAACTATCGCCGATTCCGATAGTTAAAAATGTCAAATATCGGCCGATGGGCTATCTATTGTCGCCCACTAATTAAAACCATTATAAACGAGGCATTTGTTTGCATCCAGTGGGGACATAATTACAGATTATAATGACTTTATTATATTGTCTTTTTACGCATTGCATCGCGCCGCATTAACATAAAACCATGTCTGCATTTGTGATCGTAGAAAAGACAAACAACAAGCGCTACTCTACACTGCTCAAAACCTGCATTTGAATCGTCAGTGGCAAATCCATTAAATATAAAAAACTTACTTACAGTACATGAGTCAGAACAGCCGGCATTGTAGTCTACTCTAACCAGGATCAGGTCCTCCATAAAATGTGCTGCACACAAATGAACATTTGGGTTGAAGTTTTCTGGAATAGTGTTGTAAATACAACTTTACCACTAATTTCTAGTCGTGTCCTCTTTTGGAGGCCAAACAAAGTATTTTCGCTTTCACAAAAAAACACACAGCGTCTTCACAACATAGCCTCGGTGGTGGCGGCAGCAACAATAAAGTTACACCACCTTTCTTTGCATGAACATTTGGGTGGCGTTATGCAAATCTTCCCACATAGTGATTTAGATTTGTGGGGGCGTGTTTGAATGAGGTGTTTTAGGAGGGCGTTGACCAGTCTTAACTTTTATAAAGAATTTTCCTTTGGGTTTGAGACTTTAGTCTTTGCAATTTTAGGGATCTTATCTTTTCACGAACAGCTTATTACACTCCAAAGAGAAAGGAAAACTTGAAATCGCATCATATGACCCCTTTAATCCAGTGGATTTTATGATGCCTGGGTGACTATCTATACTATAATGTATTTAGCAATGTTTTTAAAATAATTGTTCCTAAAAAAACGAAACTTTTGTCACAATTTACTTACCCCCAAGTCGTTCCAAACCTGTATGACTTTTTATTTTCTGCAGAACACAAAAGAAAATATTTTGAAAAATGTTAATTGTGTTTGTTTAGACATTAAGTAATGGGGATGAATATCTTTTGTGTTCCACAGAAAAAAAAAAAAAAAAAAAACAGGTTTGGAACAACATTTGGAATACATTTTCTTTTGAAGTTAACATTTTATTGTAATGATATATATATTACCATTCAAAATGCTGGGGTTAGTATGACTTGCTGGAAAAAAAAATCTGCAAACATGCCTTAAGTTGATTAAAAGTAAGACAAATTTTTTTATTTTGAACTTTGTTCATCAAAAAAAATCCACAGCATTAAATTACTTTTTAGCATAGAAAACAGAAAAAAAGCCTTCCCGAACACAAACTTTTGTGCTTCAAAACAGTTAAATTCACTGGGTTGTGTTGCAAATGTGATGACGGTACCTGACGAATTGCCAGTCTGGACTTTACTTGCCATGACACAGGAAGTGGAGCAGAAAAGCTCCCTGATGCCCTCTGAGTTTGGACTGTCCACCGCATCTGCAGCTGGGCGCAGGGCATGACACATTTTGCAGGTGACAAGTTTCAGACTCCTCTATAAATAAAGATGAGTTTATCCAATGTATAATTCACCTAAAAATGATACTTCAACAAAATGAATGAAAGCTTAATGAGTATTATTACTATTGACGTGCTGTCACCTTTTTGTAGGCTGTGAGGCAGTTTTGGCTGCAGAACTTCATAACTCTGTCCTCCATCCGTAGAGATGGACACTGACTGTCTGTGCCATAGCAATATCCTCCACAGTTCACACAGCTGTTCATGTTCAGATTATTGGAGGAGCGGAACTGGTTGAAGCAGCTGTCGCTACACAGCTTATGGATGGAGCCCATGTAATTCACCTCATGACTATGAGTCTAAGAGGAGAAACAATTTCGGATCTTAAAAAACTCAATTACAACAATAAAAAAATATGCATTTATAATTTCTGACTGAGCACACAAGAATATTCTTCAGCACAGATGGAGATGTCTACTCACCACTCCTGTCTTCTCACACACACTGCACTTCAAGTTTAAAGTGCTGCGGCATTTCTGACTGCAGAACTCCTTCTCAGTCCCTGACATGTCTACCAGGGTAATTTTGATATTCTCATCATGAATTTCTCTGAAAAGAAAAAGCACACACTAAGTCAAATCATTTCAATCGCATACAACTATAGCTGAATGAAATGTCGCAAGCGTACTTAAGGCAGCAGTGACATGTTTTCTTCTTAGAGTTGCAGAGACATTGAGGCGAGCAGTAGAGTTTAGAAGAGCCACTACGCTGAAATGCTGTCTGTCCCTTCAGCATGACCTTATTACAGGCTGTGCACAAAACACCATGTCTTTTTAAAGGTTGAATGGATTTTGCTGGGATTGATGGTGCCTTTTCTGGGACGCCTACTGGAGCTTCTGTGACATGAAGAAGGCAATGTAAAAAATGCAAAAACTGATTTCAGACCCTTAAAGCTCACCCAAAAAGGTGTTTTTAATCCAGTTTGAAGGATGGTTACTATGCACTAAATGACAGAAAGTCATATAGGTTTGGAACAAATATAATGCTACCTAATGCTCATATGCGACATTTACTCCAACAGAAAACGCACCTTGTATCTTGATATCATCCGGTGCTTGGTCAAAATCCTGAAAGCATCAACATATTGGGGATAATCCATAATCATTCATTTACAAAAATGTGTGTAATCATCAGTAATGGATAATAGGGGGTTGCCATTGGAGAATAAATATGGAAAATCAAATTTATTGGCTAGAAATGTCATATATGCTTTGTCACATCTTCTATAATATATACACTTTCATTCAAATGTTAGTGGTTGGCAAGATTTGTTTTAAAGTGTCATATGATCCTTCAGAAATCACGCAAATATGCTGATTTGCTGCTCAACCATGATACATTTTTTAGGATTATCTGATGAATAGAAATTTCAAAAGGGGGAAATAAACAACTTACTGACTCAAACCGTCTGAACAGTAGTTTCTGTTGTACATATTATGTAATTTACTGACCCCCCCCAAAAAAAGTACTTTAACTTATCATTTGGATCATTTAAATTTCAGTATAATTCAGTAACGTCTCGAGAAGAGCACCTCATCATCCTTAATGTTTCCCATTGGGGAATGTGGTGCTTTTTTCCATTCCTCATCCATCGGTTCATCCTTGATCTTCAAAAGCATTATGACAGAGGGCTGGGTTGCTTTAACTTCTTTGTCATCAGCCTGAATAGAAGAAAGAGACTGCTCCATGGGTTAGCAAGCAAACTCAAACTCGTTTGCCTGTAGTGGTGAGCATAAAATGGTGCTGTGCTCACCATTTCAGCAGATGATTCCATAGTTCCTTTGGCTCTCTGTGTTTCTGTTAAACAGGAAAAGTACAAATCATGTTCAAAAAATACAACAAAAACAAACTATCACACTTATTGTGAATTTACTAGAGTGTTAAGGACATTGTTTTATTAAAACAAGAAGATTGGTTCAATTACCTGAATCTTCTGATCCATCCACTTCAGTCATCCCCTTGTAATCCTCATTCTGGTCCAGTGCCATTTCATTAGTGTCTTCAACTTTAGTGATCACAAGCTCTTCTGAACACTGGGCCATGTCCTCCCCCTGGCACATGTCTGGATGTCCTTTAAAATCCTCACTGACCATAAAGACACCTGCTGCAGACGGAGAGCCCAGCCCAGACTTCTCATCTGAAAGTGGGAAATTATGACATTTATTCCATTTCAAATATGAAATTTAGGTTACCAGACACAGAAAAATTAGCTGCGCTCTAAAAAATAATTTCTAAACTCATATTTAAATATAAAACAGATAAATTACATAGAAACACTGTCGTGGTACAATCCCAGCACTCTTTGCAGGATGGCAGCTAATTTGGAGAAGCTAAACTCATAGAAACAAAACTAAGACCGTTCTTGCCTTCTGAATAAGCAACAGAATCCATGTTGGAGTTTACATCGTAACATTCTTCCATCTGTAGCCCAGCCTTAGCAGGATCATCCTGTCAGAAAACAGTTAGTGGATCAACATAACAGTTATGGTTTAGAAGTAAAACAGCACAACCCGTTCATTTTCAAATTGTGTGACAAAATATTTGAGGACTTGCCATTTGGTAGTGCCATGTGGGTGGAAGAGCATAGTAGGACCCAAAAGTAGATAGAGATGTAGATGGCTCTGTAGGTGGATTTGTAACATTCAAAATGAGTTTACCACGTTGTTCAGGGCAGGTTCTGGGGTTCTTTTGCTTTCCTGAAGTTGACTCAAAATCATCTGCATAATACACCTCATCATCTTCCTCTGTATCCCAACTGTTGTCTGCTGACAGGGCGTCCGGTTCAATCACAGTCTCCTAAAACAGCAGCAGATAGTGTTAAAGGAAATAGTTCACCAAAAAATGAAAACTTGCTGAAAATGTATCTCCTCTCAGACCATCTAAGAGGTAGACGCGTTTGTTTTTCATCAAGTTCTTCATCAGAACAGATTTGTGGAAATTAAGCATTACATCACTTGCTTACCAGTGGATCCTCTGCAGTGAATGGGTGCCGTCAGAATGGGAGTTCAAACAGCTGATAAAAACATTACAACCAGTCAATTAACATTTGTGAAGTGAAGAGCTGTGTTTGTAATAAACAAATTCAACATTAGGATTAAGATTGATCTTTTTTTATTTTCAAACATTGCTTTTTGCTATGACAACAATATTGCTTTCTCCACTGAAAAAAATCATCTCATCTCAAACTGAACAGGAGAGAAATATGCACAGATCAAGCACCGTTTACAAAACAGCCCAAAATATTTCCTACACTAATATGTTTGAATAAAAAAAAAAATTTAAAAAAAAAAGCGTTTCACTGGAGAAGCATTATGGATTATGTACTGGTATTTTGGCCAGAAGCAGTGTTTTAATTAGTGCTGTCAAACGATTAATCGTAATTAATCACATCCAAAAAGGTTTTTGTTTACATAATACATGTATGTGTCCTGTGTATATTTATTATCTATATATAAATACACACACTTGCATGTATACATTTCAGAAAATAGATTGTTTATATAATATAAAAGATATGAATATAAAGACATGTAAATATTCTCAAAAAATATACTGCATGTGTGTATTTACATACACGCATAATAAATATACACGAACACATTATCGCCAAACAAAAGCTTTTAGTTTGTGCGGTTAATCGTTTGACAGCACTAGTTTTAATGTTGCTCAATGATGGTTTCACAAGACACTTCACAAGTCCTTGATCTTTTACTTGGGTTATTGTGAGATTTTTATCAGCTGTTTGGCCTCTCATTCTGATGGCACCCATTCACTGCAGACAATCCATTGGTGAGAAAATGATGCTAAATTTATCCAAATCTGTTCCTACATCTTGGATACCCTGGGGGTGAGTAAATGTTACATTTTGGGTGAACTATTCTTCCTTCAAAAAAAAAAAAAAAAAAAAAAGAAAAAGTTCATCTAAATACAAAACTAATTTCATTATTTTCACACTCTCATGCCGTTTCAAAACTGTATGCATTTATTAAAGACCCAACAGAAAATAATTTATTTGTCATACAGTGACAGTTCATGGTGACCAGAGTCCTGTCAAACGCCTAATAATGAACTTGAACAAACGGTAAAGTAGTCCATATGACGTATGCGTGGTATATAATCATTGTCAGATTTTTTTTAAATTGCGAACATTAAAGGGAGACTGTAATCAATAATTGTTAAAGGGACGACTCATCCAAAAATGTATCTCATCTTTTTCTCCGCAAGCCTTATTGTTCGAACATTCGCAACACACACACACCTCAGTTTGTTGCCTAGGCACCGCAGATGAATTCAGGTATCTTCGAGTTGGCCCTGTGAGATCGCCCGGCGAAAAATGGTCACTGCACACTCTCAACGCCCGGATATTTTCAATGGGTGAATTTATATCCCGTTTGAGAGCGAGCAGCCACAGCTTTAGCCTCTCTGGATCATGCAACGGTAATGTGTGGAAAGTCATACTCTCCTCCTGAGATGATGCCACTGGACGGAGTCGTATCGCTTTCTCTCGGTTGAAACAGCCAGGAAACGCACACACGCGCACCATTGCGAAAACAACAAGTCAAATCCCGATTCGCAGGGACTCACTGTTATGCGAAACGTAAAGGAGCCATGTTTGAACGTGCAGAAGCGGAACGAGACTTGATAGCTATGGCATGACACAAAATAACCATCAAAAAACCCTCTATTCCATAGAGCTGCCTTGTCGAAGGCTTTAGGACGGACGAGTCACGTGGGCTATTGT
The DNA here is from genome assembly GCA_018155175.1 of Sinocyclocheilus anophthalmus. Classification (NCBI taxonomy): domain Eukaryota; kingdom Metazoa; phylum Chordata; class Actinopteri; order Cypriniformes; family Cyprinidae; genus Sinocyclocheilus; species Sinocyclocheilus anophthalmus. The sequence continues at coordinate 639,208 of JADLZN010002816.1, forward strand.
TATGGTACTTTCTGCAGCTTGACAGCTGCTCTCGCCATCCACTTACAAATGGAAAAAGGAGCAGAATCGAGTGCTTCTTGTGGTTGTTTACAAACATATGGTGCATTCCCGCCACCTACTGGGCTGGTGCCACATCGTTAGCACATTGGCTTTCAACCGTCAACATTTAAAGGATTGGTTCACCCAAAAATGAAAATTCAGTCATTAATTACTCACCCTCATATGGTTCCAAACCCTTAAGACCTTCGTTCATCTTGGGAACACAAATTAAGATCGTTTTGATGAAATCTGAGAGCTTTCTTCTGACCCTCCATAAACATCAACGCAACTAACACGTCCAAGGCCCAGAAACGTAGTGAGGACATCTTTAAATAATCCATGTGAAATCAGAGGTTCAACCGTAATTTGATTAAGCCACGAGCATACTTGTTTAGTGCACAAAGAAAACTAAAATAATCACTTTATTCAACGTCTTCTGTTCCATGTCATGTCCCATGAATGTGGTGCAGCACCTTGTTTACTGTTGTGACTTGGATGTAATTTACGGTTTCATGCAAAGCATAATAAAATAAAGTTCTAAAAATATTTTTAAAGTCACATAAAAGTCAAGCCATATGAATGAATTATTGTATCGTAGCTTTATCACCCTCAGCGATCTCCCCATGCCACTTCCACTCATACCTCTTTTTGTAAAAACAGGCTGGGCACAGCTGTTGATTCCAATAATCGTCGTATCTTTCCTGGACCCGTTTTGAAGTCGTCTGGTGAAAAATGTTCACTGCACAACCTCATTTGACTCACGTATCGAAGCGGAAAATCAACATCCCGCTGAACAGCCAGCAGCCATCGCCTCAGTCGCTTTGGATCGTTGACTGGGAAAGTGTGAAAGGTAAGTCTGTCATCTGTCGGCGTCGGTAATGCACTTTTACGTACTTTCGCTGGTTTCTCACGATTCGGGCATCCAGGACATGCACACTTCAGCACCATTTCAACGACTACACATTAGCTTGCATACGCGTGTGTTCCTCTGCAAGGCAGCAGGGTTGCCAGGTTCTCACAACAAAACCCGCCCAATTGCTATTCAAAACTAGCTCAATCGCGTTCGAGGAGGGTTCTCGGTAAAAAAAATCCTGGGGGGGTTAAATACATTTCTTCTTTTTTAAGGCGGGGTTCCCCTGGAAAAAAATCGCATTCCAGGGTCTAAATATCACGTTATTGTGGTCGCTTCACAGTGAACGCGCGTCAAAATTTGTGATGTGAGTCATGTGACATTTGAACCAAGGCATCCAAGCTTGTGTCTAGAATAAATGTTCGTGCCAAATGAAACCTTGATTCTAGGCTTGTGTTGTTAAACGGATAGTTCACCCAAAAATGAAAATTCTGTCATTAATTACTTGCCCTCATGTCGTTCCAAACCGTAAGACTTCAATTCATCTTCGGAACACAAGATACAGGTGCATCTCAATAAATTAGAATGTCGTGTAAAAGTAAATTTATTCAGTAATTCAATTCTAATTGTGAAACTCGTGTATTAAATAATTCAATGCACACAGACTGAAGTAAATCTTTGGTTCTTTTAATTGTGATGATTTTTTGGCTCATATTTAACAAAAACTCACCAATTCCACTATCTCAACAAATAGAATACTTCATAAGACCAATAAAAAAAAAATTTTTTTGTGAATTGTTGGCCTTCTGGAGTATGTTCATTTACTGTACATGTACTCAATACTTGGTAGGGGCTCCTTTTGCTTTAATTACTGCCTCAATTCGGCGTGGCATGGAGGTGATCAGTTTGTGGCACTGCTGAGGTGGTTTGGAAGCCCAGGTTTCTTTGACGGTGGCCTTCAACTCATCTGCATTTTTTGTCTCTGGTTTCTCATTTTACTCTTGACAATACCCCATATATTCTCTATGGGGTTCAGGTCTGGTGAGGTTGCTGGCCAGTCAAGCACACCAACACATGGTCATTTAACCAACTTTTGGTGCTTTTGGGAGTGTGGGCAGGTGCCAAGTCTTGCTGGAAAATTAAATCAGCATCTCCATGAAGCTTGTCTGCAGAAGGAAGCATGAAGTGCTCCAAAATTTCTTGCAGTGACGTTGGTTTTCAAAAAACACAATGGACCAACACCAGCAGATGACATTGTACCCCAAATCATCACAGACTGTGGAAACTTAACACTGGACTTCAAGCAACTTGGCTATGAGCTTCTCCACCCTTCCTCCAGACTCTGGGACCTTGATTTCCAAATGAAATGCAAAATTTTCTTTCATCTGAAAAGAGGACTTTGGAACACTGAGCAACAGTCCAGTTCTTTTTTCTCCTTAGCCCAGGTAAGACGCTTCTGATGTTTTCTGTGGTTCAGGAGTGGCTTAACAATAGGAATACGACAACTGTAGCCAAATTCCTTGACACGTCTGTGTTTGGTGGCTCTTGATGACTTGAACCCAGCCTCAGTCCATTCCTTGTGAAAATCACTCAAATTCTTGAATCGATTTTGACAATCCTCATAAGGCTGCGGTTCTCTCGGTTGGTTTCTTCCACACTGATCTTTTTCTTCCACACTTTTTCCTTAACTCAACTTTCTGTTAACATGCTTGGAAAAAGCACTCTGTGAACAGCCAGCTTCTTAGGCAATGAATGTTTGTGGCTTACCCTCCTTGTGAGGGTGTCAGTGATTGTCTTCTGGACAACTGTCAGATCAGTTTTCCCCATGATTGTGTAGCCTAGTGAACGAAACTGAGAGAGCATTTTGAAGGCTCTTGCAGGTGTTTTGAGTTGATTAGCTGATTGGCATGTCACCATATTCTAATTTGTTAAGATAGTGAATTGGTGGGTTTTTGTTAAATGTGAGCCAAAATCATCACAATTAAAAGAACCAAAGACTTAATTAAACTACTTCAGTCTGTGTGCATTGATTTATTTAATACACAAGTTTCACAATTTGAGTTGAATTACTGAATAAATGAACTTTTCCACAACATTCAAATTTATTGAGATGCACCTGGGGGTATTTTTGATGAAATCTGGACTCGCTGACCCCTGCATAGACAGCAAAACGCCTGCATGTTCCCATACCCAGAATGTAGCAATGAGATTGCTAAATAATCCATGTGACATCAGGGGTTAATCCGTAATTTTTCGAAGCTACGAGAATACTTTTTTTTGTGCAAAGAAAATAAGAATGACTTTATTCTTTATAGAAGAATTGTTGAATAAATTTGTTATTTTTGTTTTCTTTGCGCACAAAAAGTATTCTCATAGCGTCATAAAATTTTGAAGTTGGTCACTGTATCCACATTGACTTTTTTAAACCGATGTCCTTGCTACATGTCGTGGTCTGGGAACAGTTTCAGTTACGTTCTGTCTCTGGGAGGGTCAGCGCGTTCTCAATAGTCATCAAGAATTCTTAAGTTTGTGTTCCGATGATGCTGGACTGAGATATACAGCTCTCTGTTTGCAGCGTGTCAGTCATGCTCGTCAGGAAAGTGAGTGAAACACACACACACACATTTTTATCAAATAATAAGTCATTAATAGCGGTTCACTTCCGTGATTTGGTACGATTGCGTTCACATCAGCAGCAAACCGTACCAGAGTTCACTTGAACCATAGCCCAGACCACCCCTTTTATGGTGCTTTCACACTAGCACTTTTGGTCCACACCCGAGTTCGACTGATGTCAGAGTTCGGTTCGTTTGGATAATGTGAACACTGTTTTCTGAACTAGGGTGCGCACCCACAAACCGTACCCGAGTCCATTTAAAAAGGGTGGTATGTACGCAGAGAGCTGTATATCTAATTTCTGTTCACCTTCAGAGTACTTTAGGGCATTTGCAGTACATTTGTAAGGCAGACGTAAGTGCCGTTAAGTACTGAAGCTTTGGAAACGAAACCAACGGTTCAAAAGCATAAATATAAAATTGAAGAGAGCAATGCTATGCATTTTGCTGCCTTCTCCTGCGCCGTCATTACTAAGCAACGGGGGAAACTGCTGCTGGCTTGATGACGCAAACGAAGCGCGGTTCAGAGCCAAATAATATAATGTGAACACAGTCCAGTGGGGGGCAGGGGGAGGGGGGAGCAATCGAACTCGGGTTCAGACCAAGCAATCGAACCAAGTGTGAAAGCACCCTAAGCGGACTCGGGTACGCTCGAGATGTGAACGCTCGGTAAAACAGCGTTCACATCATCCAAACGTACCGAACTCTGACGTCAATCGAACCCGGGTGCGCACCAAAAGTGCTAGTGTGAAAGCACCCTTACATACCTCGGTTCGTTGTGAAACAAACATTGGCACCGCTGATGATTTGAGTAAAACTTGATTCCCACTGATGGCTTTGAAGTCATCAGGGGAAAAATGATCACTGCAGACCCTCCATACTTTGGTTAACCTCTTAAGCCCCATTCACACCGCCAGCGACACAGCGACATAATCCCATTCATTTTCAATGGAGAGCTGGCGACTTCCGGCGACACGAGCGATAGTGACCGTTGGCGACGGAATGTGGGCATTTCAAGCGACAAAAGTTCAGAATTCTTCAAATTTATGCAAATAAGCAGCGAATTTCGCGAGCGACAACAAATGGGAGTGAAGTCAGTGGAGAGCATGTGATTCATCTGCTGTAGTGGAGTGTTACGGGGGTAACTAGGCAACCAGTAGTGGGAACGCCCACTAGCGACATCAATTGCCAGCTACAAGCGACAAACAGCGAAAAAGTCGCTGGTGGTGTGAACGGGGCTTTAGGCATGTTAATATCCATCTGAAGAGCAAGTAACCATAAATGCAATCAATCCGGCTCAAACGTTGGGAATCGGTGAAAAGTCAATTTTCCCGTTTGAGTTGACGCACGTGGGCAACCAGGATATACAACAAGTCCTAAGCACATTCTGGGGAACAATACACGATTCTCAGTATAAATACGGGTCCTCCTCCCTCTCTGTAAACAACAATGGCATCAGTTCACGCGAGATTTTGCTACCGCACATACGACAGAAAACCAGAGCTCTATTGTGAAACCAAAGTTTTGTAAAAGATAGCAATTTGAAATGTATTTTCTGCAGAGAGAAATGAGAGCATTCTGAATTCTTTATCCACAAATGTAAATGGGCATCAAAAAAGAAACTAATTTTGCTGTATACATTAAAAGAAACGAGAATTTTTTTAACCTTACATTCATTATTTTAATGATTTACAATGCCACCAAATGTATAATACTAATTAATATATATTAAATTAATCTTTTTAATAGTTTTCTTTTATAATATTTTTAATATTACTGTATTTGTTTTGTTGTGGACAGCACATTCCAGGGCCCAGTTTATGGTGGGGCCCCTCTACTGACCACAATAGTGGACAAAGGTTCGCTAAATTTTGATTAGATCTTGGTGGACTAACATAAGTGAACATAACTATTTAACGCCATCAGATAAAGATGCTAGGACAACAGCTAGACACCAGGGCAAGAAGACCTTTGGTACCAAGCCTGGGAAGGACAGGGCTTCTCATTGGTCAAAATGCAGTTTCTGCCTTTCACCCACCTTGAGACTGATTCCTAAGGTTTGGCCATGAAAATTCCAAAGGATCTCCAGACGCAGCAGCAGTAGATGAAACAAAGAGAGATCACAGAGATCCATCCATAACTATGTTTTCAAACCTTAAAACTGATGCAAACCACAACACATCCATCTTATACTTATTCTGGGAAGTATGTATTCTCATTGATAGCATGCATGACAGTTCAATCTTTTTCCATCATGTTTGGACTTAATGTGTTTGTAACATTGCCAAATGCATTCTGGTTGTGGTTTGGTAAGTGAAAAATGCATTGGTAAAACTTGATATGCGTTACCCCTAACACTGTGGTTCTCGCATATAGAACTTTGGATGTGATGTGGCTTCACTGGGGTTGACTGGGGAGCACCAGCTAAATATGCAGTCGAAAATAATTCCTCAGTGTTCCCACCTTTCTCAGTTACTACTGGGAGCTGACTGGTAAGAGGTAGACCTGCTGACTGAGGGTCCACCTGAGAACCTCTGTGATGTACATTCTGACTGGGGGTCCTGATTGTGCTGGGTAATTCAGAGTCTGTAAACATTTCATTTTTCTGTTGTGAACTTGGATGTAATTTACAGTTTCGCGCAAAACATTACACAATAAAGTTGTAACAATTTATTTAAAATAAATAAAGTCAAGTCATATGAATAAATTACTGCATCGTAACGTTAACTGTAACACCCTCAACGATCTCACTCATACCTCTTTGTCTTTTAAAAACAGGCTGGGCACAGCTGTCGATTTCAGAAATCGTCGTATCTTTCCTTGACCCGGTTTGAAGTCGTCTGGTGAAAAATGTTCACTGCACAACCTCATTTGACTCACGTATCGAAGCGGAAAATCAACATCCCGCTGAACAGCCAGCAGCCATCGCCTCAGTCGCTTTGGATCGTTGACTGGGAAAGTGTGAAAGGTAAGTCTGTCATCTGTCGGCGTCGGTAATGCACTTTTACGTAATCTCACTGGTTTCTGACGATTCGGGCATCCAGGACATGCACACTTCAGCACCATTTTAAAGACTACACCAAGACCAAAACACAATCAACGTAGAATTCACTGGCTTGCATTCTTCCTCTAATAACTTTTTATGGCGGATGGCAAACCAACTTCTGGTGCATTTACCGCCACCAACTGGACTGGAGTGTGAAGCACTAATAAGCAACTAATACACACACACACACATATATATATATACAGTGGGTACGGAAAGTATTCAGACCCGCTTAAATTTTTCCCTCTTTGTTATATTACAGCCATTTGCCAAAATCATTTGTTAATTTTTTTTCCTAATTAATGTACACACAGCAACCCATATTGACAGAAAACACAGAATTGTTGAAATTTTTGAAGATTTATTAAAAAAGAAAAAATGAAAAAATGAAATATCACATGGTCCTAAGTATTCAGACCCTTTGCTCAGTATTTAGTATAGAAGCACCCTTTTGATCTAATACAGCCATGAGTCTTTTGGGAAAGATGCAACAAGTTTTTTACACTTGGATTTGGGGATCCTCTGCCATTCCTCCTTGCAGATCCTCTCCAGTTCTGTCATTTTGGATGGTAAACGTTGGTGGACAGCCATTTTTTGGTCTCTCCAGAGTTGCTCAATTGGGTTTAAGTCAGGGCTCTGGCTGGGCCATTCAAGAACCTTCACAGAGTTGTTGTGAAGCCACTCCCTTCGTTATTTTAGCTGTGTGCTTAGGGTCATTGTCTTGTTGGAAGGTAACCTTCGGCCCAGTCTGAGGTCCTGAGACTCTGGAGAAGGTTTTCGTCCAGGATATTTCCCTGTACTTGGCCGCATTCATCTTTCCCTTTATTGCAACCAGTCGTCCTGTCCCTGCGCTGAAAAACACCCCCACAGCATGATGCTGCCACCACCATGCTTTCACTGTTGGGACTGTATTGGACAGGTTTGTTATGAGCAGTGCCTGGTTTTCTCCACATTATACCGCTTAGAATTAAGGCCAAAATTTCTATCTTGGTCTCATCAGACCAGAAAATCTTATTTCTCACCATCTTTGAGTCCTTCAGGTGTTTTTTCATGTGTCTTGTACTGAGGAGAGGCTTCCGTCTGGCCACTCTGCCATAAAGCCCCGACTGTTGGAGGGCTGCAGTGATGGTTGACTTTCTACAGCTTTCTCCCCTCTCCCGACTGCATCTCTGGAGCTCAGCCACAGTGATCTTTGGGTTCTTCTTTACTCTCTCACCAAGGCTCTTCTCCCCCCGATAGCTCAGTTTGGCCGGACGGCCAGCTCTAGGAAGGGTTTTGGTCGTCCCAAATGTCTTCCATTTACGGATTATGGAGGCCACTGTGCTCTTAGGACCTTAAAGTGCAGCAGAAAATTTTTTTGTAACCTTGGCCAGATTTGTGCCTTGCCACAATTCTGTCTCTGAGCTCTTCAGGCAGTTCCTTTTACCTCATGATTCTCATTTTCTCTTACATGCACTGTGAGCTGTAAGGTCTTTATATAGACAGGTGTGTGGCTTTCCTAATCAAGTCCAATCTGTATAAGCAAACACAGCTGGACTCAAATGAAGGATAGAACCATCTCAAGGATGATCAGAAGAAATGGACAGCACCTGAGTTAAATATATGAGTGTCACAGCAAAGGGTCTGAATACTTAGGACCATGTGATATTTCAGTTTTTCTTTTTTAATAAATCGGCAAAAATGTCAACAATTCTGTTTTTTCTGTCAATATGGGGTGCTGTCCGTACATTAATGAGAAAAAAAAATTAACTTAAATGATTTAGCAAATGGCTTGCAAAAACAAAGAGTTAAAATTAGGGGGTTCTGAATACTTTCCGGACCCACGTATATATATAAAAATAAAAGACACACATTCCTAAATTCTCCTGATTAATACTATTTCTTTAATGTATTTAACAATAGCCCCATATATTTTACCTTGCTCTGCATGCTCTTTCAAAAGGCTTGACAAATTAAATGATTCAACACCCATGTTTCTTACTTAATGAGTTTTAACCTTTCTTTTTCATATTTTTTTATTATTTTTATTTTTTTTTTATTTTATAAAATATGCAACATTGTTTCTGCCTGATTACAAAAAAATGCATTGACCCGTTTCATGTTTTCCTATATCAAACAGATTAATTTAATCTAGTATGCCCTATTCTGATGCAAGAAATAATTGTATCTTCTTTCCTATTCCTAAAAACACTTATTCCATTTCCTACTTGCTGCTGAATACTGTACATTTGTCTGCCCTTGCTATCACAGCTCCATACTTCTTGGCCTTTTTTGTTAATGAATTCTTTAATTTTCCCTTTAACCTAATTTTTGCTAAGAGTCACTTGAATATCTATTTCTGAGTATCTAAGAGCTTGCTTAGCAAGCTTATCAACCAATTCATTAGCCTCCACTCCCACATGAGCAGGAACCCACAAAAATGTTAAGCTTATATTACTTATTCTTAACAAACATGCAAGAATCTCATAAATAATGTCTTGCCTTGATGATTTTACTCCACTTGCAAGGCTCAATATTGCTGCATAAGAGTCAGAACATATTACTACTAATCTTGGTTTTACATCCTCTACCCACTGAAGTGCTACCACCATAGCAATTAGTTCTGCTGTATACACGGATACATGATCAGTTATTCTTTTCTTAATACTAGTTTGAAACGTGAGAAAAATACTGCAGCAGCTGTTTCTGCCAGAGATAGGGTCTTTAGAACCATCAGTGTATATATATTATATCTATAATATAATATTATATGTAACCACGATGGATAAATCTGATCTAAATATTGCTGTGTGCAATAATGTTCTTAGGGGTTTCTTTCGCATTCTTAATTTTTTTTGTATTTGAAAATCTACTATTGGCATAGGAAAAATCCATGGTGGTATACTGGATAATATCACAGTAGGGCTAACATCACAGTCTGCAATACCAACAACTTGTGCTTCCCTTTTAGCAATCCATCCAAAGCTTTTAATATTTGTTTCCATGCTCCCAGCATTCTTCAATCACACCCTTTACTGGATGACTCTCTTTATGTCCTTTTAAATTAACCCAATAATTCATTCTTAATTTATACCTACGAAGGAATAAAGGAGCTTCCCCAACTTCTACCTGCATGGCTGCAATGGGAGAGGTTTTGAACCCACCACAACATATTCTAAGAGCTTGATTCTGTATAGTTTCAAACTTTCTGAGTGTGGTTTTAGATGCAAATCCGTAAATAATACTTCCATAATCTAAACTTGGTTTGATTTATGTACAATAAATTATTTTCAATGACAATCTACAAGCTCCCCATTCTACCCCAGATAGACATCGTAAGATATTTACTCCTGTTTTACATTTCTTAATCAGTTTTTTCATGTGCATTGCAAATGTCAATCTAGATTCCATCCAAACACAGAGATATTTAACTACTGAGACTTGCTCCAGCTCCTGTTTGTACAACTTCGGTACATTTTTCCCTTTTGTGAAACATATAACTTGAGTTTTAGCCACAGATAATCTGAAGCTCCAATTATTTGCCCATACCTCCACTTTATCTACTGCTTTTTGTAATCTTTGAGACACACATGCAATATTACATCCTCTTTTCCATATTGCCCCGTCATCAGCAAATAATGCCCTTCCAATATCACCTTTAAAATGACTAAAAATATCATTAATCATAATATGAAAAAATATTGGGCTACATACACTTCCTTGAGGAGTTCCATTGTCTATTGTGTATGTCTCAGAATACTCTACTCCTACCCTAACCTGTATTGTTCTTTCAAGAAGGAAATCCATAATCCAGTTATATAACTTTCCTCCAATAACATACATTTAAGTTTTATTAAAAGTCCCTTTCCAAAGCATATCATAGGATTTCTCAATATCAAATAAAACCCCCACCAATTCTTCTTTATTTGTCTGAGCTTTCCTGATATCCGCTTCTAGGCTTCCGACCAGCCCTAAATCCTCTCTGACATGGCGATATAAGACCTTTTATTTCCAATTTATAATTTAGTCCATGTATGATCATTTTTTCCCCATCAGTTTACATAAATTAGAAGTTAATGCAATTGGCCTATAATTAATTGGATTGGATTTGTCCTTTCCAGGTTTGCCTACTGGTATATTATTCCATGTTTCCACGAAGAAGGAATCTTTCCTGCATTCCATATCTTGTTAAAAAGATTAAAAATAATTTGATAAATTCTGATAAATGTTGAATCATTACATAACATATATCATTCTCTTCCAGGAGATGTATACTAGCTTGCATTCTTCCTCAGAATATATAATAAACAAAGCGCGGCTCACCGGGTTATACGTCAGCAGCGTCACACGCATGCGTCGTGGTGCTCTCGTGATTCGTGAACGCCTCCAAAACTGACGCCAAAGAGAAGAAAATGTCGAATAAAGGCATTATTTATTTTTTTTAATTATTATTATTTTTCCACAAAAAGTACTCTCGTAGCCTCATAAAATTCCGGTTGAACCACTTATGTCACATGGACTAGTTTATCGATGCTTTTGGTACCTTTCTGGGCCTTGAACGTGTTAGGACCATAGACTGTATAAAAACATGGATGTAGTGTCCATGACGTCACCCGTAGGTTTCCAAAGAGTGTTTTTGACACTCAAAGTGGGCGGAGGCGGCCGTCGCCATCTTGGCAGCACTCCCGGATAATCGAAAATGGGCAAAGAGGCGGGAGCAGGTTGCTGAAGCCACGCCCACCTAGCTGACGGTGGTGACAGCAGCGGCAATCCACCTGTCACTCAAGTGGCCACGCCCTTAATTATGCAGAACTTTAAGGCTTAATATATTTAAAACGGATGAGTTATAAAAAAAATTCACCCCCCCCTCACAGTTGTCATGAAGGGCAAAATTAGCTATATAGACCAAATTCATTTTTTTAACCAGGCTGTAAACATTTTTTCTGCTGTAAAGTTGGACATTTTAACATCAGGGAGCTATGGGATTGACTCCCTTTTGCAGACAGCCTCTAGCGGCCAATTGACGAATTACAGCTTAAGTCACTCCGTTGGTGAATTCACGAGTCGCGCCGAGCAGGGAGGTTGCCGCTTGGTTGGACCCTTGCTGTTTATGGAGAATCGCGAAAAGCTCTCCGCATTTTTGATCAAACAATATCTAATATGGTTACGAAGATGATGAAGGTCTTAAAGGTTGGAAAGGACACGACGGGAGAGTAATTAATGACAAGATGTTCATTTTTGGGAAAAATATTTTTCAACGCTATCATGTCAAGGGTACTAAACATAACATTGGGGGTGGGAAATAAAACGAAACTGCGGGAATCATCAATTTGACAACGAGGGGAAAATGAAGAAACTGCCCGTAATGACCATGAAAACAAACGTAAAGATTTTTTAAAATAAAATAGATGCGATTAGGAAAGAAGTCGTATTATATTTTGTTTAATAAAATTACATCTATTTGGAAAATACCCAACTTTCATTGGGTGGGCCACAGATGAAATGGGTTCAACCTTAATTTTATGAAGCTTCGAGAATACTTTTTGTTCACAAAGAAAACAAAAAATAATGAATTTATTCAACAATTTGTAATAAAAATTTTATTCAAGCTTTAGTCCAACAATTTTCTCTTCCCTCAACCCCGTGCTGCGTGGTGCATCCAAATAGAGTGGTGGAACTATGATGTCACTTTGTAGGCAAAACCCTGGAAGCGAGTTAGCATTTTAGCACTTCCGGTTCCATCGTCCCAGAGTCAAAGTTTTTTTTTTAATGGGAGTTTGGTTAAATCCCCTAAAATAAGGTTTGTGGTTCACACAAGCTCAAGATACTTTTATTCTACGACATAAAACACCCCAGTTACACCCCTCTCGTGATTTTTTAAAACTGTTACGTTTCTTAAAAAAGACGGTTGCTAACAAGTTGCTAAATGGGACTACAGGCGCTGTCGGAGACATATAACGTCATCAAGCCGAACAGTTTATCAATTTACAGTATATTCCAATTGTAGTGTATAATTTATAGTACAATTAACTGTAGAATAACCAATTAATAGTTTCCAGCATTTTATATTGTTGTTCGACAATATTTTTTTTTGCTTTGCCCCGAAATACAACAAGTCTTCGGATGGAAGATGCTTGTTTTATCGCTTACTGATACAGAGACTCTGGGTTCGGACTATAAGGTAAACTCATATTGCGATTATTCCATGTAAACACCACAATTACCGGCTTAATCACGGTGAAAGTGAAACCTTAACGATGCATAATGCTTAAGCCACGTTAAAATTAAATGTTTACGGCCACAAGCAGTACCCATCCTAACAAAACGATAGCTGAAATGTGGTACTTTATTCACTAAAATAAGTTTAATCTTACCATATCCAAAAACTCGCTCACTCTGCTGTTATTTAATAGATTAAATGCACTAGAATCATATTGAATAGTACGTGGAGACACGTTTTTAATTAAAATATTCATATTAATCAAGGATCTATTGACTTTTATTGCACCTTATTTCGAAATTTTCAGAAATACGTGCTTTCATATGTCCTTTAGTTATGATTATTTCACTTATTCACTATACTATTTATTACTAATGTCTCATTTCAGTTTGGCTCTAGTTTTGTATTTATTCCAGTTTATATGACGAGGTTAATGTAGCGTGGATTAAAATTCATATACAATCCTTTTCACTGAACATGTTAAAAATAAATTTGAAAAAGTTGTGGGAAGCATGGTGGTGGTGACGTTTAAGGCGAGCAACCGTGGTGCTGTAGTTCGTTTATAGCCTAAGTTTAGCTTTTAAGTTCTGGTGCTTTTATTTTGGCTTCAAAATTCATAAAAGTTATATTATTTTGTGAAGATTGTCTTGATGGACAAAACGTGTAAGTTTCATGAACTATGGTTGAACACAGAGCTTATTTTTTGCGATAATCCAGAAAAATCCTATTGGTTTTTTGTCGAGGAAACCAGTGTGTTGCTAACAACCGATCAGTCTACAAAGTGACGTCATAGTTCCCCCACTCAATTGTGAAGAGTATCACGATGCATGCGCTTGCTTCCAGTTCATGTAAACAACGCATGCGCATGGCGCTGGTGCTTACGTAATATGCACATTGGCCTGGGCGATAAAACGGTATCGATATTTATCGACGGTACACCTTCTTCGATAACTAGGGTTGGGTACCGAACTCGGTACTTTTAAGGGTAACGACCGAATTGCGTCGGTACTTCAGAGTACCGATTCACATTAAATCAATCAGTGCTAATTTCGGTAAGAGAATCATATGCGGCGACCCCACCACACCAGGATACAGAGAAGAGATTAGAGAGACCCTGTGACGCGAGGTCCCCCCTGCAACTCATTCAAACAACACACAGGGCAAGCCGAAATGTTCTGAAGTGTGGTTACATTTCTAGGGCCATATGGTTTCGGCGAAATGCAGATGGGATCTTGGAGTCCAGAGGAACTTTCTCTGCAATTAATTCTGGTATAGTCTCTATGTAGAGCTATGATATCGGTTGATATGCCCATAATTAATCTAACTGATACAATATGTGGTAAAAATGTGTTTTTCACAGTCCAAAAACAACAAATCTATTCATTCCCTATTTCTAAAGGAAGTTGCGACCAAGTCTTGCTCTATTGCTTATTGGTCCAAATGTGTTAATAATCTTAAGTGGGAAAGTGTTTGGTTATTGCCTCAAGTTTTTTTTTGTTACAAACAACGTAAAAGAAATCTTTCAAAAATAATTAATAAATGCTATCCTGTTAAACATGTTCTCAGGATGTTTAAGAAGGATATTGATGTTAGTTGCTCTTTGCACCTGGAAACCGTCCCCCACCACACACCCCCACCCCCCCCCCCCCCACCCAACCCCCCACACCCCACCCCCCCCCCACCCCCCCCCCTTTCCACCCCACCCCCCCCCTTTCCTTTTTTTTTCCCCACCACATTTTCTGGCTTTGTAGTTGTGAGAAAAAGTTATGGTGTGATGTCTTTCTTTGTTTATCAAAGAAAAGGTACTTTTTCCATTTTAATTTGCATTATGAAAATGTATTATATATATATTTTAAATTTAGATAATTTGAATAACTAAGCTTTTGTCATTAATCCGTTTATTTTGTCAAGTTTCACATTCATAAGTGTAAGTTTTCTAACAAAAAGGCGCTGTTTTACAGTGGTTTATAAAGAATTGGAAAACTATTTTTGTACTATTCAACATGGTACAAATAGAAAGGCAATTAAAACGGTCCACTTGTGTTCCATCTTCAAAACCTTTGAATGATATAAAGGTCCTGCATGTCTGTGATTGTAATTTCTTTTTTCCTTTTCTTTCTCTGCTGTCCCCCTGGCTTCATAATGTTTGATGCACTGTTTTGTTTTTGTCATTTAAAGCATAATAATAAAAACAAAAACGCTCTATGCCACGAGAAAACAACAAGCGGTGCTAATATACACTCACAACGTGATATACTACTACTTAAAACAAGCCACCCTATTGTTTTAAATGTTAAATTGCATTGCAAAATAATGGTTGCATGACTGAGTTACATGAGCGATTACTAAAAACTTCATATAACAATCACAGCATAGTTGAACCAACGTATACCTCTTTTGGCCGCAACAACAGCGCAGGCACAGCTGATTTCAGAAGTCGTCTCGACTTTCCCATTATTCCTCGGGAAAGGAAGTAATCCTCGGAGCTGAAATGTTCACTGCACAGCACGCGTCTGTTGACTTTTTCCAGGGGTGTATTTACATCCCAGCGAGCAGCGAGCAGCCATAGCTTCAATCGCTCAGGATCATTTACAGGGAATGTGTGAAATGTTAAAGGTGCATCTCCCTTTGATGACCGCGCGCGTAATCTTGAAGGTTTAGCTATGTTGAAGCATCCAGGATATACACACGAAAACACCATTTTTAGGACTAATAAAATGTAGAGTATAGCTAAAACAATTCACTTCTTCGCGTGGGTTTTCCTTTGCTGTGAACCAGAGCCGTTGGGATAGAGAGAGCGCGAGCGCCAACGGAAATTCAAAATGCTTGGAGAAAAAGAGAAAAGAAAAATGACCCCGTGATTTACTCTCCCTCAAGCCATCCTAGGTGTATAGGATTTTCTTCAGACGAATTCAATCGGAGTTATATTAAAAAAGGGCGAGGTACCCTGAGGATACTAACATTTGAGAGGCTGAGGAGAGAGAGAGAGAGAGGTCTCATTTCATGTTGAAAGGGTGTTTGTTGTGAATATTTAGATCAGGGGCCTGTTTCATAAAATACGCTAAGAAAAGCGGGGATTAAAGTCCAAAGCCTGACCTGAAAAAATCCCTAAAAATCATCGGCGGCTTTTAAGCGGTTTCAAAACGACAATTTAAGTTCTCACTATTCGATCCAGGTCAAGAGTCAATAATTTGTGCACGCTTATTCTTAAACAGACCTTAATGTCGATAATGGCTCAAATCGATCCACAATGGCAAACAGCGAATATCTGTGCTGTTTAATGCATTTGACAAGTTGTGTTTTCCTCAGTGCATAACTGAAATGTCACAGGTATATTTTTCATCTGTAAATGTTAGAAAGTCATGCAAATATATCCATTTTGCTGTCAGGAGTGGGCGAGGTTTACGTGAGTGAACGAGCAGATGGAAGGCAATAGAATAATAGCGCAATAATTCTGAATAAAATATGCATTCTGCTAAAATATTTGTTGTTGGACATTAAATGTGACGCATGTAGAATGTTAACATGACACATAAGTGTATTTTTTTTTTATCATAGCAGTAACTGTAAATCAAATGTAAGCTGGCTAATACAGCCCTACTATCTCAAATGAGTTTATGTGTGTTCCTCTTATCAGTTAAAATGTAGTCTGATTTCTATTATTTTTTTTTGATTTTTAATTTAGTGTTTTTAATGCTTTAAAAAGCAATTTTAGATCGTAATGTTCTGCTATCTGTTCTGCAAAATATAAAAGGTACAGCTGTCATAAAACCAGAGAGAAAGGCTGCATGGCTAGAAACTGCTGATCAACTGAATGCGCATTTAGCAGCATGTTAAAATGGTTTTCATATATCTTTTTTAAATAAAAAAAAGGTCATTACATTTTTGGGACATTTACATTAAAAACAGTGGTTTGTAGCCTATTTTTTTATTTATTTGATTATTACGTGATTTTTGTATTACTTTATTTTGGACGAATAATAAATTCAAACTTAATTGTATGTGTGAGCGTCGTGGTAATATCAAGCGGTCCTATGGTCCGTATCTGCTCAGCTTAGTCCTGGACAGTAGCCTGCTCATGCCCAAGGTTAGGTTTCCCAGCACAGGTTACCACAGTGACTGAGCTTGAGCTATGGAAATTTTGCTTTCGGAAACCAAATCAAGTGACAATAGTCAAGAATAAACTGAACTAAGCCTGGCCTTATTTGGTAAACTTGTGTTAGAAAAAACACCCCCTGGTCCGCGTCCCTCTATTGTTTGTTTAGACACGGACAGCATTTTAAAAAAAACCATGACAACCTGGTAGTGGGGAAAACTTAGATAAAAGTGAATAGGCTATATTTCCGTATTTTCAATATACAATATTCAGGGGACTTACAAGTTTTAAACAACTTGGTAAGTGTTATGTCACGAATCCGGTCTACAAACTTCCGTTCACTCACCACCCGAGGTCACCCGCTCTCCACATGGACTCTCACACCACACAGACTGTTATACATCACCCTGGATTACATTTCCCATGCTCCATTGCACTAATCACAAGCTCACCTGAAACCAATCACACACAGCCGCTACCAATAACACACACTATATAAATCTGTCTCACACCACCATTCAAAGCCGAGTATTGTTTGGCGTGGACACGGCTATAGCTACCTACGAGCCTGCTTTAGTTCCTGTCTTAGTTTAGTCTTGCTTGTCTGTTGTCTGGTGTTCTGGATGTCATTGCCTGTGTACTTTGGAATGTGTAGATTGCCATAGTTCTGACCCATGCCTGTTTGCCACGTCTCTTTAAATAAAGCTTGCAAATGGATCCACGCGTCTCCTTCGTCCCGTAACAGATCGCTTTTTACGTTTATGTTGAAATTTTATGAATTAGATTTTTACATCTTTCATAATCAGTCTGTAAATGTTTGTATCATCCAGGACGTTGTCCCTTTGGGGGTATAAATTACTTGAAATTAGGGATGCACCGAATTTTCGGCAGCCGAAAAGGGGATTTCGGTTTTCTGCGACGAAATATAGGCTTACATATAATAATAATAATAAGAATAATCAACGGCGCGCCCCACGCCCGGCAGGGTTTCAATCGCGCCAGGTTACACTCTGAATGTGCGTCAGCTCGTGTACACTCATGCCTCAACGAAGAAAAAGCAAAGTCCGCTCAAATGATATGGGGGGGGCAATAAAGGAAAAGTTCTATGCAGTTATACGTGTTCCTGTTTGCCGTGCGGCTACTGTGCTGAACATGCATGAGGCTAGCTTCGCTGTACCTGGGCAACGCTGTAAATATGATCTTTCAGTGACCTATGCTCTGCCTTATTGCTTGAGAATAATTCACTTTGTAGGACTAGGACATATTGGCTAATTAGTCAAAAAAAAAACAAAACAAAACTTATATACGATTTCTGTACAATAGAAGTGAAAAAAAATTAATATATGATATTAATATTAAGTAACACTTTCAATTAAGGTTCCAGTAGTTAGTATAACTGCATGAAAACGAACAATGAAAACATTACATTTATACAGATTAATCTTTCTTAATGTGTAGTTAATGAGAATTTACAGTGTTCACTGTTAGTTCATGTAATTCGAGTGCATTCGGCAATGAACTGGGAAACAAGCACAAACTGTTGATTCTAATAATGCCATTAGAAATGTTAATTGTAACTGAACTAGTAAGAATTAATAAATGATGAATAAACTAGTGTTCAGTTCTTAGTTTGTGTAACTTAAAGTCGGTAATAATGAACCTATTGGTAAAGTGTTACCACTAGTATTATAAAATTCCGTTCCAGTTTCTTGTAATACTTTCAGTAAAGTTGGTTATTTTATTGGCTTGTGGTTTTTTTTTAAATTCAGTGTCTTTAAAATTGAGGTTTTAAATTTAAAAGTCTTACAAAAGTACGTTATATATTTAATAATTACTAACAAAACTTACAAAGCAGTTAGTTTTTGCAAGTGCATCCAGAATTTTTGGTTTCTGTTTCGGCCCAGATTTCATTTCGGTGCATCTACCTGAAATAAGAATGTTGTTTGGCCCCAATGTGTGTAACAACCAAAAATTTTTAGCCCCAACAAAAAAAAAAAAAAATATATATATAAATATATATATTCTTTTATAACTACAAACTTATTTTGAACACTAAGTATTAATGCCAATTTATGCACATATATTCAGCACACTGTATCATATATTATGATGCACATTTCTTGGGCTATAAATTACCATATGACC
This sequence comes from Sinocyclocheilus anophthalmus, assembly GCA_018155175.1. NCBI lineage: Eukaryota > Metazoa > Chordata > Actinopteri > Cypriniformes > Cyprinidae > Sinocyclocheilus > Sinocyclocheilus anophthalmus. The sequence goes on from JADLZN010002816.1 coordinate 658,198, forward strand.
AAATGGATTCAAAAAACTGGTTGTACACAAATTTACTTAATGCCTTCTGCCTTCCCTGATTGACTAGTTAACTTTTTTAGCAAGGGGGTCTAACATTATTTTTGGCTCTAAATCTTTAATGATTTTTATAAGTGAATGTAAGATTAACCATTTACTGGAATGAAGAAAACTTGGGTTTTATTGATATTCCATTCATACATCATTTTTTTTTTTTTGTTTGTTTTGTTTTTTTTGTTTTTTTACAATTTTATTATGTTAATGTAAATGTCAAATGTCCTTCTCTCAATTCTCATAGATTTGCACATATGAGCCATAAAAGCCTGATGTGTGTGTGGACATAGTTTTGTTTTATGTAAATACAATTCAATTGGTACGATACTAAATAATTTATACCATTACAAATTATACTTAATTTGGTATTTAAAATATAATTAGTAACAGGCTACTTTTCATAATAGGCATTATACTATTGTTCAAACAGAATTTTACAACGTGTTTTAGTTTTAAGTTGAGAGAATAAAGTTTTTTTTTTTTCAGTAATTCTATCCTCAAAAGGGTGGACGTATCCTGGGGTACACAACATTAAAATTCAAAACTAAGTTGATAAAAAAAAAAAAAAAAAAAAAAAAAAAAAAAAAAAAAAACATGAAATTGTATTATCTGTGCTCTTAAAAATGGAAAAATAGCATAAACAGTAGTCTTTTTCTTTATGGTCTTGCCCTTGTTAGGGTTTTTAAAAAAATGTCCTAGCGTTCCTGCTTTATAATGGCAGTGAATGGGTGTTGAGATTCAATAGCCCAATAGAAGTCCAATAAAGCGCATCCATCCATAATAATAAGTGCCTCACACGGCTCCGGGGGGTTAATAAAGACCTCCTGAAATGAATCGGTGTGAAAAATATCCATATTTAAAACTTTATAACCGTAACTCTAGCTTCAGGAGGCCTTTATTAACCCCCCAGAGCCACATGAGTACTTTTTATGATGGATGGATGCACTTTATTGCACTTCTCTTGAGCTACTGAATATCAACTCCCATTCACTGCCATTATAAATCTTGAAAGAGCAAGGACAATTTTTAATTTAACTCCGATTGGATTCATCTGAAAGAAAAAAAGTCACATACACATAGGAGGGTGGAGGGGAGTAATCGTGGGGTATTTCAATCCCTTACAGTTCTCTTCGGTTTAATAAAGTCGTTATACACTGGCTGGGGGCAAATAAAAAATTTTTTAGGAAAGTTCCTTTTTGGGGGGATGTTCCTGGAAGTTTAGCAGGTGAATTGTAATTGTGAGAATATAGGATTTTATTTTGGCCAGTTTGGCTTTATGTAAAAAAACCAGTACAAACATATTCTGTTTCATAAAGTACAACATGAATCAGGCATTTTATTTCTTTATTTTTAAATATCTATATGTGTCATCATATACCCTACAAAATGTTGATTGGTACGTTTTATTGAAAAAAAAAAAAAACTTACTTTTCTTACCAAGTATACTTAAGTTTGTTTACTTTTGTGGTTTTGTAATACATATAAACAAAATAGTGTCCATAACGATTTCAGTTATGTTAAATAATTTTTTTTTAGATATTTTAAAATGAGACTGCATGCACAATTTTTCTGTGCAAAATGCATGTAATTTTAACTGATTGTTTATTTGATGGGTCAACTTTTAATATACGACTTAGCAGTATATGTTGAAAAACAAAAAAAGACTCACAGACAGTTTCATTGCCTTTTTATCCAAAGAATTGCAGCCATGACCATACAAGAATTAAGAAATCCTGAATTGGTTAGGTTGCCAAAAGAAAAAAAACCCTCAGTATTCATTTTAGGGGTAGATATACCAGCCACTGTTTTTAATGCCTGTTGTACAAAGATGCTATCAATGTCTTTAGTGTTTCAATATGATACAAAGAATGTGCAGAAACCCCATTAAATACTACTTGTGTAATGTGGCATTGCATAAAACTCAGCATTGTCCTCTAAACGAAATCCATACAACCATATGCACCTTTTGAATTATTTTTTGTTGACATCAGCTGCTTTTGTTAATGATAGTTTTTCATACACTTGATCACAAAAAACACTGTATAGCCTCATAACTACTATCCAATTAAACATGGAAAATACAACGACAAAACACTTGCTTTCCATCCATTAGAATCTATCAATATCATAAAGGCCCATATAATGGCATCCAGATTTTGTCAGCTTTGTAGCAATACTCAGAGAACCATCTAGGAGAAACTCGAGATAAATTTGGTGTGCGCTTATGCCGTGCGTCTGATTTCAAAGTCAGGGCCTGAAGTCCGATTCACTGTCTGAATCAGTCTCATTGGGTGATTTGTCTCTCTCCAGGTGCAGCTCTCTGACAGTAAGGATACGTGTGAGCATGCTGTCCAGAACCTCATCACTCAGAGAGGAGGTCGAGAACCACATGGGACTGTTGGGTACACAGGAACGCTCGGGGCTCAGGTAAAAGTCGGTTGTGCGTTGCCTCACGCTGGGTGAGCTGGATGGAAAGTAAGACAGTATTTAATAGGGCTGCATAAACTTGATATAATAGAATACATTTATTCAGCAAGAATGCATTATTAATACAGTCACTATTCATCAATTTTAAAGTTCAAATTTTAGTTTCAAATAAATGCCGTTCAAATGGAAGTTCAAACAAACGTACCATTTTGAGAGATAGAACTCATACAGCCTGACAGGACAGCGAAGAGGATTGTCTGCATTCTCTTTTATCTCATATACAGTGTCATTTTCCTCCTCCTCTTCCTTCCTTTTCTTCGCAGGGACGCCAACTGAATTAAAACAAACAAGTGATACAACAAGAACTCAAACACACAGTCAAGCTAGGACTGTATAACTGACCACTGACCTGTGCTTGTCTCCTCTTTCGGGGGATAGAAACGCAAACAGGCCACTTTTGTGTTGCCCTTGCTCCGAGAGCAGCGCACAATGTGGCCAAAAGAGAGGCGGCGGTGCTGCTCCACTGTCCTGTAGTTGAAGTACTTGGTGAAGAAGTAGAGCAGCGTGTTGAGCAGCACACCGGGTGAAAACGCCCCCAGCTGCTTACAGTCCCACAGATACTCCTCCTCCACACGAGAATGAACATAACCTGAACACACACACACACACAGTCGTGTTAGAAGAGCAACAGCGAAACAAGCTAGTCACACGTTCCTGTCTTAAATTACTCACCACTGGGCAAAATAGTTGGTTTCCATGGTCTGAGTATGTTGGTCAGTTCATGGCAGAATTTGGCATAGAAGACGTCAGCGAAGATGTTCTCCAGCCGATTGTTCTCAAACAGGTACTGCAAACATGAACGACAAGAGTTAATCAATTAAACTTATAATATGGCTGTGTTCAGTTTGTGTTGTTTCTTCTCAATTTACCTTCTGGATTCCCAAGCAGAGATAAAAGATGCTGTCAGGGCTGTATTTCTCTCCGTTGGGTCGACGAACCTCAGAAATGAACTTGCAGAGGCCGTAGCTTATTTCAGCAGTGCAACATTTCAACAAATCCTCCTTTAGTGTCATACTGCGAGCTATTGATGAAGAGGAAGTGTTTAGTGCTTAAATGGCATGTTGAAGATTCTGTAGTTTAACTAGTACCGCATGATGCAAGCATAAGGCTAAGGCTCAATTCCCTGTGAAAGCATATACTCAAAAAATCTTCACCTTGAAAAACACAAAGGAATAGTTTACCCTAAACTGAAAATTTGCTGAAAACGTACTCAACCTTGGCCATTCAAGATGTAGATGAGTGTTTCTTCATCAGAACAGATTTGGAAAAATTTAGCATTGCTTCAACTTGCTCATACATGGATCCTCTATAGTGAGAATGAGAGCCCAAACATCTGATATAAACATCACAATAATCCACAAGCAATTTGTTTATAATAAACAAAATGATTAAACCATCCTTAATTCATAACATTGCTTTGTCTAGTGAAAAGTCTTGTCTGATTCAAAAGAGAAATATATGCACAGACCACATATATGCACCGTTTAAAATGGTCTGAAATATTTTTGTGAAGAAAAACAGAGGAAGGACTTTTTCAGTGGAGGAACCATTATTATGGATTAATGGACTTGTATTTTGGCCAGAAGTGATGGTTTAAAATATCTTATTGATGGTTTTGTTTCTCACAAACATGCAGCTTTCTGTTTCACATTATGTTAATTGATGGACTGGAGTTGTGACGATTACTTGTGATGTTTTTTTTTTAGCTGTTTGGACTCTCATTCTGACGGCACCCATTCACTGCAGAGCATCCATTGGTGAGCGAGTGTAATAGTGCATTTTTCCAAATCTGTTACAATAAGATAATGTTAATTTTATAATTGTATGTATAATTGTTCATTTTAAATTGTGGAACTTTCTTTTGTGATGAAATGCTGGATAAAAAGACTCACAGCCAAATTTGGGAGTCTCCATGTTGGGTTGGGCGTTCCTCCAGCGTACCCATTCCTTCCAAGCATTTACAGCATACTCGTGTTGCAGTTTTGAGAGGCTAGAGAGGTTGTCTAGCGCTGATTTGACTGGAACAACAGCTGCACTCTTACGGCCCTACACACCAACAAAAAAAACAATCCACAAAAATATAAAGCAGAACAACTGTTTTCAACATGATGATAATAATGCTGCTTATTGAACAACAAATCAGCATATTACAATAACTTCTGATGGAACATGTCAAACTTGAGTCAAGAGTAATGGCTGCTAAATGCTTTGCCATCACAGGATGAAACTACATTAAGAATATATTCAAAGTTTCAAACCCAAATGGCTGCTAAATGCTTTGCCATCACAGGATGAAACTACATTAAGAATATATTCAAAGTTTCAAACCCAAAATAGTTACTATATTTTTGATCAAACAAAGCCTTGGTGACAAAGACTTTCCAAAAATATTTTACTTCTGAACAGTAGTATACATTTAATCTGTATAATGTTGAAAATGTTAGTATATTCCTGCACTTATAAACACCCTTTTCATGCGCAACATATTGAAGAATCAAGTACAAATCATCAGCACAACATTAAAGATGGAAGCCACAGCTTATAAACCTCAATAAAGTGGTCTGGTTTACTTTGCACATGCTACCATTATGACAAGATGAAAATGGGTTTTAAAGCAATCACATGACAGTACTGACTGATAAAACTGGATTCAGCTTTATTTTGTTTTAGGCTGATTTATCAGTCACATTCAATTTTAAATTAAAATATAATACACTATATGTTTGAGGTTATACATCACGATATTAACAGTTTGAATAATTGAGAGTCTCTAAAGGGTTTCTAATGAAAGACAAAATCAGGTTTTCGAACTAAGCACTTAATCTATTAAATCAAAATATTTAGATGTTGTCTCCGGCATTTGTCTTATGTAAAAGTTTGTGGCTAACATTGTTTCTTGGTGAGCGCAAGAACTTATCGACTCTGTCTTTGATGCGTTTTCGCGGCGTAGGTTCACAGGCAATGCAAATTTGCCCCTCGCACCATCCCAGTTGGTATTGGACACCTACTCCTTATACTACTTCTGGGGTAAAACAGCACGGAACAACAAGCATTCATAGCGATCCGGCCGCCTCCGACTCTGCGTGAACAGAAGCTCCAGCTGCTTCTTCGAGGGAGGAATAATCTCCAGGTCAGGATGGCAACATGGCTCTATTTGTTGACTGTCTGCATCGCTACTCTGGGCAACAGCATCCTCGCTCTTAAAGTCCACCACTGGGCTTTGTGCAGAGTCAAGTTTGCTCCCCAACATCTGTGTTGCCACCTGTCCCTCTCCCAGCTGCAACACAACAGCCTTGAGGGCCTCGACGAGCCCCTAGTGAGTGCCTTTCAAATCTGCTAGAGCAGCCTTGGTGACCTCATAAACTTCCTTGCAGTGACGCAGCTCCCGCTTTAGCCCTTCATGGCGTCCCTTTTCACCAGCTCAGGATTGAAGTCCTCCACCACATTCTGTCCCTGTTGTCCGGAGCTTGAAACTTGAAGACTTGACAACTCCACAGATACAAATGCGCATGTGGGCGAAACCGCCTTAGTGGAGCGGGAAAAATAGGGCTGTCAATCGCGATTAATTACATTTTTTGTTGTTGTCGTGTTGAACGCAATAAGGTAATCAGTTCCTTTTTAAGGAATGACAAAATTATGTGTTAGAACTATGTAAATCTGCGATAAGTAATGCACCCCTTTATGGACTTAACGTAAATTTAAAGTTAGTCACAAGTTAACTGCATTAAAAAACAAAATTAATGGATATAAACATTTAATAGCTCTTTTATTGCAGCTGCGTGAACAAACACCAACAAAAATGCAAAGCTTGCAAAGATTTTTAGTATGAAAAGGCCCTAATTATTCCAAAATTAGTAGTATTTACTAATTTATAGCGATGTAATGGTACACAAAAATGACAGTTCAGTACGTACCTCAGTCTTGAAGTCATTATGTTTCCATCACCCTATTTTAATGCGCATTTTGAAGTATCGCATGAGAAACGAGTGATGGAAATGTCAAATTTCGAATAAAAATCCCTTACGTCGCAAAAGTTTTTACGCTTGCTTTTTTTTCGGTTTTTGACTTGTGCGAAAAAGGGTTGATGCGAATAATGGTAGATAAATGCATTTTGCGAATAAATTCCTCCTAGCGCATCAAAAAAGTAATGTGACTTTGCGCTATGGGTCGGCAAAACCTGACTAACCAGCGGACCGATCTCTTTCCACAGCATCTGAAATGTTGTTATGGTCATTTGGAAATGCACGAGCAAAGCCTCCCAAAGTTTTTATGTATAATTGCCTCCCAAAAATGTCTTTAACGACTGCGTTCCCAAACAGCAGCATCCACCTCCGAAAGCAATGACCGCATTCATTGCGTTTCATCTGCTCGCTCTGAGGCGCAAGTAATTTATTATACATGAAAATTATTGTATTCTCCTACTTTTCTTAGTGATTTATAGTGCCAGTTTATCAGGAAGTGACGATTTTGTTCACTTTGACTTGTTGGATGGAAACGATGATTGTTCGCAAATGTTTTATGCGATATTCCAGTATTGCGCAAAAGTTAAATTCGCAACTTTGGATGGAAACCCAGCTATTGTTTGGCATGTGTTCTGTACAGCGAATTAAACTGTAGATTACTGAAAATAACTCTTTAAAAAATAAATGTGTATATATTGTGTACCATGTCAACAAGCAACACCATGCAGTTTCTGGTGCTGTTGTTATTGGGGAAAGAGCTTACATTTGAAGTGCTTACACTTTGGGATACAAAATACATGAGCAAAATATTTTAGTCAGAATCCTCACACTCGCATTCTAATCCACTGTCTATTTGACGTGTAGGTTGTGCGGCGGCTGTTGTTCATGGAAGACTAGCTGCCAGGATAATCCTTTATACAAATTGGAAATACTTGAGTGATTTTGTATTTATAGGCAAGTACACAACTGTAAGAAGTTACGCTCTTAAGAAAATGTGACTCAAATTCATTAAACAACACATGCATCTGATAGGAGGGCAAATGATATCGTGCCTAGAGGGGAAATTGAGTTTGAAATTATGTTCTAAACACAGAAAAATTCTGTACGCAAAGTCATTAAAACGGTATTGATTTTTTTGGAACACGTGTACCATTACACCACTACTAATAATTTTATTTTATTTATTTTTTTAAAACGACAACAAATTTTCTTTGTTTCTGAAACTGTAGTACAACCCCACCAGGTATATTTTTGACCAATGTAATATGTTGCATGCAACCTTCCTCGGCACGACAAAATCTTGTCAGTGGCTGCGGTTCATCCAGGGATTAATTAATAACATCTGAGATAATTTGCTCAGTTTTAAATTGCTTCCCTTTCCATGCATCTTTTGACAGCAGCAGAACAAGTGCCATAATGAAGGCTTGATTAAGGGGGAGGGGCTTAGAAAAGTGTCAGTTCTACAACACTTATTTGTAACAAGTGCCTCCTCTTATTTTCTCCTTTGTGATGTTTGATGGAAACCTGTTGCTGCTCCACCTTCATTCTCCACCTGTCCTCTGAAAATGACATTGTGGCTAAATACAAACATTCCTACCATATAGTGACATTTTGCATAACGATAGAAACGCTTTCAAAATAAAGCCGTAGAAAAAATAAACTGGTATATATCACAAAACCCTAATATGATGTTTTCCCGTTTCCAAAAGTTAAAGTGTTATATAGTGGAAATTATGGTGGCAAGTCAAGAAAATTTCTGCTTTAGCTGTTCTTACCCTTTTCTTCTGAGGGAAGCCGTCATGTTTTCTCTTGCGAGATCTCCGTTTGCCAGAATCAGTTGTCTCCGTTTGTGTTGGCTCTCTGAAAAGTTCAATGCTCTCTGAAATATGAAAAGATAAAGATGCATGAAATATGAATGGAAGATAATAAAAAATGGAATTGTGCTTGTATGTTTACACCTCTTAACCACAGCAGAAGCTCTTACCGATTGGGAAATCTGCCTCCAAGTCCATCTGTGGCTCTTCTGCTGCAGTGGAGACGGGGGTCAGTGTGGCAGATCTGGATGGAGGAGGCCTCTCAGGCTCAGGGGTTTGATCCCATGTCTGGGCAGAAGACACAGAGTCCTCCTCCCAACTCAGATTGCTAGATAAAGCTTCCAGATCAAGGTCGTCCATTATGTTACTAGTCTGATCTGAATAACAAAACAGGAGGCTTGTGAACAGAAATAAATGTGTGTGCACCTGCAATATCTTTTTACATCTCTTAAAGTTTAAAGCCTGTGCAGTGCCCAAACAACCCAAGTTTTGTTCGTACAGTGTGTGTTTGTTTATTTTCTTCTTAACGTCATTCCAGCATCTATGGCTATGGCTATTTTTTATGGCTTAATTGATCAAGTCGATCAGTGTTAACTAAAAATATCAGAAGTTTTAGGAACATTAAAAACCTTCCAACTGTCCCTAATTTACCAGTAACAATCATGCTTTTCTCCTTCTCTGCATCCTCAGCCACCATCTCTGCCATCATGATGAGGTCGGCCTCCAGAGGGTCATCAGGGATCTTCTCTTTGATTTCCTGAATGGTCTTCACAATGCGCTCAGCACTGTCCAGAGTAGTGGGGAAGAACAAGGGCACCGGAACCTACATAAACAAGACAAGAGACACATGATTCGGAGAGTCTTTGGGATGCCTGTGAATCTAATTTATGATCAGCAATTCATTTGAAATTACACTGATTCGAGATTATAATACTTTATCCTTAAACATGTAGTGTTTATTTTTTATTTATTCATTCATTTTGTCTTGTTTTCATTAGGAAACCAAGTAAAGGAAATAGTAGTGAATCCTAGTTTCAGATTTCAGTTTTTGTTTTAATGAGCCATCATTTAAAAATGTATAACAGGGTTAAATTTCTCAGCCATCTATTGTTATTTTAGTCATAATACTATTATTTAAAATTGAGTGATACATTTTTGTTTAGAGTTCCATGTTAGTTTTTTATTTCAGTTAACAAATATTTTTATTTAGTTTTCATTAACAATGAAAATATTGTAACACTCATTAATAGATTAACATACTGATTCTGGTAGCAAATACAGTGGTGTGAAAAAGTGTTGGCCCCCTTCGTGATTTATAATTTTTTTACATGTTTGTCACACTTTAATATTTCAAATCATCAAACAAATTTAAATACTAGTCAAAGATAACACAAGTGAACACAAAATGCAGTTTTTAAATGAAGGTTTTTATTATTAAGGGAAAACAAAATCCCAAACTACATGGTCCTGTGTGAAAAAGTGTTTGCCCCCTAAACCTAATAACTGGTTGGGCCACCCTTAGCAGCAACAACTGCAATCAAGCGTTTGCGATAACTTGCAATGAGTCTGTTACAGTGCTGTGGAGGAATTTTGGTCCACTCATCTATGCAGAATTGTTGTAATTCAGCCAAATTGGAGGGTTTTCGAGCATGAACCGCATTTTTAAGGTCATGCCACAGCATCTCAATAGGATCCAGGTCAGGACTTTGAATAGGCCACTCCAAAGTCTCATTTTGTTTTTCTTCAGCCATTCAGAGGTGGACTTGCTGGTGTTTTGGATCATTGTTCTGCTGCAGAACCAAAGTTCGCTTCAGCTTGAGGTCACGAACAGATGGCCGGACATTCTCCTTCAGGATTTTTTGGTAAACAGCAGAATTCATGGTTCCATTTATCACAGCAAGTCTTCCAGGTCCTGAAGCAACAAAACAGCCCCAGACCATCACACAACCACCACCATATTTTACTGTTGGTAAGATGTTCTTTTCTGAAATGCAGTGTTACTTTTACACCAGAAGTAATGGGACACACACCTTCCAAAAGTTCAACTTCTGTCTCGTCAGTCCACAGAGTATTTTACAAACAGTCTTGGGGATCATCAAGATGTTTTATGGCAAAACTGAGACGAGCCTTTATGTTCTTTTCGCTCAGCAGCGGTTTTCGTCTTGGAACTCTGCAATGCAGACCATTTTTGCCCAGTCTCTATCTTATGGTGGAGTCATGAACACTGAACTTAACTGAGGCAAGTGAGGGCCTGCAGTTCTTTGGATGTTGTTGTGGGTTTTTTTGTGACCTCTTGGATGAGTCGTCGCTTTTCTCTTGGGTAATTTTGGTCGGCCGGCCACTCCTGGGAAGGTTCTCCACTGTTCCATGTTTTTGCCATTTGTGAATAATGGCTCTCACTGTGGTTCACTTGAGTCCCTGATAGAATGAATACTTTTTCATGTTTCAAATGTTTCTCTCGGCATGATGTCTAGCTTTTGCGGATCTTTTGATCTACTTCACTTTGTCAGGTAGGTCCTATTTAAGAGATTTATTGATTGCGAACATGTGTGGCAGTAATCAGGCCTGGGTGTTGCTAGAGAAATTGAACTCAGGTGTGAAAAAACACAGTTTTAAAGGGGGGGCAAACACTTCTTCACACAGGGCCATGTAGTTTTGGATTTTGTTTTCCCTTAATAAAAACCTTCATTTAAAAACTGCATGTTGTGTTTACTTGTGTTATCTTTGACTAATATTTACATTTGTTTGATGATCTGAAACATTAAAGTGTGACAAACATGCAAAAAAAATAAGAAATCAGGAAGGGGGCCAACACTTTTTCACACCACTGTATGTATACAGCTTTAATCGTTTTAATATTCAAAGATGAGTATAAGGACAAAAGAGGTAGAGATACACACCGGAAGTGGAAGCCCCACAGACTTCGGAGTGTATTGGGTGTAGAGATTCATGGGAAGTGGAACATAGACTGGCACTGGCACAGGCAGCACTATCACGGAAGGTCCATCTAGAGGACAAAAGGCAAGCATGACATTTATAACAAGTGCCTCCTCTCATTTTCACCTTTGTTATGTTCACGGTTAAGAGACACATGATGATGCATATGCCGACACATGGGAGTGTCAGCATACATAATGCCCAAAAGAAACATGTCTGCAACAGTGCTTCCTAGTACCTGTTTGTGTATTCATGTCGCAGACATTGGGTTTGCAAGATGTGCCTTTGTTCTGACTTAATGGTTTACAAAGCAAGGCTTTGTTCTTTAGGATTCGAGGTGCTGGCACAGAAGCCTTCGCACCGTCTGTCTGTGTGCTGGCCGCCTGACAACACAGAGAACGATTGATAATTGGTTGATTTTCATTCACATTTCAAAAGGAACTTCAGCTGGATTATTGATATTGTGAAAAACTCACATTTCCTGAACTTTTTGCTGTAGCAGCTGGAACAGAGGCTGAGGAAATAAAAAGGTAAACGTGAGCGATGAGTCACAGAAAATAGTTGATTCATTCCTCAGTTCGCCAAAAAAACTATTAAAGAAAAAAGCATTGACAACAGATGTCATAATTATGGCTGATAAAATTCAACAAGATGTTATCCAAATACACACACAAACATTTAAGTAATCACAATATTATAGTATGAACAAAATAAATATTCATTTTGAGATTTGCTAAAGATTCCATTTATTTATAGGTTCTAGTTAGTTTATTTATAGTTATTACATGACTACTAGACAATGGCAAAAGTAATACAAATGTAAAGAGAGAAATGAGCATGCACAGAATCCATTATAACTTTATAGTAGATATATCCAATAAAATCAATTTCTAAAATAATAATAATAAAGAAATAAATAAATAATATACATTCATACTTTAATAAAATAAATATAATAAATCTTCATAAAAAAATGGGATACACTGTAGGGTTGTGATGATAGACGATAGTATTGTGTATCGATGAGCCTGTTGCTGATGCCTTTGATGATAAGACTATTATCCATCAAAAATGGACTAGGCACCTATCTTTAGCGATGCAGCGTGGAGAGCTGCTATTGCTAATGGAATGCTTCATAAATGTGGCACAGCGCGCCTGGTAAAAAAAAACGAGCATTGAAAGAGTGGCCGCGATCAGCTCCGGTGGCTGTGTCAGAGCCATAAAGCGCCACAGACATGTGCAGTGCAAGAGATTTATTCATCATACAGTGTAGATGGTGATCACTGATTATAACGGGAGTGTTTTTAAAAGAGGATACTCGCACTAGATGATGCTCTTTGGTAATGTAAATGTTCTTTGCTCGCTTTCTGTAGCTGCTTTTTGAATAACTGAGGAAATGTAAAAGCATTATAATTAGTAACTTACTATGTATCTATTAATTTGCTATCATGTTAAATACAAATTCACTCATATTAAAAACATTAGGCTGCTTTTATCCTTATGCTGGAGTTGGTTCACTTTCCAGTAATGAAACTAAGTAAATAATTAAATAAATTAGCATGATAATATTGTGTATTGGCCACTTCACAGGCTGACGATAGGACGATATGACAATAGAGCATATCGCCCAACACTAATACAGTGTGCATCCCTCAATATACCGAGATAATTAAGAAGTAAAAAGAGGTTAGTCACCTTGCAGAACGCTGTTCCCCAAAACACCTGGTTGTCCATTGGACACACTTGAGAGTGACATAATACTGGCAATGACCGGTGTGGCCTCTTTAGTTACCAGTGGTGTGTGATTAACTGTAGTTTGAGGGCCTGGAGATGGGGCTGGGCTTGTCCCTGAGGAAAACAATCATCCAAAGATTAACAGTCATAAGATACAGAGACAAAAGGGACAAATATCCCCATAAATCTACAGGAAGACATACCTTGTGTGGACAAAGTCTTGTTTGCAGGTCTGACTGCCCCAGTGGTTCCCTGCAGACTGCAAAAGAACATCAAGCATTGCAAGCTGCAGAAATGCTTGATCTCACCCAGCCATTTCACAGTCTCCGTCATCTTCTTCTTAGCCTGCCTGCACATGGAGCACTTTATTTCCTGTCAAAAATATACTAGCTGTGAGTTGAAAGCCAAATCCACGGCATAAAGTCTTAAAAGTAACGCTGCAGCAAAAAACAGCCTCGCAAATGATTACCTTACGCATCAGTAAGGTGTGTTGTGATAAACATATGTTCCCACAGAACTCATGCTCTACGTTGTCAATAACTTCAGTCACCAGAGCCTGAGCGGATCCACTACAGTACAAGCAGTTGCGACAGTGTTTCTTCCCCCAGCGCTTGACCAGGTCATGCTTATACAGTAACTTGCATCCTGTACAGGGATGAACAAACAAGTAATTGTGATGTCATAACCCACAACTGGATCAAGACATGCATGTCTGAAGCAAAAAGAAGAACTACCAGCTAATAGTATCTTTATTTTGCTCTTAGTACTTACCCTCACTGCAGAAAGAGCGGTCAATCTTGTTTATCCTTTTCACCTCCTTGACAACTTTATCAATCTTACAGTATTCACAGCGAGCCATGACATTGTTGATCTGTTTAAACTCCTCAACACAACTATTATTGCAGAAAGCATACATTTTCCTCTGAAAGATCAGGAAAACAAGCAAACAGTTAGGTTTAGAGTCAACTGCTCATCGCTGACAAATACAAACTACTGTTTAGATTATTAAACTGTAAGAATGTTAATTATAAACTCTACAATACAAATATAAATGTGTGATATATCAGAAGTCCTATCAATTTTGCCCAAACTATTAGACCATGTTAAAGTTGTTGATACTGGTCTAATTAGTCAAATATGCTAATATATTTAAGAATCATAATTAATAAGTAACATCTCACTTTATTTCTAGCTGGTCTAGCGGTTAAACAAAAAATAAATAAGGAATAAAACTTATAATTTTCTTCATTTTTTTAACATTACAGATTTATTCTTACTTTTTCTTTTAATTTGGTAACCAGCTTCACAAAATGTAGACTGCTATCTAATAAATGGCCAATATATAAGTATATTGGCTTTAAAATAATGATCGTCGGTATCGGATTATTGATAAGAGTACCTTGAACTCTAGCAGCTCTGGTCTGTGGAAGAATGAGTTCAAACACTGAGAGCAGGGGATCTTGGTGATTGTCTGCGCTGGACCACTGGAAGTACTGGTCTTCGCTGATGAGCTGGACTCTGAGGGAGCAGGTTTGGGGCCACGATGTTTTGGGGTAGGTGTGTTGTTGCTTGTAGAGGTTACAGTATTTATTGGCATGACAGGTTTCATCTTACTGAAGGACTCCTGAAGTAAAAAAAAAAAAACAAATATTCAAATAGCTCTACTTCTGTGAATGACATATCTTGAAAGGGCAAATCGGATGCCCATTTTCCACAAGTTGGTATGATTTTTTAGGGTCTTCATGAAATATCTGCAACATACTTTGGTTAAAATTCCTCAATGGTCATGTAAAGCAACACCCTTTTACCTCGTCAAACAGCTCTGTTTACAGCAACCGTTTCAGTGCATGTCTCTTTAAGTGATAATGAGCTGCTGCTCACCCGCCCCTCTCTTCTCTGCTAATGCCAGTGTTCTGACGATTTGTGCTACTGCCCATTAAAAAGATAGGTAGCACAAATCGAAAGCGAAAAATGCTACCTATCAGATTCTGCTACCAGCATCTTGTTCATGTGGTTTGAGGCTTTTTTTTTTTTTTAAATGTCCATACCTACCTTTACTCTAAACTTACCCTTAAAACAATGCAAATATATTTTTGGTAGCAAAATCTGATAGGTAGCATGTTTCGTCAGTACACCGGCACTCGCCATTCCTAACACAAAAGCTGTGTTCGACTTGAAGCAGTGCTGTTTCCCAAAACCATCGTTAGCTAACTATGGTCATTAGTTCCATTTAACTCTATTGTTTTTTTTTGTTTTTTTTTAATCTCTTTATTTACATTTTCTTAAAACAACACACACAATGTCACAAAATAGCTACTACACAGGAAAAATACAACATCGAGCACCCTTAGCTGTAACACTGTATAATAGTGACTTTGAACAAAGAACATTAAAGCTTTATATTATAACCTGCAACCATAGTTGCTTTTGGGAAACGCACATCATACCGATCGCGTGTATGACAAAAGACCGTGAGAGCAGACAGCTCTCGCAGTATTTAGATGTCATACACCGATCGGTCTGCTTTAAGTCAAACACACTTTTAAATATATTAATAGGAAAGGCGATTTGCAAATAATCATAAAACAATCTAAACTGTAGGTGAGTTTCCATTACAGATTTGCTCAACTTTGGCGATATAGTGTTATAAATGTCGATAAAAGTACTACGAATGACAGCATTCCATGAAACCGTGGTTCGGCGACAAAAACGTAATTTTTTCCTTCTTGCGATAAAGTCATCCGGCAACGGATTTTGGTGGATTTGGCTATATTTAAAGCTTTAGGCCATAATTTTTGCCTTGTCGCCCTCCTCTGCTTGAAAACCTGCAATTGCAGCTCTTTGTGGAATTATCTTCCTTGCCTGGGATGCGCACGGGACGGCACGGGCTCCAGGAACAGTGAATCTAATGTTTTGAAGAGTATGTATGGCAGTCAGTCACCGCACCAGTGTGGATATTTACTGTACTTCACAATCACAGATTCTAGCCTACATCTTGAATTGTAGTGAGGCATTCGATTTTTACTGTAATATCTAAACAAGTAACAAGTCTGCCACTTTTGTTCTGACCAACTGATGAAAAAAGCATTACAATAAATCGCGCTGTCAATGGTGATTAAATCTAACGATCGCTTAGTTTATATCACATCAAACCATGCAAATTATTACTAGTTATACTTTCTCAAATTATTAATGTTAACAACATCAGCATTGCGTGACTATATGAGTATAGTGTGTATTAACGTGTAGATTTCAATTTCTGCACAGTAATCTGCTACTGATAAATCGCCTATCGCAATTTTCATATTCAAGGAATTTTTAACCAAAAAGCCAATTATCTTCCATCGAAAACTGGTTGTCTATTAAAAATAACAAATCTTGTGTATCCCAGGCTATCTGTAATACAGAAAGCACATTTTTTAAACTGCAATTATTTAATTTGATTCACATATTTTCATAAACAATCCTTTTCTGGCATTTAACAATCCGCAATCAAAAGTATACATTAATTATTATAGCTGCTTTGGAGAAAAGGTATAAACGATCGCACCGAAGATCCTCACATGCGATAGCCTAGTAGCCGGGACAACAAGACGTGCTTTAATGATGCGGCAGCATGCTCGAATTTACCACGAAAACCTACCCGTACTACTCAAATTAGAAAACACTATTATAAACTAACCGTTGTGAATCGGGCTAAAGCAAGGCGATAGTTTTGAACACTGGATGGTTATGTACTTGCTCAAAAATTGATTTTGGATCATTTTAACCAAAAAGAAATTACGGACTGCAGCTTTAATCGAAGGAGGCATATGTGCGCATCTTTAAAGGGGTCATATGATGTGATTTTTTTTAAATTTTTCCTTTCTCTTTGAAGTATTACAAGCTCTTGGTGCATAAAGAAGATCTGTAAAGTTGCAAAGGATAAAGTCTCAAATCCAAAGAGATATCTCTTTATAAAAGTTCAGAGTCAGCCAAACCCACCTAAAACTGCTCGTTCTAACACGCACCCACATATCTACATCACTATGTAGGAAGATTTGCATAACACCGCCCAAATGTTACCAAGAAAGAAGGCCATAAACTTATTCTCACTGTAGTATGTGCTGCCGCCACTGTTGGAGACGGTGTGTTTCGTTGTGAAAAAATTTTTTTGTTTGGCCTTCCAAAAAAGGACAATATCTGCTTCGTCATGCCTGGAGCTTATCTGTGCTGGTTGTTGAGGAAATACAACAACTTTGCGCTGTTGAACGCCGGATCGGCTTTCACCGTGGACAAAGCAGAGTCCAGCCCGGGGTCGCCACATGTGGTTGCCGCAAGCCAGCCGGCCGCTCCTTGGTCGAATACGCTGGCTGCGCCGTTCTCAAGCCCGCCCGCCACCACTCACTCTAGCCCGCCATGCGTTTCATTGTGAAAGCAAAACTACTTTTTTAGCGTTGTCCATGCCAAAAAAAAGACAGTAAGTCATTATAATCCGTAAATTATGTCCCCACTGGATGCAACAAATGCCTCGTTGATAATGGGTTTTAATGTTTTTGTCTCATCGTTCCGGCCGGGACACGGCATCACAGTATGGGAAGGGTTGTAAACATTTCTGTCACACGCTTGAGGTATGCGGCCAATCACAACGCACTAGATAGCTGGCAAATCACAGCACACCTTGCTTTTCAGACCGAGGAGCTTTGTAAAAATCAACGCGTTTCAGAAAGGGCGGGGCATAGAGGAGAAACAATAAGGAACAGTATGTGGAAAATAATGTGTTTTACTTAAACCGCATAAACACATTCACCAACATAAGTTCTTTGTAGCAACATCAAGGACCCCTTTAAAGGGATTGGGAAGGGTAAGCCATTTGTAGGGAGTTCCAAAACGAAAGTGAACAACCTGAAGCCCTTCACGAAAGGCCCTTCCAGAAGGGACGGTTAGTGAAGGGAACATGCGATGGTCACTTCATGGAAGTGATTTCCGTTTGTGATCATGTGATCTTCGGTTAGGAGATTTTGTGATGCTTTTTAAAGCAAAGTTGTGTTTGATTTCGAGTTCACATACAAACATATATAGAATAGGCTAATTCAGTTTGTCTATTTTAATGTAAGACAACATTTTTCATCAGTGATAGAATTTAAGATGGTAGTGTAAGCAAGTTTAGTTTTAAAACGTTTAATAGTAAATAAGACACTATTAGACAATATTTGAATAAAGTAATAATAATAAATATTTATTTGCAACTGATGGAGTACTGAATGCTGCAGAGACGCGCAGCGTTTTCAAGGTAACATTTGGTCAGTCATTCACTTCACCAAGGGAGTTCAAAACTCTTATATGGGACAGTAATGCCCTAAACCCTTCAAAGAACTCACTTCAAGGGCTCTTCCCTTTGAAGGGAGTAGGGCATAGGAACGCTCACATCTGTTTTGGAATTCACCCATTGTCCCGGCTACTAGGCTATCGCATGTGAGGATCCTGCAGGTGGCCGATCGTTTATAGCCTTTTCTCACAGCAGCTGGAATAATTAAATGTATCATTTTGATGGCGGATTGTAATCCAGAAAGGATTATGCGTTTATGGAACACATGTAAATTAATTTAAATTATATTCCAGTTTTAAATGTACTTCTGTAGTAGCTAGACTAGACAACCAGTTCGAAGGGAACATAATTGGCTTTTTGGGTTAAAATAATTTCTTAATATGAAATTCGAGTGGTATGACAATTAGACATTAGACTGTACAGAAATTGAAATCTAAACGCTAATACACACTACTCATAGTCACGCAATGCTGATGTTGTTAACATTAACAATTTGAGAATAAAGTATAACAATAATAATAATTTGCACGGTTTGATGTGATATGAGCTAACCGATCTTTAGATTAAATCACCATTGGTAGCGCGATTTATTGCTTTTTTCCTCAGTTGATCAGAACAAAAGTGGCAGTTGGGACTGTTACAGAGGGGACGACAATATCCGGTGAAAATTTTTATTTGGGTCATATATTCCAAGATGTAGTCTAGAATCTGTGATTCTGAAGTACAGTAAATATCCACACGGGTGCGGTGACTGATTGCCACACATACTACTCAAAACATTAGATTCATCCACGCTGGAGCACAACCCCACGCATGGAAGATAATTCCACACACAGCTGCAATTGCAGGTTTTCAAACAGAGACGGCAACAAAGAGGCAAAACTTACGGACAGCAGCTTTAAATTCGTGATTTCAAATTATGCTACGCTTCATGCATTCATATCATATTCATGTCATTTTCACTGTGCTCATGTAAAATGAGTGTTACCTTGGCTTTATTTGGAAAAAAAATATGATTCCCAATGCACACAAAATTCCCAGAATAATGAGTGCCCTGTTGGTTACAGTGTTTACGTCCTTTTTTTATTATTTTTTTATTAAATATTTATTTATTTGTGAAAAACTTTGTCATCTAAAGTATGTGTTAAACTGATTTTTTAATGCATTTTCAAATTATTTCAAATTTCTTAAACATTAATTAAAATAATTAAAATTATATCGGCTTTACATCGGCCACCCTGCTTTCCAAGATATCGGCATCGGCCTTCCGCGGTCAAAAAAAAAAACTACCCCCCCGGTGACCACTATACAAACAACTTGGATTGCTCAGTTAGCCCCTCACTGCAGAACACAAGATCCAGGGGCGTGGTTGGATCCACATCTAGGGGGTGGAGAGCTTGGTAGTTTAGGGGTGGAGATGGGTGGGTTTAGGGATCGGGGGTGGAGACAGGTAGGTTAGGTATATGTAAGGTGGGAGGAGTAGGATATGGATCCAACCTCACCCCTGGATCTTGTGTTCTGCAGCGAGGACCATCTCGGCTTGCTTACCCGACATTCGTGCGTTCCAAATGGGATATATATCGCAATACGAAGGGCACGTTCGGGTGAAAAAAAATGCCGCCATATGAAAGGTCGTTACAAACCGAAAATGACAAAACTGGACCACTTCAAAGGGGACCCTTCGGAAGGAAGGATTTCAAAAGTTACACAACTGCAGGAAACTTTGGGTTCCTAGGATCCTTAACATGATGACGGCGCCTATGTGTGGGCACGTGATGATGACGCAGAGTGGCACTTCAAGAAACAGTTGTTTGGTACCCTACACCTTTCAACCCTTCGAAGCTCTCACTCCGAAGAGTAAACCCTTTGAAGGGTTTAGGGCATAGGGATGAGCCCTTCCGAATGGAATGCAGGGATTGTTGTCACTACAGCTGCACGAGCCCAGAGAAAATGGCAGGCAGCGTACAACTGGCTGGGGGCGGGAATATGCTAATGCAGGACAGTCTGTCAGCGGTCGTGGGCGGGTCATTCAGAAATTCAAAACGGCATGGTCATTAAGACTATTTAAGGTTTTTGAGAATTTAAAAAAATAAAAAATAAAAAAAAGTGATTGGATTTTTATCATTATAGGGTGGTTGTCACACTTAATACATTTATATGCAAACACCATGTAAAAGTGAATTTTACATCCGATGTCCCCTTCGAAATAGAGAGCAGTAAACTAGTGTCAATGAACTCTACCTGATATGATACTACGCATGAAAAGGAGCAGAAGTTTTGGATGGTTCCGTCAGACATGGCTAGATGGTACTGAGGCGTTAGTTTAAGCTTGCAGCTGTTGCATTCCACTGGAGCACCTTGAATGCATGCAAACAAAAAGGACATTTGAGCATACTTCAAAAAGAGAATATCATTAAGAAAGCAGAATCTTAGTAAACAGCTGGTTATGTTACCTGAAGAACTGACAGTCTGAACTTTATTCGCTGTGACACAGCAAGTTGAACAGAAAAGTTCCCGGACACCCTCCGTGTTTGGACTGTCCACCATTTCTGCAACCGGGCGCATGGTATGACAAATTTTGCAGCCGACAGGTTTCAAACTTTTCTACAAAGAAAGATTAATTTATTTGATAAACTTTCAACAAATTATTGGACTATTATTTAGTTATTCATTTGCCATTACCTTTTTGAAGGCTACAAGGCAGTTTTGTTTGCAGAACTTCATAACACTGCCCTCTATCTGCAGACACGGACACTGACTGTCTGTGCCATAGCAATATCCTCCACAGTTCACACAGCTGTTCATGTTCAGATTATTGGAGGAACGGAACTGGTTGAAGCAGATGTTGCTGCACAGCTTATGGATGGAGCCCATTAAGTTCACTTCGTGAGTGTAAGTCTATGAGAAATACAATTGCAACATGCAACATTTTAGATCTTTTGAAGATTTTATTTCTATAATCGACCTTATAGGCAGGTAGAACTGTCACAGACAAATAAAGCAACTAAAACAAAGATATGTTCAGAATAATAGTGTTTTCTACAGAACTATAAAGTAAAAATGTAAATGAATCACAAGAACATCCAGTCAGTTATGAAACTGAATATTTTTTCTAAATCTACACTCCATAAAATTGAAAGACTGCAAAAAAGAGATTTGTAAGAACTTAAGCAGCGTTGATAAGATTGGTTTCTTGAGCACCAAATCAGCTAATTTAATGATATATATAAAAGACATGGGGTAATAAAACCGTAGTTTTGATTACTGGATTTCATAGACCAGAGCCTTTGTTACAACATGTTGTGAAAATCATTTTGTCCTTTCATTCACATAAAACAAAACATTGATATAACTTGTGCGAGACTTCCCCCCCCACTGTTTTGACATTCACATCAGGTGGGTAAAGACCTATCAATGTGGGATGCGACTGTGAGGGAACCAAAAGAGATTACATAAAGAATGTTTTTGTTTGCAGTTTATTTACAACAGCGTACAATATAATACAGACAGAAAGACAGATCAAATAAAAGAAAGACATAAGGGTCCAAACCAAAAGCACACAGTCACAGAGATTTGTGCCATTCCTGGAAACAATTTCTCGTCAGCTGAAGACACAAGTGCACGTCGCACGCCTGGCATTTCCAAGGAGTTTGCTTCTTCTTTCCATGCGCTGCTTTGCAGTGCACACAGATTCGCCGACCACTAGAGGCAACTTTCCTGGTATCGGTGCTGAGTGGAGCTCCTGGAACGGGCACATGGTCACTGCTGGCCCGTTTCTGTGGGATTTTCGGTGACACGCCACAAAGCTCTGCAATTAGCTGCTCCATAAACTCCTTGTGGGTCATGTTGCCGTATAACTCCTTGTGAATTGTGTAAGAGTTGGTGGCAGCAATGTCCAAGAAGTGTAAGAAGATCTTTCTGTACCACTTCAATGTTTTGTGCTGTGCGGTGTAGTATTGCAACAGCTGATCGGACAGGTCAACGCCCCCCATGTATTGGTTGTACGCAGTAACAGGTGCAGGACAGGGGAATGTCTTTAAGCTCCATGTATCTTGCGCTTTCACTCTCCTCTGCACGGTGTCTCCTGTGTAGGCAGGATGGATAGTGGAACACACAGACACCTCTCGTGTGTCCATCCACTTCACAAACACAAGCGGACCATTTCGAATCCATCTAATGGATCCCCTGGGGGAATTTTTAGTAAGTGAATTAGGTGCATTTTGTGGGCTGTTCTTCCTGTAGTCTCTGTAAGTCCCACAAGCGCCATACTTCATCCCTAACATGTCTGTTAGGAGCTTTGGACTTGTGTAGAAATTGTCCATGTACACGTGGTACCCAGATCCCAAAACTTTTCTGTCCAAGAGAGACATCACCGTATCATACGGCAGTCCATTGCCCGTGGCAGTGTTGTTCTTTCCGGTGTACAAAGAAAAGTCAAGAGTGTATCCGTTCGAAGAGTCCGCGAGGACAAACAGCTTGAAGCCCCACTTGGTTGGCTTGGCTTTCATGTACTGTGTCATGCCTGAGTTGGCTTTGCATGCCACCATTCTTTCATCCACAGCTAAATTTCGTCTAGGATGATAAATGGTTTTGCACGCAAGACGGATCGTGTCCATGAGGGGTTTGACCCTGAAAAGCCGGTCATATTCATTTGTGCCCTTCTTTTTGTCATTCTCCTTGTCCTCAGCTGGGTGACTCATGTGCATATTCCACGAAATGGTGCGGTATCTGTCCCTTGACATGATTGTGGCGGGAAAAGGCACAGAGAAAAGACTGCCTTGCCGCCAGTAGTCTTTGATGGAGATCAACTTCACCATGCCCATGTAGAATATGAGTCCAAAGTAGCGGTACATTTCACTGACGCTGACATCTGTCCACTTGTATTTGCGACCCCTTGCAAGTGACCTGGCGGCCTGGGCATTTGTGTTGTAGCATAGAGTTGAGACAGCATTTTCAGTGAAAAAGAGCTTGAAGAGACCGAGGGGAGTGTACGAGTCAGTTGGCCACAACTGTGGTCCGGGTTCTCGTGCGGGCACGAATCTCAGAGTCTGTGGGACCAAGTCAACTTCAGTCTCTGCTTTCCACGTCAGAGCAGGCTGCTTGCTTGTCCTGGCCTTCTTTGCAACAGGCATCTGGTCAATGTCATTCTCCTCATTTCTGTTAAGAAAAAAAACAAAAAACAACAACAACTGTGAGCATGATGACAACAGGATCAAAGCTATTTTTTTTAACATTACTAATTGCTAATACGGCACACACATAGCAAAACACATGCACGTTTATAGCACACTACAATCATTTATGCCTGATCAGATATTTGCAAACAAGATAAAATAAGCCAACTAGGGTAAATATCACATTTCTATCAATATACACTACATTTCAAAAATGTGGGGTTTCTTATGCTCACCAAGGCTGCATTTATTCAAACAAAACTACTGTGAAAACAGTAATATTGTGAATTTTCGATTTCAATTTTTTTTTAATGTAATTTACTTCTGTGATGGTAGAGTTGAATTTTAAGCAGACATTACTCTAGATTTCAGTGTCACTTGATCCTTCAGAAACCGTTCTAATACTTGTTTGGTACTCATACAAAGACACACTTTATGCTCGAGAGTCCTTGCACAGTGATAAAATTATGATCGATGAATACAAAGTTCAAAAAAGAAAGCATTATTGAAGGGACATATTTTATAAAATTTCTTCACTGCCAATTTAGATCAATTTAATGAATCTTTTATTAATAAAAGTATTCGATTAAAAAAATAAAATCTAAAGCTCACTGATCCCAAACCTTTGAACAGTAGTGTATTATACAGCATAAAAACATTTAGATGCAACGACAAGTTGTATTATGACCTATCCAATACCCAGGACAAACACATTTTACTCAAAATATAAACTATTAAAATCAACATTAAAACATGATAACGAAGTATGAATGACTTACTCATCAGAAAGGGCGTCCTCTGCTGGATCAAGGCGCTCTTCAAAATGCGACCATTCTTCATCCTGCTCCTCTTCTGAGGAAAAGGTGAATTCTTCCTCGCTGTCCAGGACCGTCTCAAGAGTTTCCTCACACGTGCAGTGTGCCATCTTCCAAAAGCGATGAAAAGTGAATGAATCGGATGAAGCTAGAAGCTATTTTTATCACATTGATAGGGGAGCTTTAACCATGCGTGTATGCAACCGTATGAATAGCGCGCTCTGCGGGTAGGGATGAGGCACAAAAACGGTACCTAACCAAACATTAATCGTTCGCGTAAATCATTCGTATGCATAAATAAAGCGGGAATACAGCGAATTGGACGAGTTTCGTTATCGTTCTGTCTGTACATCGCGCTGTTCTTATTGACATCTATGGATTCGCAGCGTAATCTATTGTGTAGTTGCCTTCCTCACCGTCGCTTGACTGACAGCGGCAGCTCTCTCCTCACACACACGCAGAGGAAGAGAAAGTGAGTCTTATAAACCACGTAGTACTGGCGCGCTAAATGTTAATGGTACTCTTACTTTGTTCCCTATCAAAATGACTTCGATCGTTTATTATTTAGGCCGTTCGCATCATTCGGCAGACGGAGGATAAGCAGCAAGCGGTAATCCCATTGGCTAGCGCTCACCTCTCCGGCTCCGCCAATCAGCTCTGGCGAACGCAGACAATGTGATTAATATTCATGAGCCAGACCTCAGAGCGACAGACAATGAGCTACAACCACTGATCAATAAATATTCTCCATTATAGATCAGTGGCTACAACACACAACCTACCTGAGGAAAGATGCGAGCAAAAGTCGTTTTTTTGCAAGTAAAAACAGATGAAAATATTTTACCTTTGCATGCTTTTATTAGTGGTATTAGTTTTTTCCCCCCACAGAAACAATGAAGCACCACCACCAAGCTCATTTTAATATGAATGCAAACTTATATATTTGCATTCATACATACTTGCCACGTTTTAGTTAATTATTCAAACTTCTATCAAAAAATGCTTGCATTTAATTTAGTTATGCTTTCAAAAAATATCAAAAGAATAGTAATTGAGATTGCTTTTTAGATCATTCCCGAGTCACTACAAAGCAGAGCTATTTGGTTTGGATAAGTAACAACAAAATATATTCCTCATGATGCACAAGTTATTGATATATAACACACACACACATACATACCACACATATACGTGCATCTCAAAAGATTAGAATACCGTGAATAAAAGTGAAACTTTCATATATTCTAGATTCAATACATGTAAAGTAAAACATTTCAAAAGTTTTATTTTTATTTTGATTAGAGCTTACAGCTCATGAAAAGTCAAAAATCCAGTATCTAATTACAATATTTCTAAGATCAATAAAAAAAAAAAAGGATTTGCAAGTTCTTTAAAGTATGAAATACTTTCTCAATACTTGGTCTGGGGTCCTTTAGCACAAATGACAGCATCAGTGAGGTGTGGCATGGAAGCGATCAGCCTGTGGCACTGTTTCTCATCTTTCTCTTAAAAATATCCCATAGACTCCATATGGGGTTCAGGTCAGGCATGCTGGCTGGCCAATCAAGCACAGTGATATCATGGTCAGTAAACCACTTGGAAGTAGTTTTGGCACTGTGTGGATGGGTGCTAATTCCTGCTGGAAAAGGAAATCAGCATCTCCATAAAGCTTGTCAGCAGATGGAAGCATAAAATGCTCCAAAATCTCCTGGTAGACGGCAGCATTGATTTTGGACTTGATAAAACACAATGGACCAACACCAACAGACGTCACGGCATCCCAACTTCGGAAACTTTACACTGGACTTCAAGCAGCTTGGATTCTGTGCCTCTCCAGTCTTCCTCCAGACCTTGATTTCCAAATGAAATGCAATTTTACTTTTATCTGAAAAGAGGACTTTGGACCACTGAGCAACAGTCCAGTTCTTTTTCTCCTTAGCCCAGGTAAGATGCTTCTGACGTTGTTTCAGAAGTGGCTTGGTAGCCCTTTTCCTGAAGACGTCAGAGCGTGGTGACTCTTGATGCACTGACTCCAGCTTCAGTTCACTCCTTGTGAAGCTCTCCCAAGTGATCAGCTTTGTTTGACAGTATTCTCAAGCTTGCGGTCATCACTGTTGCTTGTGCACCTTTTCCTACCCATTTTCTTCCTTCCAGTCAACTTTGCATTTACTATGCTTTGATACAGCACTCTGTTTCAGTAATGACCTTCTGTGACTTACCTTCTTTGTGGAGGGTGTCAATGATTGTCTTCTGGACAAACTGTTAGATCAGCAGTCTTCCCCATTATTGTGGTTTCAAAGAAAAAGAGATACCCGGAATTTATACTGTAGGGATGGTCATTTAATGAAACTCAAAATATTCTAATATTTTAAGATACTGGATTTTTGACTTCATGAGCTGCAAGCTCTAATCATAAAAATTAAAACAAAAAAAAAACTTTTGAAATATTTTACTTTACATCTAATGAATCTAGAATATATGAACAAAAAAATAACTTTTCCCTGATATTCAAAGTTTTTTTTAGATGACCTGTATATACACATACATATATTATAGGATGGCGGGAAGCACACATTGACTGTTTTCTGCATTACACAAAATTGTTATTTTGAGTGGCCACAAATGAAGCAGACCAATTTACAGTTTTGAATGATCTTAAATTATATTTGCTAACATAAATACCAAGAGTACCTTAATTCAATAAAAAAAAAAAAAAATTAGACTTGTCCAGGGCTCTACAGTGCGAGCATTTGCGACTGAAAACTACTGCGTAAATATGAAAAAATATTTAGGAGCACCTGTGAGACTGACCCGATCAGCATATTTGTGTTTACTCAGAGGGAGCTTCAAAGGTTCTAGCGTACTTGCTTGTTTCTGCAGCGGTTGAGTAATGTATCACAGACGTATCCTATCATTATAACAACCAAAGTGTAGACAGGGTGAAAATAAGAGATTCATTGTGCAGTGTAGTGAGCTTCGTCGATTATATGGAGTTTTGTGAGATCGGATCAACTAAGATGGAGTGACAGCTTTAAGGAGTATAGGAGTTTGCAAATGGGATATTGTTTACTAAAACCGTCATTAAACAAGACGTTAATATTAGTGACTTATATTGCTGATAAACCCAATGCCTATTTGCTCTATTTCATCAACGGAAAATAGTTTATTTTTTGATTTTTTTTTGTTTTTTTTTTTTTTTTTTTAAGTAAACAGATGAGCCGCTGCGCACGCATTCAAACACAGCGGTGACTCGTTTTTTATGAATGAACTGCGTTTTACAACGAATCTAGGAGTCAATGATTCAATTACCCATCAAAAGAAAGTCGTACTCGTTCCTGAATATTAGCCTGTTCGAAAGAATCAATTGAAGAAAATGAGTCAGTGATAAAAATCAGGGACTTGACGTACGCTGGGCAGTTTATTTAATTTTAAGCATTCTGTTCTGTTATTGAAATAATTTCTATATTCAAAATGTATATTATAAACATAACCTTCAACAGGATTTAGAATTTAATGGCACTCAGGCGACACTCTGGCGCCTCATTAAATTTCTGAAAATACACCTACAAGCCACTTGTGTTCTTCTGTGCCAACTCTGTAGCAAAGATTTATTTCTTAAATACTGATTTCATATGATTGGTAACTTATTCTTATTATACTTCTTATTCTACTTGTTTTTATTCTGTTGTTTTAATTAGAAACGTTAAAAATATATTTATATATATATTTTTTTATTATTACAAATCGCGACATAGCTTTTAATAAAGTTCGAAAAATGCCATTACAAAGGTAAAAAACTAAATTCCACTGTAAATCACTTTGAGTCAAATATCACCTTGTAATGGGAAGGTTAATTTTTTTATCAGAATTTTTGATTACTGATTAGAAGGTGCTCCTAAATTTTTGACCGTGCTCCTAAATGTTTTAAATTAGGAGCACAAGCGCTCCTAAAAAGAAAAGTATGCGTAGAGCCCTGTTGTCAAACTTAAATGCTCTTTTGTTGGTTTTGAATGCTTCTATTGTCCTCATTTGTAAGTCGTTTTGGATAAAAGCGTCTGCCAAATGACTAAATGTAAAAAGGTAGTTGTCATGGGGTAGTTGTCATAATCGCCTCAAGGGGATTAAATACACTAAACAGTGCTTGCTTCATTTAAAGTCAAACGTAACTGAAATTTAAGACCTGCGATTCAACGAGTGAGTCAGATGTTACCCGATGTGTAACCGCTCTAACAGCTTCAATGAGCAAAAAAAAAAATCTTGACTGGATCAAGTAACTAAACTATTTTAGTGCAATTTATTATGGGAACTCAAAATACTTATTTCAGTTATACGTTTGTTTTTGAGTACATCCAGAAATATAATGCAAAAGGAAGATGTGTCACAGTGTGTTTTTCACAGTACCCAGATCACCTAAATTTAAGGCTTGTTCACACCAAAATGTTTGGCACTAATATTCAGTGCATCCACTTGTGACAGAAGGAAGGAAGTAAAATGTCTGGGAGGGAATGAGACAGTATCTCACAGAAGTGAGTACACCCCTCACATTTTTGTAAATATTTTATTATATCTTTTCATGTGACAACACCGAAGAAATGACACTTTGCTACAATGTAAAGTAGTGAGTGTACAGCTTGTTATAACAGTGTAAATTTGCTGTCCCCACAAAATAACTCAACACACAGCCATTAAACCATTAAACCTGTCTAAACCGCTGGCCACAAAAGTGAGTACACCCCTAAGTGAAAATGTCCAAAGTGTCAATATTTTGTGCCCACCATTATTTTCCAGCACTGCCTTAACCCTCTTCGGCATTGAGTTCACCAGAGCTTCACAGGTTGGCACTGGAGTCCTCTTCCACTCGACATCATGGAGCTGGTGGATGTTAAGAGACCTTGCGCTCCTCCACCTTCCATTTGAGGATGCCCATGCTTGGCCAATCCATCACCTTTACCCTCAGCTTCTTTAGCAAGGCAGTGGTTGTCTTGGAGGTCGCTATCATGTTGGAATACTGCCCTGCAGCCCAGTCTCTGAAGGGAGGGGATCATGCTCTGCTTCAGTATGTCACAGTACATGTTGGCATTCATGGTTCCCTCAATGAACCGAAGCTCCCCAGTGCCGGCATCACTCATGCAGCCCCAGACCATGACACTCTCACCACTATGCTTGACTGTAGGCAAGACACATTTGTCTTTGTACTCCTAACCTGGTTGCCGCCACACACGCTTGAAACCATCTGAACCAAATAAGTTTATCTGGGTCTCATCAGACCACAGGACATGGTTCCAGTAAATCCATGTCCTTACTCTGCTTGTCTTCAGCAAACTGTTTGCAGGGCTTTCTTGTGCATCATCTTTAGAAAAGACTTCCTTCTGGGACGACAGCCATCCAGACCAATCTGATGCTGTGTGCGGCGTATGGTCTGAGGACTGACAGGCTGACCCCCCACCCCTTAAAACTCTGCAGCAATGCTGGCAGCACTCAAACGTCTATTTCCCAAACACGACCTCTGGACATGACGCCGAGCACGTGCACTCATTTCTTTGGTCGACCATGGCGAGGCCTGTTCTGAGTGGAAACTGTCCTGTTAAACTGCTGTATGGTCTAGGCCACCGTGCTGCAGCTCAGTTTCAAGGTCTTGGCAATCTTCTTATAGCCTAAGCCATCTTTATGTAGAGCAACGATTATATTTTCAGATCCTCGAGAGTTCTTTCCCATGAGGTGCCATGTTGAACTTCCAGGGACCAGTATGAGAGAGTGAGAGCGATAGCACCAAATTTAACACACCTGCTCCCCATTCATACCTGAGACCTTGTAACACAAATGAGTCACATGACACCGGGGAGAGAAAATGGCTAATTGGGCCCAATTTGGACTTTCACTTAAGGTTGTACTCACTTTTGTGGCCAGCGGTTTAGACATAATGGCTGTGTGTTGAGTTATTTTGAGGGGGACAGCAAATTTACACTGTTATACAATCTGTACACTCACTACTTTACATTGTAGCAAAGTGTCATTTCTTCAGTGTTGTCACATGAAAAGATATAATAAAATATTTACAAAAATGTGAGGGGTGTACTCACTTCTGTGAGATACTATATGTATAAGTAGATAAAAGCACTACGAGCAGTGAAAGTGCTGCCATTGTCATGGTATGCATATGCACAAGTACATGAAAGCATTACAAGGGCATGCAAATATTTGTATCACTTTGAACAAAATAAACAGTTTATCAAACAAGTCAGGCTTATTTCAGTTAGTCTGACTTATTGAACCAAATCAACTGAAAATAAGTCAGACTAACTGAAATAAACCTGGCTTATTTGGTAAACCTGTTTTATGAAAAATGAATCCAAATTAAAATGTTTACATTTGTGTTGTTGTGAACAGGCCTTTAGGGGCAAAACATGATTTATTTTACGGGCCGCATTCTCAGTAGCGGCCATCCAGTGAAGGACACACCTGCACAGATAGAGATGGCCACTTACCATTCCTATCTTATGACAAACACTGCACTTGAAGCTTAAAGCGCTGAGGCATTTCTGACTGCAGAACTCCTTCACAGTCCCTGACATGTCCACCGGGGCATTGATCACATCCTTCAGGTCAAGAATGTCTCTGCAGGGGAAGAGGCATTTGCATCCTTAAAGGGTATGTTAAACACCATTGCTGTATTTAAATTTGTATTATATATTATTCTTTGCATTTTTTAAATAAAGGAGTACGTTATTATAATATGGTTAGGTCTTGGGGTGGTAAGTTAAGTTCATATTTACAAACGTTATTTAAATACAATACAATGTAATGCACCTAGTATGATCATTTTAAAAGTTACATTTTAGAAAAAAATGAAAACAAGACTTTTAGGCATACTTGTGGCAGTGGTGACATTGTTTCTTCTGAGGTATCTTGACCACCACATTAGAGGTGGTGCAGAGACACTGAGGTGAACAGTAGAGTTTAGGACAGCCTTTACGCTGGAAAGCCGTCTGTCCCTTTAAAAGGACTTTGTTACATCCTGTGCAGACCACACCAATTGGATTGGCAGGGGCCAGAGAATGAAGGGATAGTGTAGGGACTGGTGCCACCTTTGCTGGAGCAGCTGCTGGAACTGCAGTCACAAGAAGAAAAATTTAGAAGAAATAACAAGAAACTTAAATTAAATTGAACCATTTATCATCACATCTATTCACTCATATAGTAAATGGTAAAAGAACATCATAATATATTTTCAGGGCTCGTACCAATGGATGTGGTATTTCCTCCTACAGAGAAAACTGCGCTGATCTTGATCGAATCAGGTGTCTGGTTGAACTCCTGAAAACACGAACACAATGAAAAAAAATAAAAAAAACAAGTTTCCATGAAACATTTTATGAAATATTATACCTTACTTAATGGTACCCCTGATTTAACCTGAAGTAATGTAAATTTAGCTCTTGTTTTCATTGCTTGTCACATGGTTTGGCTTCTTGCAGTCATTTCATTCATCTAATTGACTATTTTGCATTTGAAATACCATTTTGGGTTCCTTTTCCAGCTTTTTTGCAAGATTGCATTAAATTGATCAAAAGTGACGGTAAAGGCATAACAAAACATTCTTTTCTTTTGAACATCGTATTCAAAGAATCTTGTAAAAAAAAATTATGGTTTTCACAAAAAAATATTACGTTTTCAACACTGATTGATCAATCACATGAGCAGCAAATGTTAGATGAATGATTTGATTTTGTGTAGGTATGTGACATTGAAGTTGCTGAAAATTCGGCCTTGCCATCACAGGAGTAATTACATTTTAAAATATTAAAATAGAAAACATAATTTCACTATTTTTTCCTTTTTTTCTTTTTTTTTTTTTTTTCGTTTTTTTTTTTCTTTTTTTTTTTTTTTTTTTTTTTTTCATGGTTTTACAATTTTTGATCCAATAAATGCAGCATTAGTGAGCATAAGAGACATTGTGAAAAGAAAAGAAAAAAAAACTAATCTTACAAACCTCAAACTTAAACGTAGGTGTGGAATAAACTAGTTAATTTAAAGTCCCCCTGTAGTCAAATATTTTATTCCTTAAAACTTATCTTTGATCATCAAAATTACATATTTAAATGTTTTTTTTCTTGTGAAAATAATTTTCTCATGCCTAATAGCTTGAATGCAACTCTACACTCTTGCCTCATTTACTATATGTGGATCTATGAATATGCAAATTAGCCACGCCTCCACTCAGTCACACACCAGCCAGCGCCTCCTGATCCAATGAACTGTAGTAAACGCAAAACAATGGCATACACGGATAATGACTGATAAAACTATGTTTTGCTAGCGGACAACTACACTGAATACTATAACATTCATTAAAGTTACTTACTTGACAATATTGTGTCCTAAAATGCCTTGAAGACTAGAATGCAGCAGTTTGTGATTGTTAATTCGCGCCCGCGATCATACGCGTGTGAACATACAGATGTCAATGCGGGAGAGGTGCGTCTGACTCCTGGCTACTTTTACACTGTTGCCACGGGTTAAAATGCAAGTTAGCGGTTCTAAATTCACATTAAACCACAGCCTCATGGGTTTTTTGCTCTAATTTATTTTTGGTTTTGTGCTGGTATTGGTATATTTTGCATGCTAGTGATAGGAATCGATCCCTTGATGTGATTGGTTATTGGATTGTGACGTAGCAAACCGAGGGCTGTTTCAAACTGCATTTCTGGGTCAGCCTTTGGGAAACTACACTTTTAAGGAGAAAATAAGTGTGTGTTGCAATGGTGTTGATAAATAGATTGGCACATGGTTTGTCTAAAAGCATATTAAAAACACCACACAGACAAATAAACAACATTTAAAAAAAAAAAAAAACTTGATTTTCACTACAGGGGAACTTTAACTTCAATGAAATTGTTAATCACAATTATTCATATTACATTCAGTTGTCAGACAGAATCATGAAAACCCTACATATGTAGTGTAACATTTTATAGCTTTTAAAACAGTATAGTTTGGTAAACCATCTATTCAAGCATTCTGATTTTAGACACTGTAAAACATATCCATACTTCAGTGCTGATTTTTCAGAGAACTGGTATAATTACAAACATACACATATAGAAAAGACACTGTGAACACAATCAATTTTTTTGCATTGGTAGCTTAATTAAAAAATAAATAAAATTCAGAAATCAGTGGTGAAACTCACAGCTGCCGTGTCAGGCTCATCTTTAACGTTTCCCACTGGCCGCAGTGACACCGACGCTTTCTCATACTCCTCATCCATTGGCTCATCCTTCACCTTCACTGGTAGGGCATCAGAGAGCTGGGCCACTTGAGGTTTCACCTCAGCTTTTAACACTGACTCTGTTTGCTGGATTTAGATGGAGAGGATTTTAGTTTTAGGAGTTTACTTCCTCCATGGATTAACAAGCAAACTCAATGAACTTCAATGGTAAACATAAAATAGTGATTGTGCTTACCAAGACAGGTGGTTCCGTTTTCTCTCTTTTTATGGGTTTAGGGAAAGATTTTCCTGTTAAAATGTAAAAATGTAGAAAACCCCCCCCCAGTCAATTGTGTTACTCAGTTTCATTTAGTTAAATGAATAAATGTACAAAAATATTAATGATAAAGCAACATTATGCAGAATTTAAAACAATTTTCAATATATTAAAACTTTCTAAAAACACATTTAGGAATTCAACTACATTTTGAATTTCATGGAACACGTTTCTATGGCTGTGAAATAATGTTCAGAAATGAACACTTATCAATACACAGAATCATAAATCAATATCAGTAACTACCAAAATGTGTTTGCAAGTCATCTCAACTGGACATCTTGTAACAGGCAAAATGTTCACACCAACCTGCATCATCTGATCCATCTACCTCCATCCTCCCATCGCGATCCTCAGCCTGGTCCACATCTATTGCTGTTTCATTGGTAAGGTCTTCGACTTTAGCAATCACAAGCTCTTCTGAACACCATGCAGCATCCTCTGCGATGTTCCTCACTTCATTCTTCTCTTCTTCTCCAGCATTCTTCTGCTCAGAGTGTTCCTGCGCACAATTTTCTTCTTCTTCATTCTGGTCAGTTACATTGCTCTTTTCTGGTCCGTTTTCTAGGTCCACACCCGACTGTTGTCTTAAATCCGGATCTTCCTCTATCTCCTCTGGAAGCTTCTCTACTTCCTCCTGCTCCATCTTTTGGCTTTCCATAAGGCTGTTTTGAGGGCTTGGTTCATTTACACCAGCCTCGGTGGCATCCAGCAGGCATGACTCCACTGCATCTGGCTTCACTTCTGAACCAGCTGCATCTCCTGGAAGTTGTTCCATTGAATCCTCACTAGCCATAAGGACACCTGTGACAGACGTAGAGCCCAGCGGTGAAACTGTCTCTGTAGACTGTGAGGGGCCAGACTTCACTCCTGAAAGTGAGAAATGAAGACATTTGTTCATAGAGCAGGGTTCAACAATAAGAATGGCCTGGGGCTCTCTATCAGGTATGTACAGTATTATCACCGTATTATACAGCCAAACTTGCTTAACCCTGCAAGGCCCACTGTTGTAATTTTACAACATCAGTTTTAGCTTGACTAAAATAAAGCTGCTCATGTTTCCTCTAAGGCCACATTTACACACTAATAGGTCCTATTGTTTAGTCTTGCAATGCTACTGGATGCTAGATTTTAAAAATAGGCCCGTTTACCTGGCCATAAACTCACACATCCTGCGAACTTCCCATGAAGCACATCTTGTTTTACTGGACTGGATAAATCTACATTCAAGTAAGCAAAATGCCTTAAAAACAATTTTCTGTGATTAGCAATATGTCTAGATCATGTAGATATTAAGGTATTGTTGAATGCATTGATAATTTTAGATTGAGCTTATTGCGCTTTATAGCGTATTGTAATTTTACAACATTGGGTTAAAGGTTTAGCAAAATTTGCCTGTGCACCTTTCACATTACATGGATGAATTGTGCTTCTCACTTGTTCCATATGGGGAAAAAAAAATACTAATAGAAACTTACTGTTTTTGATCATTCACAAGTTGTAAATATCTTTTTTTTACCATTCTGAGATTCAATCAAGATTTTATGGCTATTAAGTGCAAGTTGAATAATAAATTAAAGTTATTAAAGTATTTGTGTATTAATATTTTAGACTATCTGTATCTTATTTATAAAATGTCCTGTTGTTTTTTCTAGGTTTTGCTTGTTAGCCCAAACATCTGCTTAATGCATGAGGAACAAGTGATAATGTTCTGGAATGTGTGGGTATCAGTGCTATTAGCGTGATAACTAAAGGACACAATAAGCTATCAGACAGTATTGTGTGAATTCTGTGAATGGGTGAATTCTTTAAAACGTGTATGATTGGGATTAATTTGCAATGATATTTTTAGCCTGGAAACTAATCAGTTCTTTTTTTTTTTTCCATTTTATAATGTCACCAGCCAAGAAAGACTGTCTCATCATATGCGTATGATATCACTGATACCATTCAAAATGGGAACAGACTTTGAGATGGACTCTGATACAAGAGAAGAAAGTTTTCAAGTCAAGTCATGATGAATGTTTTAAAGCTTTCCTTCAGTTTATCAGGGTTTGCAAATGTAATCTGAACATTTTTATAATGTTTTTTCTTCCATAAAATGTGACTTATTTCATCAGTGATTATTAGTGTGTATACATATATAGCCTATTATTATGAGGATACAGAAACAATACACCCAGCAAATTAACCTTTAGATGTTCTCTACATTTGATCAGATAGTGAAGTAAAATCACTGAAATTCTGCAACCCAAGAGCCCAACGTTGCAATATTACAACATTTCCCTAAAAACCGACTCAAATGTCAAAAATGTAAAAGCCCATTTATTTCTGCATTAGAGACCTCCTAAAACAACATTAAAAAGGTGAACATTTTTCAGTTTTTACGATATTTGGGTCTTTCAGAGTTAAGCGCATTTCAATTGTTGAGAAATTCTGCGAGTTCAAATATGAAATGAATTACTTCCTTGAAGCACAGGCTAGACTTGGTAGAAAATTAAACTACGGAATATTTTGCGCCATACGCCATTGATAATACACGGAAAATAATATACTAACAATATACTATTTTTCATGCATGGAAAAAAATTATTACTTGATAGATATATAATTATATATATATATATATAGATATATATATATTATATATATATATATATAATAATTATTCTGCGTTTACGAAGGCAAACAATTATTGAAACACAAATGTTGCAATTAACTATTAATCGTATTTGCGGCAGCAAATATCTTCCACAGTATTCGGAATGAAAACATCCCCATTGTCGCAATATTTGCGATATGCGATAAACTAGTTATTTTTCAAATACTACACGCCTGTTTCAAACCATATCAAACTCTACAATGGACTTTCGTCTACTGTCTGCAGCAAACGCTTCTGTACTTTTGCAGCTGCACAAGGCATGAAGTCCCAGGACTACAAGCATGCATCTTTGGCTAAGATCGTCACAGGCTAATACATAGCATACCAAACAATACGCCCAAATCTCAATACTGCCTTAACTCGGTTTTATATTATGAACACGCCGTTCTATTGTCGTTAGCTCGCTATTCGATAGAAATGAAAACGACAACAAAATACTCCAACATAAAAGGCTTTAAAATATGAATGCAAAGTTAGCTGTAGCCAGACCGAGCGTACAAATGTGAACCACGCTGCAGGGCATGCATATTTTGCAGCGAATCTCTGCAGAGATGATAAACAACACGCGGGCCAACCTTTTCAACAGTTCAAACACTCACCTCAAAACGCCTGGCGTATTCTTTCAACAGTCCCTCTCAAAAGACAGTCGATAAACAAGCCCTGCGAGATGCACGGTTGATTACTTCTGCATTAAAACATCGAGATACTGCTAAAGTTGCTGAAACAGAATAAACTAGATAGCTGGCTGGCTCTCCCGCGAAAGCTCTTCCCACTCTGCGAGCTGCAGTGCATTATGGGTTCTTCTTCTTCTTCTTTGGTGTTTATTGGCGGTTGGCAACCTGACTGGTGCATTACCGCCACCGACTGGAATACAATATGGATCAGGATTTTGCTTGTAGGACAAAATAAACCATAAAAAAACAAATCAAAACAAATAAACAAACTAGAAATTAAAACAAGACAAATGAATAAATATAAAAAACAATCAAAAAGACTATATTCTTTTATATGAGTCGATTTAACCAAATTATGGTGACAAAAAGTCCCAGTGTCATGATTCCGGGCTATAATCCCCTGCCTTGGTTTTGGGTTTTCTTCTTCTTCTTTAGATCTGTGCATTATGGGTGAGGTGCACAACATAGGTTGTACTATCTATTTATTTCCGCAAATCGGCTCCTTCGAGCAGTTCGTTTCATTGATTCAGTTACAATACATAGCCACTTTACTGATTTTTCGTATTTGTTCGTATTGAATCGGTTAACGTGGTTGATAAAACATGTCCGAGTAAATACACAAACTTTTCCCTGCTGTTTTTTTTCTGCATGGCTATCATCACTGTATATATTATATACTCAGCAAAAAAGAAACGGCCTCTCAGAGTTTCAACTGATTTATTTCCATCATATTTCTCAACATGCGTCAATATTCGCATGAACACAAAAACTCAACTTCTGAACAAGTTTCACAGATATGTGACGAACAGATAAGTCCCTGAACAAAGAGAGGGTCAAAATCAGAAGTAGCAGGCAGTATCTGGCCACGAGCTGCTTTAAAGAGCATATTGGTTAGAGCCCCCAGTGAGTCAATGTATAGTGTATGGAACTAATGTAGACTGATTTTCTTTTTTATATAATATATATTATATATCATATATATATATAAATAAATAAATACGCTACTGTGAGAGTCTTCTGAAATTTTTGTCCGTGAGAACGGTACTTCTGCATCTGAAAAGCGCCAAACCGGATGCATATCGGGAGCGCGCGCGTCAATTTAAACAATAGAAAAATAATGCGGCTTATTAGAAGCCTAGCATTCTGACTTGCTGCTTTATCAGGCAATGACTTTGCAGGCAGCGGGAAGGCACCTCATAAAACTGATTTCGGACAGGCTTCTGAGGCAGCGTAACGTTTAAATTACCACAAATATAATTTGTTTTGGTGATAACTACATTAATATTTAATTACATAATACTGGTTTCCTCAGTCATAAATATACATTTACACACAAACCCTTTGACCCAACCAAACAGCAACTTTCAGACGCCATCTTTATTTTTTATCCTAACCGTCACGGAATTGGAACGCACAGGATTGTGGGATATCATAGGTAGCAAAGGATAAATCTATGCTGCCTTCAAAATTCATCAGGAGAAGGTACCTCTGGAGACTAGGGCTGCGTCCGAAAGCTCTAAAATACAGCGTTCAGGCAGCATTCCAAGACAGGAAGGCATCAAGGCACGTCCTAATCTAAATTCTGCTATACTTCCCGTCTACGTTTCTGGACCTTGATCATGTAAGGACACTTGCTGTCTACGGAGGGTCAGAGAGCCCTCAGATTTCAACAAAAAATATCTTAAATTGTGTTCCGCAGATGCCAAGGTCTCCACAGTTTGGAATGACAATGAAGGGTGAGATTAAGGACAAATTATTTGGAGTTAAAAACAACCCTTTTAATCCACACACACAATACACAGGACTAAACATTCCGCAAGGTAAGTTAAAAGCAAAGTACAACTTTACAATTCATATCCTGTCTCATATAATCAGTGTTTCAGTCAATATAAAGGCTTGTAAACTATGAGTATGTTTACCTGACAAAACAATTCCAAGTTAACACATTAAAATTTTACCATGTAAACAGAGTTTTTTGATTACCTTAATCTGGCTAAAGTCTTACTCGAAGTAAACACAAATCGAATTAAGACATGTGGAGTCTACTCCACCAAGCTACTGTTATAAGCATGAGCCCCGTCATACTGGTCGTGGCGGCGGTGTTGCAACTATATATAGTTATATTCTCAATTTTACTCAGAAAACGGGATACAGGTTTAACTCATTCTAAATACTTATGCTTAAATGTTACACTGTCAGATATGCAAAAGAAATTGTATCGTATTTCTTGCTCTGGCTACTGTGTATAGACCACCTGGGCCGTATACAGATTTCCTAAAAGATTTTTTCAGATTTCCTCTCAGACCTATTGGTTTCTGTTGATAAAGCGCTAATTGTCGGAGTTTTTAACATTCATGTTGATAATACTGTGACGAGAGTGGGCTGGAGCGAGGCCGGTGGAGTAATTGATAATGAGTGACACCTGCGCCACTCACTGGTCTCGAGTCCCAAGGAGGAGCTCCGGAAAGATAAAAGGAGTTACGACAGTGAAAGACGAGAGAAGACCAGACCTGGACTTTAGGGCTTTACATTCATTTTTGTGTTTTGTTATTTATTAAAATCTTAAATTTCCACCTCCTTCTCCCGACCTACGAACGTTTTACAAATACAAATGATGCATTAGGATTTGTTTACTGACCTAATAAACTCTTTTAGAGTCAAGCAAAACGTCACCGGGCCCACTCATCGTTTTAATTATACGCTAGATTTAATTATATCGCATTGGAATTTATCTTACTGATATAGATATCGTACTTCAAAGTGATGATGTTACTGACCATTTTCTTTTATCGTGCA
Organism: Sinocyclocheilus anophthalmus; assembly: GCA_018155175.1. Classification (NCBI taxonomy): domain Eukaryota; kingdom Metazoa; phylum Chordata; class Actinopteri; order Cypriniformes; family Cyprinidae; genus Sinocyclocheilus; species Sinocyclocheilus anophthalmus. The sequence goes on from JADLZN010002816.1 coordinate 698,157, forward strand.
TGCTGCGTATTACTAATTTTAACTATATGGCTCCGTGTTATCGTCCTGGCAGAACTATTGTTCCAGCCACCAAGACAGATTCACAAATAACCTACCTGATTTATCTCAACTGCTCTGTGTAACAATAAGTACACATGCGCCGTAGACCAGGGTGCCCAACCCTCTCCTGGCTATCGACTGCCTGCAAGTTTAAGCTCCAACTCTAATCAGACACTGCCCTGAATGTTAAAGTGATCCTGAAGACCCTAATATTGCTTCCGGTGTGTTTGATTAGGTTGGAGCTGAACTTTGCTCAGTACGTCCAGATCGCCAGTAGCAGGGGTGCACCCCTGAACTAGACGAAATAACTAGCAATTTGGGCACTATCTTCTCTAATACATTAGCTGTTGCCCCCATCAAATTGAAAAGGTTAGAGAAAAACGTACTGTGCATGGTACAACAGTAATACCCATTCTCTCAATAAAAAAACTCGTAGTCTTGAGCGCAAATGGAGAAAAACTAACTTGGAAGTTTTTAGATTTGTGTGTAAAAACAGTATGTCCAGCTATAGACATGCTTTAAAAGCTGCCAGGGCCGAGCATATCGACAAACTCATAGAAAATAACCAAAATCCTAGGTTTTTATTTAGCACAGTGGCTAGATTTACAAATAACCAGACACCACCCGATCTAATGACTATTCCCTCACAGTTTAATAGTAATGTCTTTATGAATTTCTTCACTGATAAAATAGATATCATCAGAAATACAATAACAAATGTAGGTTCTACAGCGTATAATACTTTAGCTTCATTCATCGCACCAAAAGATAAACTGCAGTGCTTTACAGCTATAGGACAGGAGGAGCTAAATAAACTTATCACTGCATCTAAACCAACAACATGCCTGTTAGATCCTGTACCCACTAAATTACTGAAAGAGTTGTTACCTGTAGCAGAAGAACCGCTTCTCAATATTATTAACTCGTCGTTGTCTTTAGGTCACGTCCCAAAACCATTCAAGCTGGCGGTTATTAAGCCTCTTATTAAAGTCCGCATGAAATCAAAAGTGACTTCACATATTTACTTTACTAGCGCACATTGCTAGAAATGATGTGAACAATTTATCCGTGCAAGTTAATCCGCTGAAAAATTGTTTGTCTTGGTAATCTTTAATCAAAATCTGAACATTTACTTCTGCTCTGGAATGGCATTCCTTTTCTGATGATGTCTGTTTGACGGCTTGGGCAGAATATCCTTAAACACACCTCTCTAACCGTTAGATTGCTATGAGTGAGAGACAGAGAGGAGGAGCGCAAAAATAAAACCATGCCCTCTATTCAATATTCCGTTTCAGCTGGAAATACGTCACTACACTGAAATAAAGTCGGCAGCAACTTCCGGTTCACGCGGACTTTAAGAAACCACAACTAGATCCTAGTGAACTGGTGAACACAATTGAAGGAGCTCAATTATGCTCCTTCCTGCAAAAAAATTATCTCTATGAATAATTTCAGTCAGGCTTCAGGCCCCACAATAGCCCAGAAACTGCACTTGTTAAAATGACAAATACTTGCTTCTTGCGTCAGACCAAGGCTGCATCTCATTGCTAGTTTTACTTGATCTTAGTCTTGCGTTCGACACTATACACTATAGCCCAATTTTTTACTCGCCGACTGGTTTTGCGAAATCACCTACAAATGTCCGAAATGAGAGGCAAATCAGTGCTCGTTCACGCGAGTGACAATCATGCAGTGTGAATTATCAAAGACGTGATCTGAGGGAATCGTAGACACTCGCAGACGCCCGCAAAATATTTGGCATTCTAAATATCTGTAGCTGTCGGCGATTCACAATCACGCTGTGTGCAATGATTTCTGACTTAAAACTACATCGCAGATGACCTACAGCCAATGACCAAGATACAGGGCAGAGGGAAGTTCGGGGAGGAGTTATAGACCAGAATATCAGTATTTTAATAGATATATGAACAATTATATCATACAGAAACAAGCACAAACATTAGCTTGACCAGCCACAACATCAGCATAACAAAATTATTTACCTCCAACTCTCTTTGCAGAACACCCAATCTCTGTTCCCTTCATCTCCCTCCTGCATAATCAGTTTTTGTCCTTGTAGCTGGAAATCAGCTCACAAAATTTGCGGACTATATAGAGCCGGGAGGCTGGAGCCCCAACCCCAACACGACATTTTTGCCATGTCTTCTTTCTCTGACACAACGTTTCAGGTCTTTGGAGCTCTCTACTAATGAGCTATGACCCTGATCAGGTTGTTGTTTGATTAAGGAGACATGCAAAACGTGCAGTGCTTTGGGGTGCTTCCAGGACCAGGGTTGGGAACCACTGTACTATAACATGTAAAACAGGAACATGAAAGGAATATTCTAAAAGCAATTCATGTAAACACCTTAATCGTAATATTATCTTATTCAGAATAAGGTACGTAATTAGATTATTGATGTCCATGTAAACATAGTCAGTGTCACTTAATGTCACATTTACCTTTTAGAAAAAACATATTTGGTGACCATAAAAAACGATTGTCGCTAAAAATGGGGCATATGCACCATATAACATACATCATTATAATTTTTTACTGTTCTTCACCGTTTAATTTGTTTGAATAAATCCATCACGTTTTTATGACAGCCACCATTTAAATGTTTATAGCCCATTTTTAAAAAACTAACCGAGTTAGTAATATTTTTATGTAACTGTAAACTGTAATATTGCTGTCTATGGAGGGTCAGAGAAAGTGGTCAACCGATACATCGGCAAGGCATTTTTCAAATATCGGCATCGGCAGATAAAATTTTCTGTTTGGCCGATGTGTTCGCCGGCGCGCCAGACTTTTTTTGACACCACCGTTGAGAACGGATTTGGCCGGATTGCCTGCTCACACATTGTTTCACATTCTCCTTGTTCGTGTCGTCATTAACCGTTCCTGTCAATACAGCCAGAAATCTGTCTAATAATCAGAAAGAACTATTAAACAAAGTAATTAAAATGTATACAAAAAAGTATTAGAACGATTGCTTTTATATTATTAGTAATAGAAAGGCAAACATTAGAATACTTTCTTGTTTTTTCTGTCAGCATTCAGCAAATACGCATTTATATCATTTAAACAAATCTTGGAATGTCTAATAAACATCCAATTTCAAAAACCTTGCAAACTTAGTCAAATCCAGCTGAGAGATCTTGTGAAGTGTGCATTTGTATCTTGCATCATCGCGTGTTCTCTGCGTCGAAGGGCGTTCTGTGCGAATTGGATGCGGACAGGAGGAGAGTTCAGCTTCACGAGACACACGATTGACAAACTTTAAACTCCTGATTTCAAATTATGCTGCGCTTTATGCATTTACCTTTAATCCTTTTTATTTTTTGTTTATTATTTATTTGTGAAAATATTTTTGTCATTTTAAAGTACATGTTTAGTTTACCATTTTTTTTAAACTCCATTTTCAATTTTACATTTTCTTAAATATTAAAGAATAAATGATACGGCTTTATATCCGCCACCCTGCTTTCCAAGATATCGGCATCGTCTGTCAAAACCAACGTCGACCACTAGTCAAGAGCTGCTAGATTCCATCAAATATCTAATTTGTGTTCTGGAAGATGAACAAAGGCTTCGGCTTTGGAACGCATGAGGGTGCGTACTCAATGGCATAATATTCATTTCGGTGAACGTAACCCTTTAAAGTTCCGTGGTTCACAAACCTGTCCCGGAGACTCCTAGCCCTGGCCTCATTTTGCTATGCTCTCCCTCTCTAACACATCCGATTCCACTAATCGCTCGTTATCAGAGACTGCAAGAATGAACTGGGTGTGTGCCTATCAGGGAACATACAACATGGGCCGGGCTCGGATCCTCACAGGCGGTTTGAGACCCATGAGTAACGTTAGTGCAGAAACGCGAGTCACAGACCCGCTGGTTTTGCTCGAGTGCGCGACTGTTTCAGCTGTGATCTTTGTTTGGAACGATTTTCGCTGGCAAAATTGGGCAAAAACAGGCAACATTGACAATATTGTACTGTATATTAACTCGTTTGAACTCTTATGTAAATTTGCAGTCGTGGTTTTCAGGGAAAACTGCACTCTCTTGGTCGTGTCATGTTATAAATATAAAAAAACGAAATTTTTACCGCAGTATGTTTCTTCTGTGTGCAGTTCGTTTGTTTTGATTTCTCCACGAGATTGTTTCACATACAGACAGGCTGTGGGAGCCCTTGTTCCTGTCAATCCATTATCAATGTGCACTTATACATTTTATTATGGTACATGTAAGAATGAAAATATCACAGCAGTGAACACACACACCCGGAGCAGTGGGCAGCCATTAATGCTGGGGCGCCCGGGGAGCAGTTGGGGGTTCAGTGCCTTGCTCATCAGTCGTGGTATTGAAGGTGTGAGAGAGCTTTACATTCACTCCCCCCACCTACAATCCCTGCCGATACAAGACTCGAACCCGCAACCTTTGGGTTACGAGTCCGACTCTCTAACCATTAGGCCACGACTTCCCCAAAAGTTCTATGTCCCATCCCACCACACACGCACACTCACTCCTGTCTCACCCACTTGTTAAAACAAAGTTACGCCACAGATGATAACCCTCTTGTCTCCAGGCGGCGGACGAACCACAGGCTGACGACGGACCCGATGAAGGTGCTGTGTGCACCGAAGGAACCGCACCGGCTTTAAGTCTCACATGGTTCTTGCTTTTGCATCCCATGTTGCACTCCATCATATCATCGGGACGATAATCCTCCAGTGTAAAGTGAACGCTACACACCACCGAGTTTTTCGAAGCAGATGCACTGGTGAAGTCCCGTCTCTTCGCCTGCACAAAACGCACCCAGGCATGGAAGATAGCACAGTGCTTTTTCTTGTTAGGAAACCTGTGGACTCGATATCCTGTAAGGCTGGAATTTGTGCAACCTCCACAAACACAATAATTTACCATGACGTTGATAAACTGAAGAAAACAAACTGACTCACGAGCGCTCCTACTGAAGACAACCTAACGTTACTCTGCTGTCTGCAGCACTGAGCAACACACAGCTAACCCCCTCTCGTGACGTAAAATGACACGACGTAAAAGAAAAGAAAAAAAAGTGTTTTTTTTTTTAAAAAAAAAGCTGTCAGACTGTAGCAGCGTCCGAAATGGCATATTGATTAGGTACTACATTTGAATCTGAACGTACTTTCCGCCCGTTAAAACAGTAGGTTCTATATAGTATGGATGTGGGTAGTATGAATGAAATTCGGAAGTACTACATCCGCCATGTTGATATTGTCACGTGACATGCGTCGTCACAACAGCGCGAAAAGAGCCCACTCTACTGAACAAACATCGATGGTTTTTGTTGTTGTTGTTGTTATTCTTACCGCTTTCGTCGGCCAGCTGCTCGCAGCTCACCCCTTCCTCGACAGCTTGTAAACCATTTACTAAATATATAGCAAGTAAAACTTACCTCAGAATAAAAGCAGCCACAGCTGTGAACCTGCTGATTTGGAGTAATTTATTCTAATAAATGTATGCAAATAAAAATACACAGGAGAAACAAAAGGAACCATGAATAAATACATATACATACTTAGATAATTGACACACAAATTCATTATATACAGTGGGTACGGAAAGTATTCAGACCCCCTTACATTTTTCACTTTGTTATATTGCAGCCATTTGCTAAATTCATTTAAGTTTAATTTTTTTTTCTTCATTAATGTACACACAGCACCCCATATTGACAGAAAAACACAGAATTGTTGACATTTTTGCAGATTTATTAAAAAAGAAAAACTGAAATAATCACATGGTCCTAAGTATTCAGACCCTTTGCTCAGTATTTAGTAGAAGCACCCTTTTGATCTAATACAGCCATGAGTCTTTTTGGGAAAGATGCAACAAGTTTTTCACACCTGGATTGGGGATCCTCTTCAGTTCTGTCAGGTTGGATGGTAAACGTTGGTGGACAGCCATTTTTAGGTCTCTCCAGAGATGCTCAGTTGGGTTTAAGTTAGGGCTCTGGCTGGGCCATTCAAGAAAAGTCACAGAGTTTTTGTGAAGCCACTCCTTCGTTATTTTAGCTGTGTGCTTAGGGTCATTGTCTTGTTGGAAGGTAAACCTTCGGCCCAGTCTGAGGTCCTGAGCACTCTGGAGAAGGTTTTCGTCCAGGATATCCCTGTACTTGGCTGCATTCATCTTTTCCCTCGATTGCAACCAGTCGTCCTGTCCCTGCAGCTGAAAACCCCCCACAGCATGATGCTGCCACCACCATGCTTCACTGTTGGACTGTATTGGACAGGTGATGAGCAATGCCTGGTTTTCTCCACACATACCGCTTAGAATTAAGGCCAAAAAGTTCTTTCTTGGTCTCATCAGACCAGAGAATCTATTTCTCGTTCTCAACCATCTTGGAGTCCTTCAGGTGTTTTTTTAGCAAACTCCATGCAGACTTTCATGTGTCTTGCACTGAGGAGAGGCTTTCCGTCGGGCCACTCTGCCATAAAGGCCCGACTGGTGGAGGGCTGCAGTGATGGTTGACTTTTCTACAACTTTCTCCCATCTCCCGACTGCATCTCTGAGCTCAGCCACAGTGATCTTTGGGTTCTTCTTTAACTCTCTCACCAAGGCTCTTCTCCCCCGAAGCTCAGTTTGGGCCGGACGGCCAGCTAGGAAGGGTTCTGGTCGTCCCAAACGTCTTCCTTTTAAGGATTATGGAGGCCACTGTGCTTTTAGGAACCTTAAGTGCAGCAGAATTTTATTTGTAACCTTGGCCAGATCTGTGCCAATTCTGTCTCTGAGCTCTTCAGGCAATTCCTTTGACTTCATGATTCTCATTTGCTCTGACATGCATTGTGAGCTGTAAGGTCTTATATAGACATGTGTGTGGCTTTCCTAATCAAGTCCAATCAGTATAATCAAACACAGCTGGACTCAAATGAAGGTGTAGAACCATCTCAAGGATGATCAGAAGAAATGGACAGCACCTGAGTTAAATATATGAGTGTCACAGCAAAGGGTCTGAATACATATGACCATGTGATATTTCAGTTTTTATTTTAATAAATCTGCAAAAATGTCAACACTTCTGTGTTTTTCTGTCAATATGGGGTTGCTGTGTGTACATTAATGAGGAAAACAATTACTTAATGATTTTAAGCAAATGGCTGCAATATAACAGAGTGAAAAATTTAAGGGGGTCTGAATACTTTCCGTACCCACTGTATATATAACAAAACATAATACAAGTATCATCACCTATTTATCTAGTAAATTTTACCTCAGAATAAAAAAGCCACAGCCAGCTGTGAACAGAATGACAGAGGCTAATATAGATAAAAATGCATACATATATAAATACACACACCCAATATACAGTGTTGGGAAGATTACTTTGGAAATGTAATAGGTTACAGATTACAAGTTACCCTATCTCAAATGTAATAAGTAGTGTAACTATTTCAATGACTAAAGTAATGTAACTGATTACATTTGATTACTTCTCTAAATTTCTAATGTTTTCAACTGTTAATCATTTTCAAACCTATAAACCAGACAGGGTTAATTTTACAGTACTTAACACTGATTAGTCCATCACTTGAATTAAGATAATAAGGATTTAATTTTAAAGCACAGCTACCACAAAATAAGACTTACTTTGAGGTCATTCTGAGGTTAAATACAGATTTAAAACCAAAACAATAAATAATTTAGCTATGATACTGTTTTTTAAATCCAATCTTTGCATACAGAAGTTATGACCGGAAACACTGGCATCTAACAATGCCTTGAAAAAAAAACAGTTAATCTTAAAAAAAATTAAGCATATGCATAAATCCAAATAGTAAATAAAAGTTATTGCATAAGCATGTGTCCAAAAATCCTGAAATATTGGTGTCTCATTTTTGACAGCAGTGGCTGCAATTTATGAAAGGAATCAATTAAATCTGTATGTGGGTGTGTGAGAAAATATCAGATGTAACCCTCTATGTAATTATTAACATTTTCATAAGTTACTAATTTAATTACACATTTTTTATCAGTAACTGATTACAGTTACATTTATTTTGTAATTAAATTACGTAATTTAGTTATATGTAACTAGTTACTCCACAACACTGTACATATATACATGCATAATATATACATTATAGACAATATGCACACACAGCAGCATCATACTGGGTGCTGTCACTGGCCTTTGACACCCCCAAGTCCTCTGTGCATGACATTGTGCACAGAATGAGCAGGGCAGTGTTCAGGATTCTGAGGAGGCTGATTGCTTTCCCCACTGCGGATGACCTGGAGACAGTGGGAGCAAGTTTTGCCCAGCTGGCTGGATCTTCAGCTTTAAATGTGGTAGCTGGAACAATAGATGGCTGTTACATCCGAATTGAACCACCAACAAATGAACTGAGCCCTGCCTTTGTGCCAGATGTTGTTGCGTGCTGTGCGGTGCTCCACAACCGCTGTCTTCAGAACTGGGACATTGTTGATCCAGAAGTTGTGGAGGATCATGACAATGACCAACCTGAATCCCGAAACACAAAGCCAGCGCAGGAGAAAATGTGTGGGACAATCTGGCCACAAATGTGTCCACACCAGACAACTCTGTGCCTGGTCTTCAAGAGCATGATTACCTGTAAGACCATTTAACAGGTTAAGACTGCAAATCAGTTCATGTTATCATATTGCTATTGTTTAAGCCAGTGTAAGTTAGTTAGTGTAAGTAAGAAATACATATTTATATAAAATATAATTTATAAGCATGAATAAACACACATGTAAATATTTAAATGTATACATGTGTGTGTATTTATATATACAAATTCACAGTACACACATATATGATATAAACAAACTTTTATTTCAGATGCGATTAATCAGACCTTTTAAGAACTTTTTAGCTGCAGGTCTAAGTTTAAACCAGAAATTCATATCACAGTTCTTTGAAATTCAAGCAACATCACAAATATCACTTGGGGGATATATGTTTGGGGGCTCAATTTTACAAATGTATTACTTTATTCCTGGGGTAAATTTTGGATTTCCACTTTTTCCCCCACTCATTTTTGCTACCCCAATTTAAAGCCCTCATCTTATACGCATACAGGGGAAGAAAATATTTTGATATTGTTTTGAAGTTATATTTATGTATTTGAAGTTTTTCTTGACTCGCACCTTCTGTGAATATTCCCTTCACTGAATCTGTCTGAATCGTTCACTTTGCCTTACACTAATGTATAAAAATGTTAAGAAATGCACACGTGTCACCTGATCCACATATGCACAGATTCCTTTTTGCATGAGCAATTTATGATATATTAATGCAGAACAGAACATTTTTATTCGCAAACATGTCTGGTATTTGTAAAAATCGCTGCACAATCATTTAATCCTGAATTCCAGACTCAAATTGAAAGGTATTTGTTTGTGGTTAGTAAGACACGTGTATAAAATGTATGCAGTACTGGATTAATTGGCTGCGTGCATCTATCTAATAATTTTGATTCTAATATCATCCCATCTGGTTTTTTACTGATGTTAGCTCATATCTGATTCCGTAATGATTAAACATCGTTTAACAGGTAAAAAATAGCATTCACAAATCGTCCTCTCTGTTTACTCGTGTGTTTGAACCTTCAACAAGTTAGCCGCTTACTTGGATGATTTAAGTACAATTTAACCACACTGAGCAACGTTTTTCCTCGAAGAAGTACTTACACTTGAAAACAACCGCGTCGACGCCGCCGCATTCTTCTCTGTCTGTCTCTGTGATTTATTGGCGGGTCGCATTCCGCTTTAGTGCATACCGCCACCGCCTGTGCTGGAGTGTTAGGATTTTAGTCTAGCTATATATTCCCTGATAACATATTTTTATTCTAAATACACTATTCTTAATGATTTTAAATTTGTCTTTATTATTTACAGATCCTGGTTTGTGTTTACTCTGTTTGCAGATTGACATCCATTGCTCCTAAATCGCTTTGTAGTTCATTCCTTTCCTGTTCATACCTCGGACAGAGTAACAACATGATCAACTGTTTCCTTTACTTGGCATGTTTCACATAATCCAGCTCTGTGTTTTCCAATTAAATGAAGTGTAGAATTAAGTTTTGTATGACCCATCCTTAGTCTTGTTAAAATGACCCGATCTTCTCTACTTAAGTTTAGTATAATTTTGCTTTGACTTACCCTGTTTTGTATATTATAAAAATGTCTTCCTGTTTTACATTCATTCCAATTCCCTTGCCATTTCCAATTGTACTTTTCCCTCCATATCTGCTTATTGACACTGAAATAGTAGGAGTCTTCGATTAGTGCACTGTGAAAAATTAGTGTAATTTTAACTGTAAAATTTTGGAAAAACGCTACGGAAAAAAACTGTTAATAGGTTAACAGTAAGTTCCCGTACTATACACTAAAAACTGTAAAATATCTAACCAGACATTTCATGTAATTTTACAGTAATATGCTGTTAATTTTACAGTTTTTAGAAGTAAAAATAACAGATCAATGTATAATTTACAGTCAAAAACTGTAAACTGATATTCCCAGAATTCCCTGCATGACACTCCACATTTGAAAGTATTTTGTTTAAATAATCATGGTATTGAAGGTGGGAGAGAGCACTGTACATTCACTCACCCCACCTACAATCCCTGCCGTTATGAGACTTGAACCCACAACTTTTGGGTTACAAGTTTGACTCTCTAACCATTAGGCCATAACTTCCCCTAACATCCTCCTCGTAAGACGATAGTTACACCCAAATGGTCGTCATTTACCTACCCTCAAGTTGTCCTAAACTTGTAGAAATTTTGCGGAACACAAAATTAGTTAAGTTTTAATAATGCAGGTAACCAAAAAAGTTGATGGTCTACATTGACTTCCATTTTAAAAAAGAATCTAAAAAGAGCAAATATCAATATTAGGAATAGTTCATTACTTAATTAGTTATAAAGGAATAGTTCATCAAAAAAGACAATTTTCTCCATCCAAGGCCACCCATGACGGCATTGGAACTTTTTTTTTTTTTCATCTGATAAAGTTTTTTTTTTTAATTGCTCTGATGTAGAAAGAAATTCATACACCTGGATCAGCAAATTTTCATTCTGGACAAACTATTCCATCAGTGTCGTTTGTGTGTGTGAGTGCACTGGTTTGGGTGGTTTACAGGGACACACATTTGTATAATGACATGGGTATGACAGAGTTATTACAATGTGAAGGTGGTTTATGGACACAGCCTATGTCCCCATAATTCAAAAAGCTTAAACAACATACTAAATGTTTTTGTTGTTGTTGAAAATCTAAGTTTTCTGTAAAGGGTAGGTTTAGGTGTAGGGTTGATGTAGGGCGATAGAAAATACAGTTTGTACAGTATAAAAACCGCTACGCCAATGGAGAGTCCCCATAAACCATAAATACCAACAAGTGTGTGTGTGTGTGTCAGTTTGTTTTTTAGGAGGCTGGAATAACAACACTACTGCAAGCCAGTTCCAGGGCAGTTGTGGTGCAGGGTGCCTTCAGGAAACGTGGCAGCACAGGATGCTCTAGTAGCAGAAGCAGAAAACCCACTCTGCCTTCCTGTAGCTCAAACAGTAGAGCACAGCACTAGCAACACCAAAGTCATTGGTTTGATTACCGGGGAAAGCAAAAATTGAAACCTGAAACAAATGTGTAACTTGAATGCACTGTAAAGCCTGGAATACACTACGCCCCGATTTTCTGCCGATTTACAGTCCGGAGAAGCCAGTCTGAAGATTTGAGTTGATAGATTTCATAGAAAATCTTGTATGCATGATGGTACACTGGATGGATGATACATCCATCCAGTCGGAGGATATCAAACACGTTTGATATTTTGAGACGTTTGTTGTGATCAGAATAACTTTAAAGTCTGATAGTGTATGATCCTCAGCCATTTAGTGTATAATGGATAGTTTTTTCTGTTTGACTATTACAAAGTCTGTAAGTGTGTGATGCCCAGTGTTTGAAAATCCGTTCTGATTTTAAAAGTCATAGTGTATTTCAGCCTTAAGTCGCTTTGGATAAAAGCATCTGCCAAATACATAAAAATGTAAATGTCAGGGTGTGGTGTTTGTCAGATTTTGAGAAAGCTGTCCTGAGCTTGGTGGCAGATGCCCGTACCTGTGTCATTTGATCAGAGCTACCACTTGCTTACACTGAAAACAGGGTTCAGCGTTCTATTTCTTCTGAAGGTACAGTGAAGGTGGTCAGATAAGTGCCTCTAATCAGTCAGTTTGTTTGAGCGGAGATTGGTCCAGAGGATGTTTTTTTTTTCTCAAGGAGCACATTCGAGAAAAACAGTTTGACAACCTTTTTTTTTTTGCTTTGTTGTGTCTGTCTTCAACAAATTAGGGATGCACCACAATTAGATGTATTAGCAATATTTAAGTGTTTGAAAATACAACTTTCAACCATTACTCCGTTACATTTTAATTAAAAAAAAGAAAAAGTTTAACGCTTTAATACTTCTGAGCCCAACCACTAGAATATGGAAATAAATTTGACTGTATACTAGAGATGACACATCAAAAACCCTGCTTGTGTACTGCATCATGGGTAAATTATTTTTGTAAATAACTTGAAATACTTGAAAAAGCGATGCCACTGAATAAAAACATAGGAGCTCACAACAGTTCTTGAAAGGTTTATAAGTTATTGTTTAAAATCAAGTCCCCTATGGAGAAAATGAATGGGGTTTATGAACTATTTTGTGCTGCATGCTAGATGCCTCTAAGCGTCAATGTCATAACTAACGGATACAAATACAAGACACATGATAAACACTGTAAAAAGAAAAATTCTAAACCTTTGCTTCTGAATTGACTTCGTATAGTTTCAAAGGATAGCTCCATGTCCACAGTTTTGTGGTTTTGGGTCTGTTTGTATCCTTGCGTCTTTACGACTCTGAACGGTAAGTGATGTTCTCTGGAAAGATTTACAACATGCAAGCGAAGTAAGAATTTCTCCAAAAACACACTCCACAAAATAAAAGCATTTGAGGTTAATCAATGTTAAAAGTAACCAAAGGTCTACATACGGATTATTGTTAACAAAATTCTTCAGACGACGACGAAAATAAAACACTACCTACATACACATTGTGTGAAGGGTTAATATCAGCAAAAATAACTTGCATAAAAAGTATTCAACTCATTAGTTAATAATTAAAGGGGACATCAGATGCCCATTTTCCACAAGGTTGGTATGATTCTTTAGGGTCTTAATGAAATGTCTGCAAAGTACTTTGGTTAAAATTCCTCAGTGGTCATGTAGAACAACACTCTTTTATCTTGTTAAACAGCTCTGTTCACAGCAACCGTTTAGGTGCATGTCTTTTTAAATGATAATGAGCTGCTGCTCACCCCGCCCCTCTATTCAGTGGGGCTGTTAACACCACTCTTCCTTCCCAACACAAAGCCTTTTCATAGGTCCCCCCCCCCCCTTTTTTGGGGGTTTAAGGGAAACAGGTCAATTTAGCTCAAAGGGAATCATTTAAGATTTTAAAGGTAACTCCACCAATAATATGTAAGGGAAATTGGACAGAATCACTGTTTTACGGCTTATCACTGAGACGGCCAGCGATTCAGTGAACGAGCTGTATGATATCAATTCTGCAATGGATATTTATATACAAAATATAGTGAAAACATTATTAATTAGCACATGTAACAAGATCGTCAGTTTTAGACATTAACTTGTGAGCACAAAACATGAGATACTTCTCTTTTCAATATAAAGAAGTATTTATTGGATACATCTAAGACATATAAACTAATCTAACACATGAACACACGCATTCACACAAGTTTTCAGAAAAAGAGAGAGAGGAAATAATTAAAGAGAAAGAAAATGTGAAATCCCAAGTTTACAGAAATATGTGCCATTGTATAGATCTGAACAACCCTCAATCACTTAATTAACCCTCGCACTGAGTTCCTCAATGGGGTTAAAATTTAGATTAACTGCACCAGTTCGGTTTAGAAATCTGGAGGTACTTGCTTTCCTGTGATGCGGCGTTCCCTTTCTTGTCTGGTTGCTGAAATGGGTTTCCCGAGGTTGCTGATTGGCTTGAGGTTCAGTCTTGGGAAGCCAGTGAATGGGCGTTGGCTGGCGACGCGGAGCTATGGTCTGCAGTTGAAGTTTAGACAGCACCCTTTCGGAGATGCGGCGTTAGGCAAAAATTAACTCAAAACACGAAACTCTCAACGGAAAATAAAACAACTAAAGAAATAGAAATAGATGTAAAATTTGATGAGACCAGGTGGCGTTTCTCCTCATGGTTTTGTAGGAGCTGGCGTGTAGAGCGAGCACGCTCAAAACTAAAGAAGCATGATTTGAAGTGAAAAGCTAAAAGCTAGACACAAAAAGCTAAAAGGTAGACACAAAAAGTCAGACCCGCAAAAGGCAAAAGACAAAAAAGCCAAGTTTGATGGTGTCCTGAGTATTTAAACCAGGCTGGTTACCACCCCCCCCCAAATGGTGTTTTGACCAATTGTAGCTCGGGGTGTTGCAATGTTTCTCCTTCCCATTCATAAATCAACTGTTATCTCATCATTCACATGACCTGCGTTTTTCCCGCTCTGGTAGAGTATGATTTTGGACATGATTTTTATCACGAGGATATGATACATTTGACCCAGAATTGACTGGGAGAAACGTTTCACGCATGAAAATTCAAACTCACACATACCAAGCAGGATATGCCCCCTTAAGCTCCTTCATAGTTAGTAACATACATACACAATCAAATGATTAAAACCTGAGGTTAAACATGTTGGTTAGATACATAATATGGAGTTATGCATAGCAATTATTAGCTGGTCACCAGTCCTTTTAGTGTCATTTAGGTGCATGGAAAGGCAGTTTCCGTGCCATTCTGTGAATGTATGAAGACCAGAGATTAAAATGTCTGTAAGGAATTTCCGACAGTCTGTTCTTTGTCGTGAAGTGGGGGAAGTCAATTTACGAGGTGCTTGTGACTGTAGTTACTATCGTGTGGTAGTCATGCGGTCATCTCTTTTGACCATTTTTCTTGATAACTTGCCCCAAAATTTTACTATCTCCTTGGACTTGTCAATGTGTTCGTTTGTGTTAATGTTGAAAACTGTTCTTTGACAGGGTCTTAGGTTTAGGCTTGCTTCAGAGAGGCGGGGTCTGATTTATGACATCCTGTTTGTCTTGGGCCTCTGTGGAATTTTTGTGACTCCTCGTGCCTCAACTCGGTTTTGACCAAATCTTAGATTGTCTGATTCGGTCTGATATCCTACATGTCTTTTAGACAAACTATTTCACACAAATCTTAAAGGTGGCCTATTATGCCCCTTTTTACAAGATGTAAAATAAGTCTCTGATGTCCAAAGAGTGTGTATGTGAAAATGTAGCGCAAAATACCCCACAGATCATTTTTATAGCTAGTTACAAATTGCCCACTTTTAGGGTATGAAGCCCAAATGCGCCGTTTTTGTTTGTCCCTTTAAATGCAAATGAGCTGGTGCTCCCGCCCGTTTTCAGAAGAGGGCGGAGCTTCAAGAGCTCATCTCACGCAACTCTCAGCAGTGGTGTTCAGTGAATGAGCCTGCAGACACTTTGGCTAAGCAAGGTCTGAAGCAAGACAGAATTATGTAAATAATGTTACCTGTTATAATGTTGTTTTTTTTGGTCCTTTTGATTATGATACTGCATTATTACTGTGGTATGCAACTGCAACCACATGTTCTGGACTTGGAAAATGTCTTGTCCATGTATGTAGGAATATATTTGCTTCTGTCATTGTGCAGTGTCCTTGAGCTTGCGAAAGGCGCTATATAAATTAAACCGTCGTATTATTATTAGATTACCTAAAACGGCTCTTTCTAACACGCCCCCACATGTCTACGTCCTGATGTGGGAAGATTTGCATAACACCACCCAAATGTTCACACAAACAAAGAAGGCGTAACTTTTTAATTACTCGGTATGTGTTGCCGACCACCATGTCGTGAAGGCGCTGTATATTTCGTTGTTAAAGCGCACTACTTGTGTGTGGCAGTCCAAAGAGGACAATATCCGCTTCGTCATGCCTAGAGCTGATCCGTGCTGGTTGCTGAGGAAATACTACAACTTTGCGCTGTGGATCGCCGGATCGGCTTTCGACCCGAGGACAAGCGGAAGTCCAGCCTGGGGTCGTCACATGTGGTTGCCGCAAGCCCGCCGGACACTCCTTCATCGAATCCGCTGGCCGCACCGTTCACTCAAGGCCGCTGTGTGTTTCGTTGTGAAAGCGAAACTACTTTGTTTGGGCTTCCAAAAGAGGACACGGCTAGAAATCAGTGGTTAAGTTGTATTTATAACACTGTTCCAGAACACTTCAACCCAAATATTCAGATGTGTGCAGCACATTTTTTATGGAGGACTGTTTACTGATCCTGGAGAGTAGACTACAATGCCGGCTGTTCTGACTCACAGTCTGTAAGTAAGTTTTTATATTTAAAGGATTTGTCACTGACGATTCAAACGCGAGTTTTGAGCAGTGTAGAGAAGCGCTTGTTTGTCATTTCTCCGATCACAAATGCAGACATGGTTTAATAAATAAATATGTCCCCACTGGATGCAACAAATGCCTTGTTTATAATAGATTTGAATGTTTTTGGTCTTTCGTCGCTCCTGCGCCGTACAGAGGCTCACAGTATGGTAGGGGCGTAACATTTCTGTCACACGCTTGAGGTATTCGGCCAATCACAACACACTGGATAGCTGGCCAATCAGAGCACACCTTGCGTTTCAGACCGATGAGCTTTGTAAAAATCGACACGTTTCAGAAAGGCGGGGCATAGAGGAGAAACAATAATGTACAGTATGTGGAAAGAGTTTTATAACCTTTATATGAACAGTTTAGAATGCTCTGTAATGTCAGGAACATTTCCTTCCTTTTTATATATCTGCACACAACACATTTTATCTTAATTTCGATTTATTGTAACAACATAAATTATGATTTACATACGTTGCTTGAGAGCAGATATCTAAACGTGTTCAAATTGGTAAATACAGAACTTGTCATTTCTGTTATCAGTGGAAGCATACAACACATCAAAATATGAAATGCTACAATAAAGGCATGACACTAGGAAGTTCATTGCACCATTTGACCGTCAGTGATTTTTCTATCTGTTTGGGGATCTTTGGATCTTGAAGTCTCAGAGTGGTGACTTTGTTATCTAGCTCATCCATGAAACCCTCATCAACAGACTCACTGTCCGTCTTCCTCTTGCCTGGCGCCCTCTGCAGGCAAGAACACATGCAGTTGTGTGCGAGGCGCGCTAGATGAAGAGGTATGTAAATGCTGGGTGGGAAGGAAAGTCTGTCCTCTGACAGATAAAGTCTCTAGGTTTATGGGCTGCTTGTGCTGCCTCACTAATGCCTGCAGTCCTCTGTTCTCTGTGGCCCGCCGCTGACTGTGAGTAAAGGCCTGTCCAACCTTTGGTACAGGCTTCAGAGGCTGAGAGAAATGCATGTACACTTGATGATAGCTCTGCTGAGGTACCTTTGTGTTCTCAAGGGTCTTGCAGGAGGGAGAAGATGGGCCACGTTTGTGTAGAAGGGGACGGCGGTTTTTTGAAAACCCCTCGAAAACAGCTCTCTGCCCTGGGGTGAACAAGCAGGGCTCACTGATACTGTGAGATCAGAGGAGACCAAAAACAGACACGTGAGGTTCAACAGAATATGTTCAATTATAAAGCTGAAGGAATGAAAGGATAATGTTAAAAAAAAAAAAAATACTACCATTCAAAAGTTTGGGGTCATGGTCATAAGGACAATATTTTGAAAGTAATTCACAATACATAATTCAGCACAGACAGATTAAATTAAGTTAATTGATCAAAAGTGGCAGTAGAGGCATTTACAATGTTGCAAAAGACTTCTATTTGAAATTAGCGGTTTTCAACATTAATAATGATAAAAATGTTTCTTGAGCAGCAAATCAGCTTAGAACTATTTCTGAAGGATCATGTGACACTGAAGATTGGAGTAATGATGCTGAAAATTCAGCTTTGCCACTACAGGAATAAATTGCTTTTTAAAATAATAGAAAACGGTAATTTAAAATTGTAATAGTATTTTACAGTATTACTGTTTTCACTATTTCTGATCAAATTCATGTAGCTTTAATGAGCATAGGAGACTTTAAAAAAAAAAAAAAAAAATTTGTACTGGCCTCAAACTTTAACATGTTATATCCTGGCTGTAATAAGTTTTTGATAACTTTGAAATACCAATTGAGCTGCCAGTCCAGATACACATGACAAAATGGGTCATTAAATTCTTTGCAACTGTCATATCAATCAATCAATCAATCATCTAAACCACTGCAACATTAAAGATGTAGGAATAAAAAAAAAAAAATCTATATATTTGTTTTATAATTTTTTTCGCTCTGCATATTTCATAATATGGCCAGCACTGCATATATTGTACAGCTTAAGAAACACTGGCTGTTCTCATTGGATAATCTGTGTAATATAGTTGTTTTTTCCCCCCATGAGCTGTTTGGGTGTGTTGCCATGTAAGAGGAATGTTTCTCAGGTTTCTAAAGCATTCTCCATTGTGCATGGAGCTGTTACTGCGCTCACATTTGTACAGGTTCGATTGAATGCAAACCCCAACAAAATTAAAACATTGTAGGGATTGCATTGCTGTATTTCACTTATTTTCAATTTTAAAAACAATTTAAAATAATTAAAACATGATGCAAAGTTCTTTGAAAGTATATTTTATTAAAACATTTAAATATTATAAATGTATGCCTTTTTTTTTTTAAACAATGTAATTTTAATGACATACAGTAGCCAGTTCTCTAGATATCGCTGATGCTAAACCCCAGGTTTCGAGGCGCCAGATATCAGCTTACCTGAGAGGCACTGTGGTGGTCCGACCATGTGTTGATCTGGACAATGATGGAAGTCTGAAATCATCTCTGCTCCACGAGACAGGAAGTGGAAGCACAGAACTGGAGAGCAGGTACGTCCGGACCAGAGTGCGATTTCTCTGCATTGCCCACTGATGCTTCAACTCCACAGTGTTCATGCTCAGTCCAGAAGGTCCCCTGGCCGCACTCATACCTGCACCAACAGCACCAGACTGCAGCCGCCCCACAGGAAAGCATGCGTCCATATACAGTGATCAATCATTCATGTGCATTAAAAATACATCAGGCAAGCCCATTGGTTGCACACCACCAAATTCTCCTTCCCTGTCTCCCTTTCCCTCATTCTGTTGACAGCTTACTGCACACAGAACGAATTGAGCATTTCTGAGATATCTTGGAACATGGGTTTATCTGATGCCAGGATCATCATTAAATCACCATCAACTCGATAAAATCGCAATGCTGGCAAACAAATTGTGTTGTGAAATATGTAATTTCTAAAGAACAATTTAAAATAAACTAGAATCCACTATAAAAAACAAAATCCAAAGTTATTAACAGATTATTGGATTCAGTTTATTAATTTTTTTCTTCAAAATCTCTTAATTCAATGTGCTACTTGCTGATTATTTCTAATCGTAAAATTTACAAATTTCAAGAAATTTCAATTTCTGAATGAAAAATGTTAAACGGTTTTTTAAATTTTTTATTGTAGTCTTAGATCTGTCTCGCATGGAACTTCCAACTTTTTCTGCCAACAGACATGTTAGTAAATTGTCAAATTTATCAGTCTGAAATGACACAAATGTCATATTTCATCGTCAAGAACACTTTAACAATCCCTGTGAAAATCCTCTTAAGTGCATTTGTTAAAAACACTGGCCAAGAAAACCCTAACCCACATTTACGGCAACACACTTCTCAGACTGCAGGTTTATTTTCCTTTTTGAACTATTTCCAGAAGTAGCTGTCAGCCAATAGGACACAACAATGATAAAACAAGAGAAACATAGCACCTTGACCTTAATTGATACTGGACAGAAGCCTGGGTGCTACTGGGTTACAGAGGTCCGTCTGCGTTTGTAGACCTACAGAACAAACTCTTAAACAGCCAGTGTCTTTTTCCTCTTTCCAAGTTTTGCCAGTAAGTTTAATGAATATACATTAAAATAATGTGCTAATCAAAACTAATAAATTATTATGTAGCAACTCTAAAACATACATTAAGTCAGCTACATGATCAAGGTTATGCAGTTCCAGGTAAAATGCAATGGTTTCATTTAAAAAAATGTTCCCAAAACCAGACATAATCCAGATCTTTATGTAGTTCATTTCAAAATTGGATATAATCGATGCATCCAGTGCTGCACTTTTTCCCAAGCTGCCACGTCACGTCACACTCCAACATGACTATATAGGACAAACTGAGAGAGAGGGGAGAAAAAAAAAGGTCAAAATTAGTAATGTGGTTGCATAACAGTGGTTTGTTTTTTGAAAATAGTAGAGATTAACACCAATCAGCCTTTTCATTTATTTAAATATAAATATATACACACACACATATATATGCACATATACACAGTATCTCACAGAAGTGAGTACACCCCTCACATTTTTGTAAATATTTTATTATACCTTTTCATGTGACAACACTGAAGAAATGACACTTTGTTACAATGTAAAGTAGTGTACAGCTTGTATAACAGTGTAAATTTGCGGTCCCCTCAAAATAACTCAACACACAGCCATTAATGTATAAACCGCTGGCCACAAAAGTGAGTACACCCTTAAGTAACACACACACACACACAACTATATACATACTATATACAGTGGGTACGGAAAGTATACACACCCCCTTAAATTTTTCACTCTTTTTTATATTGCAGCCATTTGCTAAAATCATTTAAGTTATTTTTTTTTTTTCCTCATTAATGTACACACAGCACCCCCCATTGACAGAAAAACACAGAATTGTTGAATTTTTGCAGATTTATTAAAAAAAGAAAAAAAGAAAAACTGAAATATCACATCTTCCTAAGTATTCAGACCCTTTGCTCATTATTTAGTAGAAGCACCCTTTTGATCTAATACACCCATGAGTCTTTTGGGAAAGATGCAACAAGTTTTTTCACACCTGGATTTGGGGATCCTCTTCAGTTCTGTCAGGTTGTATGGTAAACGTTGGTGGACAGCCATTTTTAGGTCTCTACAGAGATGCTCAATTGGGTTGTTTCGTTTAAGTCAGGGCTCTGGCGGGGCCATTCAAGAACAGTCACAGAGTTGATGTGAAGCCACTCCTTCATTATTTTAACTGTGTGCTTAGGGTCATTGCCTTGTTGGAAGGTAAACCTTCAGCCCAGTCTGAGGTCCTGAGCCCTCTGGAGAAGGTTTTCGTCCAGGATATCCCTGCACTTGGCCTCATTCATCTTTCCCTCGATTGCAACCAATCCTCCTGTCCCTGCAGCTGAAAAACCCCCCCACAGCATGATGCTGCCACCACAATGCTTCACTGTAGGGATGGTATTGGCCAGGTGATGAGCAGTGCCTGGCTTTCTCCACACATACCGCTCAGAATGAAGGCCAAAAAGTTCTATCTTGGTCTATTCAGACCAGAGAATCTTATTTCTCACAATCTTGGAGTCCATTAGGTGTTTTTTAGCAAACTCCATGCGAGCTTTCATGTGTCTTGCACTGAGGAGAGGGTTCCGTCGGGCCACTCTGCCATAAAGCCCCCGACTGGTGGAGGGCTGCAGTGATGGTGGACTTTATACAACTTTCTCCCATCTCCCGACTGAATCTCTGGAGCTCAGCCACAGTGATCATTGGGTTCTTCTTTACCTCTCTCACCATGGCTCTTCTCCCCCGATAGCTCAGTTTGGCTGGACGGCCATTTCTAGGAAGGGTTCTGGTCGTCCCAAAACGTCTTCCATTTAAGGATTATGGAGGCCACTGTGCTCTTAGGAACCTTAAGTGCAGCAGAAATTTTTTTGTAAAAAGTTTTTTGTCTCTGAGCTCTTCAGGCAGTTCCTTTGACCTCATGATTCTCATTTGCTCTGACATGCACTGTGAGCTGTAAGATCTTATATAGACAGGTGTGTGGCTTTCCTAATCAAGTCCAATCAGTATAATCAACCACAGCTGGACTCAAATGAAGGTGTATAACCATCTCAAGAATGATCAGAAGAAATGGACAGCACCTGAGTTAAATATATGAGCATCACAGCAAAGGGTCTGAATACTTAGAACCATTTGATATTTCAGTTTTTCTTTTTTAATAAATCTGCAAAAATGTCAACAATTCTGTGTTTTTTCTGTCAATATGGGGTGCTGTGTGTGTACATTAATGAGGAAAAAAAAAAAAAAAACTTAAATATGAGTTTAGCAAATGGCTGCAATATAGCAAAGAGTGAAAATTTAAGGGGGTCTGAATACTTTCCGTACCCACTGTATATATATATATATATATCACCACACACACACACCACACAAACAGACAGACCATCACTACACGAATATACACAACAGTGTTTTCCCATCATAACTGGGGATGTGGCGCCACAGCTTTCATAATAAACCGAAGTAATTTATACTTATCATTAACATAGAAGGTTATTTAACGTGTGTTCACGCCATTGCTTTAGCAAGATTCGCTCGGTTCAAACGAATAAAACCGAAAGGAGAAATAATAAATGATTACAAGTCTATTTGCGCTGCTTGTACCAAAGTGAAGTGGCCGCGATCAGCTCGGATCAGGTAGTTTCTTGGTCTCAGAGAGAAGAGGGACTCTGTTCCAAAGGGAATGCCGTGAACTCCGTTATTCAACTGGCTGTGAGTTTAGATGCGTTTGGGAACGCAACGGCCAAAAGTTATGCATAATTTGCACATTTGAATAATTTTTAAATTTTCAAGGGCAAATGTTTACGTATCATTAAATTATAATGTTGTAAACCTATTTTCCCAGAAGCTGGAGTGTTTTTCGCCCAAAATAAAAGATCAATGAAGTTTGCCCAAAATAAAAGCTAGAGGTTTATTCCTGCAAAGCATGGCCTACAATAACTGACTGCGCACAGAGAAAACATGTACAGGTACAGTAAGTTCATGTTCCAGAAGAAAAAATTTAAGTGGGGTGGGGGTTTATATGAATGTATTTTTGAAGGGAACTGACTTCACAAAAGTTCCGATGGCATTTTTCCCTCTTATCACTGCTGATCCATAAGCGTCACCTGCTGTCAGAAAGTGAATTTGCGTTCTCATTCAGCCTGCCTGTTTTTGTTTAATGCAGGTTTTATCTTTGTATCTTTGTTTGTATCGTGATTAAAATACAGTGGTTGCCTCTAATTTCAAATGGCTACAGATATATATGTTATTAAATATGTTTAGTTGTTGTAGTAGTAGCAACTGCCCGTTTTTTGCAAAAATTGTTTCATGACAAAGAAAAATATTTATGGCCGGTAAATTTTCTCAAGTCACCAGCCACTGGCAGACATGAAAGTTAGTTTTAGGCCCTGCTTGCAAGTGTAGAAATTAGGACAAAAGAAATTAGGACAAAAGTATTGCAATTTCCCTAAATGTAGAGTAAGGTAAAAGAATACACCTGAAAAAAAAAAATCATTTTAATTTATTTCACAGTGCAATTGTTTTACAATATATAGCTATACTGTCATATAAGATATTGTTATTATTTTAATTTGTTTGGCTTCCAAATTCACCAGTGAGACTATATCACAACTAAAAAGAGGGTTCAGTCCCCTTTAAATTTCAAGAACAAGTACACTCACCAGCTTTTTTCTTTTAGTTTGCACACTGAACCTGTGATGGAGCTCTTAATTTTGAACTCTCAAAATGCACCATATTTATGAATTTAACTTTAAAATGTACAACATTTTCTTACGGGGGAGCATTCCCCCGGACCCCCTAGAGGGATCAAGGACAACCCACCAGAGTCTCACAAAATCCTGTGGGAAACACTGACACACACACACACACCACATACATATTAGTGCTGGGCAAAGATTACAATTTTAATCACGATTAATCGCATGATTTTCTGCGATTAATCACGATTAATCACATTATGCACAAAATTCAATAATGAATTCAAAAGTAGTGTATTTTTTATTTATTTAAAAGTACTGCTATATGAAATGTGCAATAACGTTTAGTTTGCAAATACTTGAAACAAAATGTGGTTTTTTTTTTACAGCAGTATTCCTTTTACACATTAGCAGTTCAAATATTTCTTGTAAATCTCAACTTAAACAATGTAATCAAATTAAATATAAAACCAAAGATATTTGCCACTGCCAGGGCATTAACGATTTTATAGAAAATATTTGATAGTTTGTTACAGAAAAACAAGTTATGCTCAGAGTCCAGAGCCTCAATCATAACATTATAACAGGCATAGGGCGGGATGGGTATCGAGTTCGATACTTTTTAGGCACTGACCGAATTGCCTCGATACCATTGAGGATCGAAAAACGTCTTGTCGTTCGGTACCAAATTTCGATACCTAAGGAGTTAATCTCATCAACGTCAGTGAGGCGCAGATCAATCAGTGTTTGACATCCGCAAGAGCGATTCGAAAACGTACGGAGCAGTCTGCTCGTGGTACTGTAATACACTGATAGGTCTGCACAGTCAGTCTGCGTCACCGGTTACACTCAGAGATGTGGCTCACACGTGAGGCTGTAGTGTGAATGCATCCCAGCCCCCTTAGATTTAAGGCTACATTTACACTGGTGCGTTTTTTGTTTTAAAATGAAAACGATCCTCGTCATACTGACGTTTCCACTGCGTTTCAAGCTGGCTTTCCACCATCTCCAAGCGACAGACCGGAAGTCATTCATTTCAAATGGAGAGTAGTGCGGGAGCTGTGTAGAGTTCCAATCATATGCAGATGTCCGTTTATACTAACGTTACACGACCGAAAGCGTGTGTTTATGTGACCATTCATGCACACTGTAGCATCACGCTACATAAGACCAGGGTTTAAATTGGGCCGGGCCATCTGGGGCTGAACCCCGGCACTTATAGACTCCAGGGCTTGACATTAACTCTTCATTAACGCCAAACAAGTAACATGATTAAAACATCAGTAAACAAAAATAACTATGTAAACACCAAAACACAATATTAATCAGATTTTCTTACATTTAGAGTAAGTGGCGAATAGAGGATATCTAATGTATATAATGCATCTATTTACAGAATAAGGTTGCGCTGCTGAGGCGAGGCTCCCACAGCCTCTCCAGGAGAAATCAAAACACACAACACTAAGAAACTCAGCATCCTGAGGTAAAAATTCAAAATGGAAAGTTTTTATATTTAAAATAGTTAGTTAGGCAACATCACACAGCGTTTTCACCATTACAACTGTTTAATAGATCTATAAACAGCTCAATAAAGCAAATACAATAATATTAGGTCACTTACAATTTAGGCAGAAACAGCGCATCTCACAGCAACCAGACGATTTCATTGCTGATTGATTCCGTGTTTTGAGTCAAAGTTTCATTAGCCCATGCATGAACATCTGATGAATCTGCTGTTTGAACGAATCGTTTGAATGAACGACTCAATGACTCACTCATTAAATGCTCACTACTGGCACCTACTGGCGTTTTAGTTGAAAAGTATCATTTCCACCATAATTTCTTGTTTGTATATTAAAAAAATATTTAAAATAATCTCATAATTATTTAATGGAGTTGTATTTTTCAGTGTCAATTGAATTTATAGATCAAAAGTAAGAATTTAAAATGAAAGTATTAATGAGATTAGTGGGAAAAAAATAAATCATTTGCACAAAAAACAAAACACACACATATATACAATGTTACATTTGTGTCATTTCAGACTGATATATATATATATACACACACACAATTTAACCCCTGCATAAGACAATAAATAAGATTTATATTCCTTTTATGCAAAACTCACTTTAAACCACCTTTGAGTTTTTGTAATAACTTCCAATTGCCGTGTGTGTTTCGGCCATGTATTGTTGATGAAATTAAAAATATTATAACTTCTGAGTCAGAGCAGCGATCATGGAAGAGAGAACACAAGGAGACAGCGCTGGAAGCTGCTAATGCTCAACAGTGGAAAATAAATAGAAATCATGAATCTGTCTGAGCTAGGCGTTTTAAAACAAACACGCACTAGTGTAAATGTAGCTAACAGTTAATGTGTAAACAAGACTATTTGAGCTTTATTAAAACTATTTGCACTGATTTTTTGTTAGTTACATTTTGTTCCTTTGTGCAGTGGCTCAGGAGATGAGTCTTTGTGTCTGTATAAACATCAACAAGCTGAAAAATAAAACAAAGTTTTTTTTTTTTAGATAATGTAATATTGTTAAAATAGATTTCATAAAATTGGCATCGAAAAAAGTATCGTTCAGGAACCGGTATCGAAGTCAAGGTATCGGTATCGAAATTTTTTGAACGATACCCAGCCCTAAACAGGCACCTTCCGAGTAGAGACCTGCACTATCGCACGACCCCATGCAGCAGTGTGCGGCGCGGGACAACACTTGATGTGCGAGTGTGGGTGCGTGAGGCGGGAGAATAAGGGTGTACTTGCACTAGGCAATCTTAAAGGGTTAGTTCACCCAAAAATGAAAATTCTGTCAATTTCTCACCCTCATGTCGTTTCAAAACTGTAAACCTGCATAACACGGATACGCTGTTTTAGTTCAGATCAAATATACCAACGTGGAAACAGATCGGCATGACACAGCTGACACGAACAGCATACGTGTGAGTCTCAGCTGATATCCCCAAATGGCGCTACAGGATGATGCGGGGCGACGAATAATTTGTTGAATACCGTCGTTTTTTTCTTTTCTTTTGAGCACAAAGATTTTCGTAGCTTCATAAAATTATGGTTGAACCCCTGATGTCACATGGATTATTTTACAGATCTCCTTGCTAGGTTTCTGGGCTTGGGAACATTCAGTTTTTGCCTGTCTATGAAGGGTCGACGCTGTCAGAATGCATAAAAAATATCTTATTTGTGTTCCGAAGATGAACAAAGGTATTACGGGTTTGGAACGACATCGAGTGAGTGAATATGACAGAATTTTCATTTTGGGTGTGAACTATCCCTTTAACCGTGCCCGAGCGCGTTTGACCCCCAAAGCCCAGTTTGTTTTGACTAGCGTGATCGCTCCGTGCCGTGCTCGGGCAACGTTCATTTAGCCGTCCCTGGCTCAGTTGGAAGAGGTGGGCCAGAGCACGGTTCGGTTGTGCTCGGGCGTGGTACGCATGTAGTGTGAGCGCTATACGTGCAGCACAACTGCATGAACATTTCTGAGCGGCAAATGTGATGGAGATCTGTAAAGCAATATATCGTGAGAGGGGCCGTGTGTTACCGCGTCCCAAACAACTCTAATAATAAACCACTAACAATAAACCACAAAGTTAACAAAACGATGCACTCCACTGTGCGGAGCGAGAGCGAGAGCGCTTCTCTGCTATTCACGTGCTATCGGAAACTTCCTATTTCCCACTTATGAAGTCGTGATTACAAGCACGCTGCATTCTTTTCTGTTAAAAATAACAGTGAACAGTGGTTTGTGAATGTTGATGCTTAGCCTAAATAATTTTATTGGGAGCATTCATGGGAGCACTGCTGCAGTCTAAGGCCCACCCCAAATGCTCTCATTGGTTGAGATGCGTGATGACGCTCATCCCAAGCCAGTACTGATCAACATCCCACCCCTCCTGTGACCCATGGTTTGTCTATGTGAATTCAGAGCCAGTGAGCAATGGACTTTCAAAATAATAATAATAAAAACTGCATTAATGCGCGATAAAATAATTGTCAGTGTTAATTAATGAATGCCTAATAAATCTATTATAGAAGAATGACACAGACCTGCAGATTATTGTCCACAGTACAGGAAAATGTAGTGCCCATAGTGCTCAGTTGCTGAGAGAAAGGGTTCCTTGGTTGACCTAAAAAAAAAAAAAAAAAAAAAAAAAAAACCTTTCTACTTCATCACAAACACATTCAGTATAATCATTTGCTTGTCATTGTGAAGTGTTTGGTGAATGCTTACCCATATTTCAAAGTATATGATGCTGCTTAACCTCCTTCAATCACCCGAGGCCCCTGCAGCGAGAGAAAGGCAGTGAGGATACAGAAGTAAACCATTATACAGAGTCCTACCTTAACTGCTTTATATGACTGACTTTGTTTTTGAATATACAGCTGAAGAGCAAATATTACTTCATCTCATGCAGGAACACTTTGTTACAGTTGCTGTACAGCTCACTAACCGACAAGGTCAATGACACTTGAACTCCATACAGACAACACCTCAAACACAATCCCAAATTTCTAACAGATGTGGTCTTAAAGATCTGCCTCTCTGAGGCAGCCACTAGGTCACAAGGTTAGTTCTGGCATCACACTCCATAGAGCTAAAAACTCATGGCCCATACTAGGATGATCAAAATGACAGATTGGGGTAACGGTGAATGGATCACAGTGCAGATAAACAGACATGTACACACATCCAGACAGAATGCTGATCCAGCACTATAAATATGTTGTACAGAAGCACCCCGATCATCCACAGGAGCAGGAATACGCACACACTCAGTGAATTTAGGGCACCATTAATACAGGCTGTTCAGTAACATTGCTGCGATACAATGCTGGAGAACGAGTCACTGGCATGAGTGCAATACTTGTGTGAAGTATAAAGGATCACAGCAGATTTGGGGCAGAAAACACCAAATAAATGAACTTTAAAGCACCGTTTCATTACCCCGAGTATTTCCCACCCAGTCCACATAGGGAGGTTTATAAAGAGTGGAGGCAGCATTACTGTGATATCCATGTAGTTATGAAGCAAACAGACTAGTTAGACTGCCAGGATTGAGAAGTGAGAGAAGGACAGAGAAAGAAGAACTATATACTCTGCCATAAATAAATTTTTGCAACATCAAAACAACAAAGGAAAAGGCTATCCAATATAGGAGTTGGTTAAAGACTACAACAGTTGATAGACAAGGTCTAAGCACTCAAGAGTTTTGAGGGTCTAATATGCTTGCCATTTGCAAAAAGCACTTTGTGAATGGAATGAACAGAAATTGTGTATGAACATTACTCAAAATTAGGGGCTGCGATTGTCATGCGCATCTAGTCAGTAAAGCCGGTTCTGTGATTAGTAGTTAATCTCCAGCATGTGCTTTCAGATGGAGTGGCATTTACTACACAGAGCCGTTGTTCACTGACAAGCTACGCAATATCACGTTCATAATCGCAGACAAATCGCATGAGATTTATCGTCCAGCCCTACTCAAAATCAGAGCACCACTGGGGTAACTGGTAAATACTGGCAAATAAATAAATATGATAGATAAGATTATTTTTAGATACTTTTTTTAGATTATTAAATTATTTAAAATATATGCTGTTCTTTTGAACTTTATTTTCAAAGAATCCTGAAAAGAAAGACAACACTATTTAAAGGTGACCTGGTTACATGTACTTACTATACTAAAGTAAATCATGCATAATTACAAGCAACAAACCCTAAACCTAACCCTATAGTGTGTTAATTAATATTACTCCGTACATATTTGTGGGGGTGGGAGAAAAAAATTGATTCTCCAATGCATTGAGATTCTCTCTTCAACGATTCTTTTCACGAATGAACGAATATTACAGAATTTATTCTGAGCATGGTTTTTCCCTGCATATGGCACGTGTGTGTGCGCTAGAGACAATCAAGGGCGGGCTTCATTGCACAGAATATGCTCTGTGAGACACGTGCGCATTGCTTGACAGCTGTGTGCTTCCACCAGCCGTTATTTCAGTATTTTACTTTAGATAGGCTTTCATTTATGCCGTCTGGAATGCAGTACGTATAAGATGCATGAAATTCTCGCACTGACAGACTTTCATGTGTGCTTTGTGTTTGATGTCCTGAAGCTTGATCGTGGCTGCGGTTAAATGCACTTGCATCTCCGAATACTTTTATACGAAATTGATGTTAACAGTTATGTTTTCAGAACTCATCAGTAATAATGAAACGGCAATAATGCAGAGGAAAAAAGAAAAACCCATACCTATGATTGTCTGTAAACTTTCGGATAGCGTACTTACAGAAAACTTATTTTCAAAATAAGTAAATATTTTAAAAAGTAGCCTGCTTATATAATTTAGTTAAAAAAAATTAAGTAAAATTTGCACAAAATAAATTTGATATAAAATGTAGCCATGTGCAGTTATATTGAAAATATAGAATGTGACGCATCGTGATATTGAGTTGAATCGAATCATTGACATGATGATAATCTTAATTGAATCGTGAAACCAGTGAAGATTCACACCCCTATTTTTAAGATGGCAGTACTGAATCGATTCCAGCTTTAAACAAAAAGCAAAGAAACTGCTACTTTGGTTAAAATGTACAGTTCTAAAGATGTAGTTGCACAGCAGAATAATTAGGAAAAAATGTAGATCAAGAATCGTTTTGGAATCGGATCGTGACTCCCAGAATCAGATCGGGAAGTGCCTAAAGATTCCCACCCCTACATATTTGTATAATTACAGAGAAACAAGAATACCTTTAAATAACATGTAACCAAAAATGTGTCAGTTTCCACAAAAAAAAACGAACATTAATAGAAATATTTCTTGAGCATCAAATCAACATATGATTTCTGAAGGATCATGTGACACTGAAAGACTGGAGAAATGACTGCCAAGAATTCAGCAGTGGAATACATTTTAAAGTATAGTAAAACAGACCAGATTTTTAAATTGTACTAATTTCCACAGTATCACCATTTTCACTATCATTATTTTCCTTGATGACATTTCAAAAACAACAAAAATCTTCACAACCCCAAACTTTTTGTAGTTTTTGTATGTATAAGCAACTTAAACAGCAATTGTCAAAGATTTAGCTGCTTCAGCTTAAATCAGGCAAAAAAGTTATTTTGGAAAAAAATAAATAAAAAAAGTTTAGAAAGCCCCACACTGAAACCATGAAATCCAGGTGCCGTTTAACTTGAATCAAAAGTGGACTAAAAATAAGAGCATTTTCTGAATATTTCTATTCAGGTTCAAGTTCTTAGAACCCTAGCCTTCACCATAAACAAACCACATCTTTCCTGCCCAAGCAGTACATGAAGTCAATAGAATGCCACCACCCCACTAATGAGGTCCTTGAATTTTATTATTGTACAGTGCTTAAATACATGATCCCCGGTGAAGTAGTGCTGCTGCTGTCCTCAAAGACAGCTACTGTGTGGAAGACATTACAGAGCACCTGAAATACACAGAGGGAGCCAAAGTACCAAACACATTTGAAATACTGCTTACAAAAACAATTTCTGCACCGTGAATCCATTTTCAGGAGTGTAATGCCAGAACCCTGGTAGTATTTCAACACGGCTGATGAAAGTAGTACTTTATTTGGCATGGAACAAAAGACAAGATCACTTACCTTTTCCGGTGATATGCAAGCATACCTCTTGACGCAAATAAGTCCAGGCTCAACTGTCCACTGATCTGTAGAACTAATCCTCAATGTTACCAACTGCTGGAGTCTGTGGGTAAGCTGGACACTGGCCCCTAATGCTCAGCTATAGCACCACCATTCACTCAATACACAGTACAGACAGAGACAAGCTCTTGTCACACTTGCTAAATCTTAGGAGCCTGAAAAGGCAAGTTTCCACTGTATTCTGCCAAGGGGAAAAACAGTCTTTACCATAGAGTCTGGTCACACGATCAATAGCATATGGAAATGTATGGTCCCAGTGTATACAGTGCTAACTACATGCAAGGTGATAAAAAAAAAAAATTGTCAAATGTTATGTGATATATTCTGGTATAATTCCTATACTATTGAAATTCCAGAAATGAATTAAGATGTTCTAATTAAAGTAATTTAACAACTTTATTAAAGGTGCACTAGGTGATTGTCTTCAGAAACCTTTTTTGTTATTCTGGTTCAAAGTCTCTTCACATCCCAATAGCAATCATTAAGTTAAGTGGTCTAAATGTATTTATATATTCTGTGGAAGGTGTAGGACCAAAAAATGTTCGTCCAATCAATATACTCGTTCATCAGCGCAATCACGTACGCTATGCAGACAGAGCGAGAATGGCAGGCAAACAACAACCTGATCTTCCTTCCTGGTATTGTAGTACTTTTACTACACAGGAAAGGCTGGAACTATGAAGTTTTCTCCCACCGGGATACATGAGTATTTAGTAATATGGTCCCTGGTCATCTGATCTGTGAGTGTATATGCGTTCAGCGGGCGTGCCGGCAATTGCAGGGAGGGTGGGGCATTCGCTTTCAGTGCTATCAGGCTAAAGATAGAATTTTCCAAGATCTCCTACTGCACCTTTAATTTATTAACAGTGTCTTGAATTTTCGAAAAAATAAAATGTATGTCACTTACTAACCCTTGTGTCGCTCCAAACCCATGTGACTAAAGGTGTGGTCAACATTTCCCATTGATATTTATATATAAATTTCACACATTTGTGTTTTTTTTTTTTTGAGCCATCTGAACGTGATTGTTTTGAGGAAACTCTGCGCGGACTATCGAAACTTAATTGGCAATGAATTTTACTAGTTTAGATACACTACCATTCAAAACATTTTTTTTAAAAGAAAGGAATCATTTTATATTAAAGGATGCATTAAATTGATCCAAATTGAAGAAGTTACAAAAATGTTACAAAAGTTTTCTATTTCAAAAAGAGTTTATTTTGAACTTTCGATTTATCAAAGAAGCCTGAGAAGAAAAAAGTATCACGATCGCCACAAAAACTTTAGGCAGTACAATGGTTTTCAAAAGTGCTTTTTAAAATTTTTTTTGGAAAATGTTTATTCAAGGATTGATTACGTAGCACCAAATCAACATATTACAATGATTTCTGAAGGCTCATGTGTGGGAAAAACAAAAACAAACATGTTTTTCCACACAAATTCACTGCACTAACCAACAGAATACTGCTTGGTTATTGTGAGCGGTGCTGTGTGCATCACTACAGTAGTCACAATAGACAATGGACCACTTGATTTAAACTGAAATTTTGCTAATGTGACCATGCCTTAACACAAAGGCTTGGAATATACAGTTCATTTCACACAGACTCGTATGGAGCTTTTTGATGGTGCTTTAAAAATAGCTGTCCACTTTATATTTGTGTAGATGAAAAATTATGCAGGTTTGGAATGACATGAGGGCAAGCAATTTTCATTGAGTGACCTATGCCTGTAAATCTTCCTCTTCAAGTGTGGATCTGGATTGAAATGTTTATAACTATGGTAGTAAACTGTAGAGATAAAAAGAAAAACAAAACAAAACAAAACAACAAACCCCCATTCCCCCAACACTATGAAACAGGCACAATTAAAATGGTTTTCTTGCAGGACTTGGCAGACTGTAAAGTAATCATGCGTTGTGCACTTACCAAGCCTGGAGGTGGTGTGGTGTTCTTGAAAATTGAGAAGTCTGATAACTTTTTTATCTTTCTCTTCCTTCCTACTATTATCCAGGCAACTAGCTACAATGGCTTCAGGTGGGATTGAGAACACTCTTCCCATACATTCATTCAAGGCTTTCATCAAGAAGGTCAAAATAATTTGAGAAGGTGCTAAAACAGGAGAAATAAATATTCAGATTATCATTCCCATTTAATTCCTAGCCTCCTGTTGATTCTAAACAGGCCTCCTGCCTTTGTCTAAACACTAGGGATGTAACGATATCAAAATCTCACAATACGATATTATTGCGATATTTAAAAAAAAAAAGAAAATTGGGGAAAAAATAATTGTACATTTTAAAGTTAAATTTCCAAGTGGCCCTTTGGAGTTCAAAATTAAGAGCTCCAACCCGTTTCTTAACCAAGAAAACTTAAGTCGGAAAAAAGTCAGTAAAGGGGACTTGTTAGCCTGGAACGTAAGGGACTCAATCCTCTTTTTATTTGTTATATAGTCTCAAGTCTAAATTACACTCACACTGGTGTTTTAGGAAGCCAAAGAAATTAGAATTTAACAATAATTAAAACAATGACAGTAGTAAACATATGTTGTTAAAAATTCACTGTAAAAAATGAAAATGAATAATTCATAGGTATATTATTTTTGCTTTATACTACAGTAGGGAAATTACAATACTTCTTTCCTAATTTCTACACTTGAGATTTTTAAAATTTGGACTGCAGTAACGTTACCCATTTAAACAGCCAGCTGTCAGCAATTCATACTGCACTTTTAAGCTTTTATTTTGACGGAAACGGCAGTAGCGCTTTTATTTTGAAGGACAACTTCGGATTTAGTGAAAACAGGCTTACAAAAAATGCGTGTAATCATTTGCCACGAAAATAAAGCCTAACTGGTGGCGGTTGCATTCCCAAACGCGCCCTAAACTCACAGCACATGCAATAAATGAGTTCACTGCATTCATTCACTGTGAACAGAGCTGTCTGAGGCGCAGAGCTGTTCGCATGAACAATGTGTGCGCTTCGCTTTAAAACACGCATCAAAAATAGACTTGATGAAGGGATCAAGCTATATAGTGCTTTCGGTTTGACAGATACTGTGCGCCTAAACATAATGGCCCAAAACAAATATATTTTAAAAACTACACTTTTTGCCCAGAAGACCTATCGTTTCATGTTGTCATGTGACCACAATAATATTGAGTCAATTCTGCTATCGCAATATCGTGATATTGATAATATCGTTACATCCCTACTAAACACTGAATATTTAAGTTCATTTGAATAATCTTTTTGGTTTTGAGTAGTCTTCCCAACTTAAATAAAGTTGTTTTCTTTCTGACAATGCATAGCAACTTGAAAGCAGTTCCTTCACTGCTTGCAAAATTAAATAGTATGTACTTGTGAATTTACCACTCTAAAAGACGAAACAAAAACCAGCTGTCAACATCAAGGACAATCCAGAGCAGTTCTCATAAGGTATAGCACTTTTTTCTTGAAGAACACAGATTCGGCAATCACATTAAATTCATAAACAAGAAAAAAAAAGTACTACCAATATTGTTAAATAATTGTTTAACTAAAAAGTCCTTTTAATTCCATCCATGAATTACTGAAAGAGCCCTCACTTAAATCAACCTTACCTAAAGTAAAAATAAATAAATTAAATTAAAAAGTTATGGCGTCTATGAATCCAATGCAATCTATGAAATGCAGTCTGAACAAAGTTGCTTACAAAAGGAAGCACAGAAGAGGACATTTCAATATAATCACAAAAATAAAATGGTGGCTTAGTTTACAATTATAGATTTAATTACATTAATTTATTAAATTTAGCACGATGAGAACTTAGACTGCTGTCACTTTAAGACCTTGAACTTTAAGCACAGATCTATGTTGACATCTGATTTTCTCCCAAATGTTTTCCCAAATAAAACATTACCAACAGTGTTTACTTAAAGAACACTTGAAGAGAGAGGCATTTTTGTATTTGATGCAAAAGAGAACTGAATTTGTTACGGTGTGCTGAGTGGTGGCTTTGTGTGCGTGCGTCAAGTGTGTACCCAATCAAGCCAATGACAACTCGGTCAGGACACTGGGTAGTTCTTTTATTAGAGGTCTGCTACCCGACCCCAATAAAAAGAAAAAAAAATAAGAAATATATATATTGTTGTGGGATCAGGCAGCACACAACAATCTCTTGGAGATGTAAAGAAGCCACAGCCTCAAAACGTCAGACTGTGGTCAAAGAAATATCGATATGATGCGTGACATTAATGTTGGGATGACCACTGACATGTGGACTGACGATTACCGCAAGAATAGATTCTTAATCACTTGCCAGTACATCACTCCAGATTTTTTGCTTCGAAGCAGAGTCCTTACTACAGCGATGTTCCCCCCGAAGAAGCAAAATCCACTGACAACATATGGACAGCATTACAGCAGCAGCTCATTTCTGTATTTGGATTTGATGCCTGTGTTATGAACAAAATCGTCTGGGTCACTGATCAGGGATCAAACAATTGCTGCACTCTCACCGTATCCTCAGATGGATTCTCAGGACCATGTTTATAACACAGTACTTAGACGTGCACTTGATTTTGACGAACTACGAGACTGCGCACCAGAGATCACAGACTTTGTTGGCAGCAAAAGCACTCGTGAGATACGTCACGTAAACAGGAATAATAAACCAGTTAACAAAAACTGTCAGACAAATGTCAGACACCAGGCTCAGCACGGTGTTCCTTACCTTGGATTCAATTAAAGAGGTATACGCTGAGCTTCATGAAAAACTTTACAACCGCAGAGAAAGCAGAAGAATCGACAAAGTATCTCCAGATGTCTTGGAGTTCCTGCTGAAATTTCTTCGCCCATTCTACCAGGCTCAGAGGGAACTAGAGGGCGACCAGTACCCCAAACTTAACCTGGTTGTTTTGTGGCATGAGCGGCTTAAGCGCCACTGCAGGCCTGTGGCTTCAGACAGTCCACACCAGGCCATTATTCGTGAGTGACATCTTGAATGGCTGAATCACAATCAAAATAGAGACGCTGCATAAACTTGCCATATTTCTGTGGCCAAAATTCTGTCAGCTTCGCATGCTGTCTCAATCTGACAGAGAGGATATCCACCAAGAAGCCAGGCGTCGGATAGCTGGCTTTACCAGTGGTGGCGAGCCAACTGTTGAACCGGCAACTAAATGCAGCAAGACTGTAGTGGCAGTTTGAGGAGTGGGTAAACGTGCTCCTGAATGACACTGTTGATGAAGTTCACCAATACATCAGCCGCAACCACGAACTGGAAGAGGAGCAGGATCTCTTGGGTTGGTGTAAAAACAACAGCAGAGTTTTCCCGTTACTGTCAAGACTGGCCCGTAGTATACTCCGCATCCCTGCAAGTAGTAGCAGCAGCGAGAGAAACTTCAGTGCTGCTGGACTAACTTTTAGTCCGAGGAGGATGGTGCTGAAACCATCAACTGTCGATGCAGTTCTCTTCCTTCACAACGCATACTGAAAAAGATAAATTTGTGTAAATAGTTGTGCAACACTTTCCGCAAACTCTTTTTTGAAGTTCGAGATTCAAGGGGAATTTGTAACCGTTGCACCTCTGCTCACCCAGCAACGTTTCATAATTGGCGAGTACGTGGTTTTTCTCTTTTGCTCCTGTGCTGAGGGGGTTGCCGTGCCTTGATGAAACTGTGTTGCTTTACACATTTGTTTACTGACGGTTGCATGTAATCCTGAAATACAGCATCTTGCAAAACGTTATATGTTGTGAGAGTCATATTTCGGGTTTGGATCGGGTTCAGGCTGTAAATATAACAGTTCGGGTCGGGTTGGGCTGCGTCAAACGATCTCTGGTACGGGCCAGGCTTCAGTTTAAAGCCTGTGCAGACCTCTAGTTCTTATTGATGAGCCCTGGAAAGCATCCTGTATCTGAGTGTGCGTGCTGTCATTAAACATCTTACCTTTGGAGATTTAAAACAAATTGAGTTTATTATAAAGGGTTATTTAAAGGGATTTTATGACTTTTCATTCTTTTCAATGATAACTCCAATTTTCATAAGTTTCTTCATTTGAATGATCTAAAGAAAAATATATATTTCTTGGGGAATGTTTTTAGGAACGCAAAATATTCCCAAACTTTATTCTTAAATGAGAAAATAAGAAAATGGCAGGTAAGAAGGAAAAAAAAAAAAAAAAAAAAAAAAGAATCTTGCCCTAGAACTTAGGCTAGCACTGGTATTTGAGTACTTGGCTTTCTAAAAATAGGGTTCTTGAAAGACGTTCCGAAAATCTACTGTAAAATTACTATAAAGAGATGACAAATTTAATACTACCTCTAATTTTGTGACACAAAGATGTAAGCAGCAACAATAATAATTAGTAATGGTGCAACACTAGTGATGAAGCAAAATAAACTTAGTTGTTCCAAATCGGACAAACAGGCCAACAGAGTTTTGGTAAATAATTGAATAGTGACATGCCAGAAAGTCATATTTTGTAGCGAATTAGTCTCACATTATTCATTCTGCTCAAAAACAGACAACCCAAACCAAATGAGGTGACATGACATGAAGCTGACATGAAGTGACCAACCATGGTATATTTTAACACATGGTGTTTAAGAAGAGATATAACTAAGAACTATGTGTAACTGATACCCCTTTTCCACCAAGGCTGCTTGAGTGCTGGTTCGGAGACAGAGCCTAGTTTCAAGTCAGTTTGTCTTTCGACACCAAAAGCACCAGCTCCGAAACAGGAAATGTGGTTCATAAGTAGCACCAAAACATTGCTGGGCTAGAAGTAAGAACCGCTTGCGTCAGGGGCTGGGGTTACCGTGACCCAAAATATGAACAAACTTTTGACTGCCATATTTGAAATAACAGCTAAACACGAACACGTTGGATTCACCATGTTTGAATGCCGATGTAGGTTTGCAAAGCCATTAACATCAATAGCAACATCAATGGTCTGCCATTGTTGATGGTGTGTTTAGGCTTGTTCGGGATGCATCGGCGCTGGGGTGACTGGAAAGCAGACAGCTCTTTACTCTTTTGAATCGTTTCCGTGGCACCTCGGTGTTGTGTGCCGATCGGTCCGCCCGGCGCCGTTGCATCCAGAACAAACCCGTTGTATTTGGCTCTGCCGTGCTAGCGTTGCTAGGGGAAATGAGACCTATTCAGATGACGTATTCAGTGACGCAAGATCTGGCTCTGTGGTGGCTCTCTAGTCAATGAAAAGGCAAACCGGTTCTTAGAAGGCTCGCCAGTCAAACCAACTCCAAAACGGCAATAGCACTAGGGCTGTGCGATTTGGGGGAAAATATCAAATTGCGATTTTTTTTGACAGATATTGCGTTTGTGATTTGCCATTTTAAATTTGCAAAGTCAAGCTTCAGCTCAATATTGCCAATAATGTGCAGCACAGTATGGGTATCATTACCCTGCTGAAAAAAAACAATAGAAACCATCACAGAAATTCTTATAGTTTCCATTAAACCATTACAAAATTATTTTTTGTTTTGGGCATTATTCCAATAGGAATTACTGTTGTTCTATTGGTTCCCATCTGCCAGATTACATCCCACCAATAGAATTCATCAAAAATATATAAAAAATTAAAAAAAAAAAATAAAAAAAAAACCAAAAAAAAAAAATACTAAAAAAAAAAAAAAAAAAAAAAAAAAAAAAAAAAAGAAATATCCAAAAAATCAAAAGAATCTAAAAAATAGGACACCATTATAGTTTACATTAAAACCAAACAAATTCCCATTATAACCTGAAATACATTAAATTTGTTATTGTGTTTTGGGAGGGGTTCTATTGTTTTTTTTTTCAGCAGGCAAGATTATAATGGTATAACTACTTTTACAGAATTAACTTAATTTCACAGAAAATATTTGTTTATTTTTTTATTAATATTAAAGTTTATTTTTTAAGTCAATTATTAAAGTATTTGGGATTTTAAGAGCAAGTTGAAAATGTGCTGAATGTTTCATTTCTTCCCAGTGAAATTAGCAAGCAGTTAGACTGAACTTACATTCGTTTTAAACGCGAAGCCAGGCGCAAGTCGACACAGGTTGCGCGCGTGCATCAAGCCTCATCCATACTGCCAGATGCGCTCGTGAAGACATGCGGTGCGGAGCCGGGTGCGAGTATAAACGAGCATTACGAGACAGGCTGTGTGAGTGCGGCAAGCGTGAACGGCTCGTCCGTGACGCGGGATTCGCGGCGCGTGGGGCAAAGAGGAGTGAGTATTAGAAGCATTCACAGACACAGGCTGTGTGTGCGCTCTTCTGAATTGGGAATAGCAAACATGCATCATAAACTTATTCAAATGAATCTGTTGGGGAGATAAAATGTGCAAGATAACGTTCACGTACTAACAAAACCATCTAAGAATGTATCTTTTATTCTTCAGTACTGAAAACAGAACCTAGAAGGGAGCTTTTGATATGCGCTGTGACGCAGCTCTTGGAAATTACCTTTTTTGTTCGTTGTCTGTCATTTCGAAGCTTAACTTGCATACGTTTTTCTTTAGTTTTAATTTGCCTAACTATCGATCTGACCCAGTAGACGCCACAATCCCACTCTGTCTTTCTCCCGCGTTCTTTTTTTTTTTATGGTGTGTGTTTACTCAGTTGGCTAGAGCAGTGCTGATTGGGGAGAACGGAGGTGTGCTCACTCTATTGGTTAGTAAGACTGCCACTCAAGGCTGGCAGTCATGCATATGCTCTGGAACAAAGTAATATCGCGTCCATATCGCAGGCTTTGCGATTAGGAAATCGCAACGTCTCAAATCGCGATTTCGATTAACCGCACAGCCCTACTGGCTAGCACCCGGTTCATTCTGGTGGAAAAGGGGTAATACTGGCAGGGTCAAGGATGAATTGTCTACTTGCTACCAAGTGTCTTAAAGCTCTTGAAGATGTAAAATGATGGCAAATCCAGCAACTAGTTCTTCCTTTGTAGTTCTCACTGAAGAAGCTTGAGAACTTGTAAAAATTTCCAGGTGGACTGTTCAAAACCTAAACACCCTGACTCCTGGTAATTGAAAGCCAGTCAATCAGACTAGAGCCTTGTATTCTGAAAAAGCAATTTTTGCTATTTTGAGACCATTATGAATTAAACAGCTGGTGCATGCCATATAAAGCTGAAACGAATAGTGGATAAATGGCTAAAATCCAAATACAGTTCCAAACTTGAGGATACTTCGGATGTCACGAACAAACCTGTTAAGGAAAAAAAAATTGCATAGAAAACCAACACAAACAATAACATTTCTTCCACAATGTATGAGAAAATCTGCATGTGAAATTACCTTTTTCCAGCTCCATTCTTGATGTTAAAATTACCTTTAAACCATGTGATTTAAATAAGAAAAAAAAACACATTGTATGCTAAGAATTAAAGTCAACTCAAATATTACACATGGCTTTCAAATGAAGACAAATTTGATTTAATCATGCTACCAAATGTTCAAAAAGCTTTAAATTTAGTAAGAAAATAATGTAGAAGAAAATCAAACTAGTAGTCCTTCAGGCAATACCAAAATAAAGTTACCTGTAAATTACCTAATGCAGGAGTAATAAGATTTTTTTTTTTAAACAGTAGTGGAGTGTAAAATCCAAAATGTAGGTCTCACATTATGCAAAGTGAAATAAAATTAATTTAGTTTATAAAAATAATAATATAATTTACTAGTCATAAATGAATGTTTTATCCAAGTATGAAAATTGGTCAAAAACAAATACAACAACAGAATGTCAAGCTTTATATAAAATTGCAATGTGTTATATTATTGCTAAACCCAAAAGATTAAGGGGTGGAAACCATGATAGCTGTTATGCGTAAAGACCTAGATGTTTACAAAGATAAATCAAAAAACCTTGATATTATTAAGGTGAAAATCTTAAAAATGGTTTATATTATTACAATAGTGTATATAATGTTATACAATAATAATTATTATTATTACTACAAATTACAAGCTTATTTTAAAATTATGGTTGTCATTAAGCTGTTGCACATTTACAGAAATATTACAGAATCTATGGTGCACCCCTCAATCACAAAGACCAAGAGGTAGGGATGATCCGATCGATTGGCCGGAGATCGGTATCTGGCCGATAATCACATTTTATGACTCAATCGGTACTCACTAACTTGGTCGATCTCACGAACCGTTCGCAATTTGATGACTTCAACGCATGACGACGTACATGATGCGTGGGGACATAAATTATTTGGAGCCGCAGTCATGTCATCGCCGGTGTGGAAATACTATGACGTTTCGAGAAACAATGAAAAAATTCGCTATTTGTCGTGTATGTTTAGCATGATGATATGATGAATGGATGGTTCATTTTTAACAGCAGATTCAGTGACGTTAGAGCTGATCTGCGCGTTACGGCTCCACGGGAAACGGAAGATGATCACGGCCACTATTCAGTGCTTGAGTTTATACCGGCCAGCTGCGGCACGTTTCTGAAGCGGCTCTCCGCGCTGCTTGGCAAAAAATAGTCTTTTGTGAGTTGTCACAGCGTGGAGGACGGAACAAAACCTCATCGTAGCCGTAAGGGATAACGGTAACATAATACGCTGATCGTGGGCTGCTCATAAATGAACATTTACTTATAAAACTAAATATCTTCTCTGGCCATATTAGCCTACTCAATAGCACTGACACAGGCTTTACTCCTTTCAAACTTTATCTGGAATGTCACCGTTTCTGTCTTTTTAGGCAAACTAACACACACACACACACACCCAAAGTCGCATCACGAGGGAAAAAAAAAAAGTATATGATATATATATATATATATATATCTATATATATTAGTATATATAATTTAATATTTGCATAATTGTGATATTTTTATCCATCTGCAAATAACAGAATGCATTTTTTTATTACCTGAACCGCGGATTATCCACATCGCCCGTGGATATAGGAAAAGCTAAATATATTTGCTGCGTAAATCAGACGGGCTTATTGAAAATGCAAATTTATTCTCTGCCAGCAGGAGGCGCTTTAGAGCGGCAGTAACAGTGGTTTCCCCTGTAATGGCTGTACACAAAGCAGCACTGAGCTCCAAACGCTGCTTCATCAGACATTACATGCAAGATGAAATGAAAATGACATTGAAAATGTTCTGAAGACAGTTGGTTTCCTTCAGAAATAGTGATATAAAAAAACCCCGCTCCTCGATTTGATTTTTAAACGTAAACAGTACGTGCTCATGTTTATTCAACGAAGCCTTTTTGGAAAATCGGTCAGTTTTGATATTGTGGTGAGCGCCACAAATAAATAAATGTTTGGGAAACATCCCACAGCACAACCACCTGAGACCAATTTCAGTCTACTCATCACCTTAACTTTAATTGCGTTTGTAGCTGGCGCCATAGCCAGACTGATAAACAAACACAGACCAGAAGTTAACTTCGGGCCAGGCACGTGCACCCGATGAAACGTCTGTATAAAGCTTGAAACATCAGAATCGGTATCGGCCGATCACAATGACAAGAAATCGGTACACAGTATCGGCTGCAAAAATCCTGATCAGAGCATCCCTACCAGATGTAAAGCTCAGCACTTCATATTTCACTGGCTGCATAAAAAAAATAATTTGCAAAGGATGTAGCTTTTGTTTCAACT
Source organism: Sinocyclocheilus anophthalmus (assembly GCA_018155175.1). Lineage (NCBI taxonomy): Eukaryota > Metazoa > Chordata > Actinopteri > Cypriniformes > Cyprinidae > Sinocyclocheilus > Sinocyclocheilus anophthalmus. Next base: position 741,266 of record JADLZN010002816.1, read on the forward strand.
CCAGACAATTAATCATAAACCAATACAAATAACTGAATCCATCAATTGGTGCCTGTGGTACTACAAATATAAAAATAAAATAAAAAGGTGCTTTCAAGCAATTAAGGTGCAATATTTTGAACTTTTATTGGAGCAACCATCATAATACAAAAAGTCATTTAAACGCTTTTAAAATGTAGAGAAATAAAATACGATAAAAAAAACATTGCTACGTAAAACAAGTTCTGTGTGTCCTGTAATCTCAAACACAAGTAGTCAACTTCATTGTTGCATTTAAGAACTAAGGGGGGCAATATGGACAAAAATCATTCTAAAATATTAATCAGGAGAACTCATTAACGTTCAAGTTGCCAAAGGTGTCTCCAAGAGCCAAAAGCTGTATGCATTAACGTGAACAAGGAATCAAGATTGGCTTTGTTTTAACACCGAGTAAAGGCAATTGTCGTCATTTTTGCCCCAGGTAGAGCATCAAGAGGTTCTTCAATCTCATCTAACCCCTCTGAGGTCGATTAAGAGGTACGCGTTTTGGAGGCATCTTTCTTGATCACACGAAAGAACTTAAAATTACACTTGCGTTTATCTTACAGATAAGAGCAATACATCAATCGAATCTGTAAAGGGTCTACTTTTATTTGTATACACACATAATAACAACAGAACTTTGTGCATTTATAAAATAAAGAAAACAAACAGGGAGTGCAGTCTGCCGCCTTGGTCTGCGTAATCTTTATTTAGAAACGCGTCATTAAAATGAACTGTAACTCAGCAAATACTCAACAAAGAGACATGAGAGATATATCTATAGAAAGCTTGACATGTCTACTTTTAAACTAAGCAAGTCTTATCGAAAGCAAATATTCTGTGATAAAGTAATCCATATGAAACCAACGCGATGTCCAGTTTTTCACATCTCCCTTCATTATCTCTAATGTGACCACGCCCACGCGCTGAGCGCTATTGATATTATAATCATCCACGTGAAGCGCACGGCGTGTAAACACCCACATCATAGTAAACAAAGCAGCAAGACCTCGAGTTTTACTGTTCGCGTCGCGCTGAGAGGAATAAGACAGAATCCACCTCAAGAAGCTTTGGATTACCTCAGGAAAAAACATGAGTAAGTCTTTTTTATTAACCTACTTGTATTAGTTTTCACATAACTTGTACACATTTTACTAGTTAGACTTTCTCAACTATAATTCCTGACTAAATGTATAATCAAGTGAAACATTATGAAGTTTCATTCACAGCATCTAAATGTCACGATGCCAGGATGTTGTTTTATGTTCTATAACAGACAGAAATATGATATAAAAGTAATATGAGTTATAATGTTACTAGTCTAATGTCAGTAAGAATGATTAGTCAAAACTTTACTGTGATAGGATATTCTCTGTTCACGAATATAGCCATACATGTTTATAACGATAGTTTTGGATTGTATTGGCCTACATGCAAAGCATGCTTGTGTTTATGAATGTAATTAAGCTTCTGTTCATGAATATCTGCTCTTGTGTAAATATTTTGAATGTGTTATACCGTGTCTTATGGAGTAATGACGCTGAAATGTTTGAAACTGTTTTAATTTTCGTTTAGGACTGTGGCTGCATCACCGGCATCTTGCACAAGAAAGGCACACGCACGTCGTTCAGTTTTGAGTTCGCTGGAAAATCACACTGAGTAAGTGCACAGTATAGTAATTGTATTATTCCCAGAATATGGGGTAATATTATTTGTGGTTGATAGTGTTAAAACGTTAGAATAGGCATTATTTTCTCATGAAGTATGCATACTATACTAAGGTACTGTGGGGAGGTATACACCACTCTTGCATTCACCTGCATCTCTCATGGGAAGGGGGCACTCGTTCAGTTTTCAACTCTGTTTCAGAAGTGTGCATTCACTATTTTACAGATGTTACTTTCATTTGATTTAGTTACTTTGTGGTAAAATATGTTTGCTATGTGGTAATTGTGTTCTTTGTTTAGATAAATTAGTACTAGTATCAGTGAACATCATAATAATGTTAATAATGTAGTTTGTGTAAACAGCATGCTTGCTTTTTATTTCAGATGTGAGAATAACAAAAGAAACTTGCAAAGAGAGCCAAAGCAAAGCAGCCCACTCTGTCATGGAAACCAGAGACTGACGTTGACATGATCCACAGGGCTCTGAGATTCCTGCCACGCACAAGAGCCTGGACCACAGCTAAGACCATGTTATGCACACACTCCCAAAATGATGTGATATTTATATGTATTCTAAATAAACTACAAACCAAAAATATAAAAAAATATTTTTTCCTTACATGCTTTCTTGAAGCTATTCCCTCTCAGTCACACACCTGACTTAAAGGCTCATTATGCAGCTCATTATGCGGGCTTTTGTCTTCTCAGGTGTGAATCACTCATTATACAGGACCATTCACGCCCCCTCGCATATTCCTTTTCTACACAAAAAGTGTCTTAGAAAATTTAAATCAATATATTGTTTTCTTTGAGTGAGTAAACAAGATGATTTTCACATCATTCTGATGAAAAAAATTCTAGACTTCAAGATCTGTTCTCAATAGACCTGTGAACAAATGTTCTGTATGTGTTTAATGGCCTTATTTCAGTGACTTTAAAATTTTAATTTTTCACTAAGCACGCATAAACGTTGTTTTCTCAAAAACACAATCACATACATACATGCTGCTCACATATTATTGTAGCCCAGTTTGTGCTGATTATGGTGCTACTAAACTTAGTCATTAAAATGTTTATTAGCAACTGAAAAAAGCACAAATGTCAGGACATGTCAAAACTTCTCCAGGGCCCAAAACACCCTCAGACCCCAGAGGGTTAAAGCTGCAGTCAGGAAGTTGGGCCTCTTGTCACCATCTCGGTTTGAAACACTGCAACTGCAGTTACTGTGTGACTTTGTGGCTTGTGTTTTAGAAAATCGAATCTTTTTGTAATCTTGACAAAACATATCGTTGGAAAGGTCTGACAGTCAAGGTTCCATATTTGGTGACTGTTTAGTAACAGAAGTGATATTGTGACAGAAAATTGATTTGTGACAGAAAACTGCATCAAAAGAATTCAATAGAGTTTGGGTGTCACCCTAAGGTTATTTTTGGTATAGTGCACAAACAAAATCTCACAGAAACCACAATTTTGGTGATATCAACTTCAAATTTGGAACATAACTTGGTTAGACATATGGCTTAGATTTTACTGCAATTTGAAGTGCAACATATTTTATAAATTATTTATTTTATATACAATTAAAAAAAAACTATACTGTATTATTTTTTACTGCAAACTTAAACTTCTATAACGTTTTTATACTTTTCACTTCAGCAATAATCTGCTGCGTCTTCTTTAAAAGAGACCAAACGTAGGTCTGTATTCCAAAGCGTACAGGAATTACAACCATTGATAAACAAGTGTTCCGTTTTCAGTTAATTTATACCCCCAAACTGGCAACGCATCCTGTGGAATACAAACAATAAAAACAAAATTAAAATTAATTAATTTGTGTACAGCCGTTACCGGGGAAAACCACTGTATTTCTGCTGCTTCAAAAGCGCCTCCTGCTGGCAGAGAATCAGTTTGCATATATATGCCGCCTGGGAAACACTGGACTATGGTATAAATAAATTCAACTGTATAACAGTTTCACTGCAATTCATGTTATAATGTTAGAATTAAATAAAAATAATACATATGCACTTATCTGTACACAGCAAATGCAGTTATTTTTAAGCGGTTGTTGACATCATCTAAAATGTGATTTAGCCTTAAAAAAAAACAACAACAACGTTACCACTCTAATAGGTCTTGCAATATCCGTGCACGCAAAGATTCTGCGCAATCCTCTTGTTTGATATTCTCTGGGTCTGAATCCAGCTCAAATTGATATGGCAATATTGACGCCATCCTTAACTAAACCGGAGCAGACGGAACTTGCTGATTTGGCAAGGGGGCGGAGCAGTACTGAAACACCGTCTAAGCTGTTCGCCAATCACAAAGCACTGGGATGGCTAACCAATCACATCACATTTCGTTTTTTGGAAGGCGGGGCTTCATCAAACCCGGAACTAATCGAGCCGTTTGTGCCAGGCTGGGGAGAAAGGTATTGTAATAATATAAATGTAAAAAATGATGCGTTTTTCGAACCACCAAGCATGAGAGCATGTTCTAGTACACACCCAAAACAAATTCAAGACATTGTAAAAGAGCATAATAGGACCCCTTTAAGACTGGTTTTGTGGTCCAGGGTCACAAATGGCTTGTCTTGTCCAAATGTCTGTTCTGGGAGTATGCAAGTTTGGTGAGCGGGTACAAAAGTCTGTGAAAAGGGCAGACTGCTTTATGGCTGCAACAAATATGTGTATCGCGCTCCACTGTAAAAATGACAGCGATATTAATATGATTTTTGGCAGTAATCACAAAGGAAACCCCACAAGACTACATAAAGTTGCTTTAAATTAATTTTAAAAACAAATTTATAGTTCATAGGTTCATATATGCAGCAAAAAGAAAACTTAAAAAATATCAGTCACAAAATAGCCTAAAACTGCTGCTTTGTCCAGTATAAAAGTTCTAAAATGGATTAACAGAATTACATTTAAACAGAGAACAGACATTTTTAAGGAATTATGTGGAAACAAAATGCTGCATAAACCACAAAATTTGCTTCTGAAATGGAGTGTGTACTGTTTTTTTGTTCAGTGTATACAAAATCCTACAAGTGGCTAAGAGTTTTCAAAAATTGCAATCCAGTTAACTTATCTTCTGCAGTAATTACTGTAATGTTTGATTTAAGTTATAACGATGCGTGTTATAGGGAAAGTTCTGGAACCGATCGGGGCTAAAGCCTGTTTTACACATACTTTGATTGCAGTGCTTATTTTTACCCATGCCCATGTTAACAGGTGAGAGCATTCACACTGCACACTGATGTGGTCCTAGAGCGGTGCGTCTGCAGCGATCATTCCCGTACAAATCATTCCTATATTTGCTGTGCTGCATGTGCTGAATGAAAGTGACAGGGCATTATTTGCAGTAAAAATTTACATGGATTTTTACAATAATTTTGTAATTACGCCATAAATGCATATAATTAAACTGCGTGTTTCATGTGTTTCACAGTTAACACATGGCTTTTTGGCTAGGTTTACCGAAGAAAAAGTGAGCAACGAGGTGACAAATGGATGGCACTCATGGCAATAACAACCAGCAGGATTGCTTATAAAGTTTTAATTGCAAAAGAAAAAGCATAAGAGCTGTGTCTGTCAATGGTAAGTTTTCATTTTAAATGTTTGTCATAGCCTACTACTATTTGAACATAAAAGTAGGCTTGTAGGCTATGTTTGAATGTTTTGTCACTCGAGCAACTTTACAAGTAAAGTGCATTGAATAATACATTGTTTATATTAATTATGTTTAAATGTGATTACTTCTATGAAAGATAGTATGATGTAAAAAGAAAATCGCAACACTGAAAAAGCATTATCAGTAACACTGTTCGGATTTCGAAATTAAAACAATTGGATAAAAGTTGTTTGTGGTATACAGCTACTGATCAGTAGCAGACGGCAAACACGTCCTATGTGAAAGCACAATGTGCCAGTGCCGCTTCTGCATCGCGCAAGAACCACACAAGTGCTGCATACGCACTGCAATCGGAGTATATGTGAAACGGGCACAATTTGTTAATAGGGATGCAACGAATCACTCAACTCACGATTCGATTCACGGTTTTGATTTCACGATTCGATTCATGATTTTTTTTTTTAAACAAAATGAGATTTAAGACAAATTTTAAATTAAATGTGTCATTTTATTATTGCTTGGACAAAAATACTGAACGTTTCTTTGTGAAATTGAAATAACACTATAATAATATAGCACTTGTAAATTATTGCTCTTTTGTGGGTTTTGATTGCTTCTATTGTCCTCATTTGTTAGTCGCTTTTGATAAAAACATTCGCTAAATAACCAAATGTAAACAATGTAAATGTAAATAAAACTGAATTGAAATTTTAAAACAAGCCCCAAATAAAATAAATCTCTTCATATAAACAAACTAAGGCTTTGTCCGTGCTCTTTCCATTTAAAATTAGAGGCAACCACTGCATTTTAATCACGATCCAAACAAAGATGCTGAATACATGCAACATGAGCAGTTTTTAATCTAAATTAGATTGTATAATTTCGAAATTTGAAGCAAAAACAGAATGACTTCAGTTTTGTGAAACCATACATAAAAAAAAATATCTGCATGAAACAGAAACGGCAGACGAGCTGAATGAGACGCAGCTTCACTCTCTGCCTGCAGGTGGCGCTTAAAGCATTTCCTTGGATTCCGCTGTAAACAAAGCAGCGCTGCACATATGAACTTTAATATGCATTACACAGAGGCAAGAGGAAAAGAAAAAAATACCATCGAAAGACCATAGTAAGTTCCCCTCAGACATCCATTCATATAAACTCCTACCCCTAATTGAATCGCAATTTGTTTAGCACCTCAACCGATTTGAATAGACACATTTAAATAGATTTTCAACCGGCTCGCGGTTAATCGTTACATCCCTATTTGTTAACCAATGAAACCAAGTCAAATAGTAAAAAAAAACAAGTCTAACTAACTGTTTACGCTATATTTTCAAATCAAAACTGATATCGGACCATCAAACCATATTCACCTTAATAGCCAAGTTGTTCAAAGTTACCAATAAATCTGAGCTTTAAACTGTAATATAAATGGGCCCATGTGCAACAGCCTTAAAGATGGAAAAAAAAAAAAAAAAAGCACTAGATGCCTTACACATGTCAGGTGTCAGAAGTCTGACACCACAAATTTAATCATTGTGCCAAGAACACCTGATTGGGGTTTTGGAAAACCAACTGCACTCTTTATTGAAAATGTACATGTAGTATTTTAAATGTGAATGGCACAGAACACAGCCATAGTAAGATCAGAACAATTTACAATATTCACCAGTAAAACACAAGTAACATGACAAGATAAAGACTAGTAAGAAAGAGGATTACATGTTGGTAGCACTAAGCCACTGCTGGCTTCAATGGTTTTATTATATAACCTATTAAAAATACAAAATAAAAATAGGACGAAAAAAAATCTTGCCACAAATGGGATGAGTTTTCAGGCTAAAACTGCAAGAAAATTCTTTAAACTTAAATACATCAATTGTGACTCCAGAACCGAGCCTCTGGGTTTCCACATACAAACTTTGATTTTAAAGTGCCAGATCAGAAGCGTGGCTTCTTGGCAGATGCTTCATATTCCTCACGGACCCTGCCAAATCCTGGGTTTCCAGCACCCATGCCCCTTGGACCCCCTGGGCCACCTTGCGGGAAACGCTCATTGCGCTACATGGACCATTTTCAGTTATGTATCAGTTGGGTATTTAGTTTGGTAGAAATTATGGAGTTTACATCCATGGGTAGGGGAGAAAAAGCAACAAAGGGGGAACAAGCTCCATGAGTTCCAAGAGTATTTTGAGCAAAGCATTATAAAAGTGGGATCCAAGGAAAACAATCGGCGAAACCGTTCCAACACGCAGATCCACAGGTGCCAGAGGTGACATAGGAAAAGGAAGAGAGGGTAATGCATTTATTAGTCAAACCCTATGACGATGCATTCCAATAGCGTTGCTGTGATAAATGCTGCAGGAAACAGTTACTAGCCCCATTTGCATGGGAGATTTTATAGCAGAAATGCGTTGGATGCCCCAAACTTATAATTATGGCGAAGAGGTTTGTACTTTAACAAAAACCCTCTGAGCCATGTGGGCAACTACCAAGATCTACATTAGGAACACAAATTAGTTTTAATAAGAATTGTTATTCTGTTTACCAATTTCTACACATTTGTATTTATGAAGGGTTTTACTTAAATTGTATACATATTGCATTTTAAAATGTGTTAATGGTCACTTTTACATTCAAAGAGATTTCAGATTTAAAAAAGGTAGTAAAAATTAATTGCAAACTATTTAGCCATCACATAGTTCAATGTTAAAGCACATTTCTTCAGTTTAACAGTTTATCCGGTACTTGTCAGAACATGTAGCAGTGCTGCTGGTTAACTGGATGAAATAGAATGTCTGCAAATGTGACAAACAGCATTCTGAGTTTGCAGTAAAAATGCAAGCTGCATTTTTGTAATTGACATCTAGTTTCAAAGTGTTCAAGATTAACCCATCTGTACAAAAGAGTAACGCAGATTTGATATAATTCTTTAAAAACTTCCAAAGCATATGGCTAAGTTAAAATTAAACACTGCAACTGCACATTGACAACTTGCAAAAAAATTGCCATTATATCTGCTTGCTGTGAGTCCAATTCTTTCAGCATAAGAGGTTGACCACTTAAAGTCTACATGAAACTGCACTTGTAACCCATTTTTCTTTTGTAAAGCAACATTTCAGTGAAACAATAGCCAACAAGGGGAAAAAAATTTCAAAGCAAGGACTTAGTCAAAGTCAGATTTGAAGGTGAGTGTAGGACTATTCTCCTCCTGAAACACAACCAGCTCTCATATGTTTAAATGTAGGTGGCCATGAAGTCAACAAAGGCAATCATTTTACAAGTTCTTTTTATAAATAATGCACGATAAAAATACAAGGAAGCAGATGGGGTCCATTTTGATTTCATGTTGACTTTAAGTGTTTAAATCTGAGAGATCTACTTTTAACATTCAGATATACAACTATAATGTTTACTTAAAGAAAACATATTTGCTTTCAGACACTTATAAAAACAATTCATTCAATGTCAATACAAAATCAAGCCGCCTCTTTGCTAATAGTAGGCTTTTGTATTAATAAACTCATATTAAACGTTGAAATTATACCAAAATCAGATTTTACATTTGACAACAGAATGAGAAAATGCCCATAAATAAGGTTTTACTTTCACATTATACGCATTAAAAGTCTTTTGAAATGTGGAGCTATTTTTGATACTTGCTGAAGCCTATTGGAAGGCTGTAACTAGAGCATCAAAAAGGTTCAGCTATTAAAAGATACTGCAGTGAAAGCAGCACACAGGCAACACATTCAACAATGCAAAAATCTGTAAAGCACTGGTTTTGCTGCTGAATTAATTTGCAGCAACACACAGCATTCCCAGCAAGGGCTCAGGACAGGTAAACGTAGTACAAATTCACTATGTATGGATTTAAAAGGCTTAAAGAGTAAGTCACAGTATAGCTACACTATTACTACAAACTGCTGTAGTAATTGTTTTGATACAAACACTTAAACTCTTAAAATAAAATAGAAATATTTAAAAGCACACCAGGCAGGACATAAGAATTATATCTTGGTGATTATAGAAATGTGTGCCACGTCCAAGGAAAAACTCCTGAGTTCTTTTCATTATAGCAAATATGGGTCAAACCCAACCCCACTCTCAGCATCCAATATCAACAAAATTTAAGTATGTATGCCAACCATCACATCTCCAACCAGCTCCTCAAAAGCTCAGCCACATAATTTTCGGTCACTGTAACTTTATGTTGCATTAATTTTGTGATTAAGTTGCTTTTAAGTCTATCTGCACTAAATGCCCACAGTCGGTCGACACTACGAAAAAGAGCTCAAAGCACGGAAACAGCATTTCCATGCGGGTACCACTGCAGCACTGACATGACTTTGCAACTGTAAATTAAAAAAAATAATAAAAACCTACAAAAGGGATTTCACCACAAAACAAGCACAGTATGTCATAGGGTATTATTTCACCAGGCTTTGTGTTTGAAAAGATGGCACATTGCTAATTTAAAGATTACACATCAAACACGAGCGTAAACATGCCTGTCTTTTTCTGCAATTTAGACAGGACTTACAAGTAGGTGTTGCAAGCAGACAGTTGTATAAAAATTATTGGGCTTTAGTACAGACAGACATCCAAAGTAACAAGAGAAGGAAAGTGATGGGAGCTGAGCTTGAGTGCTGACAATGACTTCTGCCACTAGATGGAGACAATATAATTGAATCACAAAATGGATCAAAATACACTGCCCACTGACAAGTGTAGAAATAATCCATCCACACCTAACTTCCACATGAAACCTTAAAACACAATGGCCTCAATTCCTATGAACCACAACAGCTCCATTCAAAGGTTATTGTGCATACAAAACACTCACGCACACACCACATTCACCCTCGATTTCAATTCAGGGATACATTACCATTTCGTTGGGCACCATGCCCCCTGGTGCTGGTCCCCCCATTCCCTGGTGTCCTTCAAAATTCATTCCTGTCAATTGGAACTTCTGGCTAGGTGACCGAACGGCCATATCGTGTTTGTTAAAAAAAAAAAAGAACATACATTATTAGTAAAAGTACCGTATTGACCCGAAAATAAGATGATGTTTTTTTCTTGGAAATACATCTAAAAAAAAACGCGGTCGTCTTATATTCAGGGTCTAGACTTTGACATGTCAATAATACACCCACAACAATAGGTGGCGCCAAAAATACGCATAAAACGAGTGTGCCATGAAATACGTAATGTAATGCGTGCTGTAAAGATCGCGAGAGAAAACTAAAGAATAAGAAAACCTTACAGCTGCATGAGTTGTGACTGTCAGGTTAGCCTAAGACAGTACCCAGATTTGAAGACTACAGTAAGATTTAACTTCTACTGTTAAGATTTTGGTAGGCTACTATTAGATGGATAGCCTAAATGTCCTAATTCAGATGGGCTACTTGTTTTTTTTTTTTTAATGGTATATCAAAAACTGTATATTTTTTTAAATGTGATTGTTGGTACATTTTACCAGTTTTTACCATACTTTCAAAAAAAAAATTAAAATAGAAAAAATATGCAATATGAAATAATTGAAGACAAAATGTGTTTTACTGAGAAAAAACAAGATTTGGTTTTTTTCAAAAGGTACATCTGGAAAAAGGGGGGTCGTCTTATAATCAGGGTCGTCTTATATTCGGGCCAATACGGTATATTAGCAAAATAGTTAACCCTGTAAAATTGTTAAAAAGTGCATTTACGGTTTTTGTTATATTTGATAAATCATGCTTTTATAGACCATAGATTATATAGTAAGAATGCACACTCAAAAAGGGAAAAACTACTGACAAAAAAAACTGACTAATCACATAAAATGCATGTGCTGTCATTCTATAGCTCCCGATAGTCTTAAAGGTCCACTGGAGTGCCTTGAAACACGCACCATTATTCTATGTATTGACATCAGTTTAACTGAAACAGGAAGATAGACCCGCCCCCTTTTTAAATAGCCAATAGCGTTCGCTTGTATCAAAGGCTTGGTCTAGAGCCGTTGTGCTCAGTAAAGCCACATTTGACAGGGTATGACAGCCACAATCTCATTGATATTGCTATAAAATATAGCATTCTGTGTAGAATTCAAATGGGTCCGATACGTTTTGCTCCATGTCCCTGGACCGGAGCAGACAGTGTGTGCGCGGTGTGTCAGTTAGCGAGACAGGGCGAAACAGACTTCTTTTGCCCCAATGTAAATCATATTTATACTGTCTGAATCGTTCTCTATGCCCTATATAGTGCACTACGTGCCATTCACCATTCATAAAATACAAATCCTGTGAACAAGTGACCAATTTGAGCCACAGCTTCAGCGTCTATTTATAGTGCAGAGGGCGGGGGCTTCGGATTCTAGAGAGCATTTGATTGATCAGAAGATTTGATGAGAAGATGAAGTACAATGTGACGTCAAAAAAAATAGTTGAGCCATTTTGGCGGGCAGTGACAATCTGCCAAGATTTGAATGCTTCTATCGTCTAAATGCAGGGCGCCAGACTAAATATTTTTACTAGGAGCACTGTAGCCCCTGACTGAAAATTTTTAGGAGCACAAGCAGAAAATTTAGGGGCACACCTTAAATCAGCCCACAATGCAACCGTTCACATTTTCCCCATTTTAACTCTATTACTGACAAGTGCTTTGATAATAAATAGACTTAACTCACAGAGATTACAATGTGCAGTATTCTTTTAATTTCAGAAGGATATGACAAATATAAATATATATATATATGATAGATATTATCTATTTATTTATTTTTTTAGGTAGAGAAGGTTATATATTGTAGTCTTCTTAAATGTACCATTACTATCAAGAGTCTTATATGAAATCGACAAACAACTTGACTAAGTGATTGTGTGATTTAGTCTCAAAATTGAAGAAACCTTTGTGATGTTTTTTTACTTTACACACACACACAAAAAAAAAAAAAAAGAAAACAAAAGGGAAAAAAGGGGTGAAACCACAAAATCTGATTCTTGACTATTTCATAGTTTATATAGGGAATTTGATAAATAAAGAAAAGATAAATTAATGACTAATAAAGCCACTACGTGATACTCTGCTGGCATTACAGGTTTATAATGGTGTTTGATGTATTTTACATAAGTGTTTGTTTACCACAGTATATTCTGGTTATCCCATTGAAAATAACATTCAAATTGGATCATTTAGGAGCTTTAAAGTGCTGGAAATAGTTGTGTAGAATACTTGAATGTCATTGAAAAGTGCTTGAATTTCTCTTTCAGAAGGCTGTACAACTGGAATTAATAATGTAATAACATTTGACTATTTCTGACACAACACAATGGTTATAGTTAGCGTTACTACTTCTGGTTTTCTACGTCAGCGCTGTCTGATCTGTTTATAACAGGGATTTCTGTGCAGAATTTGAATGCTTCAGTAAATCTCGCTTAGCCTAGCAACCATGTTTAAATGCTGCGCTTTTTGCGACGTTCTCACCAAGATGGCGCAGCATGGATTCTAATTAGTATCATTAGTTAACCACAGTGTTGCGAAATCAACGCTGGTATGAGCTTAGGAAGCACCCCAAGGTTTGTACAAAGGTTGAGCGTCCAGGTACTGCGGGTGAACGTGCAGGCTCAAAGTGTTTTAGCATCTTCAATATGCAACAGAAAAACAAAACAAATGTACTCGCAACTAGGTCAGATACGAGACCAGCAGGGGAGGGAGGAAGAAGAAAAAATGGTCGCAGTTTGTGGGGAGCACTGAAGAAAACAACGAGTTTGAAATCTGTTGTCACTGGGTTTCTGTTGATGTTACATGCAGGGCCGAGATAATGTATATGCGTGTTTTCACTTGGTAGTCATCTGGGTGCTCCAAACTTCAAGTTAGGAGCTACCAACAAAAAATTTACCTGTAGCTAACCACCTGATATTCAGGAAGCATCAACAAATGCCAATGAGGTGAAAGGGCTAGGAACATCCTGATGATGTATTAAATGCTTATCAATTGATCTGATTCTTTGATATTTTTCCCGATTTTTTTATTTTGTGTGTTTTTATATTTAATTGTCCTTCTTACCTTTAAGCCAAGAGGACTATAGGGGAAAAAAGGAATTAAAAGTTGAGTACTATGGACAACTGATATTTGCTTCTATGAAAAGGCTTAGACTTTTTTTTTGTAGCCATTTAAAATTAGAGACGACCACAGAATTTTAATAATTTAACCAAACAAAGACGCTGCAATACATGAGCCATTTCAGATGTAAATTATAATGCATTTCAAAATCAGAAGCAAAAACAGAATAACCTGACTTTAGCTATGTGAAATTATGCTACATAAAACATCTGCACGAAAAAACAGCCGGCGGGCTGATGAAAAGGCAGAGATCACTCTGACAGCAGGGTGGCGCTTACGGTAAAAGCAATTAAAAAACAAAAAAAAAAAAAATTTGGTTATCGCTGTAAACAAAGTAGCGTTTTTTTTTTTTTTTTACAATCGCATATAACAGAGAACAGATGAAAAGAAAATGCCATTTAAACTTCTCAAGACAGTCAGTTCCCCTCAGAAATACATTCATATAAACCCCGACTCCCAATTCAATATTTAGGATTTCCTTTCTATATTTTGCGCATAGTGAACGGTGAGCTTGCTCTGGCTGCTACAGTATTTTCTCTTTACGCGACTCTGGCTTCTGTTCGTGGGCCGTTTATATACTTATTAATATGCCACACAAAAATGGGCGTTTTTTGTGTGGAAAAATGATTTCAAAGCCAGTTTGTGCAAGTCCCGGAAACGCTCAGCTGAAAAAAAAAAAAAAAATAAATAAAGTCGGTTCCGAGTTAGCTCCCAGTCACGTGACAATAGAGCACGAGAATTGTGAGAACATTTTTATTATTGTTATTATTTAGTTATAATTTTCATTTGTGTAATGTCCACAAAATGGCCAATGATTAGTTTCGTTAAAGGGGTCCTATTATGCTTTTTCACTTTTTTAATTTTAGTCCGTGTGTAGTGTGTACAAATTCAAGTCCAATCCAAGGAGTTTTTAAAAAAATCCCTTTTCAAGAACTACAATGAATGGTTCGTTTGGACTACAGCGTTTGTTTTCCAGGCTTTGTGATATCACAAAGCGGCTCATTGGAATATCATTACAAATAATTCCCGCCTACAGAAATTCTAATGGTTGGGGGGTGGGGAGGGGCGAGGTTGTGGTTAGAACGCTTGGTTGAGTGAGTGCATCAGACGAGACGACGAAGAAGTGCTGCTGCAGAGTTAGTGCATCAGAGAAAACGAAGAAGAGCTGCTGTGCTGTAGCGTAAAATTTTCGGCATGTCTAGAACAATTCTTACAAGTATAACACGACGTAGCTGGGCGCCGCGGACAGATGCCGAACGGCGCCGCAGGTGTGTCTACACTCATAGAAAATAATGTATTTAAATTTTAAAGATGCGACGTTGCGCTTCTCGTCCGGTGTGCTATCGCCTGAAACGCTGGTTTTTTTCACCTCCGTGCCCAAACGTCTTTGTTTGGGCTTCCGAAAGCGGATGATGTCAGGAAACAGTGGTTGCAATTTATTTTTTAACTCTGTTCCTGAGCATTATAACCTCAATTTGCTATTGTGTGCTGCGCATTTTACTGAGGACAGCTTCCACAACACGAGGGAGTACAGTGCCGGATTTGCCCAAAAGTTTTTGTTGAAAGACGGAGCAAGGGGGCGTGGCAGTACTGAAACAACGTCTAAGCTGTTCGCCAATCACAACGCACTGGGACAGCTAACCAATCACAACACATTTTGTTTTTCGGAAGGCGGACCTTCATCAAAGCCGGAACTAATCAAGCCGTTTGTGCCAGGCTGGGGAGAAAGGTATTGTAATAATGTAAATTATGTGAAAAATAATGTGTTTTTCGAACCACCAAGCATGAGAGCATGTTCTAGTACACCCCCAAAACAAAATCAAGACATTGTAAAAGAGCATAATAGGACCCCTTCAGGTTGAACTGGAATATCCTACATAAAGTCTGCGGCCAGCACTACAGATAGTGCTACCCTTTTGTTCAAAGACATTGCATCTGATTTGTAACGAGCATTAGTGACAGAATCATCAGCCAATCAAATGTTGACGTTCAATGACAGCACGCCCTCTGGGTCTAGAGACGTGCCCAGTGCTATCCCCAGCGTTTAGTTGGGAATTTCCAAGGTATGAAAGTGAAATTCAATGAAAAGAAAATGACAGTCACCGGCACCTACACCAGATCTTGTTGCTGATCTACTAAAAATGCAGACAAAAAGAATAACTGAGAAAGGATAAACTACACCCAAACTGAATTCGTTAACAGGTTTTGTGCGCCATTTCAAGAGTGGCTAACAGCTAGCACAGAGCACAACAAATTATTTGGCCATGTTTACTTTTTAATACGAGTAAAGGGAAATGGAATGACAGACGCATGGACTTAATTTACAAGTGACTATGCATGGGCTGGTATGAGATTCTGACAGCATGATAACCTTAGATAAAAATATCACGGTTTCACGGTATTGCGATTACAGCTCTAAAATAGGTTGTTTAAATATCTGGGTAAAAAAAACTACTTTTTTTCCCACTGAACACATTTTATTTTTAAGAAACATAGAACATTTTGGAACTGTAAACATGTCAGGCTAAATAATTAAATTCTTCTTAATTAAATGCAGTCATTTAAGTGAGCCTAAACCTGCAGCTCAATAGTCAAATATAATCAAAACAATTTCTATAAAAAAAATTAATATAACATTCAGTCATTAAACCTGCAACTCAACAAGGTTTTTGGAGACATCCTCGCTTTCTACACATTCATCTTTCAGTCCAAGTCATGATGCAGGAATGTTCACCTTTCCCGGATTAAGTTTAGAGCGATGAGGTACGAGGATGTGTGCACATACACACATAAGGAAAGAGAGAGCGCGAGTGTCACACAAACAGTGGCAAAGTTTTTTTTTTTTTTTTAATGCGTGATTTTGAACAGATGTAAACAATGGCTGGAGGCTTAAAATATAGACATGATACCAGCTAAATTTAATTATTGTACTAAATTGCAGACAAGTACAGTACGTACTTTAGACTGCTATTCCTCACTCTGTGAAGTAATGTGAGGGAGGAAACTAGTTGACGTTAGCTAGTTAATTAGCCATGTTACCTGCCTTGGTAGCAAGCCAAATTGCATTTATTTCAGCACTGAAACAAACGGCGGGTGGGTCTCTGTCTTGATCGGGGGTGAAAGAGAGAGAAATGAAGATGGGACACCAGATATATAGTTAGTCCGACCTGGAAGTATTTTAGCGACGGCGCTAAACGTTGCATCTGTACGGAACATCGTGCTACGGAAAATGGTTAGTCTACGTTCCAAAAAATTCCCATATGGCAGGACTTGTCTTGTTCACCAGGGGAAAAAGTTCCAGGGATTCATCTCCTTCGGCCATCCCACAGGTGACTCTACCGCTCCACACAACCGAAGGGGAAGGGGGGGGGGCGTGTGACTTGTTACGCTCTTCGCTGCACACAACTGAGGGAGCCCTGCACTTTCCGTCTTTGACGACACGTAAAAAAACTGCACATACTGCAGAAACCGTGACTTTTCCAAACAGCGGTATACCTTGAAACCGGTTATCGTCCCATGCCTACAAATGACAGGTGAGTGCTTTATTGTTTGACGAGTATTGCATCATGCACATTGTTATGGAGGTGTAACTTACGTAGTGCGTTGATGATACTGTGGCGTGGTGTGTGGATGTCCAGCATTTATACACTTTTGCTGCTGTGGGCGCCTGGGCGCGTCATCATTTTAGAGTGACGTGAATGTTCATAGTGACCCGTGTATTTGTGGATTACTTTTACTGATCCATGTAGGGAAATTTACTCTGCATTTAACCCACCCTAATCTAGCCTACTGTTGAAACTGTTGATCAGCTGTCATTGCTGTTGAGAGCCTGTTTGCGGCATAATATGTGTGCATCATATGCATATGGCTGCGTTAGCTGTTACAGAGATGTGTAAGATAGATAGGGTATGTAGTTTACAGTTGCTTACTGAAGGCCCTGACTGAAACCAATGGTACGCTACGCTTATAGATAACTTTAAGACTAACATATTGATACTAACAATGTAATACAATGATGGGAGTTAAAAGGAGGCAAAATATACAATGAGCTGGTATTCAGTAATGCGATATCACGGTAATGAATATGCATATTGTTATCGTGGGCACGAAAATTAAAAAGTCAATAATTTAATACAAATTATTCAGATTTTTTAAATACATTTTAAGAATTTTCCCCCATCAACTGGTCAATACACAACACCACACTCATGTAAACAAGCACAGATGAGAAGTGCATGGCGGAACACGTGAAGGAGCAGCCTTTACCCCGGTAACAAAGCAGCGGTGCTACTTTCTAAAATGTAGGGCGAATTCCAAACGGCTTTTTTGTGCCCTTGAAGGGCACTTTGGGAATGAACGCCATTTGTAGGGACGTTTCAAACGAAAGTGAACAACTTAATCCCTTATATTTCCCAAATATTTATTTGCAAACACTGATGGAGTAGCCTACAGAATGCATGCACGCACGTGCAGCGTTGTCAAGGTAACATTTGGTCTGTCATCATCACAAAGGGAGTTCAAAAACCGTATTCGGAGGGCCCGTAAGCCCTTACACCCTTCAAAGAACACACTTCTGCCCCTCGAATGAAGTAGGCCATAGGGATGCTCAATTCCGTTTGGAATTCGCCCGTATTTAAATGGTTTAATAAGCCATTCAGATTTTTGTATTCACAATGGTGTTCATCACAGAGCCCAAATACTAAATATTGACTACTAGGCTATTTACTTATTACATTTTAACGGGATTACAACATGCCCTAGATACTGTTTGGTGTCACTTTACACTAAGGCTCTATTAATTAACATTAGTTAATTAGTAAAGAAACGATCAATGAAAAAAAATCGGTCTAAACATTCATTAATCTTAGGTCATTTCAATATTTAACAACAAATTGCAACTTTTTATTTAAACAACATTTAATGAACTAACGTTTGTATTTTTTAAACAAAGATTAATAACTTCTGTAACTATTGGATTATTAATGTTAATGCATTAACTAAGATTAACTAATGAGATCTTAATTGTAAAGTGTTACTATTTAACCTGTGAATTTTTTTCACTTTAAACTTTGTGTATTACTTTATTGTATGTAAATGTTCAGTTCTTTTTATTATAAGAAAAAAAAAAGTTATTAAACCGGTTACTTTTTTTTCTAAGAATGACACAATCAAATTTAAGTTGCTTCATCTAGTAAATGCTCATCTTGAAATGTAACTATAACATAAGTTGTTTACTTTATAAAAAATAAAAAATAAAAAAAAGATTGATTTCACAGGCTTTTCTACTTGCTATGAAAAGTATGAACTAGAAAGATCAGAAGGCATGTAGAGAGTACAAGTTTTTCAGCAAAGTTTTACAGACTTTTAGCATGTGTGGAAATACTGAATTTCTAGACAATGAACCATAGAGAAACAAAACGCATCTTACCAGCCAACCCCAGGCCTCCACTAGAATTCATTCTCATCTCCCTGTCCCTCTACAAAAAAAGGACAATATTTTACTTGAAAGGATTTCACCTACATTGTAAGTAAATGCTGAGAGCTTTCTGAATGCATTACTTACATTATCCATAAAGCCGCCCATTCTGTAAGACTCCTCACGTTTGCGCCTCATTTGTTCTTCAATTTCTCTCTGCCGCATCATCTCCTCCTCTCTCCTACGGCGTTCCTCTTCTTGCCTGAGGTTGAGAACCAATCAGTTAACTATTACATCAAAGGTTTCCAGAACCACAACACACTACACTACATCAGACATACCTGAGCTGCATCTCCTTACGTTTCTGCATCTCCTGACTGTGCAACTCTTCCATGCGACGAAGTTCCTCTTGACGTCTAAGAAGGTCTTTTGAAACAAAATGATCCCCCAAATCAATTATTCACCCCAAAATCTCTCTCGTTTTTTTTTTTGTTTTTTTTTAAAGTAGCAAAAAGGCCAAACAAATACACCAACTCAGCAGAGACAATACTCACCCTGTCTGAGCATGTTTGCTTGGTGCTCATGATATGCATCTTCCATCTCTGCTTCCAGCTTCTCACGGGCCTCACAAATGTTTTTCTCCACTTGCTGCCTCTGTTGTTTCTCCATCTCATCAAGAGACTTCCATCGCTTGGAGTATTCAAACTCAAAGGTGCCAGGACGGGCGAACCGAGGAGGTTGCTCTCGCTCCCTGAGTTTAAACGACAGCCGTTTACAAATCTGACAAACGTTATGAACAAATAAACCATGAAAGAGGGGGGGGGGGGGGGGGGGGGGGGGGGGGGATTCCTCTGAATGAAGAAACCTTACAAATAAATAGGCAAGTGCGTGAATAACGTCTTTTTTTACAGCTGCCAAATGACCCCACTCAAATGCTTGTCAGACCATCTGTCCAACTTCATTTACATGAAAAGGGTGTTTAACAACCACCGAATAACTTAAAATTGATTGTTAATCCCAATAAACTAGGTTTCTAGTAATAGAATATAAAATATGTGATGAAGCATTTGAAACTTACTTCTGATAACTGGGGTTCTTCTGTGCAAGTTTCTCTGGTAAACCGTCCTCATCATCGTACTGTTCTAACAATTCAACCACAATCGGACGGGGTGCCCTAGAACAGAATGGTTATGTGAAGCAATATTTTATAAACCTACTCACAAAAATTGCTCTTCTGCCAAATTGTACAAATTAAGAGAATTTAATCTTACGATGTGAGAAGGAACACTCCGTCACTGATCCGATCAAGGGCCTTCCGTGCAGCTGGCTTGGAAGAAAACTCAACAATGCCCTTCCCAGTTGAGCGGCCACGGTCATCTACGGTAACTACAGCCCTTTCCACCATTCCAAACTGAGAGAAGGCTTCTTCCAGCAGCTCATTGGACACAAATGGAGACAAGTTGCGCACAGAAAGTGCAGCAGAATGAGTGGCAAAACGAACTCTAAGTGGTCTGCCTTTCATTGGAGTATCATCCAGCTCAGCTTTTGCGATCTCTGCCAAGGCACGGGATTCCTAAAAAAAAAAATGTTTACATACATATACATTCACACACATACATCATATATATGCATTTGTTTTTACATAAATGCACTTATTAGCATTGGGTTTAAAGCTATAAATCTTACCAGTCTGATAAAACCAAAACCTTTGCTTTGATTGATGAAAATCTCACTGGGCTCCCCATACTTTGCAAACAATTTCCTGAATTCAGGTTCAGTGATGTCGTTTGGTAGGTTCCCAATAAACAGACGGCAACGTTGAGTGTAGGTTTTCTCCCCGGGCTTGCGCAGCAAAGACAGCGTTGCCTTCAATTCCTGACAAACATTCATAAAATAAAAACGTAAATCTAAAGCAAACCTATCGTGCGACTAAATTTGAGCGACAAATCAGTGTTACTTGAGTCTTCTGCAGTGCGCGTGAACGACAGACATTTACAATACACAAGGCAAACATACCCTACTTTTATCAAACAACCTGGCCACACAGAACACCGAAAGGTTAGCAACAAAGAGAAAAACACTTAACGTTCAAAAAGCGAAATACACGTATAAACTATCAGGTTTCAATGCATTTTATACGGACGGAGACACCAGGGGGACCAATATGGAGTTTAACCTTTGTTTAAGCGTCTACAAAATGGCGGATCTCCCGTAACATTAACCACGTACTAACGTTACCCAACAAATGTGTGCTAAAAGTAATAATCTTATAAATGCAACGTGCTCAAATCTCTTACGTTCTCACTAAAAACAACGCTATTATATGCTCCCCCTCCCAAGTATGAAGTAATTTTACCTGAGAGCTGTCCTCGCTCTTGGTGATCGGTTGTTGTTGCTGTGGTGGTGGAGGTGTCTGCTCTGTGTCTTTCTTCACGGGAAAAGGCGGTTTTTGGCCATTTCCCATCCCACCTTTGGGTTGGTTCTTTCTGGGCTGGTTCTGTGGGGAACCGAGGTCCGGGGTCTTCACGGTATTCTGTGGCGGTGGAGACTGGATCTTCGGCTGAGCGGGGCTGGCGGTCGGCTGTGGCGACGGGCCTTTGTTGTTGCTCTGCAGGGCCAGGCCTGAGCCTTGCGCCGGAGGCAACTGGACCGCTGGCTTGTTCTGATTGGCTTCCTGCGGCTTCTGTGGCGTAGAGGCCTGGTTGGGTTGGTTTCCCTGATTCGGCATAAACCCGCCACCCATATGGAGCCCTCGGTTTTGATAAGGATGCTGGTTTTGATTTCGAAAGTTAAGATTTCCCATGCCGCCGCGCATCCCGATTCCTCCGCGGCCTCGGTGCTGGAATCCTCCACGGTTACGAGACATTTTCCCACAAGCAGACTGGGGAAAACCCGTTTAAAAGATTTCGACAGTAATAGATAAAGTTAAACAACGAAAACCACAGAGGAGCTGGTAACCTGCACTCCCGAGGCTTGCTTAGCAAAATGGCCGCTGGTTGCGTGAAAAGACCATAGAAATGGGAGGACCGACGTGCTCACGAGCCTCCGCCCCCCCCCCCCCCCCCCCCCCCCCCCCCAAAATCGAAATCCTATATAGCACTCTACGCTCTAGTGGCCCTCGTGTTGGTTCTGACCTGTTTTTCCTGTGATCTTGCAGGCTCATTTGCATTCTTCTTATTCTTGCTCTTTTCCCGTTGTTTTGGCCTTTTCAGAAATATTGTGAAATATTTTATTATTTAAAATACATGCTTCCTATTTGAATATATTTTAGAATGTACCGGTAATTTATTCCTGTGATTTTAAAGATGAATTTTCAGCATCACGCCATGTTGATTTGCTGCTCTCTCAAAAAACATTTAATATTATTATTATTATGTTGAAAACAGAGTAGTTTTTCCCCCAGGTTTCCTTGATGGATAGAAAGTTCAGAAGAACAGCATTTATCTGAAATATAAGTCTTTTGTAACATTATAAATGTCTTTATCATCACTTTTGATCAATTTAAAGTATCCTTTCTAAATAAAAGTAATAATTTCTATCATTTCAAAATAATATAGAGGTAAAAAGGTACAAAGATGTCCTTTTAAGAGTACTGCTCCACTGACAAGCTGTTGTACCCCAAAAGGTGCTATATTGGCCCCTTTTTTTCTGTGTGGCCTGGATGAGTGTGAAATTTCCCGGCCTGAAATTACGTCCCAGTCCGGTCCTGGCTTAGGCTAACCCTATAACCTCTGATTGCTTCTTTCTCCTGGTTTGCAGCCTGCAGATCAAACCCTGGATCAGAGGATCTACTGACTGCAGGTGAGGAAGATGCATCAGAGGAGATGTCAGTTTGTGTGTCAGCACTGGTTGTGTGGGTCTCAATGGTAGAGGACTCATCCGGTACATTGGGGGACACACAGGGCAGAATCACTGATAGAATTCTGCGGAAGGCCCGGTGCAGAGATGGAAATTTGCGCTTCTGGGACGAGGAAGAGGAGGAGGCTTTGGAACCATCAGCAGGTGTAGTGACTGAGACCACTGCATGGACAGAAGGTGACAGAAACTTCCCCCACTTCATCTTTTTCTTCTTCTCCTTTTTGACTTTATCCATTGTATCACAATGATTGTCGCTAACCATTTTTCTTTTCTTTTACCTGAACATTGTTTACGCAAACATTGTAACAAAAATAGTGTTTTTTAATCATCCACTCTTTAGATATTAAAACACGCTGAATTACTGTATACCGACCTGAGAATGATTTTCTCTGATAATATTCCAGTCGTTTGTTGTCAACCAGCTGTTGCCAAAGAAGATGGCACATTCGCGAATGAATCACTCTTCTGATCCAATCTATTAAACGGAACTTGCATAAAGCCATTGCTCGAAAGCTTAATCATTTGGACAGTTCACTCAGCCAGTGATTTGTTAAACTCAGATAAAACTCAGAGGCATGTACTGACAGTAATTGTAGGCTATTTAACTTTACTTACAAACAAAAGCTAGGGCAAAAAAAAATAAAAAAATTTCCCCTCCAAAAACTCTGTTTATTTTACTATTGTCTGCATACCGCAGACATGACTCCGCTGAGTCAGGTGTTTGTTTAGCTGATGTGTAAAGAGAAATTCAGATTCCAGTAGGCTATAGAAGTGAAAGCCATAATTTAAATACTTGCCAAAATTCAGACACCGGGGTAAAACAAGGGTAAACACCGACAGCGTTTTTACAAGATGGAGGAATTTGATAGAATTGGGGTTCAACCGATACGGACTTGTGGAGTTTTCTTGTCATACTTATCATTTCTAAATTATTATTGTACCTTTTATTGAAAGTAGCCTTCTTTTTTGCCTGTTGAGACATGCCTTCACTTTTAAAGCGTAAGAGCCTGTAAGAGCTGTGTTTGTGATGTCTGAATTGAGGGAGCGTTTGCAAATGTTGTTGGAGAACATGTATTTGTAGTTCTGCTAGTTGACACTAGTAGCCCTGAAATAGCATACCCTTGCTTTAAAAGAATAGCTAATGCACTTTCATTCATTTTTATTTTTTTAAGCTATAATGTTGTCTAAATTTATGTGTATTTACTGTATGTTTAGCCTACCATGTAGCCTATGTTTGGTATCTTCAGGAAAAGATGAAAAAAGTAGGTTTATTTTAGCTTTTTATTCCAAACTAGTCTGTTTGGGATCTAATTATGCACATTATTCATTTAGGATGCAAGATTAGAAGAATTAAATCACAGCAGCTAAAGGTGTCTGTGACCGTAGCGAGAAGAGTTTTAATTAGTGGTGGAAATGTTTGATCCATGCCTTAATCATATAGAAACATATGTGGATATGCCACCTACCTGTGTCGGATACAGTGATTTAGTACAGTGCAAGCCCCATTCTGTAGTCTGGGTGCCTATCAGCCTGAATTATACTTTAGTTTAGTACGCCAAATTTAGTAGCCTACATTTAAGGCATTTAGCTTGTACATGTGCTTGATATCTTTTTACATGGGCATGTATAAATGAGACACATCTTTGCAATGATTTTATTCACAATTGCACAATTGCATTGGTGTAATCCAGGGGTGGTCAGTCCTGTTCTTTACACATATGAGTTAATGCTGCTCTGTGCATTTTCAAAAATTAATGTAAAGACGCAGTGCCACGAAAACACTTTCTCAAGCTTGCATTAAATTTGTTTTGTTTTATGGATATAATCTGAGCATTCATACCTACCTGCTGGATTGTGTTGCATTTATTTAGTGCATAAACCTTCTGCTTTGATTTTTCTTTACACTAGAGGTCAGTATCAGCTCATGTAAGAACTTTGTTTTTCTCTTGCCTGTACTTTTCAGTGAGGATGATCTATTTATTACATTACCTAATTGTTGGATTTTTTTACCTTTGTTGGAGAACATGTATTTGTAGTTCCGCTAGGTGACACTAGTAGTAGCCCTGAAATAGCATACCCTAGCTTTAAAAGAATAGCTAATGCACTTTCATTCATTTTTATTTATTTATTTAAGCTATAATGATTTTTTACCTTTCACACACTCTTAAAAACAACGGTTATTCATTGATATAATTTTTATGGATCACAGTATTTATGTTTGTCATTTCATTTCATTGCATTTTTCATGAGATGCCATAAGAAACTTATGAAACGAAGGCAGCTGTTGTTGAGCCTTGCCATTTAAAATGACAAGAATGTGCTCTTGGTTGTTACTAATGAGTTTTACTTGAAACATTTGATTGCTTCTGACACATTTGAGAAAATCATACAAATATGATTACTGCCGTTAGTAACTAACACAGAAATAAATATATGTTAAACACATACATCAATTAGTGTGTTTTGAACAATTGTTTCTGCTTAGTGCACTCTGAGTTAATTCCAAGGGTGATGAGAACACATTCATTTGTTGGTGCTTCAGAGCAGATCCACTCAATTTAAAAGATGGTTTCAGCATCTTTAAAGTCTCGGTATACTGTCAATTTAAATAATTTTTCGTTAATTATACTTCAGCATGACAAGCGAAAATTTACTTTAACTCATTATTATGGGTTGCGTTTGTTTTGACAGTCAAATCTTCTAATGAAAGTTTGTCAGCCTGAAGTTAAACATGCCCTGACACTTTTTAACTTTAGGTTTTTGACTCTAAACTGTTATTCTGCTCTAAACTGAAGTGTGTGGCATCTAGTTACTGACCCTCAATGTGACATTGTCTGTTTCAGTTTGATTGTACTCTCAGTGCACTCAGTACACTCTGTTGTACTTGTCCCGAGTACTACCAATACATTTCAAGTAGTTTCCTAATATACACTGTCTGCTTTTCAGATACTCTTAAAGTAACCTACTCTACACTTACATTTCAAGGACACTCCAATACATAATACCAAACATTACTGAACAATTACAATTAAATTTCAAGTACCTTGCCTAGCCTAAAACACTTACTTGCACTCAGTTACATCTAGATCTCTTCTATTACCATAAGTGCATTCATATTATAGATCAGTTACACTCCTAGGCAGAAGTTGCTACATTAAAAACAAGATTTTGTCCAGAATGTTAATGTAAAAATTAATGCATATTCAGATCGATTGCAAACAGATATTCCCATTCTTTGAAAGGAGCTGAAGGGTTGCATAGGGTGAAGGTCAGTAGTCTTAGAGATCAGGAATTAAAAGTTGAGTTACAGTAGTAAGACTATGTTTATCAGCCACTTGATGGCTCTAGTGTTGCACTTTTGAGGAGAGATTTAGGGCCAGATTGAATCACCTAGCACATGCTAAAATTAAAATTATGCAGCTTCAAGGAGACACTGAACGTAGCATGTAAAATACCCAAGAGAAATACACTTTATCTTACCATTTCAGAGCCATCAATATCTTTGGATGTATTCAGTCTTTTATATAATTACATGATTGTGTGATGATGTGGTTATTTTTTTACCATATGTTCTCATGTTATTTGACAATCTCTTTGGTTACTATGTGTTAAAGTATTGTCTTGCATTTGTGCTTGATGATGGTGACTGTATTGCACAAAACTATTGCTAAATTACTGCTAGATGCAATAACCTCCACATATAACACAGAATAACAGAGAATTTATGTTAACTGTCCCATACATACATACATACAAAGATGTAACAACAGCAACCTGTGGGTTGTATTTATATATATCCAGAAAAAAATCAGACATAAACTTATTTCATTTGATTTAAAAATGAATCAAATAGACCAAAATTTTCACTTTGTTTTGTTTTCATCTAAAGTTAGAATGCCATTATAGCTTTAACCTTTGTACAAAGTCAATTTTATTGTCTGTTGTGGAGAAAAACCAAATAGTTCTTGGAAAAACTCTTTAGAAAATCTATTCACAATACAGACAATAATAGACATGAGGGACACTACATACTGACTGCATATAAACAATAGACAAAGTACGCATAAATCAGCTCAATATCCTGCAACTATAAAACCAATTGCATGTCTTTTACTGTGAGTATCAAAATTTGTAAAGCTGCTTAGAAGAGACAGATTATTAAATGTGACTTGCACAATAAATATGATGTGATGTGCAATTTATTGGCCCATATAATCCAGATAAGCCTGTATGTGGGTATGTCATGTATGTATGCATGAAAGAACAGAGACTTCTGTGAACTGTAAACTGCCTGCATAGTGAAACTGTGGTCTTTGTGGTGTTTGGAAGGATCTTTACACTCCACCCTGAGGGTGGTTGAGTGAACATGCTGTGTGAAGGATGAGTGAAGTTCTTCCTGATGACAGTGGACTTCCTCTTTCTCCACACAGTGTAGATGTCTTCAATGGCAGGGAGGTGGGCCCCAGTCATAGTAATAACTGCCCACCGGGTGCGTTTTACCATGCTCTGCAAGACCTTCCCGTCAGAGCTTCCATGCCAGACAGTAATGTTGTTTGTCAGAGCACTGTTTATGACACATCTGAAGAAGCTGACGAGGAGAGGGGGTCTTTTGGCAAGTCTTTTTACATGGCCCTCTGGAATACTTTATTCTGATTGGTCAATTGCAACATTCAGCGGTCAGATATTCTCTGTTGTCAGTTGCGCAAACCAGCACTACTGTCTGCCGTATCACAGTGCACTCACTCTTTAGGCCTTAGTTAGGGTATAGTTAAAATTTTGAACAGGAATGAAAATGAGGCTGAGGGATATACAGTAGAAGTACAATGATTTCAACAACATACTGATTATTCAGCTGACTAAATGTCCTTCAGAAAAAATTGTGATATATAACCTTTATATAGTGCATAAAATTGAAAGGACTGTAAGTCTATCCCTCACAGCCTCGTTTTCATTCATGTTAAATTCAATATGGCGTCTAACCTGATTAAGGTCTTTTGTTTCGGAAATTACGCCATCTTGCATCTCAGTTATTCATTATAATAAAAACAAGCTCAGAGGACTTCACTTCAGTTTTAAAGCTGAGCTGGGTTTAAAACACGTGACGTGTGAGACGCAAGCGCAGTGGTCAAACACAGTGGATAGCACAGTTATCTAGAAAAACAAAAGAAACAGAAGCTTTAAGAAACTATACAGGTAAAATTACTCAAATCTATATTTATGCTCCATATATTTATTTGGTTATTAGCCATAAAATAATCCAAGTATATATCACTGCAGTCCTATCCAGTTCCTCTGCTGCTGAGTTGTGTAACCAAGCAGGCAGTGATGGAGGGGGATAGCGGCACACTTTCTTGTCCACTCTGTAGAACTACAGAACTCCTTTCTTCTACACCCCAACATTTTGAGCTAAGATAGGAAAAGGAGTCTCTAGTGGATGTTCTTGACAATGTAGGTAGATGTGTTTTTTTAAGAGGAAGAAGGAACTTAAAGAAAATAGTTCACCCAGAAATGAACATCTCACCATTACCTAGCCTTTAATCTTTCAAAGCCTGTAAGACTTTCTTCGTTCCATGGAACACAAGGTGAGACAGTTATAGTAGAATGTCTTTACAATAAAAGTGAATGGTGACCAAAAGCTTTCAGTTTTTGGTGATTCAGTGATTTGATGCATCAATCTTTTGTAGCCAGTAATGATCTTCAGAGCATCCGCTTTTGAGTTTGGCGGCATTGTGTTAATTGCTAACCTAAAGGTTAAAACCCAAACGACATAGTAAGTGATTAACTCTGCAGGCACTGAAATAATGACAACAGACGTAAAACATGATGGGATTTGCATTTGCATTGCAATTAAAAATATAAGTTAAGACTGAGGCAAGGCCATCTTTAATTTTAGGGATGCAGAAGAAATCAGACCAGGGTCTGTTGCTTTGCTGCTGTTCTGACATAACAGCAGTTTCCTCTAATGTTCCTTTATAGAGAATGATATTGTAGGCCTGATTGTTTGTTGATAAAGCAACAATAGAATTTGCTGAGGAAAAAGGCGAGGTGCACATTCAATTTATGTCTTCAAAATTGCATAGCTGTTTTGATCTTTTCTCCTTTTGATTTTCTTGAAGTGGTGGTGGACAGTGGTTGGGGGATGTACAGTATAGCTCATACATTAGTCTTTGCATAAATAATTGTAAATGATTTTGCACTTGATAAAGAGTATGTGTGATCTGTGTCTGTAGCAGATTATTCGCTCATTTCTGATTCCAGAACTGAAATAGTAACATTATGATTAGAAATGTCCAAACATCAGCTCAATTTTAGCACGTTGCTGTTTTCAGCATAAAATTAATCTGATAATGTAATAGCGTACAATTCTGACTTTATGTAGATGTATACAATTTCAACATAAAATGGATTTGTTTGTATTTTACTTTAACAAATGCAGTTTTTAGCAAATGTTCTTATCCCATTTTGGTGTGGTATGCATTAATTTAGAATCTCAAGGATTTTGTAGTTAATTAGTAGTTATATATACATATTATTTTATTATAAGCAGTGTATATTCATATGTGCAATTTGATCTACTTTATCTTGTTAAAATGTCGCCTGAAGTTCAAGTTTGATCTCAGGAGGTTATACAGGGTCTGCAAACAGTCTGTGTGTCAAGAGCTAAGCTTTGCATTAGCGCCTGCTTTATGAAAGCGCACTTCTACTAAAAGCTGTAAAGGAATCTTTTTCAATAGCTCTATTTTACAGATGGCTAATCTATAGTGTATTGAGAGATGTACAAAGTAAGCAGTCAATGATAATGCACTGCTTGAAGGTCATTTGGCTTTGGCTTTTGTCCACCCACAGTATTCGAGTGGGCCCACACAGTCGAGTGGGTATCCTTAGAGAAAAAGAGGAGACGCTTGAGCTGAATGATGGGTGCATTATCCTCAAGATCATGTGCCCATAGTTGGGGGATCAAAGTGCTATTTATTTCGGCAGTTGAATAACGCAACATGGCCCTTAAGTGAGTCAATTAGGGGATAAAAGGGAGTGAGCAGAGAACGATAACAGGACATCAGAGCACTCATTACATCAAGAGCCATCTAACCTTGGATATTAAAACACACAAATGCTGAGAGAGGTGGATATGCCTTATTCTGGGTCTCACTGCTTTTATATAGCCTTTAATTTTTATATTACACATTCAAGGTCATATTTTGAATGTATCCCGGGAGCATTGTATGTTAATCATGATATAGTATGCTGAACTTGGGCGCTAAAGCTTTTGAATCGAAATGATTAAAAGGAACACATTAAATGCGGCATTAATGGAGCCGTGCTTGGAAAATCTGCGCACAGAAGCATGATGCTAATGTGCACTTCTCCGAAATCTTATGAAATGCAGAACACTGAAAGATTAAAGAGGTTTTGATCACTATGTTTATTTCTTGATGAAATGTGCACATTCACCCTAGAGAAAATAATGAATGTCTCAAGGGGAGTTATCATACATTTCTGACTTCCTGCAAACTTTTCTGAATTTATTGAGATTTATTGAAATGCTTTGGTGAACTGCCCTGCACCCTTCACTCGGAAGGCAAGCATTTCTCCCACTTCCCTAATTCTGATCAATCAAGAACCGCTGGAGAGCTTGGCAAGTTTAGTTCACAAATGTGCAAGTTTTGTTATGCTACTCAAAAAACTTTGAAGCTGTTCTAGACTCAGTTGTCACATTAAGCTAAAATATAAAGTGCCCTCCAAAAATTCACGTAGTCTTATGGAAAATATTGCATAAATCTTTATAATTACTCGCCATTATTTTATTTTATTATTTTATTTTACTCAGCTGAAAAACGGTGGGGGGAAAAAAATGCCCATTAAACCAGGTTATGCTGGTTTTAGATGGGCGTTTTTTCTCAGCAGTTTTTTTTTCTTTCTCAAAAAGACTTTGAAGCATATTAAAATAAAATAGACAGTACCCTCCAAAAAATGCCTTTAAATTTAAGTTTTGGGCATTATCAACATAATTCCTTATAACTTCTTACTAAAATGCATTAAAATACTTTTAATTTAATTTAATTTTAATAAAATGTTTTATTTAGTTTTTAGTTTTTTACTTTAACACGTAAAATGCTGGTTTTAGATGATTAGAATTTATACTTTTTTATTTAATAAAATATGTTAGTCATGTTTTGTGTCATCACTTATCAATACATAAAAAAAATTATGCTGATATCACTCAAAACACTACATTGTCATTTCCAATCTTCTGGAGTGCACTGCATATTTCATTTTCAAATATTTTAGGTGATTTAGCATCATATTGCCAGTGAAATTTAAGCCATACTTTTAACATACAAGCAAAACTTTTCCTCTAGAACATGAACAATACTTTCCATCTATGAATATTTTCATTAATGCATTCAGTGATTTGATGTATTCAGTGACTGTTGACAGCTAAGACAGCAATCAGCTGTGCCAGGCTTGACTACAGAAGACCGTTTAAAAGGGGATCTGTAACAGGTTGGCGGCATCAGTCAGACATCTCAGTCATCCCTAGCCTCAACATTTTCTTTTCAAATTCTGCAAATAGCTTTGGGGTAATATGGTCCCGCCCTGTGGCTCACCCTGCTTCTCATACAGCGTGAACAGCGAGGATTAGTTCTAAGGTGCTGGGGAAAGATAAACGGTGGCAGTCATGAAGATGTACTCCCATATAAATGTTGTGCATTTCCCCTTGAGTCTGACCTTCCCTGCATGGCAACTGGCATAGATGATAATGATGTAGGAGGCAATTTTCTTTCTGAGGTCACAGGGGAAGATATTTGAGATATTTGAAACTCAAGAAGACCACGGGGACCGCGTAGGAGATGCTAATGGCTGTTTATAAGTGTGTGTGTCCCATATAAACTCTTACACTGAGCTTTTGTGCCTGGTTTAATTATTATCTCATTTTCTTAAAGGAATAGTTCCCAAAAATGAAAATTCTGCCGAAAATTACTCACCCTCAGGCTGTCCAAGATGTAGATGAGTTTGTTTTTTCATCCGAACACATTTGGAGAAATCTATCATCACATTGCACACCAGTGGATCCTCTGCAGTGAGGTTTCTTATGAACACACAGATTTTCACCTCACAAGATATTAACTGACGGCACAATTGGCAGATTTAGGAGCTGGTTTAGCGCTAAAACGCTGTGTGAAATACTCTTAGAGCAAAAAGTCCTAAAATTAGGACTGACACCCATTATCATTAACTCTTAACCCATTAAGAGTTTCTCCCAAATCAGCAAGTTAAGAGCTTTTTTTACAGTGTATTTAGCCAAGCTCTTCATAATATATCTTTCTAGGAAGTGAATATTATGTTACCCTTCATAATTAATCACTTAAAAATGGTGATAGCTAAAATTGTATTTAATGGTTGAGAGTTGCTGATCATCTTTAGTTTGCCTTCTGAAGTGAGAAGGTGCGGAGAGACTATTGAGTCACAGATCCAGTGAAGCTTAGGGGGCTACAACTGTGACATGAAAATGCCAGGATCCACTGGAAGTATTGTTCTTATGATTGCATTTGCATGCATTTATTTAGCAGATGCTTTTATCCAAAGTGACTTTTAAACAAGGAACATCACAAGCAATTTGTCATTGTGTTCCAGTCAAGTTCTTCTACACCAAAATCACCCAACCATGTCTTTATGAACCTTGCTTTGTGCACTGCATGGGGCATAGGCATGCTGGAATAGAAAAGGGCCTTCCCCAAACTGTTCCCACAAAGTTGGAAGCAAAGCATTGTCTAAAATATCTTGGTATGCCGAAGCATTAAGATTTCCCTTCACGGGAAGTAGGCTATGAGGCTTAGCCCAACCCCTGAAACTTCCCCATACCATTATCCCTCCTCCACCAAACTTTACAGTTGGCACAGTACAGTCAGACAGGTAACATTCTCCTGACTTCCGCCAAACCCAGATTTGCCCATCAGACTGCCAAACAGAGAAGCGTGATTTGTCACTCCACAGAACAGGTTTCCACTGCTCCAGAATCCAGTGGCAGCATGCTTCACATTACTCCATCTGCCGCTTGGCATTGTACTTGGTGATGTGAGGCTTGCATGCAACTTCTCGGCCATGGAAACCCATTCCATGAAGTTCCAGCCGCACAGTTTTTGCACTGATTTTAATGCCAGTGGAAGTCTTCTGCTTCATGGCTGAGCTGCTGCTGTTCAGTTGACTGAGGAATATCTAGCAGGGATGAAATTTCACAAAACTGACAAAGGTGGCATCATATAGAGCAGTCGTGGCCTAATGGTTAGAGAGTTGGACTTGTAACTTGAAGGTTGTGGATTTGAGTCTCATGTCCGGCAGGAATTGTAGGTGGGGAGAGTGACTAACCGGTGCTCTCTTCCACCCTCAATACCACAACTGAGGTGAGACCCTTAAGCAAGGCAATGAATCCCCAGCAATATGTAGTTTTCTGGTCACGGTGTGTGTGTGTGCACTTGGATGGGTTAAATGCAGAGCACAAATTCCGAGTATGGGTCACCATACTTGGGCCACATGTCACTTTCATATCACATTACCACTCATTAATTCACTAAGCTCTTCAGAATGACTATTTTTTCACAAGTGTTTGATTTTATAAATCTGTGGTAATAAATCGGTCTGACTGAAACACTTTTCACAATTCAGTCATTAAGAGTGTGTCCCATTATTTTTCTCCATATTGTTTATGTCACCTTACTACTTGAAAGGTCTGACCACTGATAGTAATCAATATTTTTCCAAGATTCATAGCACAGTAGCCAGATTAATGCCATGATGGGGATCTTGTTGGGGACTCCTTATTATTTCTCTTGGATTAAATCTTCTCAACTGATGCCATTGTGATAGACTCCATCAGGCATCTTCATTGTACTGTTGCTGTTGTAAGATGATATATCACCTAAAACCTGATATTGTAGCACAATCCCCAGACCAAATTTAAAGTCTGTCTGACAAAAAACAAATAGCAAACTTGTCTGTGATATTTATTGACTGCAGTCGTGCTGGCTCTAATGTATTTTCCGTCTCTTTCTCTTAACATTAAACTTTTGTGCACTGTAGATTTTTATAAACTGTATGCACTGTGGATACAAGATGTTTTCCTTTAGTTGTGATGATGTTGCAGAACAAGCATGTATCAAAATTGATCACTTGGGACAGAGTGTGTTCAGGCAGGATGAATTTGGTTCAAGCAAGGCCATGGTTTCCCACTGCTTTTCACAACAGCCCAGATATACTGTGATCCATAAAGGATTTAAAGTCTTCTGTCTCTCTCTCTTTGTTCAGCACTTCAATGGATGAACAGATAACCTGCTATCCCCCCCCCCCAAATTGTTTGTTGAGTTATAAATCAGATTAATTCAAAGTACCAAAGGACAGTTCACCCAAAAAATGTCACAGGCCCAATCAAAAACACAGGCGAGGAAGACGCAGATACGATCGATCTCATATGCATATGAAAAATAAATAATGATCATCAACATCAACAATAAACTGCATATAAGTGAAAACTGCCTAATGTTACAGAGTAAAATGTCTTTTGAGGAAGTGGTAAAGGACTCTGCAAGCTTTGTCGGTGCTGAGCGAAGCGACATCTTTGCTTTGATCATTGGACTGAATATGATCCAGAAGTAGTATTTGATAAAAATGCAATTTTCTCAGATCTTTTTGCTCAAAATGTTGCTTTTTTATGAAACTTACCTACATTCAAGTGTTAATAAAAAAAGAATGCTTGAAGCTATATTAAAGTGTTTTTGTTAACAAGCAGATACCCTGTTCTTTCTTTCTGTTTTGTATGTTCAGATATTCATACAAAATATTCTGGGGGCCATGAATTTTTTGTGAAAATCATCAAAAATGCTGACTAACCCTGATTGTATTTGTCTGAAAGAAAATAGTCATGTATGCCTTGAGGTTAAGTAAATAATGGGGTCATTTTCAATTTGTGTCAACTATCCCTTTAATATAAGCATATAGAAAATAGGATTTTTATATGCAATTCAGTATACAAAAGAGTTATTATAGAAAGCTCAGTTATTTATTGATGCTGACCAAGAAAATTTAGAAATTGTGAATTTTACGAATGCAGCGCATAACCACATTTTACTGTATAGAATTCCAGGGCCTGTGAGTCTGACACTTTACAATGTTCAACATAAAGGAACTTTTCTGATCTGTTGGGAAAAAGAATGAAAGGCTGATTAGCATAACATTCCTGTACGTATTGTTTATTTGCTTTTGCCACTGGCACCACCAACAAACAGTGTCTCGTAAATTTCTGTCCATTAATTTGTATCCAAACAATCAGCATCTATAATTAAACGTTGATTGTATCATTGACCCTGAAGCACTCCATCACGGATAATCCGAATTTCTTGTAGCAACAGACAGATGGACATCCAGAAGGTAGATTGATGCTGTGAAAGAACTGTGCTGAAGGAGCATTAGTGCCACTATTTTCGCTTTCTCTCAATGACAGGATTTCGTCTCTCAAATGAATGCTAAAACGATGCTCCAGAGCCACCTGCTGCCATCTCATGTTTGGTTCCCTCAGATTGTAGGCAGTGGTGACAAATAAAAAACAGCTTGAGCAGAGTGATACATCTGCCTCTCTTTGTACTCGGAGACATATTGGTCTTCCCAGTCCAATGTAAATACAAATAACGCATTTACATTTTATCTCAACCTGCGGCCTAGTGTGGAAAACTGATTTCCGGTGCACAGCTGGATGACATGTATGAAAACCTTCTAAAAAATCTGTCTCAGTCCACTGGATACTACAACCCAAGTTAATGCAAAGCATATGATAATGATTTCTCAGCGCCAGATATTCGATTATACATTCAGAAATGATTCCATAATTTAAGCCAAATGCGTGACTAATAGCATCTTCCTCCATCTCTATCACCAGGGCTCTTGTTTTTAATAGCCTTCTATTGTGCAGATTTCAAGAGTTTGTTACAAGTTTAGAAGATGGAGAAAAAAACAACCAAAAGATGGAATTCATGCTGTCATTCAGCCAAAGGAAGTTTTAATTGGTGCCCTGGGGAGAGGCGCTCTTTACATTTGCAAATTTCTGCCTTTGTAGCAGAGACGAAGACTTGAGCACCCATTGGGGACGATGAACAGTTATGTTGACAAAAAGTTAAAAGGGCTTAGCTAGAATATACAAACGTGTTTGTTTGCAATTTCATTACGAGGCTGAAAATTTCCTCTGAAGGTTAAAGGATAAGGTGATGTTGCCTTTAAACTTTTCCTTTTTAACTGTACATGTAAACCCTGCTTGCATTAGTCGCATTTGGCCCTTCTAAAGTGAGCGCCGCTGTGACCTGGTACATTTTTCGATAATATTGGGCTGTTGTCTGTGAACAGGACAAAGGACCAGGATGTACATTTCAAATCGTAAAGAAATGTGCGTCAAGGAAAGTACGTGAAGTGCACTGGGCTGAAATAACAATGGCTTAGGGAAGCAAGATTGACAGGCAGCCATCACACATGAGTAATTACCTGCCACTTCACATTTCGCTTCTCAGTCAAATCCTTGAAAGGTCATCGGTGCCGTTTGTAGATGTACAAAAATGGAAGTAGAGGTTCATGCTTAGGGAAGCGTATGGAACTCTTGCTCCAGTGTAAAAATAAAAACCTGAAAAAAACATTTTCATTTTAATCGAGCTTGTCAGCAGCACTTGTGAATAACCATCTGATCATGGGGGTTGTTCCACTCTTTTAGTTTTCTTTCCATGCTTCCTTCCAGATGCATCATCACACACATTTTGTTATTAATGTCCCGACTTTTTGTGTAAAAGGATTTATATTTCTTTAGTTGTCTTATCTTGCCTAACAAACAAAAACACTTAATAGTTCATTCTGAAAGTCAAAGATAAACAGTGTAGTGATTCAGTTTTTGTTTAGTGTCCAAGAAAAAAGAGAAATGTTAAGTTCTAGTTCATGTTGCTATAACATTATATTATGGTTATAACAACCATAATTGACCACATAAAACAGTGCATAAACACAGATACA
The DNA here is from genome assembly GCA_018155175.1 of Sinocyclocheilus anophthalmus. Taxonomy (NCBI): domain Eukaryota; kingdom Metazoa; phylum Chordata; class Actinopteri; order Cypriniformes; family Cyprinidae; genus Sinocyclocheilus; species Sinocyclocheilus anophthalmus. The sequence continues at coordinate 778,004 of JADLZN010002816.1, forward strand.
TTCATTATAAATGTGTTTTTAACATATATTCGAACTTAGAATTCATCTGTGTAAATGTTATTTAAAGGGTTAGTTCACCCAAAAATGAAAATTCTGCCATTAATTACTCACCCTCATGTCGTTCCAAACCCAAGACCTTCGTTCATCTTCGGAACACAGATTAAGAGACGTAGAACCCGGATGCACTGTTGCTTGTTTGCAAGCAGAGGAATTCATATGCATGTGTCGTGGTACTTTTGTGAACATGCATCGAAGACTTACACGGAAGAGAAGAAATTATTGAATATAGTTGTTATTTTTGTTTTCTTTGCGAGCAAAAAATATTCTTGTAGCTTCACAAAATTATGGGTGAACAACTGATGTCTCATGGACTATTTTAATGATGCCCTTAATACCTTTCTGGGTCTTGAACGTGTCAGATGCGTTGCTGTCTCTGCAGGGTCAGAAAGCTCTCGGGTTTCATCAAAAATATCTTAATTTGTGTTCCGAAGATGAATGAAGGTCTTACGGGTTTGGAATGACATGAGGGTGAGTAATTAATAACATAGTTTACCCAAAAATTTTAATTATCTCTTTAAATATATATAATACCGATTTTAACCTCAAATAGTAATAAAAAGAGATTGGTTTAAAGGACCATGTATAGTCATTTATTCATTCATTTACTTATTAAGAAAAAACATACATAAAAAAAACTTCACAAAAAGCTCAATTTGTTAGGTTAATACATTACGTTTCATGAAATGAAACTAAAACAATTGAACATTAATGGATCATAAACTGGATAATAAACATACATTTTACTAATCATTGTAACAGTTCGTAGATCGGGAAGAAGGAGGCGGAAACCGGCGAACATTCAAACACTTTAATAAAATAAACACAAAACTTAAAATAGTGTGACAGCCCCTCACGGACGACTGCCACGCACAAACATAACCAAAACAAAATAAAGTCCAGGCCTGGTCCTCTCTCGTCTTGCACTTTCGTCACTCCTCCTTCTATCCTTCTGGAGCTACTTCTTGGGACTCGAGACCGGTGTGTGGCACAGGTGTCGTGCATTATCACTTACTCCACCGGCCTCTCTCCGTTCCCACGGCTCTCGGCCCTGCCCCACTCGTCACAATCCTAAACTAACATTAAACTTCTTTTTAAATTCGATCAAAAACACAGGCGAGGAAGACGCAGAAACGATCGATCTCATATGCATATGAAAAATAATAATGATCATCAACAATAAACCGCATATAAGTGAAAACTGCCTAATGTTACAGAGTAAAATGTCTTTCGAGGAAGTTTCACTAAAAATATCTTAATTTGTGTTCCGAAGATGAAAGAAGGTCTTACGGGTTTGGAACAGCATGAGGGTGAGTACATGAATTTTAATTTTTGGGTAAACTATCTCTTTAAATATATACAGTATAATACCAATTTTAACCTCAAATAGTAATATACAGAGATTGGTTAAAAGTACATGTATAGTCATTTATTCATTCATTTACTTATTAAGAAAAAACATACATAAAAAAAAACTTCACAAAAAGCTCAATTTGTTAGGTTAATACATTACGTTTCATGAAATGAAACTAAAACAATTGAACATTAATGGATCATAAACTGGATAATAAACAGACATTTTACTAATCATTGTAACAGTTCGTAGATCGGGAAGAAGGAGGCGGGAACCGGCGAACATTCAAACATAATTTTTAATAATAAAATAAACACAAAACTTAAAATAGTGTGACAGCCCCTCACGGACGACTGCCACGCACAAACATAACCAAAACAAAATAAAGTCCAGGCCTGGTCCTCTATCGTCTTGCACTTTCGTCACTCCTCCTTCTATCCTTCTGGAGCTCCTCCGTGGGACTCGAGAGCAGTGAGTGGCGCAGGTTTCGTGCATTATCACTTACTCTACCAGCCTCGCTCCATTCCCACGGCTCTCGGCCCTGCTCCACTCGTCACAATCCTAAACTAACATTAAACTTCTTTTTAAATTAATCCTGTAAAAGATGCATTAGCTATATGTGTGTGTGAAGTAAAAGTTAGTTTGTTCATTTAAAAATATACTATTTATGTAAATTCTGCAATACATTGCACAACTTTTGGAGAAGTTGACACTATTGTCGAAAGTCAGAGCCAGTCTGCAGATTTGATTTGACAGATTTTTTTGAAAATTGTGTTGTATATATTGGTCACAGAATCCGATTTTTTAGCTTCAGACTTTGATTCCATCCAGTCGAAGGATATCAAACATTTTTAGAACAGATATTGTTTTTATTTGTCTTGTTTTAAACTTTAAAGTCTGGTAGTGTATGATCCTCAGTTGTTCAAATTTTAAAAGTTGTGTAATGTATTCCTGTCTTAAGTATATTATATATATATTTTGTAGAAATATGTAGATTTCTAATCTGTATACACCGAGTGTACAAGTTTAAAATCCCTGTACTTACTGCATTGTCCTTTTCTCATAGTTAATTAAAGATACATAATTATATTTTTAGTAATTTTTGTTTATGCGGTCACGTACTCTGCCTCCATCTTCCCCAAAAAGAAGTAGCGCAAGAGAAAGAAGCAAAAAATGCGTTTGACAAAAAACAACAGGTGGTGTTTTCTTGCGCTTCTAACCTTTTCTTTCTGTGAAGCTTAGTCCTGCTCCCCAAATACCTCTCCCTGCCCCCCCTCCCTGTGGGTTTCTCCATGCTGTGTTTAATAATGGATACTGCACTGGGATGGCTCTGCACACAGATCGGACACCACATAGACTGTGGAAGTGTAATATAGTTCTGATGAAAGATTCATGGCCGAGAGGCGGTCACTTGTGCTTACAACCTAACGCTCTTTAGGCCCCTGCCGGAGCGGTGTGTTTGGTACAAATGTGGATAACTAACATCATTTACAACCTGAAGTAACCCTGCACGTCCACCCCCCCCCCCCCCCCCCCCCCCCCCCCCCTCTTGATGTTAACTTAGTGTGATGTTATTCATGGCCACACAGGTTTTGAGGCTTGATGAGAGAGGTTTTTTTTATTGAAATTTAGCAGTGGAAAATGGCTAAAAATGCTAATAAAATGTATTTGGGGTTATTGGTCTGACCTTGTTTACAATGTAGAGATTTATGGTGATTCCTTTATGTTAATGAATCATTGTTTATACTGTGCTGCCTACAGAAATGTCCATCATTTTCGCTCTGCATATTTTCATGGATAGACTGGAGTGAAATATGTTGAATGGCTTTGGCTGATGGGGTCCACAGTACTGTAACAGGCATGAGCACATAATGTCTTGAGGCTGAAAATGATGATGTATCAGCTAATATAATTCTTGGCAAAGCTTTCACATGATGGCAGCACATGGATTTATTTTTTCACACACACACAAAAAAAAGTCACCCAGTCCTCACAGAAAGTTTGTATGACTGACTGTATTAATAGTTTCAAGGCTTTTAACAAGTTATATGTTTCCCTAGCAGAACAGGTCTAAAATGAACCATATAAACTGTAAAAATGTAATCTAAAAAAAACTAATTTGATTACATTAGCTAAATTGTTTACTTAAATTATATTAGTTTTGTTGACAGTTCTGTAAAGGTCAAATAAATCAGCTATTTTGGGTGTCTTAATTGAGTCTTCCTCTCATGTGAGCACAAATAATTTACTTAACACTATTATATAACATTTTCAAAAACAAACATTCATTAACACTTCACAAAAAGATTTAAATATTTTATTTTGATAGTTAATATATTGGGTATCATGAACTAGCAATGAAAATTGATCTTTCTTTAATGCATTTATAGGTTCTTTTCTAACTATACTAATATATTTTAACATTAAGTTGTATACATGAACATTAATGTATTTTGAGTGAAAAAGTGATTAATCCTGTAAAAACAACTGTAATAACGTTCATGTTAAAATAAATAGAAACATCCTCAAATTTCATCATGATGGAAAAAAAAAAAACAATCCCCCAGTTTCACAGTGTAACGGGGAGGCTGAAGCTGAGTGAGAATCCATATGCAGAAGTTTATTTAAAGGGCAATCCAGAAACAGCGTCAGAAAGGCAGTAGTCTAAACACAGTCAATCAGTCAATCGGCAGCCAAAACAGAGGGAAAAATCCAATAATCAGAAGTAGAATCAAACAGGCAAGAAGTCATACACTATCAACAGGCAATGGTAATAGAACGCTAGGTAAGGCAGTGAGACTGGCAATACTTCGCAGAGAGTGTTTGGGCAAGCCATGCTTTATGGCTGCCAAACAGGAAGTCACCAACGAGGCAGCAGAGGGAGCATGACAGTCAATACTCGGGCGAGGGCTCCCTCTGCTGGCCTGGCATTACAGAACCCCCCCCCTCTAGGAGCGACTCCTGGCGCTCGACGAGGACGTCCCCGTGGTCGTGGAGCTGGTCGGTCGGGTCTGGCTCTGTGGAATTCCTCAATGAGTGATGGATCCAGAATGTCAGGTGCATTGACCCAAGATCTCTCCTCAGGCCCGTAGCCCTCCCAATCCACCATATATTGGAGCTGACCCCCTCTACGCCTAGAGTCCAGCAACATATTAACCTTATAAGAAGGTGATCCGTCGATTTCCAAAGGTGGCGGTGGCTCTTGATGCTCGGCATTGGGGTCAGTGTCCGGGTGGAAGGGTTTAAGGAGAGACACATGAAAAGGAGAAATACGATAAGTGGCAGAAAGCTCAAGTTGGTAAGTGACTTCACTGATTTGTCTAATGATCTTGAAGGGGCCAACATACCTGGGGCTTAGCTTCCTGCTAGGTAGCCGTAGCTTGAGGTCCCTCGTGGACAGCCAGACCCGTTGTCCTGGTTGGTAGGGAGGGTGCGGACGGCGTCGTCGGTTGGCCTGGAAACCTTGTGTCCTGACAGCCCTTTGTAGATGGATGTGAGCACTGTCCCTCACCCTCTCACTACGCCTGATCCAGTCGTCCACTGCTGGGACAGATGAAGGTTCTCCTGACCACGGGAACAGAGGAGACTGATATCCCAGAACACACGGGAAGGGGGTTAGTCCTGTAGAAGAATGTGTCATATTCGGCCCATGGAAGGAATTCTGCCCACTGATGTTGTTCTCGGCTACAATAACTGTGCAAATATCTTCCAATTTCCTGGTTGAGTCGTTCAACTTGTCCATTAGACTGAGGGTGGTAGCCTGAGGTGAGGCTTACGTTTATGTCAAGCTGCTTACAGAAAGCTTTCCAGACTCGTGAAGTGAATTGAGTTCCTCTGTCAGAAACTATGTCCTCAGGCAGACCATAGATTCTGAAGACATGGTGGAAAAGAGACTGTGCTGTTTCCATGGCTTTAGGGAGACCCTTGTGGGGTATTAGTCGGCATGATTTAGAGAACCGGTCGATGTTCACCAGAATGGTAGTGAATCCATCAGAGGGAGGTAGGTCAGTGAGGAAGTCGATCGATAGATGTGTCCAGGGGCGTTGTGGAATGGGTAATGGTTGTAATAGTTCTCTTTGGGGGTCTTTGATTGGGCACAAACTTGACATGTCTTGACATAAGTGGTAACATCTCTACTCATTGAAGGCCACCAGAAAGAATTCTGTAGCAGGTTGATTGTGCACAAGATCCCTGGATGACCTGAACATAGAGTTGTGTGAACCCACTGCATGACTCTGTGGCGAAGAGCATGGGGTATGTAATGCTTGGTTGGGGGCAGTCGGCTGGTGGTGGTTCTTGCTGATGGGCTCGTTGAATTTCCTCCATGATGTCCCAAGTAACTGGTGCGATGATGACGGTTGGGGGCAGTATAGTTTCAGGTGGACCAGGAATGACAAGGGTCATGGCATCTTGACAGAGCATCTGCTTTACTGTTCTTACTTCCGGGTCTGTATGTAACTGTGAACTGGAAGCGTGTAAAAAACAGGGACCATCAAGCTTGGCGAGGATTCAGACGTTTGGCACTTTTGATGTACTCCAAGTTCTTGTGGTCTGTGATAACTTGGAACGGATGGACCGCCCCCTCTAACCAGTGTCTCCACTCTTCAATAGCGGCCTTCATAGATAAAAGTTCCTTATTGCCCACATCATAATTACGTTCTGCCTGCGTGAGTTTTCTTGAAAAGAAAGCACATGGATATAATTTACCAGGTTGTCCGTGACACTGGGAGGAGTACAGCTCCAATGCCACTGTCAGATGAGTCCACTTCAACCCCAAAGGGGAGATTAGGGTCTGAATGTCGTAATATGGGTGCTGTTTTGAAGCTAACCTTGAGGGTATTGAAGGCCTTGGCTGCATCTTCTGTCCACTTCAGTTTGGACGGTTTACCCTTGAGGAGAGAAGTCAGCGGGGAGGCAATGGAGCTGTAGCCATGGATGAAGTGTCTGTAAAAGTTAGCAAATCCTAAGAACCTCTGCAGTTCATTGACGGTAGTTGGTTGTGGCCATTCGCTGACTGACTTGACTTTGGATTCATCCATTTCTACCCCTTGATGGCTGATGTTATACCCCAGAAATGTTGTTTGTGAAACGTGGAACTCACATTTCTCTGCCTTGACAAAGAGTTGATTCTCGAGGAGACGTGAAAGAACCATCTTGACGTGTTGGACGTGCTCTGCTTCTGACTTGGAATAGATCAAGATGTCGTCGATATAAGCCGTCACATATTGATTTAACAGATCATGAAGTATCTCATTAATGAATGACTGGAACACAGCTGGAGCATTGGCTAGCCCATATGGCATAACGAGGTACTCGTAGTGCCCCCTAGTGGTGAGAAAGGCTGTCTTCCACTCATCCCCGTCGCGGATCCGGATCAGGTTGTATGTACTTCTTAAATCCAATTTAGTAAAAATCTTTGCCTCCGAGTTGTTCAAGGGCTGCTGGAACCAGAGGGAGTTGGTAGCGGAACTTGATTACGTTATTCAAACCTCTATAGTCGATACAAGGACGAAGTCCACCATCCTTTTTGTCTACAAAGAAGAAACCTGCAGCGGCTGCAGAAGTTGAATGGCGGATAAATCCATTGTTTAAGGCTTCTTCAATGTAACTCTCCATAGCTTGGGTTTCGTCATGGGTTAAAGGGTACACTTTACTTTTGGGTGGCATGGCATTGGAAAGGAGATCGATAGCACAATCCCAGGGACGGTGAGGTGGTAATTGGGTAGCCTTCACCTTGCTAAATACCTCAGCATAGTCGTTGTAACAGTCCAGGACTTTAGTGGTTTGTTCGATGACAGGGCTTTCAACACTGGTAGACAGGCACTGAGGTGAAATGTCAGTGCATACAATGGGTTAAGCAAAAATTGATATCCAAGGAAAGCCTAGGATGATTTCATTTCTTGGAGAGTCGATTACATAAAATGAGATAGCCTCTTGATGGAACAGGCCGACTTGGAGTTGAATGGGGCGAGTTTGTGCCGTTATGCCATCTCCAATGGGTGAATCATCAACTGCTCGGATCTTGATAGGTGGTTTACAAGGTTGAGTGGGAATGTTGTATTTGATGATGTCTTTGTGAATGAGGTTTAAGGCAGCTCCAGAGTCGATCAGGGCGGACAACAAAATTTAGTTCTCATCAGAAGCCAGTTGAACAGGAATGGTGAGTGTTTTATATGGCAGAAGAAAGAACTGATCAATATTTGCCCGGGGTGTGGGATTGGAGATTGTCCAAGTCTTGTGTGGGCACGTCAGCCTATGATGTCCGGGCTCACCACAATAGAAACACAAGTTGTGCAGCCGTCGTCGAACTCTCTCCTCCTCAGAGAGCCTTGAGAGACCCAGTTGCATAGGTTCCTGATTGGTGGCCAGGGGAACTGAGTGTGACTGGGCTAGAGTTGATATGCTTGACAACGACCCATAAGCAGGTTTTCTCTTAGGAGCATTCCTCATTAGGTTATCAATCCTTATGGCTAAATTCACAAACTCAGAGAAAGTTGAAGTCTCACCCTTGCAGGCCAGTTCGGCTTGAAGTTACGGAGTTAGGCTTCACTGGAAAACTGCTTTCAGCGAGATATCATTCCATCCACTCTGTGCTGCCAGCGTTCTGTACTCCACTGCGTAGTCTGCTGCCAAATGATTTCCTTGGGACATAGAAAGTAATTGCGTCGAAATATCCCTGCCCCCGGCGGGATATTCAAACACATCACGTAGCTGTTGTTTAAAGTATTCCTAAGAGGTACGAATTATAGAATCTGACTCCCAAACAGCAGCAGCCCAGGTAAATCGCTCTTCCCGTAAGGAGTGTCATCAAAAGGCAAATTTCTGGTTATCAGAAGCAAACTTGTCTTTCTGGTGGTCAAAATAAATTTCTACTTGTCGGATAAAACCTCTACATTTATCCGTTGAACCATCAAATTTATCAGGCATAGCAAGGCTTACCGTTTGTGGGATGGGTGGAGGAAGTGAACGAATATAATGTGTCAAGTATTCATTGGCGGACTGCAGGCTTTCAAGTTGTTTTTGGTAGCCTTTGAGTACCTCGCTTTGATAGGCGAACACCGCTTGTAGCTCCGAAACTTCCGCTGGATTCATGGGGGCCGAAGTATTCTGTAACGAGGAGGCTGAAGCAGAGAGAGAATCCATATGCAGAAGTTTATTTAAAGGGCAATCCAGAAACAGCTTCAGAAAGGCAGTAGTCTAAACACAGTCAATCAGTCCAATCGGCAGCCAAAACAGAGGGAAAATCCAATAATCAGAAGTAGAATCAAACAGGCAAGAATCATACACAATATCAACAGGCAATGGTAATAGAATGCTCAGTAAGGCAATGAGACTGGCAATACTTTGCAGAGAGTGTTTGGGCAAGCCATGCTTTATGGCTGCCAAACAGGAAGTCACCAATGAGGCAGCAGAGCGAGCGTGACAGTCAATACTCGGGCGAGGGCTCCCTCTGCTGGCCTGTCATTGCACACAGACAAGGCTTAAGCCTAATCTTAGACTAAAATGTAAGTCTGAGCTGTTTCAACTGAAAGAAACTTGCATTGACTGATCTTAAAATATATCAGTGCCTTTGTTTTGTCTCAAGATGCACACCAGTAATGTTTTTTTCTAAGTACATTTATAAAAATTACTTAAATGTCTTAATTGAACTATGGCCTAATCCTGGTTTAGTCTAAACCCCATCTGTGAAACCGGACCACTGTTTCTTATTTCCTCAATATCTGAATTTAATTTTTTTTGTTTATGAACTTCCTTTGTTTTAGCAATGCAAAAAGCAAATCACTTATGCTTATGATTTGTTTTGTGGCCATACATGCATGTGTCTGTTCTCAGCTGCCTAAATCTTGAGTCATAAATGCATCTGCATAATTCCTCTGTGCATCTGTCAGCTTCAATTTACACTGGATTCTGTTCCTTTAGCCTGTGGCCATGTACCAATTCCATTAGTCACAATGTTTAAATCTTTTTTTTTCTTTTCTTTGTTCCTTATTGGATTGCAATGGGTGAAATATCACAGAAGTTTGAGACATTGCTCTTTCTCAGTATTATTTCTGCATCAATAGAGTCCTGGACTTTAATGGACATCATTCTTAGTATGTCACCCGTGTCAGAAATAAATCTCATGAACACATTCTCTTGTCTGCTGGGTTTATCGGAGCTAAAAACAGCTGTCAGACCATGATCATTTACAAACCATCTGAACCTCCAGATAAAAATAACCTTCAAAGTTGTACTTTTTTCTTTTTAATTAGAATGCATGAATGTCACAAAGTTAAGAAACCTATTGAGTTAGGTAAATTACAGTTTGTGTAACCTAGGCAACTAGATCTGTGTAATTTAAATGTGATGATAATTGCACCCCCTGAGATCTTTACCTACTTATACTTGGAAAAGCTTATAGATTTTGTTACAAAACTGTATTAAATTTTACTTTAAATTTGCACAAAGGCCAGCTGCAGAAGATGATCAAGATCAATCTTTCTGGTAATTGACACCCATGGCGATTTGCAGGGGTCAGAGGCTGAACGTCTTTTAGTCCTCCAGCAAAGAACACTCGCATATTACATCATAATTTGTCACTGGAGTACATGAACTCAAACATTTCCTCAAAATAAATAAAAAATACAGTACATCCACATACAATTACTGTATGAAAACTGTCGCAGTACATGAGGTTTTATCAGAATAGAACCAAAGCAAAAATGACAAAGTTAGATTTTTATTTTTGAAATGTTTTTTTCCCCCAATAAATAAACAAATTATGAAATGTAATTTTTTTTTGGACGAGAACATGACAGCCAGTGTCCGTGTGCTGGCTTTTTGCTTTATTATTTGTTTGCTTATTTATTATTATTATTAGTATTAGTATTATTATATTTTTTGGTTGTTTACCTGTGTTATGTAAACAGGAGATGGCTTTCATACCTTTTGCGTTTAATATCTGTAACTTTTTTGCTGTTCAGTACAAGCTAATGGGGAAAGTCATGTTACAATCCTCATCAAATCTCAGCTGAAAATACATACATACATGCACTCATACATAAATGTAGTAAGGGCAGTTCTAACTAAGTCAGGGGAAGTCATTATAGGTTTCCTCCAGAAGAAAAGCCTTTTCCTTTACAGAAAGCTGTCTTATGTTTTTTGTTTAGTGTTTTTTTAATAAAAATGCTACATCTGAAGGCTTTCGTGAAGTTTCTGTAATATAATGAGGACTTTATTCGCATCCACTGTGTATAGATGCAAACCTCAAAATGACAGGAAAATGATATGGAAATCATTCAGCCTTTCGTAATGAGCTGCCAAGAGAAATGCTCATATTTTACCAACTTATTCATGTGTTCGGCTCAGCTCTATCCTCCCTCGCCATCAATGACTCTGTTTGATGGTGAGGTTGCATGTGCTGCTCAGGGCAGCTTTAATAAAGGCCATGTACTTGACAGAAGTGTTCCATGGGGTGAGAAATGGGGCCGAACATTGAGACTTACCTCTGCTCTGTTTTTGGGCCTTGCCAGCTCGCCACTGACTTATGCTGACGGGCTGTTTGTCAAAATGTCTAAATATTTAGCGCACTGTGGAAAATATGAGCCCTTGAAATGAAAGCAGCGTCAGCCTTGTGCTCTCTCACTATATTTTGCTTTAACCTGATTTGAACCTAGTGCTGTACAACCCCATAACTGTGACCTCGTGTGTTTAAAGTAAAACAAATGGCATCTTACGACTGGTGCTTGATTGAATCCCTGTCAGAGATTAGTGTTTTTTGCACCTGCAAGATCTAACCTCTTTTTTTCCTCTCATCTTATATTGTGTCTTAACTATATGCATTACAATAAAGCAACCATCAATTAAAACTAGTTTAATTTTTCATGGCATTGTTTGTACAAACATGCTGTATGTTTATGTGCATTATTGTTTCAAAGTTTAAGGTTGGAAAGGTCTTTACAATTTGAAAAGAAGTCTCTTATGCTCAACAAAGCTGCATTTATTTACAATGAAATACATTAAAACAGTAATATTGTGAAATAATATTATAATTCATAATAATTGTTCTGTATTTTATTGTTTTATAGAATTTAATTTATTCCTTTGATGGCAAAGCTGAATTTTTCTTCAGTGTCATTGTATATATGTAACATTATGAATGTCTTCACTGACATTTTTAATATTTAACGCATCCTTGCTGAATTTAAGTGTTGTTATTATTTTTAGTATTAGTCTTAGTTAAAAAAAACACTATTTTTGGCATTCTGGTCCGAACCACATCTTATGTCTAATGTCTCTCAGATTTAAAGTAGAAAAAGTAAAAAACTTTTGACAAAATGGAAAGGTTTTGTGAACTTTTGTGCACATTTTCTTTCAGCATATTCTTTACAGAAAGACTGATTAAACTGTTAAATTGAATGTCAGAACTCAGAACAATCTCCGGGCAAAAACAAATATTATTACAGAGTTCAATCTGTTCTTTTTAATAACCATACCTAACAATAGTTTTCTTGTGTTTCAAATGCACGTATTAAGCTAAATTCTTTTTCAGCTGCTAGTAAGTGATTTGGATGAGTGTGTTTTTGTGCTTGATTAGAAATAGGCAAGAAACAAAAGTAAATAATCTTGCGGCAATCATGAACATATTGTTTGCCTTTGTCCTGGTTTGCCTAATATTATAATTTTTTTTAATCTCTAAAACCAGGTAGGCAATGTATTTAACAGTAATGTTATTCGATTCTCAACAAATCAGAGAGCTACAATCAATATTCTTTCTGACAAGGTATCATTGCAGCCTTGTATCTAAGGGCAATATGTGGAATTATGTGTATGGTAACATTAAAAAATGTTACATGGTTTGATATAGCAATGTAGATGTAATAAAAAATTCATGTGTGGGGCACTGGACCGTGTCTGGACACCTTTTGACTATATTAACTTCCTCAGATGTTCATGTGAATCCTGTAAAAGAGGAATCAGTTTAGTATAATAAAATATGTTAATTTAGTGTGAATTCATCTTCCCCAAAGTGTCAGTGTTGCTGTAGCTGTGCCACTGTGTTGTCACGGTAGACAAAAGTGTGAGAGAAAGCACTGCCTTTCTCAGAGACAAGCAAATGGAGCTTGAAATGAGAAGTGCGTTGTGCCGCATTAGCATGGCCCTCCGTATTACCCAGCACATGTTGCTTTGCCACGGTAACACGATTTACCAAACTACAGGGATCTCCTGCAAGTTCTATGCCCTTGATGAGAACCCTCTCCATTAGCATTCTCTTTGTACCTTTGCCCCTCAATTCAGATTGAACACATTGCCATCCTACACATTTGGATTCCTGTCATATGAAGCAAACAACCTGCCCCTGAGAATTTTTTTAGGGTGATTGCCAAGCCAATTCTGGATTGCTGTTGATTTTCCTCATACAGTGGGCCTTACTCAGCTACTTTCATCAGATAGCATAAATATTTCAAGTGTAGGAAAAAACTGAGTGCAAAATAGCTGTGTTTTAAGTGCAGCCGTTCGTGGGTCTCGTAGGGATTTACTAAACATACTAGTGTAACTATTTTTGTATAGAGCAGCACAAAATAGTATAGTAAGTGAAAACACAGAACTAAAGAAAATATTTCATTTCCTTTTTATCAGACCACATAGATGGCCAGCATTTAGTAATTTCACTTTTATTTGCTCAGTAATTCAAATGCAACATATCTTGAAGGCTTACTTTAGCACGTTTTCTGATATTTTCTAATATGTATTAGCAACATCACACACAGGTTCATACAGCCATACTGATATCCAAAACAACAGCATGATTGCGAATGTGATATTGCTTTTATATAGCAGTTGAATGAACAAAAAAGTAATTTAGTGAATCATTTAGCACTCATTTTAGACACAATTTTCAGCTACTTTTTCTATTTGTGCTTTGCCAACGAAAATAGTTCCAAGCGAATGCACAATAGAATGAACCATTGAACATCGCCAAACAACACAGTAGTGGTTTTCCTGAATGAATCATTGTGTTCTAGTGAATCGATTTAATGAACGGTTCAAAGACTTGCTCAAAGACATTTGCTTTTTTCGTTTCTGAGCAAATCAGTGGTGATTCACTGACTCATTCAGGAACTAAACAAGCAACTGTAATTATGAGTGAGATTAAGTCTTCTTTTTTTTGAAAAATTTATAAAAAAGCAAGTTATAAATAAAACAAGAAAATAAATATCTGCCAGTGGGGTAGGAAAAATAAACTGGTTTGAGTTAAGATTATTTTCCTTTATATATTTTTTCTTGTTTAAACCTGTAATTTTGCTTTTCAAAAATCTTGATCTGAGAATGTTTAGATAGAAAACGGAATCATTCCTTTTTTGAATGATTAAATCAATGAAGGAATGATTAGTTGACTCGTTCATAAAGTCAATTCACTTGTCGCCACCTACTGGGGTACTAATGTAATTTTTCAACAAACGAGTCTGAAAAATCGCTATTACTAATAAAGAGACTGACAGTCCTTGTAAAACGTGCAAACAAAGACAAGCCATAAGATACAAAGATCAAATTTGCAGACTAAAACTACTGTATAAACTAACACATTAATACACATTTAAATTACATGAAACATTTCTATCAGGTCAATCTCTTTTCTGTCTTTTTGTATCATTTCTGACTTTCATGTGTGATGAGAAAGCAGCCTCTTGATGTAGATATTTGAGGAACAAGAAGCGCCTGCAAAAAATCTTAACTTGCTAAAAGAATATGTGAAAATGACACCATGAAAAGCGAAGCTGCCTGCTTTTGTATAGGCTCTGTGTGGCAACACTGGCCGATAAAACTCAAAAGGGAGTGTCTTTGTTACAAAAGCGCAATCATGGCGCGATGAGGATTGATGTGTAATCCCCAGTCATTTCTTGGCCTTGTTTCCTTCCTCTTCAGGTCGTTCCTTGGTTGTTTGAAGTGCTCCAAAACGATGATTTACTTTGCGCCATTTACCTGTGTGTTCATAATGAAATTTTCAAGAACAAATACTGATTCTGATTCATCATCGTAAAATTGGAGGCAATTTCAAATTTATTCGGTAAGCATTGTACATTTTACTTTAAACAAAGAAAAAACCGAAGTCATTGCATTTGGAAACAAAGATGAAGTTCTCAAGGTGAATGCATATCTTGACTCTAGGGGTCTAACAACTAAAAATCAAGTCAGGAATCTTGGTGTGATTCTGGAGACAGACCTTAGTTTCAATAGTCATGTCAAAGCAGTAACTAAATAAGCACATCGTCATCTCAAAACATTGCAAGAATTAGATGTTTTGTTTCCAGTCAAGATTTGGAGAAACTTGTTCATGCCTTTATCACCAGCAGGGTGGACTATTGTAATGGTCTCCTCACCGGCCTTCCCAAGAAGACCATTAGACAGCTGCAGCTCATCCAGAACGCTGCTGCCAGAATTCTGACTAGAACCAGAAAATCTGAGCATATCACACCAGTCCTCAGGTCCTTACACTGGCTTCCAGTTATATTTAGGATTGATTTTAAAGTAATTTTACTCGTTTATAAATCCCTCAATGGCCTAGGACCTAAATACATAACAGATATGTTCACTGATTATAAACCTAACAGACCACTCAGATCATTAGAATCGAGTCAGTTAGAAATACCAAGGGTTCACACAAAAACAAGGGGAGTCTGCTTTTAGCTATTATGCCACCCACAGCTGGAACCAGCTTCCAGAAGAGATCAGATGTGCTAAAACATTAGTCAAATTTAAATGCAGACTCAAAACTCATCTGTTAGCTGTGCATTTATTGAATGAGCACTGTGCGATGTCCGAACTGAATGCACTATATTATATGTATAATCGTTTTTTTAAATTCATTTTAAACCTCTTAAAAATCAATTTTTTTAAAATAATTTTCAAAGTTTTAAATTCCTTGCTTTATTGTTGTGA
Organism: Sinocyclocheilus anophthalmus; assembly: GCA_018155175.1. Taxonomy (NCBI): domain Eukaryota; kingdom Metazoa; phylum Chordata; class Actinopteri; order Cypriniformes; family Cyprinidae; genus Sinocyclocheilus; species Sinocyclocheilus anophthalmus. The sequence continues at coordinate 793,335 of JADLZN010002816.1, forward strand.
TTATTGTTTTTATTTTATTTATGTAAAGCACTTTGAATTACCATTGTGTATGAATGTGCTATACAAATAAATTGCTTGCCTTGCCTTGCCTTGCCTTAAAGGAACAGTTCACAGAGAGAGAATCTAAATTCACCAGTTCAACAGATCGAAGATCTTGTTTGTACTTGCGTTTTGCTGGTTGACAGCTGGAAAGCTGAGGTGATTCCTTTGCTGATGCGGGCTTCCTGGATGTTTTGAGGGAACCCCGTTACTGATTGGTCGGTGACGTCGGAATGACGTCCCTTGGGAAACCCCTCTTGGATTGGTTGTTCTGTGATGAAGCAGAGGCGTGAGCAGTTCTGCTGAAAGTCTTAGTTTGCACGACTTTAAGTTCTTTGAAGATTTCAACGAAGTATCACTGAAGTGTTTGAGTTTTAGATGTCTGGTCGCTTTGATGTTAAGCGCGTGAGCACACGTGGGGTGCTCTAACACAGCGACAGGCGAGAGCAGGAGAAGCCGCAAGCAAGCTAGTCTGTCATGCGTTGGGTTTTTGCTCTGTGGCATAAGTCCGTCCCCGATGCGATCTTCCAATCGACTTCTTGCGGGGCGGAGCGTGCATACATTAACAAGAGGCTTTAATTCATCACATGAGGACACCATCTTTAAAAGTTGTGTTAATACTCCTATAAAGTCTCTTAAAAGCAAGTATTGTACATACTATTAAAGTTTACTTCATTTCAGCATTCTGCATTTGTTGTTTCCATTCGTTCAAGATTAAACTTCACATATTAATATCCTTATTTTCTAAAAAGGGGTAATAAACACTGCTTAACGTTGCACCGATTAAATGAACACATCAAGTATATATATCTAAGACATACAACATATTATTTGTGACTCTATGCTCCGATATTTTCATACTTTCAATGATTAGCAACGATTGTCAAAGAAATCTTGTCTCTTTCCTTTGGAATGCAGGGGGAAAAGGGAAGGGTCCTTCGGTCATTCTCAGGTCAGATCTGAGAGTCTGCTGGAGAATCTCCGGCTGGACAGGGAGCTATAAAATTGTCTCTTTTGTTGATCGGATTTTAGCAATTTATGCATCCACTGGTCATGAGGGCCATGCGATTCTGTGCGGGGCTCTGTTTACATACCAGGTACATTAGATGTTTTACTGATGCTGAAACCAGTCACAAAACCTACTGACCTTCTGTAGCTTAAACAGGTCCAGATGGGAGGGGTCAGTTCTTGTTGTCTTAGTATTGTGTCGACATGGAGGTGGCCTGGCAAATCATTAGCTCCGTGATTTCTTTGTAAAGATAAGCAGAGCGAGACAGGAACTCATTGGAGAAAGTTGCCGCCTGGCGGGTCACGGTTCATGCTTTTACGACTCTCATCTGGTTTGTGTGATGTTTGGAAATGCCTTACAGAGATATAAAGCCAAAATTAAGAGAAATAAAGTTATCATGGCATATGAAATAATAACTGCCATTATTATTAATAAAGCCGTAATTTTTTAGAGATATGAAGTGATAATTCTGAGAAATGTATTTATTTAAAGCTGCAACGTTGAGGAAAATGTCATGCTGTGAGATATAAAGCCACAACTGCAAGATATAACATCTGTGAGATATAACGTTGTAATATAAAGTCACAACTGTGAGATGAAAAAATCACAAGTATGAAGAAAAAAGTGACCTTGTTAAATCACAACTGTGAGATATAAAGTTGAAAAATACATTTGTAATAGATATAGTCGCAATTATGAAGAAAAAAGTCACATTGTGAGATATAAAGCCAAAAATGTATGTATAAAGTCAACTTGGTAAAAAGATTTAATTATTTTTAATTATATTATTAAATTAATAATTATGAGAAGTAATTGCAGAAGTATTTTCCATGAATGTGCAAGATTTATTAGACGTTATAGGTAAATAACTAATAACAAAATGCAGTAAATTAATAATACATTAAAATAATAAGTACCAGTTTGCAATATCAAGCAGCATAACAGACTCTTTTTGTACAGGTAAAATAACTAGAAGCGAATGGAAGACTCACACATTCAAGTTACAAATGGCTGCGTCCACGCTTACATTAAAAACAAGGTGGATGTCACGCTGTGAAATCAAAAGCCACAATTGTGAGATAAAAAGTCACATCTCCCATCCACCCTGTCTAAAACAAAAAAAGGCTTGCTTGGTACCTCCTGCTCAGTGTTGTCAAAGCTCCTCGCTGTTTTATGCAGATATTACCATACCTTTGATCACACCACCGCCACCTCCTCTTGAACGTAGATGCTTTTTTCCAATATCCTAGCCCTAGTCAGCAGTTAACAATGTTCATTTAACAATTACTTTAGATGGAATTAGAAATAAGAGTGGCTTTGATATGCTAATGTCGGGTACACAGGCCCTCTGCTCTTGATGCTCTTGATGAATGAATGAGGATTGTAGCGCTGACAGAGGGGAGGAACTCCATGCAGAAGTAAGCAGCGTTCAGGCGCAGCAAACAGATATCTGCTTCCCTGAAGGCCATGAAAGAGTTCCTCCATCTCTTCCTCGTGCCTGCCCTCCTCTGCCCCTGGAGGTGTCGAGATTGTCTTGTCATATTTCTTTCCTTTCTTCCTCTTCCCATCCAGCAGCTTCTCCGGGTATGTAGAGTAATTATTTACCATCCATTAATTTCAAAGGAAATGATGTCTGCCATCGTCTCAGTATTGTCGCTGTCGGCGAGGCGGTTGTAGCAGGCCGAAGCAGAGATGCTGTAATTATGGATCCTCCCTGCGGTAGTGCTGAAGAGCAAGACTGATGGAGGATCATTACTCACAGCGCTGCTGGGGAGCCTGGATCACATCCGGTGAGAGATGGGCTACAAATACCTGTGAGGGGCTTAATATTGAGTGGGAGCGCTGTGTAAATACAGAAAGGTGACAGTAAATCAAATCCCAGCTCTGTATGCCGTGTAGATCAGGTTAGCACCCTTTGTAATATTCGATTTTGCAGCAAACTGCGCTACACGATTCTCCTTTCCTTGAGTTTTAATTACTGTATGTTCATTAATTAGGCTCATTTGGCACCTCAATTATGCTTTTTAATGCACTGACCTAAATCTGAGGCTAAACACATTTCGCTGTCATTGCAAACAATAGCCCTACTGATCTTTGAGTAATTATAAGGACAGTGCTAATTAATCTCTCACGTTTCAGTCGATCCTGTAATGACTGAGAGACCTATATCCTTTTGACAAGTAATTTATTATAATTCACATTCAGCGTAAAAGTCATTAATTAATGGAGAGTTTAGTGAAAGTACAAACCCGATTCCAAAAAAGTTGGGACACTGTACAAATTGTGAATAAAAACAGAATGCAATGTGGAAGTTTCAAATTTCAATATTTTATTCAGAATACAACATAGATGACATAAAATGTTTAAACTGAGAAAATGTATAATTTTAAGGGAAAAATAAGTTGATTTTAAATTTCATGGCATCAACACATCTCAAAAAAGTTGGGACAAGGCCATGTTTACCACTGTGTGGCATCCCCTCTTCTTTTTATAACAGTCTGCAAACGTCTGGGGACTGAGGAGACAAGTTGCTCAAGTTTAGGAATAGGAATGTTGTCCCATTCTTGTCTAATACAGGCTTCTAGTTGCTCAACTGTCTTAGGTCTTCTTTGTCGCATCTTCCTCTTTATGATGCGCCAAATGTTTTCTATGGGTGAAAGATCTGGACTGCAGGCTGGCCATTTCAGTACCCGGATCCTTCTTCTACGCAGCCATGATGTTGTAATTGATGCAGGATGTGGTCTGGCATTGTCATGTTGGAAAAATGCAAGATCTTCCCTGAAAGAGACAACGTCTGGATGGGAGCATATGTTGGTTCTAGAACTTGGATATACCTTTCAGCATTTATGGTGCCTTTCCAGATGTGTAAGCTTCCCATGCCACACGCACTCATGCAACCCCATACCATCAGTGATGCAGGCTTCTGAACTGAGCGCTGATAACAACTTGGGTTGTCCTTGTCCTCTTTAGTCCGGATGACATGGCGTCCCAGTTTTCCAACAAGAACTTCAAATTTTGATTCGTCTGAACACAGAACACTTTTCCACTTTGCCACAGTCCATTTTAAAATGATTCTTGGCCCAGAGAAAACGCCTGCGCTTCTGGATCATGTTTAGATATGGATTCTTTTTTGACCTATAGAGTTTAGCCGGCAACGGCGAATGCCCACGGGGATTGTGTTCACGACAATGTTTTTGGGAAGTCTTCGGCAGCCATGTTGTGTTTCATTACAGTAGCATTCCTGTTGTGAGCGTGCCGTCTAAGGGAGAAGTTACGGGCATCCAGTGGGTTTTCCGCCTTGACCCTTCCGCCACAGAGATTGGGATTCCAGATTTATTGAATCATGTTGGATTGATATTATGCACTGTAGATGATGATACTTCAAACTCTGTGCAATTTTTCTCTGAGAAACTCCTTACTGATATTGCTCCACTATTTTTCGCCAAAGCATTGGGGGAATTGGTGATCCTCTAACCATCTTGACTTCTGAGAGACACTGCAACTCTGAGAGGCTCTTTTTATACCCAATCATGTTGCCAATTGACCTAATAAGTTGCAAATTGGTCCTCCAGCTGTTCCTTATATGTACATTTAACTTTTCCGGCCTCTTATTGCTACCTGTCCCAACTTGTTTGGAATGTGTAGCTCTCATGAAATAAAAAATGAGCCAATATTTGGCATGACAAAATGTCTCACTTTCAACATTTGATATGTTATCTATATTCTATTGTGAATAAAATATAAGTTTATGAGATTTGTAAATTATTCCATTCCTTTTTTACTCACAATTTGTACAGTGTCCCAACTTTTTTGGAATTGGGTTTGTATGTGCATTGTCGTTATTAAAGGATAAATGCCTTGTAACAAATGCTGCATATCTGGATCAGGGATTGCCAGATGTACAGTATATGGAAACCCGCTGCCGCAGTTATGAATAGTAAAGTGAAATATAAAGATGCAAATTATGAGACATTAGGTTGTAGTTGTGAGATATCAGTTTACCCAAAAATGTTGACATTATTTACTCGCGCATGTCATTTTGGAAAACAAAAAAAGGCATTTCGACAAATGTTGGTAACCACACAGCTTTGGTTACAATTGTATGGATATTTTTTTCCTTTAAGACATATTGTGAGTTTCTACTTTGAAATATACTGTAGTCCATTCAGTGTTATTTTAGAATTATTTCTATGCTTTTAGAGTTTTTATTAATGTTTTGAATAAGCTTTTCTTTTTCTATTTTCATTTAAAAAAAATTAATTTTTAGTAATTTTACATTCTTTTTTAAATATTACTTTTTAGATTTAATTAATTTTTATTTCAGTTTTAGTTTCATTTTTATTTATTTCCAGTTAATTTTAGTGCTTCAAATGTTTTCAGTTAATTGCCAAGGCAACACTTCTAATTTAATTTCAGGTTTCATCGTTTTATTTCAGTTTAATTTCCGTTTAGTTTAGTTTCAGTTAATGATAATTACCCTGGTCACATTAAGTCTGACTTACAAGTTATGATTATGAGGAAAACAAAGTCAAAATAACAATTTATTTTTCTGAGGCAGAAACAGACTTTTACAATGCAAAACTGAATGTCAAAAATATTGTTGTGTGGTTAACAGGCCAAAGGTTTAACCAGTCGTAACAAGAAAATAAAGATGGGTTGTGGTTGCCTACTGGCTATATACTAAAATCACACAGCTTATAAATAACCTCAGTGTTACCTTGTGGTGGCTGTGTGGGAGTCCGTACGGAGGAGTGACAGATTATAAGTTTCTTATAGTGTGGGAGATTCAGAGATAACAATAAAGACAGTAAATCTGGCAGAAGGCTTCAGCTTGTCTATAATTAAGTAGAGCTTTGTGCTCTCTGACTTCTCCCAGTTGTATCCACAGCATCACAATCACGTATGAAAAGATGTTTTCATTTTGACAGTAGCCTTTGAACTATTTGCCGCTATGCATACAATGTTAACTTGAAATGTTCATCCTGAACACTGCATATGACTTGAGTCAGCCGTTTCTGTTAAACCTTTACTAGTCGTGCATGGAAAGTGGATAGTGATGCAACAAACACATACCGCTTCATAAGTATGATTTTGAGAGTTTTTTTTGAAGGTTGAACAAACCAAAAATAAACAAGAAAAATAAATAAAAAAGATATGGCAATTTGTTGGCCTCTTGCACCTCTGGTGAGGTTTATTATGTTCTTTCAGTTTGTCTATTGATGAAGACATTGCTCAGAAAGCCATTAACAAGGAATTGATTGGTGTTATATGATAGTATATTAAGCTAAAACTTTGCAATTGTGTCTGCTGTGTTGTAAAATGAACTCAGCCATAGATTTTCAATTACCAAATTCCATAGGGGTCATTTGTTTGGTTTGAAAGCAGACAGCTAGGAATGGACTGAATGCTTAGTAACACCAACATCATTGTGCAAATGCATTAAAAATGATATTAGTATATAAAAAATAGTTGATGGTTTCTGAATGAATCGGCAAATTTGACAAATTGGTTGAGCAAATGAATCAATGACTCACTCAACATGAGATTGCCACTTGTCACCACCTATTGGCGTAATCATGTAACTTGCTGAAACAGTCACTAACGTTTGAGATTCATTCAAAGATTCAGAAATCAAAATAATTCCTGAGTGTTTCTCTAGTTTTTTTCTTTTGGTTGAGCGGGTGTGAAACTTTCCCAGTCCATCCACTTTACAAAACTGAACCACACACAGAACTCTACCATGAACAGCATTTCCTGTTCCTGCTGTATGTCAAGCCTTTGCTGTGTTCGACTCCTAAGGTCAGAATCAGAATCAGAAAGAGCTTTATTGCCAAGTATGTTTGCACATACAAGGAATTTGTTATAGTGTCACAAGCTTCCAGTACACGGAGACAACAACAACACACAGATAATAAAAATGAGATGTGAATAAAATACACATGTGTAAGGGAAACAGGTCAATAATTTAACTCAAAGGGAATCATTTAAGATTTTAAAGGGAACTCCACCATTAATATGTAAGGGAGTTTGGACAGAATCACTGTTTTACGGCTGATCACTGAGACGGCCAGCGAGTCAGTGAACGAGCCGTATGACATCAATTCTGCAATGGATATTTATATCCAAAATATAGTGAAAACACTATTAATTAGCACATGTAACAAGATCGGCAGATTAAGACAATAACTTGTAAGCACAAAACACAAGATAATTCTCTTTTCAATATAAATAAGACTTAAAATCTAAGACATATAAACTAATCTAACACATGAACACACGCATTCCCACAAGTTTTCAGAAAGAGAGAGAGTTGCGGAAATAATTAACAGAGAAGGAAAATGTGAATCCAAGTTACAGCAATATGTGCATGCATAGACCTGAACAACCATCAATCATTTAATTAACCCTTGCATTGAGTTTGCTCAGTGAGGTTCAAATTTATATTAAAGGCACCAGTTCAGTAGAATCTGGGGTACTTGCTTTCCTGTGTCCGGGGTTCCCTTCCTTGTCTGCTGAAAGGGGTTTCCCGCTTTTCTGATTGGCTGGAGGTTCAGTCTTGGGAAGCCAGTGGTTGGGCGTTGGCTGGCGACGCGGAGCTGTGGTCTGCAGTTGAAGTTTAGACAGCACTCTTCTGGGAGATGCGGCGTTAGGCAAACTTAACTCAAAACACGAAACTCTCAACGGAAAATAAAACAAACTAAAGAAATATAAATAGATGTAAAGTTTGACGAGACCAGGTGACGTTTCTCCTCATGTTTTTGGAGGAGATGGCATGTAAGCCACAGCACGCTCAAAAAAGCATAAAGAAGCATGACATAGGACGTGAAGCTAAAAGCCGCCAATCGACCTAAAGTAGCACAAAAGTCACAGAACCGAAACAGGCAAAAGGCACAAGGCAAAAGGCAAAAGACCAAAAAGCAAAAAGCCAAGTTTGATGGTGTTTCTAGTATTTAAACCAGGCTGTTTAACACACCCCAAATGGTGTCTTGACCAATTAGACAATGTCTTTGCTCGGGGTGTTGCGATGTTTCTCCTTCCCATTCATAAATCGACTGTTATCTCATCATTCACATGATCTGCGTTTTTTCCCGCTCTGGTACGAGTATACGTTTTGGACATGATTTCTTATAATAAGAGTATGATACATTTGACAACGAAGTGATTAGAATAAACGTTTCAAGCATGAAGATTTAAACACACACATACTAAACATGAATAGCAATTCTTAAACTATTCAATAGTTATTCAAAATACATTTACAATAAATGATTAAGACCTGATAAGTCACATGTGGGTTAGATACATGATATGGGGTTAGATATATAGCAATTATTAGCTGGTCACCAGTCTTTTTAGTGTCATTTAGATGCATATTTACATGGAAATAAAGTTTCTTTGGCATTCTGTGAATGTAAGGATACGTTCTGTGAAGACCAGATCGGTTAAAATGTCTGTAAGGAATCTCAGTCTGTTCTGTCTCTTAGGTGGGGGATGTCAATTCTAAAGCGCTCGTGACTGTAGTTACTATCATGTGATGGTCATGCGGTCATCTCTTTGACCATTTAATCTTGATTACTTTCCCTAAAATTGACAATCTCCTTCCTGAGTTGTTATGATCAGTGTGTTCCTTTTGTGTTAATGTTGAAAGCTGTTCAGTGAAAGCTTTGGTTAGGCTTGCTTCAGACTGGCTAATGCTCGGGTCTGATTTATGACATCCTGTTGTCTTGGCCTCTGTGGAATTTTTGTGACTCCTCGTGCCTCAATCATGTTTTTGACCAAATCTTAGATTGTCTGAGTCGGTCTGATATCCTACATATACACATAAACCACAAAAAAAGAATAAATTGTATGTACAAGTGTGCTATAGATGGAATAGGAATAGAATAAATTAAAATAAGTTGTAGGGATGTACTAGGGTTTAGGGTGATAAATAAGTATATGGTTGTTGCACATAATGTACTTTAATTGCACAATGGGAGAACATTAACTGTTCATGAGGTAGATTGCCTGGGGAAAGAAACTGTTCTTGTGCCTGGCTGTCCTGGTATTCGGTGCTCTGTAACGCCGACCAGATGGCAAAAGTTAAAAAAGGAGATGGCTTGGATGTGATTGATCCAGAGTGATTTTCTGAGCCTTTTCCTCAATCTGGATGTATACAGTTCTTGGAGGGTAGGCAGGGGGGCGCCAATAATCCTTTCAGCAGTCCGAACCGTTTTCTGTAGTCTTCTGATGTCTGATTTTTGTAGCTGAGCCAAACCAGACAGTTATTGATGTGCACAGAACAGACTCGATGACGGCTGAGTTGAACTGTTTCAGCAGCTCCTGTGGCATTTTGAATTTCCTCAGCTGGTGAAGGAAGTACAACATCTGCTGGGCCTTTTTAACAGTGGAGTCAATGTGAGTGTCCCACTTCAGGTCCTGAGAGATGGTGGTGCCCAGGAACCTGAATGACGCCACTACAGCCACAGTGCTGTCCATGATGGTGAGTGAGGGGAGTGCAGGGAGGTTTCTCCTGAAATCCACAGTCATCTCCACAGTTTTGAGCGTGTTAAGCTCCAGGTTGTTAAGACTGAACCAGACAGCCAGCTCTTTAACCTCCGGTCTGTAAGCAGACTCGTCTCCATCCTTGATGAGATCGATGACTGTAGTGTCATCTGCATACTTCAGGAGCTTGACAGAGGGGTCTTTAGAGGTGCAGTCGTTGGTGTAGAGGGAGAAGAGCAGTGGGAAGAGGACGCAACACTGAGGGGTGCCAGTGCTGGTGGTGCGGCTGTTGGATGTGAATTTACCAATTCTCACTAGCTGTTGCCTATCTGTCAGAAAGCTGGTGATCCATTGATAGATAGAGCTAGGGACAGAGAGCTGGGTTAGTTTGGTCTGGAGGAGTGTTAGGATGATGGTGTTGAAAGCAGAGCTAAAATCCACAAACAGGATCCTCACATAAGACCCTAGTCTGTCTAGATGTTGCAGAACACAATGCAGTCCCATGTTGACTGCATCATCCACGGACCTGTTTGCTCGGTAAGCAAACTGCAGGGGGTCTAGTAAGGGTCCAGTAATGTCCTTCAGATAAGCCAACACCAACCACTCAAATGTCTTCCTGACCCACCAGACGTTGGGCCACAGGCTGGATGTCATAAGTCCGGGTATCTTGGGGTTCTTTGGGACGGGTGATGGTGGAGCGTTTGAAGCAGACAGGGACTTTGTGCAGTTGGTCAGCGCAGGTTTTCAGACAGGCTGGTGTCACACCGTCTGGGTCTGGGGCTTTTCTTCTCTGTTTCTTCTGAAGACCTGGCGCAAAAATCCTCACTGATAGAAAGTAGGAGTGGGGGAGAGGGGGGTGCAGGAGGGTTGATGGTTTGGGGGAGATGTTCAGAGCGGGTTGTGGGGTGTTAGACGGGGTTTCAGATCTACAGTAAAAACATTCAGGTCTTCCGAAAGGGTGATTGCCTCAGTGATGGGGATGGTGTCTTGTAGTTGGTAATGTCCTTCAGGCCTTTCCACACTGATGTAGGCTCATTCGCACAAACTGGTGTTCTAGTTTTTTAGCATAGTTCCTCTTGGCCACTCTAATCTCCTTATTCAGTGTGTTTCTGGCCTGATTGTACAAGACTCTGTCCCCCCTTTTGTAGGCTTCCTCTTTGGCGGACGAAGTGGACAAAGTTGCTGTAAAACATGGAATATCATATTGAGGGTAAATGAGTCCTGGTAGGGATGCACATGTCTTCACAGAAACTGATAAATGATGTTAAACATGCCGTGAACTCATCCAGATTGTTGGTGGCAGCTTCAAAAACACTCCAAACAGTGCAGTCGAAACAGGCTTGCAATACCTGCTCTGTTTCGTTGGTCCATCTCTTTACAGACTTTACTACAGGTTTAGCAGATTTAAGTTTATGCCTGTAGGTCGGTATAAGATCAACCAGGCAGTGGTCAGAGAGTCCTACAGCTGCTCTGGGGACCGAGCGATATGCATCCTTTATTGTGGAGTAACAATGGTCCAGTATATTACTGTCTCTGGTGGGAAATCTAACATGCTGTCTGTATTTTTTGCAGTTCACTGGAGAGATTTGCTTTATTAAAGTCCCAGAGAATGATTAAAACAGAGTCCAGGTGTTGTTGTTCTGTCTCTGTGATCTGATCAGCGAGTTTCTGTAAAGCTGAGCTCACGTGTGCTTGCGGAGGAATGTAAATACTCACGAGAATGAACGAGTGAAACTCCCACGGCGAATAGAACGGCTTACAGTTAATGAAAAGCACTTCTAGATCGGAACAGCACATCTTCTTTAACGCTGTAACATCTGTACACCACCTTTCGTTGATATAAAAACATGTCCCGCCGCTGCGTGCTTTCCCCGTTGATTCTGCGTCGCGATCTGCTCTGAACAGCTGAAAGCCCGGGAGACTCAACGCGCTGTCCGGAATGGCGTCATTCAGCCAGGTTTCCGTGAAACACAGAGCAACAGAGTTTGAAAAATCCTTATTTGTCTGGGAGAGCAGAAGGAGTTCGTCCGTTTTGTTGGGTAGAGAGCGGAGATTCGCCAGATGGATGCTCGGCAACAGCGTTCTGAATCCACGCTTCCTGAGCTTCACGAACACGCCGGCTCGCTTCCCCCGTCTGCGCGTCCTGAAGCGCTTGATCAGCGCAACAGCTCCCCCGACAACAATGTCCAGCAAAACATCAGAATAAACAAATCGGTAGAAGATTGTGGTGTGTTCTGCTGAATGTTCAGCAGCTCATCCCTGGTAAAACTGATCGTGTTTGAGAAACAAAAAACAGGAAAAACTAACAAAAACAGTACAAACACTGGAGAGCCAAACACTGAGGCTGCCGTCTGCAGCGTCATCGCATTTACACTCGGTGGCCGTTAAAAGGACGAGTCTTTGCAGACATCAGCAGTTCATCGATACAGAAGTTAGATACTCAGCACAGCTTCAGTCAACATTGAATCAGTGGCTTGTTTGATTCCCCTGATGTTAAGCACAATGAGTAATGTAATCTAATCACTTTCTTTCTCTGTTAATTAAACACTTAGAGAGGGAGAGGGTCTGATTTCACAGTGGCCTTTACAACAAGCTGAGGTATAGATTGTAGAGACAGAGTGTTGCTCATAATGGCTAGCAGTTTTGGACGGACATTTTCAATGAAATCAATTGCAGCCTTCCATTGGCATGAGATGATTACAATCTCATATGCTCACCAAGGCTGCATTTGTTATATTGTGAAATATTAAAAATAAAAAATAACTGTTTTCTATTTTAATATTTTTTATTCCTGTGATGCAAAGTTGAATTTTTAGCAGCCATTACTTCAGTCTTCAGTGTCACATGATCATTCAGAAATCATTCTAAATCAAATTTTTTGTTTTGTTTGCTGCTTAATATTGTGGAAAACGGAATCATGTTTTTTTGATGAAAAGAAAGTTCAAAAGAACCGCACTTATTTGAAATAGAAACATTTTATAACAATGCAAATATCTTTGCTGTCACTTTTGGTTAGCTTTTTATGGTGAATAAATGTATTTATTATTTTTAATATTTTTTTTGTTTTATATTATTTTTAAATCCTACTGACCACAACCTTGTGAATACCAAGTCTAAATCAAGTGGCAAATGACCTGAAATAGTTCCAAACATATTTGCTTAACTAAATAATTTCCCCCCATTACTAAATAATATTTTCTTATGATGCCAATACATTTCAGAGCACAATGACATACATAATCCTTTCTGTAAAGCATTCCTGCAGCTCAAATAATTAAACAGCACTAGAAAAGCCACGGTCATGTTTGAATCTCAGAGAACCCATGAATGCATAAACATGCTTCCCCTTCAGGAACTTGAGCTGCGTTCGCGTAGCTTTGGGAACAACCCTTTCGTGAACGCGTTTCGAAGCATGTTCAAATCCGTCCTGGGCCGTGAGGACGCACAATGGGGTGACGTTACAGCAACCAGAAAGTATAAAAGCGCATCCAGCAGAGCGCCAACAGCGTATGTCTCAGTACGCTTCTGTGGTGTGTCTGTCTATTACGTTGTCTGGCCACACACGCACTATATAAAAAAAACATCATTTAAAAAGTATATGGTGAGCGAACGGCATTACAAATGCTGTGTTTCTCCCTGCCCACAATATCTGGCGGCGGGGGATACACACGATTTATGTGTCGTTTGTTAGGGCGGAGCATGCAACGTCAGCTTTCGAGCAGCTGATTGTAACACTGCGAGTTTACTCTCGCTGCGTAGGCTCCGCGCTCGACGGCTGTGTTTGATGAGAGCGGCCAGGCTCGCGATCCCGCTGGCAGCGGTCCCGCTGTTGCGAGGCACAGTGCAGACTGTTGTCGTGGGGATCGCGGGTGGATTTAGCGGAGGGATCCGAGATGGGCTAGTCTTTTTCTCGGTCCTCACCCGCTATATCCGCGGCTCTCTCTCACAGTTCGGAAGCCCGCGCTGCGGTTTCTCGCGAAGAGGTGTGATCATGATTATGGGGTGTTTGTGCATTCGCAAAATAAAATATCGTTTGGCCAGTCTAGAAACAGGACGCTCGTCCTAAAACTAATTAGACGAGCGTGTTCTGAATCCAGATCACAGCCTTCACGATGGGGCCTTCCATTTTTCCCCGATCTCTATGCTGAGGTGTCAAGATCGTGGGAGGAACTGTACTCATCCCGTATTTACAGCCACACAGTCTCAAATTATTCAAAAGAACGTCGTGGGGCTGAATGATAAGGTATATGTGGCGATGCCAGTGGTGGAGCAGACGCGTGCGAGCTATATCTCCCCATCCTCAGCATCATCTCTGAAGGCCCCGAAGCTTCCCACCAGAACCGTTAGGCTTACATCGAGTCTGGTTTGGAAAGCTTATACGGCGGTAGGTCAGGCTGGCGCATGTTTGCACACCATGTCGGTGTTACAAGCATACCAGGCTGACCTACTCAAGGGTGGGGCTGCTGAGCGGGAGCAGCACAAGCCATCAAGCTCCTCATATCGCCAGTCTCAAAAAACAGAGCGTTGCAACCCGCACCCCTCAACAGAAAGATCGGGGATCGGGGTGATGCTCTCAGTTGGGGTCTTCTAGACCGAAAATGGATCTGCGGACTGTTCTAGTGAAATGGTCCTACCATTGTCAGGTCCATGAGGGTAGCCCCACCTGGGGAGGAAAGGATAACAACTCAGTATACGGTGCCCAATCCTCCTCAGTGCCCTCACGGAGGTTAATTGATACCCCTGCCACCTTGGTGCTTCAGGGCTCAGTGAGCTCGACGAGCGAAAATCCCAGCTGCTGCCCGACAATGGTACGGCACGGGAGAGCTCGCACCCTCAAGTAAGGGTGCTACAGCAGTCAGGTCGGTTGTCTCTTCAGTGCCCTCACAGGAGGTGTATTGATACCCCTGCCACCTCGGTGCTTGAGGGCTCAGTGAGCTCTGACGAGCGAAAATCCCAGCTGCCGCCAGGCAACGGTTCGGCACGGGAGAGCTCGCCCCCTCAAAGTGAGGGTGCTACAGCAGTCGGGTAAGTTGTTCCCTGCCGGTCATCTGCTTCAGCGCACCGAACTGGATCCTCTAATAAAACCAGAGGCCAGCCACGAGAGGTTGGTTCCCTTAGTAGATTTTCTGGTAGCGGGGAAACTTCTACCAAATATCTCAAAATGGGTCCGGCAGATTGTAGAGAAAGGTTACAGAATCCAATTCGGTTCTCGTCCGCCTCGTTTCATCGGGGTCATCCCCACACTAGTGGGCCTCGAGCAGGCTCTGGCAATGGAACAAGAAGTAGATACTATCTTGAGGAAGGGGGCCATAGAACATGTCCCGCCTCTCGAGAGAGCGTCCGGGTTCCACAGCCATTACTTCATCGTTCCAAAGAAGGATGGGGGGGGGGTTGCGTCCGATCTTAGATATCCGTCTTCTGAACCGCGCTATCAAAATGGCTTCGGTTCAAGATGCTCACAATCAAGCAGATAGTATCTCAAATTCAGTCCGAGGACTGGTTTGTTACGATAGATCTCAGAGAGGCTTATTTCCATGTTTCCATCCTCCCACAACACTGGAAGTTCCTGAGGTTTGCTTCGGGGGGAGATAGCATAAAAATATAGAGTTCTTCCATTCGGCCCTGTCACTCTCACCCCGCAACTTTCACGAAGTGTGGGGATGCTGCTCTGGACTTCACTGTGACTCCAGGGCATCCGCATACTCAATTCTATCGACGATTGGTTAATACTAGCTCAATCGGAGCAGATGGCGGCTCAGCATCGAGATGTCGTCCTCGCCCATATGAGAGAGCTGGGTTTAAGACTAAACACCAAGAAAAGTGTCCTTTCAATACAAGAGAACATGTATTTAGGCATGGGTGGGACTTCAACTCTCCTGCCATAGAATCGAGTCAATACTCACGACAGTCCACGAGGAGAAGGACGGCCAGTCAACTCAAGTCAAACAGTTTCAGAGGCTGTGGGCCCTGATGGCAGCGGCTCGTTACCATGTTGATGACCTTTTGTCTGATGTACATGAACGGGATGGAGGTCATGAGTGGCAGCTCTGCCCAGGGTCTGTGGGAAGGCCATCTTCTCTTTTGCACATCAACTGCCGGGGAATGCTGGCCGTGTTCGAGCTCTGACACACTTCCTTCCAGCCCTAAGGGGGCATCATGTGTTTGTCCACACAGACAACACATCGGTGGTCTACTACATAAATCGGCAGGGGGGTCTGCGCTCGCGCCCCTTGTACAAGCTGGAGCGTCAGATCCTTCTGTGGGCTCAGGGGAAGCTCCTCTCTCTGAGAGCAGTTTATATCCCTGGGTATCTAAATAAGGGGGCAGATATCCTGTCGAGACAGAGGCTGAGGCCCGGGGAATAGAGGCTCCACCCCGAGGTGGTGGAAGTCATTGGGTAATTTGGCCAGGCGGAAGGGATCGTATTTGCGTCGCGGAATCGACACACTGTCCGCCTCTGGTCTCCTCAAGCACCAGCTGACACTGGGTGATCATGGGCAGACGTGGCGAGGCTTGTCTGTACCCTTTTCCCGATCGGCTCTGATCTGAGGAGTTTGGAGAGGTACGACGGGAGGGGTCCGTCTGTTGATAGTAGCACCGTTGGCCAGCCAGAGTATGGTTCTCGACTTGGGCCCTCCGCGACGGAGGGACATCCTCTTCAAGGGCGGGGGCGCCATCTCACCCCCGCCCGGAGTTATGGAGCGGGGGCATGCCCCGAGGGGACAGCTCCTAGCATCTGGCTCTAAAATGAGGTGGTGAGACTATATCCCGTCCAGAGCTCCCGCATTAGGTAACAGTACGCCTTGACTGGAACCTTTCGCATTCATTGTGCGGGCCCGCGATCCCAGGACCCAGTCAACTTCCCGGTTGGTTCAGTTCTGGAGTTTCTGCAGGAGCATTTTTCCTCAGGGTTATCTCCCTCCACTCTAAAGGTTTACGTGGTGGCCTTAGCTGCTTACCACTCCCTTCTGGGTGGTCAATCATTGGGAGGACACCCACTTGCCACTCGTTTCCTCCATGGCACCCCGAGGCTGAGGCCGGTACAGCGCACCAAGGTGCCCTCATGAGACCTGGCTGTGGTTCTTGAGGGCTTATGCAATGCCCCATTTGAACCCAAAGAAGAAGTTTCGGTCAAGTTGCTCAGGCTCAAAACCATCTTTCTCCTCGCTATTTCCTCACTAAAAAGGATCGGGGATCTTAAGGCACTCTGTTCGTGCCTGGCATTGCTCAGGCATGGATAGGGAATCCTTACCAGAGGGCGGTATGCCCTAAGTGGGACCACTTCTTCACCAGGGCCCATAGTACTTAAGGCATTCTGTCCTCCTCTGTACCAGGATGTAAGCCAAGAAAGGCTTAATCTGCTCTGTCCAGTTCGAGCATTGGACGCTTACGCACACAGAGCTGCCCAGTGGCGTAAGGCAGATCAGTTATTTGTTTGCTTTGGTTCACCTAAGAAAGGAGTTTCAGCAACCAAGAAAACTATGAGTCGGTGGGTGGTCGAGGCCATCACACTGGCCTATGAGTCCTCTGGCCTCCTGTCACCTATGGGGGTCAGAGCGCACTCGACCAGGAGTACGGCGGCCTCCAAAGCTTTCAACTTGGGTGTGGCCTTGCAGGAAATTTGTGCTGCGGCGGGCTGGTCCTCACCGCACACTTTTGTCCACTTCTATAACCTAGACCTGACATCTACCCCAGGTTCCCAAGTTCTCTCTGCGTGATGTGCTCGCAAGATACACACAGGCAGGGACTTGGTAGTAGGGTATTCTCGTTCCCAAAGCGACTCGATGCAGCTCGAGTTCCTGAAGGGGAACGTCTACAGGTTACGTATGTAACCATGGTTCCCCGAGGGAACGAGACGCTACGTCTCTTTGCCATACTCCCTGCATCCCTGTAGGCGCTACTTCATCGAAGCTGGTTTGCTCTCTGCTGGATGCGCTTTTATACTTTCTGGTGCTTACGTCACCCCACTGGTGACGTCTCGCTGCTCCATTGGACTGATTTGACATGTGCTTCAGAACGCGGTCACGCAAGGGCGTTCCCAAAACGACTCGACGCAGCGTCTCGTTCCCTCTGGGAACCATGGTTACATACGTAACCTAGAGACGATATCTTGAATTCAAAGTAAGTTCTTTTGCATAAAAACACCTGCCACATTTCATGTAAAAGTAATGTTTTAAAAAACAAGATACTTCATTTGTACCCACTTTGTGTTTAAGTTACAAAATCACACTCAAATTATGAGTTATAAGTCAGATATGATGCATTTCCTGAAGAATGATTAAATGCTTGGAGTTTTTCTTCTTAGAAATGAATCTTGTTGGAATGCCAATGCCACAGCGTCACCATGGTAACAACGGACAATGAATCTAAATATTCTCTTTCCAGCTTTAGCCCTATCGACACTTCCACAGATCCCTAAACCTGACTGATTGATTTGATTGCAGCAATCCAGATGCCAGCGTTATTTCAGGACCCCTCTGATGTGTGCATTCAAGATGTCATAAAAGTGCTCTGAAATGTCATAAATGTATCTGAAGACAAGCGAGTGCCATTACTCTGTCTGGCTTATAAAAGCAGCGAATATTACTGAGTGTGATGTTAATAACAGGGTGGACGGTAAAGCATTATGGGTTTAATCTAATCACTCAGACCTCACACTGTCACTTTTCTTCCTCAGCTGTGTCTTCCATAATGCGTATCAATGTTCAGTGGTACCTTTATTTAATACACCTGCATGTTTAGCCGGTAATGCTAACATCTTATCAGCCAATCGTGTGTCCAAATTAACCCTATGGATCCTTTTATATGGCATGTGACGGGGAGACGGTTTCCATGGTTTCAAGGATTGTATAAAAAAAAAAAAAAAAACTTTGCTAGATTTACACTTTTCACTTTTAAAACCCTTTTAATGTACATTTATAACACTATACATTTTCTTACCTTGTCATTAAATTACATAAATCTACTGTTGCTTTTTGAGTAGGCTATTTCTGATACAAATGCTGAGGGAGTAACGGCAAAAGTTGAATCTTCCTCTTTGAAAGATAAATAATAATCAATATTACGTATTTTTTCCTCTTTTGGAAAGTCATAGAAATGCTATCATGGATTTTTTTTTGTTAATTTGCTATTGAGGCAAGTGGGAGTGCAAAAAAACAAAACAAAAAAACTAAAAAAATTATTATATTCTGTAGTTTCGTTCACCGAAATTTTACCCAACTATGATGACTTTAGCATTTGAGAACCATGGAAATGTGAAAATGGTCCACTGTCCGGTCAAAGTTTTGTGTGCCTAAGGAAACAGGTTTCAGACAAGCTTTCAGGCCCCATGGCATTATGTCCAATTATATTTATATAAACAATTTCAAGTGTGCTTGGTAGAAACAGAATCATAAGTTGGAAAAAAAGGACAGAAAATGTGGCATTGACCAGAATTTGGTGTTAATACAGATATACACCTGGAGTTTACTAATTTACATAATATAATTAATTTATATTTACCCTTTTATGTTTAATTATTTTTTTCTGGCGTATGTACATATTTACCGTTATTACCATTCTGTTTTTCAGTGTTAACTTGTGCCGACCCCACCTACTGTACTTATGCTTTACACGTTTAAGCAAAGATGCTGTGCATCCCAATTAGCAAAAATGTAAATGATTTGCAATCACTGTCACATGCTCTGTCTTTGCTTTTCCACAGATATTCTTTTTCTGAGTCCATTAATTCAGTCACAGTGTATGCTTTAAGATCAACACAGCCTCACTCTCTCTCCATGAGAGCCAATCAAGCAAAAAGGAGGATTTAAAGTGGCTTTTAATAAATTCTTCACCCCATAAATATTCATCCCTCTCCTGATCTGGGAAAATCTATTATTTCTTAAGTGACAACAATCTATGATAGGGAAGCCTCATAGGCTGTCATTTATATGCTACTTCTATCACCACCAGAGAGGAATTAGGGCCTAATTACTGTATTGGGGGAAGGAGCTATGCACTTAGTGTGATTTGTTGATTATGTGACTTGTGAATATATGTGTGCACTTGCTTCCATCAAAGTAAATATTTAACCAGGAGAAAATGAAAAATCATTCTTGTATGACAGGTCGAATAATTTACAGTTTTTCCCAGCAGCCACCGGTCGCATCAACGGTTTCCACAGCCAGATTGAGTCTTTGGAAAATATGATCCTCTTGAAGGATCTAAAGGTGATGCTATCAGTATAATGTGAGTGATTCGGTGGAAAGATACACCTCTTCATAATGTCATATTTGCCAAGTGGGCTCCAGAGCATTATAAAGAGAAAGATGCATAATTTACAGCCATGACAAATAAACACCTCACAAATGTTGAAAGCGATGGACATGTTTGACTTGATGCTCCTGTGGAAAACGCAAAATGCTTTCATTATTTTCCCTGAGCTGTAATGAATGTGGGTGGTGAGCATGGAATGTCCAGTAATGGCTTTTAATATTCATTGCTGTGCGTCAGTTCGTCATCATCATCTTGTATTCACAGGTGGTGGTGCACACTAAGAGTACTCAAATTTATAATAGGTACAATATATAAACAGTTTTGGTTTAGTAACGTTGTTTTTGTAAACCCTGTAAGCACTTTTTTGGCACAAGTTAACAGAAGCTTTTAGACATAATACAGTCAACTTACTTCGTCTTTTTTTGCTCTGCTAAAGAAAATTGTTCCAAGGAAAGCCAAAGCAAGATCGACTATTTACTGCAACACGCAGTAGTCAACGTCTATAAACAAATAATTTCTTTGAATGAAATCAGTTCGATTATCCGAATGATTCAGTCACTCACTCAAAGGCTGCATCTGAAAACTGAAAAATGCTGCATTCGGAGGATGCATTCCAAGGTTGGGAGGCATCAAGGTTTGTCCGAATCCAAAGTTAGCTTCACTTCCTGTCTCATGAGATACCTTCATCTGATCGATTTTTGGAGGCAGCATAGATGCCTTTGATATCCCACAATCCTGTGCATTCCATTCTGTGATGGTTGAGTTAAAAAAATAAAGATGGCATCTAAAAGTTGCGTTCGGTGGTCAGTTTGTGTGTAAATGTATATTTCTGACTAACTTTTTGCACTTGTGAGGGCATTTCGCGAGAAACTGTAGTATGGAATAAGATTAATTAGTTATCCAAAAACTCATGCGACTTTTGTTTGTAGATCATTAAACTGTCCCTGATCTAGAAAGCCTGTCCGAAATCAGTTTCATGAGGTGCCTTTGTGCAAAAAAGCTGCCTGCAAAGTCATTATCTGATAAAGCAGCGAAGCAGCAAGTCAGCTGCCTACAGTCTAGAAAATGCTGGGTTGTTTCAACCCAACTTTGGGTCAAATATGGACTAATGCAACCATTGGGTTAAGTTTTTACATAAAATTTTTAAACCAAAAGTTGGGTTAGTCCATATTTGACCCAAAGTTGGGTTGAAACAACCCAGCATTTTTTAGAGTGTAGGTTTTTGGATGCAGCCAAAGTTACTTGTTTCGTTTTGGAATGAATCAGTGTTCTTGATTGAGCAACTGATTGAACGATTCCATTATTCAGTTATAACTTCCTAAATGAATCAGTGTTTTTAAACAAATCACTTATAAAAGTTGGTCACTTCTCGACACCTACTGGCATAATGAAAAATCTGACCAAAATCTCTCAGTTTTTAAAAAAATCAAGTCCATGTTGGAAAGCAAGTTAAACCAATGTCACTTATTTACTGTTATTCCTTGAATATAGAACCGTTTTCCCAAAGCAAGGCTCAAAAGGTAAAGCTATACTTATTATTCAGATGGAGTTACTAGTAGCCTAATTCTATTAGAGAAAGAAATTAGCAATTGGTTTTTCACTAACACTCATGTGGACACTGGCCAAACTGTTCTCTGTGTTAATTCTTCTTTAAAACATTCCGTTCAAAAGTAAAGTTTGTAATTGAATGAGGGATTAAAATGTTTATCATGCTGTATTGTTTGACTCTCTAAGCTGGAAGGTAGAGAAGAAAGAACGCTAACAAGAATATTCTAATAAATGGAATGCATACGTCGCTAATGGAGCTTAGTGTGAATAGAATAATCACAGTGTGTGAATACTCCTCATTACAAAGCTTACCAACTCATTATCAGCAGAATGGCCTTCATAACCTCAAAGGTGCAAACACACTAAACATTTTCATCTAGAGATTAAACATTGAGTTTCTGGTTTGTATCTATTGTCATGATTTGCTGCTGGAGTGTTGCTTACGAGACAGAGAGAAATTCATCTTGTAACAGTGCAGGACTAGACATGACTATTTGTGGAGCTCTGCTGAGGTCCACGCCCTTGGGTGCATACTCATTTGGGGTCTTGACAAGATGGCAGCTCAACTGCTGAGAGCTGCCGGGAAAAGCTGGTCTTTATTCTAGAATCCACTGCTGTTTTGAAGAGTTCAGTCTGGGAGAAAGTCCCAGTGGGCATGATTGTTATTAAGCTCGGTGCCTGAGGAGAGGTGTTTCGGGTTTAAGAGAAAGAAACGGGGCACTGGGACAGATGTGTCTTGAATATTACACTGCTGTACCATATTCAAGCTGGATAAAATACTGTAATAAACAGATGATAAAAGTAAGCAAAAAACAAGTAAAGTTTACTCTCGAAGGAAAATAAATAATTTAATTATGCATTGGCTACTTTGTTATTCCAAACTTGTATGCAGTTATATTTGGGGTGCTTGCCTTTTGTGTTTAATTTTGAATCACAAACACAATGAATCACCTCTGAATCTGATTCATTTGGGTATTTTTCACTTATAATGTATAGCCTGATGTTATACAATAAATGTGACTAGTGCTACAAATTATACAGGGAAACATCTAACTTGGTACATTGCAAACATATTCATTTTTATATGTAAAATGAACAACAGGGCCCAAAATATGCAGTTTGATAGCTTTGTATTTAACAAAAACATTTCTTTGCTTTCTGATTCGTTTGCATGGTTGTGATTCACTAAAAAGAACCAGTTCATATTAGTCATTTGTTCTTGAATCAAACTACAGTGGTCAAGTTGTGTATTTGTTTTTGCATTTGGCTTTCAAGGACAACCAAACATGTATGCCATTATTTTACAATAAACTGAATTGTATCTCATCACAGTCAATTGAGACTGCAACATATGACTCTTTTGTTGTGAGGCTTTCAACTTGCACAGTGTGATGCTTAAAAAAAAGCAATCCAGAGGTTTTCAGAAACAATATTCAGATCTCAATGAAGATCACAATAAATAGGAGGGGGGGGGGGGGGGGGGAGAGGAAACATATTTTGACCCATTCCAAGTAAATAATGATAATAATAATTTTGCTTTGATTTATTCTTTTAAAATCATACAGTTACTATATATACATTATGTATGATCTTAAGGAGCATATATGTCAGTGCTGGGATGTATGATTTAGTGTATTATTCCTGCTTGCTTGTGTTTAATATCTTCTCCCCGTGTGCTCATCCATCATCCGTCACCTCTACTCTCCCGCAGCGCTGGGTCACATGACTCCTGCACTTTTATTGACATATCATTAAAGAATTAATTCCACCGAGAAGACCGTGTACTCCTCAATTTGAGACGTGTTAAGTTTGACATGGGTGTAATTGGACAGCAATTAATGAATTGCATAAATGAATCTTGTCAAGGTGCCATCGCCTTCATCAAGGCTATAAAACATGGTATCCTTCCTTTAGAAGAGAGCTGGTATTTAGTCATAGGATTTTAGGCTGAAATAGAAACAAGCTCACAGGCTTAGTATATATAACTTTTCCTGTCTTTTATTATCTGTTATTGCAGTTCCAGTTCTCTAAACTGATCGACCTGACGGACGCTTCAAGCAAAAGTATATGAGCAGAAGCAGGGCAAGAAGTGGTCTTCAAGAACTAACCCAAGTAAATATTTTTATACCTCACAATGTACAGAGTAGCAGGCAAGGGTGTCATTAGTCCAGCCATATTAAGTTTAACACAGGGTCAATAAAGGAGGCGAGATGGTGTTACGAACAGCAGCCGTTTGACATATATAACTGACGCATTGAAAGGGGAATATGTGTGCACATGTAGGGGGTTGTCTGTCAGCGCTAATGAAAGTTAAACCCGTGTTTAACACAGACTCTTCACGCTTGGGTGATGAAGCTTTAGCTCAAACACGATGGTGGAGGCAGTAACATGCTAGCTTGTAATGAAAGCCAAAGGACACGGGCAAGGACAGGTACACAATACTCTTGGATTGACAGTCACATGTCAGGATGCCATGATGTCAGGCTTATTTTATTGGATTTTCGGTTAAGGTGCACTAATGAAACCTGTAATATTCACATATCAGAGGCATTAGAAAGGATTAAGAACCACTGATAGAATTCTTGTGTGGGTGAAATTTAATTTCAAGGGAGAAAAAAAATAAATCAATGAGCATTTCTGGAGGTACACACTTGTTCAAAAGTTTGAGGCCAGTGAGATTTAAAAAAAAGAAATTCATTATTCAGCAAGGATGCATTAAATTGATCAGTTAAGGCTTTTACATTGTTATGAAAGATTTCAAATAAATGTTGTTCTTTTGAACATTCTATTCATAAAAGAATCCTAAAAAATAATCAAAATTTCCACAAAAATATTAGGCAGCACAACTGTATTATCAATATTAATAATAATGGAAAATGTTTCTTGAGCAGCGAATCAGCATATTAGAATGATTTCTGAAGGATCACGTGACAATAAAGATTGGAGCAATGATGCTGAAAATTCAGCTTTGCCCTCACGGGAATAAATTACTTTTTAAAATATATTAAAATAGAAAACAGTTGCTGACAGTTATTAATTGTTGAGCATAAAAAATATTTCGAAAGGTAAACATTTTCTGAATTTCATGTGTGACTGAATCATATAAAATTCTGTTTAGCCATGTAAACGAATTTGTTTATATTTACTACTGTTAAGTAATGAGAATCTTTATCTACAAATAAGACACTATTTGGCATAAGCATGTTATGCGCTTCTAAAAAAGCCAAAAGGTTAAGATATATTCTTTAATTGCCAAATAAACATGCACATCATGCTTCTGCATATAGTTTAAAAACATAAACAAACATAAATAAATGCATGATTTTGTTCAAAATAAACTTACTGGGGGGTCATTTTGGATATCTTGCTGTATTTTTTCATATGTTTTCAATTTAATATTCTGTCATATCCAGGCAGCTAAACAGAGGAGTACATTAATGCCTTTCAGCTTCAGCTTGTACACACTATAGCTATATAACCCAAACTGCTACATCACCTCATTAGAGATAAACCCCTCTTCAGTTTACATTTTTGTCCACCTTCATCTTAGATGTAATTACAGTTTATCAATATCGGCAACACAAGCAATGTATCATGAAAACAATATGACAAATAGCTAGACAATAAATATTGATAGCGCTATCCAGAATGCAGCTTGCCAAAGGCTTCATTAAAGGGGTGCAGTGATAAATAAAGTGAATATGAAAAACAAGGGGCAGCATTATTGAATATGCACAATCCGATACAGAGTACCTTATGCTAACCGAATGAAATGCCACGTTTTAAGAGACAGTCAGCTTTCCACTTATGGCCTGATGGACACTATGTTACTCCATTCTTCATTTTACATTTCTATTCCAAACATGTGGATACATGGTGTCATTTGATAAGATGATTAAGTGGTTACACATAATAATTCAAAAAAGGTTTCATCTCACCGTAAAAGCCCAAAACAACAGAAATAACAATGAAAATGTCACCGGTACCCCAGACACAAAGGTGATACAGTGGGTACGGAAAGTATTCAGACCCCCTTAAATTTTTCACTCTTTGTGATATTGCAGCCATTTGCTAAAATCATTCAAGTTAAGATTTTTTCCTCATTAATGTACACACAACACACCATATTGACAGAAAAACACAGAAATTGTTGACATTTTTGCAGATTTATTTAAAAAAAAAAAAACGAAATATCACATGGTCCTAAGTATTCAAACCCTTTGCTCAGTATTTAGTAGAAGCACATTTTGATCTAATACAGCCATGAGTCTTTTTTGGGAAAGATGCAGCAAGTTTTTCACACTTGGATTTGGGGATTCTCTGCCATTCCTCCTTGCAGATCCTCTCCAGTTCTGTCAGGTTAGATGGTAAACGTTGGTGGACAGCCATTTTTAGGTCTCTCCAGAGATGCCCAATTGGGCTTAAGTCAGGGCTCTGGCTGGGCCATAAAAGAACAGTCACAGAGTTGTTGTGAAAACACTCCTTCGTTATTTTAGCTGTGTGCTTAGGGTCATTGTCTTGTTGGAAGGTAAACCTTTGGCCCAGTCTGAGGTCCTGAGCACCCTGGAGAAGGTTTTCGTCCAGGATATCCCTTTACTTGGCCGCATTCATCTTTCCCTTAATTGCAACCAGTCATACTGTGCCTGCAGCTGAAAAACACCCCCACATCATGATGCTGCCACCACCATGCTTCATTTTTGGGACTGTATTGGACAGGTGATGAGCCGTGCCTGGTTTTCTCCACACATACCGCTTAGAATTAAGGCCCAAAAGTTCTATCTTGGCCTCATCCGACCAGAGAATCTTATTTATCACCATCTCACAACTCCATGCGGGCTTTCATGTGTCTTGCACTGAGAGAGGCTTCCGTCGGGCCACTCTGCCATAAAGCCCCGGCTGGTGGAGGGCTGCAGTGTTGGTTGACTTTCTACAACTTTCTCCCCATCTCCCGACTGCATCTCTGGAGCTCAGCCACAGTGATCTTTGGGTTCTTCTTTACCTCTCTCACCAAGGCTCTTCTCCCCCGATAGCTAAGTTTGGCCGGACGGCCAGCTCTAGGAAGGGTTCTGGTCGTCCCAAACGTCTTCCATTTAAGGATTATGGAGGCCACTGTGCTCTTAGGAACCTTAAGTACAGCAGAAATTTTTTTGTAACCTTGGCCAGATCTGTGCCTTGCCACAATTCTGTCTCGGAGCTCTTCAGGCAGTTTCCTTTGACCTCATGATTCTCATTGCTCTGACATGCACTGTGAGCTGTAAGGTTTTACATAGACAGGTGTGTGGCTTTCCTAATCAACTCCAATCAGTATAACAAAACAGCTGGACTAAAATGAAGGTGTAGAACCATCTCAAGGATGATCAGAAGAAATGGACAGCACCTGAGTTAAATATATGAGTGTCACAGCAAAGGGTCTGAATACTTAGGACCATGTGATATTTAAGTTTTTCTTTTTTAATAAATTTGCAAAAATGTCAACAATTCTGTGTTTTTCTGTCAATATGGGGTGCTGTGTGTACATTAATGAGGAAAAAAAATGAACTTAAATGATTTTAGCAAATGGCTGCAATATAACAAAGAGTGAAAAATTTAAGGGGGTCTGAATACTTTCCGTACCCACTGTATGTGGGTCTTGTTTGTGAAAAGGGCTATTCTGATTAAAATGTCAGTCACTTAACAGCCCCAGTGCTTTTAGTTCTTCTTAACTCAAGTATACACACTTAAACTGGCCAGTTTACACATAAATATTTCATAAATACCAATGACTCGAAGATATTGAATGTTGTATCATCTCTCATAATGCAGAGTAGGGCATTTAAGTTTGGGGTTAGTTGGTGCTATGTAATAATTCATTCAGTTTACAGTAACAAGAACTGTGTCTGTAAGTTTCTGTCTTTGACTTTCAAGCCTGACCCACTTGCATATTTGAACAGTCGTAAAATTGCACAATAAATCAAACTATATTGTAAAAGCTACAATGTCATCTGTCAAAAAAGCGCGTTCTGCCTGCAGTCACACTCTTTTTATGAAAGCCGATCAGAGAGAGAGGTCATGAAAAAACCCTTCAGCGTTGTCGTATTGGCCAGGGACAGTTTGATTACACAAGCAGCCACATATCAAGCCTGAAACCTGCTGTTCTTTGGCATTGTTGCCCACAGAGCAGGGCTGAAGCGAGCCTCCTCGCTGGCTGCCTGAGGCACAGGGACGCACAGAGGCCCAGCAGAACCCACAGACCTAAGACAAGGACTCAGAGGAGACTCTAGAAAGGAGATAGAGAGAGCAGGGTCAAAAGAGAGAGAAACATTTCGTCCTTTTTACTTTGACTCTGCTCACCTACCCTGATCTTATTTGTATTCATAGGTTAATTTTTTTTTATGTGGCAAGGATGCACTACATTAATCAAAGATGGCAGTAAAGACTTTTACATTATACTAAAAAACATATTTAAAAGAAATGTTGTTTTGTTCATCAGAGAATCCATTTTCACAAAAACTGTTTTTAATGTTAATAATAAGAATAATTTTTTGAGCATCAAATCAGCATAAGAATGATTTCTGAAGATCATGTGACACAAGACTGGAGTAATAGCTGCTGAAAAAATTCAATCTTTGCATCACAAAATATATATATATATAATATATATAATATATATATATATATATATATATATACTGTATATAGAGAAATAATGTTTTTTTAATAATGTTTCAAAATATTACAGATTTTATTGTATTTTTGATAAAACAAGTGCAGTTTGTTGAACATAAGAGACTTTTTCAAACCCATTTGACCCAAACATTTGAACAGTTGTAAAAGAACTAATGTATACACACTTTACAAACATAAATTCTTTGTATTATAAATACATATACATTTTACAATTATATAGATACTCAAGAATATGAGAAATTTTATAGACAAAAGGATGGAAATCATTCAAAATTAGTTGAATGCTGTATTTAGCTGTAAATACAGTAAATGCTGCACTTTTCAGTTTTTTTTTGCCAATTTAAAACCCTTTATTAGGCTACTGATATGCCTGGAGTCTTCATGTGAGTATACATGATTTCAAACATTTTTAATAACTACTATTAATGTCCTTATTTAACAAGTAAAAATTAATGTGTGCAGCTTTAAAGAAATCATCTTTTTCATAATGTTCTTAAGTATGCTATTATTTCGTATCCTTCTGTCAAGTTCTTATCATCTTATTAAGGTATTCAAGAGCTTGAGGAGAGATGTGAGAGCGGAGCAGGAGGGTGTCTGACAGACCAAAAGAAAGAAATAAGAGCGCAAGCCTCCAGGCAGGAACCACTGAAATCCAAGAAGGGAATAGTGCACTTTCATCTTCATTTGAGCCCTTTAAACGTTCCTTTCAGATGCAAATAGATGAGATTCAGTTGGAGGTCAGAATATTCAGTGTATGTTTGCAAGATGTAATTAACATGAATAAAAAACAGAAATAGTTGACTAAGAAATTTGGCCTTAAGTGTATAATCTAAAAGCTCAGCTGTACTCAGTAATTCATTTCATATTGCAAAGCTAACATATAACAACAGATCACACACAAATATTGGGTAAAATATAAAATATATTTAATTAGAAAATGATTATTTATTGTATTATTTTATTGTTGAATATTTATTTTGCTTGGTCCACCTCTTCATTAGCTAGCACAATGAATTATGGGATTGCCATCACCAGATGCTGCCTTTGACTTTGACCAAAACCAGGTTTCTAAGGAACAGCCTAATGGAACAGCTTTTGCATTGTGAGTGTTCATTTCACATGATTATCTGCAATTAAAAAGTAAATTTATATAAATATGTCTGCAAATCGGCATTTCATAAGCATTCTTGTTTTCATTTCAACAGTAGACTATTCAACAGGCAATGGGGCATTGTGTGACCAGTGTGAAAGTTAGACATATTTACAAATATGATTATAAATAGCATTTACAATATACAATACTAGTATCAGACTCAGAAATAATGAAGGATCTTGCCTTATATTTCTTTGTCTAACATGTCACTTCTAGTGACTAAATTGCTGTCGGATTAAGTCGCGGATGTCGCACTTACTGACTGTTCTTGCTGAAATCTTGCCCTCATCTGTCCAAAGTCTGTCACACTCACCCATTAAGAATGGAAGAGTATTGACAGACCGAACAACAATTTCTGAAATGTCTCTCTGTTTTCCTGTCATGCATTGCAATGCCCTACATCAAATCAGTGTGAAGCTCGCCGAAATAACAGGAATACATACATAAATAACTGCAATAGACTGAATTAGCATGCGATTCAAAGAGTCATTTGTGAATGTGTGTGATGTGTATTTGTTCCTTCAGGGCAAGGTAATGGGTAATTTCAGTGTGAAAAAGTTTCACATTCAGTAAGCACAGCCTGTTTGGACCATTTTGTATTTTATTCTTATTATATTTTAATGGAATAGTTTACCTAAAAATGTCAATTTGCTGAAAATGTAATCACCCTCAGGCCATCAAATATGTAGATGAGTTTTTTCTTCATCAGAACACATCTGGATACACTTAGCATTACATCACTTGCTCACCACTGAATCCTCTGTAGTGAATGGGTGTCGTCAGAATGAGAGTTCAAACAGTTGATAAAAAAACCCATAATAATCCAAGTAATGGACACACCTCCAGTCCATTAGTTAATTGTTGTCTTGTGAAGTAAGAAGCTGCGTGCTTGTAAGAATCAAATCTGTCATTATGACATTTTACTTTAAACCGTCGCTTTCTATATAAAATATGAGTCCATAATACCACTTCCTCCAAAGTCCATCCCCTGTTGTTCTC
This sequence comes from Sinocyclocheilus anophthalmus, assembly GCA_018155175.1. Lineage (NCBI taxonomy): Eukaryota > Metazoa > Chordata > Actinopteri > Cypriniformes > Cyprinidae > Sinocyclocheilus > Sinocyclocheilus anophthalmus. The sequence goes on from JADLZN010002816.1 coordinate 823,487, forward strand.
ACACATCAAAATCCACTGACATATTTGTTTAGAATTGTTTTGGACTTATAATCAGTGCTTGATTTGTGTATTTTTCTCTCCTGATTCAGGTGAGATGACCTTTTAACTGGAGAAAGCAATATTATGGACTTAGAAACATCTTAATTATGAATTTGTTTATTACAAAAACGCTGCTTTTCACAAGACCGTATGAAAGGACTGAAGTCATCTGGATTACTTTTGTGATGTTTTCACTATTGTGATGTTTGGCCTCATTCTGATGGCACCCATTCACTGCAGATGATCCATCGGTGAGCTACTGATGTAATGCTAAATTTCTCCAAATTTGTTCCAAACTCATCTGTCTTGGGTGGCCTGATGGTAAGAAAATATTCAGCAAGTTTTGATTTTAAGGGTGAACTAATTCCTTTAAGGCACCGAGAGCCCATAACCTCCTGATTGGTCAGTTGCTGGATGCTACAAGCGTCTAGATCACCAGCTGAGCAATAATATCAAACATGTTGGATGTTGTCAGAGGATCGGCAGCGCTGTTAACACCCTCCTGCTGAGCGTCTTCAGACTTCCTCTGATTCTCAAATGACTGTAAATTCAGCTTACGACAGAAAATTGGCTGAAAAATGGCTAGCGGGATGCTGGCCTAAGCTGAGGGTATCTGATTATACATGAAAAATACTATACATACAGCTGCCTAGATCATTCAGCTATTATTAATCTTAGATATTACACTCACGATGTCTGAAGCAACATTTAAATGCTTAGTACAAATGCTTTGTACACCAGTAAAGATGAAAATGTGCTTTTTGTGCAAAATCCGACTTTTTTCCTCTCTAAAGCTTAATATATAATGTGCATTAATGGTGGGAAAGCTAATACATCCTTTCATCTCTTATCCTGTAGGGCTAAATGAGGATAAGGGGTAATATTCTTCATCACTACATACTACACTGGCCTGTGCGATTCGAAGAACTCTTTTAAGTCTATATTTAGGCTGTTGGAACTATATCACCTTATATACCCTTATCACATTTATGTAAAGGAAATACTTAACCTGAGGGAGCAGATGAGCTCACACACCTGGCACCCATGGAAATGAACAATTGCATCAGATTTTTATGTTTCCACCACACATAATTCATGTGTTTTAATAGATTTCTTGGTTAATATGTTTACAGTTTATGGTGTATTTAAAAGCATATGGTAAACCCAAATGAATGCAGATTAGGGTGAAGTAAGATAAATCAGGAATGATTTTATTTTCATATCCATCATGTGTAACTTAACCAGCTAAAACCAGCTTCTGTTGAAAAGATTCATATTTCATGTCCTTTTTCAAATAAACATTTTTAAATATATATATATATAGATATATATATATATATATACAGAGTGGGGTACGGAAATTATTCAGACCCCCTTAAATTTTTACTCTTTGTTATATTGCGGCCATTTGCTAAAATCATTCAAGTTAATTTTTTTTCCCTCATTAATGTACCCACAGCACCCCATATTGACAGAAAAACCCAGAATTTTTGACATTTTTGCAGATTTATAAAAAAAGAAAAACTGAAATATCACATGTCCCTAAGTATTCAGACCCTTTGCTGTGACACTCATATATTTAACTCGGTGCTGTCCATTTCTTCTGATCATCCTTGAGATGTTTCTACACCTTCATTTTTTTTTTTCATTTGAGTCCATCTGTGTTTGATTATACTGATTGGACTGATTAGGAAAGCCACACACCTGTCTATATAAGACCTTACAGTTCACAGTGCATGTCAGAGCAAATGATACTCCTAGGTCAAAGTAACTGCCTGAAGAGCTCAGAGACAGAATTGTGGCAAGGCACAGATCTGGCCAAGGTTAAAAAAAATTTCTGCTGCACTTAAGGTTCCTAATAGCACAGTGGCCTCCATAATCCTTAATTGGAAGACGTTTGGGACGACCAGAACTCTTCTTAGAGCTGGCCGTCTGGCCAAACTGATCTATCGGGGGAGAAGAGCCTTGGTGAGAGAGGTAAAGAAAACCCAAAGATCACTGTGGCTGAGCTAAAGAGATGCAGTCGGGAGATGGGAGAAAAATGTAGAAAGTCAACCATCACTGCAGCCCCCTCCACCAGTCGGGGCTTAATGGCAGAGTGGTCCGACGGAAGCCTCTCCTCAGTGCAAAGACACATGAAAGCCCGCATAGAGTTTGGTGAGATGGTGAGAAATCAGATTCTCTGGTCTTATGAGACCAAGATAGAACTTTTGGCCTTAATTCTAAGTGGTATGTGTGGAGAAAACCATGCACTGCTCATCACCTGTCTAATACAGTCCCCACAGTGAAGCATGGTGGTGGCAGCATCATCATGCTGTAGGGGTGTTTTTCAGCTGCAGGGACAACGACTGGTTGCAATCGAGGGAAAGATGGATATCCCAAGTACAGGGATATCCTGGACCAAAACCTTCTCCAGAGTGCTCAGGACATCAGACTAGGCCGAAGGTTTACCTTCCAACAAGAAAATGACCCTAAGCACACAGCTAAAATAACGAAGGAGTGGCTTCACAACAACTCTGTGACTGTTCTTGAATGGCCCAGCCAGAGCCCTGACTTAAACCCAATTGAGCATCTCTGGAGAGACCTAAAAATGGCTGTCCACCAACGTTTACATCCACCTGACAGAACTGGAGAGGATCTGCAAGGGGGAATGGCAGAGGATCCCCAAATCCAGGGGTGAAAAACTTGTTGCATCTTTCCCAAAGACTCATTGCTGTATTAGATCAAAAGGGTGCTTCTACTAAATACTGAGCAAAGGGTCTGAATACTTAGGACCATGTGATTTTTCAGGTTTTCTTTTTTAATAAATCTGCAAAAATGTCAACAATTCTGTGTTTTTCTGTCAATATGGGGTGCTGTGTGTACATTAATGAGGAAAAAAAATTAACTTAAATGATTTTAGCAAATGGCTGCTATATAACAAAGAGTGAAAAATGTAAGGGGGTCTGAATACTTTCCGTACCCACTGTATTCAAATGCACTATGGTTAAGCGAAGGCTAAAGGATTTTAACGTCACTCATGCACATATTTCTGGAGAAATGAGTAACAAGTTTAAATTTTAGACATTTTTCTTAAAAGGTGACTCTAATTCAGATAGCCTGCATTCTGAGTAATTCATATCAAGGCTCTGACTCACAAATTGGCATATAATTGGGTTTATAGCAGGCTCCCAGACTGAGCTGCAATGTTATTTGCAATATTTATTTAGATTCTGTTCATTCCTAAACAGTAGTGTAGGAGAAAACCTTTATTCTTAATAGTATTGCAGTTATTTTAACTAACAGAGATTTTATGGAGTCAGATTAATTATCATACTCAACATGCCATCTTTTAAGTGCTTTTTGTTATACTGCATTGGTTTAAAAGAGCAGTATGTTGCTACACTACAATCCATTGGATGCCTCTAGATGATTTCATGGACAGGAGTCCATGAAACAAGGCTTTTTAATTGTTTCCAAAGCCTCCATCTTAGTCCGTTTTATTATGGCCATTCCTTTGTTTGTCAAAGATCCCAGAGATCATCCAATGCAAATATTAAGCCCCCCCAGTGCTGTAGACTGAGGAAACCATTACAGAGTGACATGTTTGCTTTACTCCTGTCCTGTTAATACTCCCGTCTGTCCTGATGAATCCCTGTGATACCTTGGAGTGAAGGTGTTAGTGTATTATTCCTTTATAGTGTTTCCAAATCCAGCATTTATGCATTTATTGCACTGGGAATTTTCACTGTTTGTATTACTCCACACATTTGTATTTGCTCTTTTCAAGTAGACTGTCAATGTGCATTAGTGCTGGGGATTTTTCAGTGATCACTTATTTAAGTTACACCATTATTATGACAGTAGCATCAAGTGACTTTCAAAGAGTGAATCATTGAATCATTAATTTGTTCAAAAACACAAATTCATTCAGTAATGAAATGTCCAACAATTCTGCATTGGCTTTGCTTGGAAATATTGTCGTTGATGGTGTAAAAACAGGCAAAAACTTTCAGAATGCTTTTCGAATATCAGCACTCTCGCTCATATAAATACATTTGAATATACAGTATGCTGAAACATGCAATATAAAATGCAAATATGCTCATCGTTAAAAATGTAAAATTCTTTATAAATCCATTAAAATATATTATATTTATGCATCTATATTTTATATTGATATTAACCACAACTCGACAAAACAAAAAACATGTAATCAGAAAATAAATGTACAGTGACTAGTATGTTAGTATTATTTCTATTTATTATTATGATAATATTATTTAATATTTTGAAAACATTAATTTAGTTTATTTTCATTTTAGTCATTTTGCTTTGTGCTTTTATTATGTTTATTTTTGTATTTAGCTGTAATGTAGTTTTATATCACTTTTAGTTTTAGTAATTTTAGTCTTTAACTTCAACTTCAACTTTGGGGGCAGTTGTGGCCTAAGTCGTGGTTAGAGAATCAAACTTGTAACCCAAAGGTTGTGGGTTTGAGTCTCGATGCCGGCAGGGATTGTAGGTGCTGCTGCCACTGCACCGGGTGTGTGTTCACGGTGTGTGTGTGTGTGTGCACTTGGACGGGTGAAATGCAGAGCACAAATTTCGACTATGGGACACCATACTTGGCCTCACGTCACGTCCTTTCCTTCCTTAAACATATTTTATTTCATTCAGGTTTTTTTTTAAGGTTTTTTAAGTTTAAGTTTTTTTTCAAGGTTTTCACCTCGCTTTTATATTTTAGTTTAGTTTTATTTTAATTAATAAAAACAATTTTAATAGTTTTCTATTTCAATACACACTTAACAGTTAGTTACAATATACTATTATATAGATATATTTAATAGATATTATTTTTTACTAGAAATTATGTACGCAGTTAAAACTGAAATCAGAAAATCATAGAGAACCATCTTTCCCTGTAACACTGTACTAGTGTTCTGTGCTGCAAAACACATTCGTTGTGAATGTTATTCTCTGTTGTCAGTGGCTGTGAGTACATAAGGACAAAGCACAAAGGTTCCCTATTGGCTACTGGAGTTATCAGTGAAATTTGCATATTTGTCAGCATGCAGCGTGTGCCCTAAGGCCTCAAAGCGCCATTGAAAATAGATGCTGTTGACTGGTTATCCGGGGATTGGCTGTGCATTTGTGCGTGAAGACCAACCTTTTCTGGGAGAACACATACAAGGAAGACACAGCTTTGAGGTTACTGATAAGTGCTCTGTAATTGTTCCATTATGTCTTAATATTCAAAGTGTCTCTTATAGATGAAATGGAATGGGCTATTTGTTGTCCTGTGTTTGGTGCAAAAAGAGAAATACACTGATGACACACTGCAGGGCTTTTCTAACACATTGATATGGGCTCTTACAAACAACACTCCTGTCCCCTGCGATTACACTCACGGCCCGTTTGTCATGGTAACAGCAGCTCTCTGGCCTGCTCCGCTTTCCATTAGCAGACTTTAATCTAGGAGTGATCAAGACCCATCCAGTCTTTCTAAATGACATGGAAATGCTTCAGACAAACTGAAATAGCTTTGTGTGGCTATGCTGTCAGCATTGGTTTGGGCTGGAAAGTGGGGCATTTTTGTGGTTGCAGCTAAGGAGTCCTCTGACGGCTTCATCGCAGCATTGAGAAATCATTCTCTCCTCTGTATGTCCGACCAGGAAGTGTGATCTTTTTGCTTTATTTCATTTTCTTTATGAATCCGCTCACAATCATTCAAAAGATCAATTAAAAGATAAAGTGTGTTTGCAATAAATGACTGCTTTCCTCAAACCTACTCTTGGCCAGAGTGGGACGGCTTTCCTCTTCTGTAAAGCTGCCTTATGAAAATGACAACATTTATAGCACTATTCATGCACAAATTCATTGCTGAGCTGAATTACAACCATTATAGATTTCGAACAGCATATATTTTGCTGTCCAAAGGTCTTTCGTACTGACATTAACCCTGTAACGCCTGTCATATGAAATAATAGTCTGAAATCCGATTCAGATTATTATTATTTTTTTAAATAGAACTGATTATTCAACCTTTTATAACCCTAAATATTTTAATAATATTTTTCATATGTGTTTTTGTTGAGTTCCACATGCTATTTGGTACAAATGCTTATATGTATATGGCCAGAAAGTGACATTCTGATTGTAAAGAAAGAAAGAAAGAAAGATAGAGTACCACGACTGGAAAGAGGACGTTTTTAGAAATATACTCCAAATATACAAACAATATTAATGAATTTATTTTTGTTATTAGGTGCATAAACAGTTGAGCCAGAGTTTCTGTGTTAGGGTGGTTGGGGTGTTCAAACAGACTGTGTTTAGATATTATGTATGATATTATGGCTTATCGCCTGCTTGTTAGTAGTGTATGTGTTGTTTATGAATATTTCAGGATGACACACACAGCACACACATCCTTCTCATTGCTTTTTTTCAGTGTCCTCTCCATGACTTCATCATCTGACAGGCACTTTCCTGACACACATACAATCTAACTGAAGGAAATGTTTACAGCAAAGCATGAAAATCGAGTGAAATCACAAAAGTGCATAATACAGGGCTTCGTAAACTTCATAGTCACTATTTTCAGCAGAAACGTTCTATGCAAATTAGGCTCACTATACATTGTGCCTTATTTACAAAAGGTTGTCTGGTGCAATTAATGTCAAACCATTTCTTCCTGAGCAGAATTTCATGTAAAAGAGATGTTTGTGTAAACTTTTTTTAGATTGTGTTAGTTATCCATTACATTATGATTTTCTCCTGATCAAACGATCTAGACAAATGTGCCAAGCACACTTGAACCAGTGTTATTTTAGTATATTATATACTCTAATAGTTATTTCATTTTCCATTATAATTTTAATTTAAGTTCTTTAATTTTAAGTGCTTTTTGTCAGCTTTATTATTTTTCTATTTAGCTTTAATTCTTTATTATTATTATTTTTTTGTCATTTTAATACTTAAGCTTAAATTGAATTATTTCATTTAATTGCCAAGGCAACATTTCCATTTTTAAGTTATTGTTTTTTATGTAATATTTATATTTTATTTCATTTCAGCTTTATTTCAATTAAAGTTAGTTGATTAATACTTTCAATTAAATAATAACAAGACTGGCCTCGGTTGTATTTACCAAATAACAATGTAGCTCACTGCCAAACTATCATAGTACAATGCATTATTGGAGGTAATAATGACGTAGGAACTTTGTTGCTCATCTGTCGTCCGAAGAGTGTTTGAATGATTTGTTGTTTATGGTGTCAGGCAGGTGGTGGAGTGTTAACTTTTGCCAATTAATCAGATCAAATTAAGATCATATAAATAATTAACCGCAATATGAGGACTGCCTCACTTTTTCTTCATTTTGCGCGTTTACTCACGTCACTCTGGGGTTCACCCATTGTAGAGTAAATACACACATGTACACTCTTCAAAACCGGTACTTTATTTCTCTTAACAAACTAAAAGACATAGTATGAAATTTGTATGGAATGAAAGATATAGATTGCACATATAGCTTGCTATTTTGCTCAAGTAAATGATCTAATTCCACATAATGGGAAACTTTGCTTCTGACCACAGGTTAAGAACCATAGTTCCAAACACACAACTTTTGATGTTGTTTGCAAATGTTCACTGGAACTATGGATTCCGGAATCACCAAATTGTTGAACATGTTGGCTAACTTTGTTTTTAGTGACACATAGCTGGACTGCAGTTGTGATACTGGTAAAGTGTTTCAGATTCTGCTGCATCCTCCACAAAGCAGATTGATTTTGTTGCATTGTTTTCTGATCTGCATACGTCATTTATGCTAAAATGCTAAAACAGCACTGCACATTGAAATATTCAGCACTATTAGTCAATTCCCCTTAGTGTTTTGTCTACAGGTGTGCAGCCCAGGAGAAACTACCCTGAAATTATTCACCATCCACAAAGTGTACAATGTGGATATTTTCCATTTATCCATTGGATGCACCTGTCATCCTGTGAAGGCCAGGCCTACGCTAATAAGGCCTCATTCTTGAAAACCTTTCAGTGAAAGAAAAGATGTGGGATTTAATGTATGCAAGTCAGGTGACCTCTTTGTCAGAAAAATGATGCTTATTTTAATAAACCCCTACAGACAATTCTTTTTAAATCTTTGAATCTGTTTCCACTCGTGTTTGTTCTATATAAACTGCAAAATAATGTTGAATTTACAAGAGTGTAATTTGTATTCAGGTGTGGTGTCTAAAAACAACAGTTTGAAATGTAAATGTGCCATTTGAGAAAGCTGGAGATTTATGAATTACTGCTGTTGTGATTAGGGAAGCCAATCATTCTGGTTGTGTATTTATTTAGAGTGACATTCAGATGCTGATCTGTGCTAACATGAAGCTGTCATTAGGCATGTTTTCATTTTTTCTTTCTTCCTTCCTTCCTTTCTCTTTAGTGTGTGCAAGACTTAACTGGTGGGCTGTAGAGCTTGCGGCGAGCCTGTCAAGTGACTAATGACTACCGAACAGGAAAAGAGGAGCAAAAACAGCTATTCTCTCAATTAATGAAAGGCACAGAGGCATAAGCATTTACTACTAACAGCTATTTTGACCCCAGTGCCTAACCGCAACCTGCACGTAATTTGTTCAATTATCTCAAATGTCTGGAAAACATGGCACAACTAACCCAGAGGTCCTTTCATATTTACAGGCGGATGATATAAAGTGGCACGGTGTCTTTTTTGGTTGAGTTTGTGCCTATGTATATGCGCTGTGCACACTGTGTTCTGGAAAATCTGCAGTGCCACGTAGGAAAATATTTGCTTTTAGCTGAGTAATTTATTAAACATGTACATAACACTAAAACAAGGACACACACACACACACACACACTACACACCACACACACACCACACACACACAAAAACTTAAAGGTTACAGTTTCAGAGTCATAAAGGATAGAAAATTCAAATTGTCATTATTTCCGTTTTTTATATACCATGAAAGTCAAAGGGGTCCGAAACAACACAGGAATGCAATGACTTTCATTTTATGGACAAAATAAAACACAGATGTTTTCTCAAACAGTATGGAGATGTAACGATTACTGGTTTGACGATAAATCAGGCATAATTTCCCCCGGTTAGTATTACCGTTATCTTTTAATTATAATAAAACCGTATTAGATTACCGGCGATTTGAAAACTGCGATAAGTAAATACTGTCCAGCATAAAGCACAGTTTTAATTAACAGTCTCACGTGCGCACAGCATGCGGAGTAGTTTTGTTTTGAGTGAAAACGGGGTGGAAAAGCTGGGATGTTTTAAAAGAGTGCTAAGGGAATTATACAAATTAATATATGAATGAATTAATTATATGAATGTACCTCTGAAGGTTCTGACTGTCTTCAGAAACGATTCGATGGCGTTTTGTTTTCATCTTCGCTCCATGTAATACCTAATTAAGTAGTGTTCTTAATTGCGATGCTGCTTTGTCCATGGAGATTATGGGGAAACAGCTCTTATTCTGCTGTTTCATAAGCGTCACCTAGTGTCAGAGAGTGAATTTACAGAGAATTACATTTACATTCAGCCTGTGTGCAGTTTCTGTCTGGCCAAAAAAACGGACCGAATTTGCATGAACTTGCGCTAAAATGGATTGACCCGGCTTCAACTATTTAAACAATTCAGATAAGTTATCTAGAATTATTTATGGAACAGATAAAATACATATAATCGTCTATTAATCAATTATCATTTTGACATATCTTTTCTTTATTTAAAGACTGAAATGTGAGGTTTACCTTTTTATTAAACTTTTTCAAAGCTTTATTTGAACATTTACATGAGATATTTCAACATGCTATTAAACTGTTGTCAGTCAAGTTGTCATTTAAAATCCGAACATCATTGGTAATGTTATTGTTTTAGTGATTATGCAAACAGAAAGTCAATTTATTTGTTGTTTGTTGATTTTTAAATATAAAACTTGGTGAAGTGATTTATGTGTTGGTACTTTTTGAACATCTCCAGCACATTTGAACAATTCCGTGATAATACTGATAACCGTGATAATTTTGGTCACTGTAATCGTGATAAGAAATTTTCATACCGTTGCATCCCTACCAGTATGAATTTGTGAAGCCTATGAAGATATGAATATTGAAGCTGTTGTTCCGTAACTGAAAACTAAATCCGCAAAATCTAACATACGTTTTTGCAAACCAAACACATATTAATGCTTGAAAAGTAATAAAATGTAGACACAAAAAAGATTTTTATTGATTTTTTTTCTTGTGTTTTCAGAACATCAGAAGAGCTCATGTTTTATTCAGTGAAGCTGGGAGCCTTGCACAAAACCCTGACATAAAAAAAGCGTGGACACAAGCAGGCCCGCTGGGCCATGGCCGGATGGTCAGACAGTGCAGTCAAGCAAAGAAACGCTTTGCCCAACTCAAGGACCAAACAATGAACAATTCAAGTGAAATTATTGTGATTCTGTAGCACACATGGAACAGCAATCTAGAAATGATCCATTGAGGCAGGATTGCTGGCCTTTGAGGCTTACACACAAAATAGAACAAAGTCATTTTAGACAATGAAGTTTGCTTATTTAAGCTTAAGGCTTTAAAAATCCTGCAAAATGGCTGCAAAATGCTTATATTTTCAAGGATCAAAGAGAACATTCAGACCAGACTGCTCAGATAAATAGCAGGCTTGAATTGCTAATCCAAAGGATCAGCTGCAGTCTGTTTTAAGTATATCTCGAAGAGTTTCTCTGAATACTGGTCTGTTCATTGTGGTCTGAGAGTATTGAGAGTAACTGCATTATATACAAAATTTGACCTGCCTTCGAGATCTTGATAGTTCACCCAAAAAATTAAATATTGAAATAAAAAAAAAGTCAATAAAAACCCAGTGTTATTGTTAACTAAAACTAAAAACTAAACAAAAAAAATAAATAAATAAAAAAAAAAAAAAAAAATATAACTATGGTTTAAAAAAAAAAAAAAAGCTTAAAATTAGGAAGTTACTTTAACAACTAACTAAAATAAATAAGTATAAGTATTAAACTGAAATAAAAATAAAGCTAAATAGAAGAAGGAAGTAATATATTCAAATAAAAAAAGCTAAATAAAATATTAAATAAACAACACCTAATTTAAAAATCACAGTTAATAAATTTAGCCTACTAAATCTAAAATAAAAAAAAACGTAAATATAAAAAGATTTTTTTCAATAGTGATAAATATTAATAAATACTATAATTGTATATAAATAATATTAAAATAACACTGGTGAAAACATGTTTAATCACATTCAGTAGTTACAGTTTCTAAACTTGTGAATATACCACACCACCTGTTAAAATCCAGCTTGTGTCAGAGCATATGCTTCTAACGCTCTTGATCCTGTGTGCAGTGGTGTATAAAGTACCTGAAAGCAATACTCAAGTAAAAGTACAGATATCTCACCAGAAAATGACTTTGGTAGAAGTTAAAGTCACCGTTTATAATATTACTTGAGTAAAAGTCTTAAAGTATGTGATATTTATTGTATTACAGAAAGTATATTTTTTTATCTTAAACGTACTTAAATTTTGAAAGTAAAAGTACAAGTAAATGCAAAACGGAAAAGAAGCAAATAAATATATGACAACACACTGTTCATCAAGCTTCGCCAGTTTAGAGTTGTGGTCAGTTTAACTCTTTCTTATTGTTAGTTTTGGGTAAGATTAAGCACATAATTGGTCGTGGTGTCTCTATCATTCACAACCTACCGAACAACGAATTTATCGGACCACCCCTCCATCTGCATCAGATGCCAACTAGGATTTGAGATGTATTCAAGTTAGCGTAATCTATCAGAGGGGGAGCACCGACTTCCTTCGCCCAAACGCATTTAAACTGCCGTTACAGATGCATAAATAGGCCTAATATTTAGTTTTTAACATAAAACGTTGAATACTAATATTTTAAATGATTTAAAACATGAAAAAAATAGTCGAAACGTGAAATTAAAACCGCCAGTAGGTGGCAGCAATTGACTGTTAATGAGTGAGTCAGTGAGATTCAACCAATTCATTCAAAAGAGATGCATTCAGGAAACAAAGTATTGACTGTGTTATGAGGGATATCACTGGAATCATTTTATCACCGCTCGTTTAAAAAGATGATTCATTCAATAGAAAAACACGTCCATTGCCAGAGACGCAACGCAGTCTGTGATTTGTTTGGAAATAGTCGTTGGCGAAATTGAGCAAAAACAAGCAATATTATGTCTAAAATGTAAGCCACTTACTGCTTTACTGCACTTGTATAAAATGATTATTAAATGTATTCATGCTGATATCTGCAGAAAAACGGTTAACTATATTAAATTATATAAATATAAAAAGCATACAGAAGCATTTTGCCGTCTACAATTTAGAATGCCTGGAATTTCGAGTTTTAATAATTGAGACTAATAAATCAATGTGAGTGCACTCTGTGTGTGATTTGGTGATAAAGCCTACTCAATGTCAGATCGCACATCATTACAACAACACTTACCATATTATCGCAGAAGATATACTACTACCAGACTCGACTTGAGTGGGAAATGAATCATCTGCGGTTGTGCGCGCATTTGTTTGCACATGAGCAAAGGTGTTTTTAGGAGTCTAACTTGCAAATGCCAGACCACTGATTCGTCAAACCTGCTTTCCTGCAGTCCGTGTTCTTCTGACTTCTGACTATTTTCTAGTAAGTAACGAATATGCTTCGGGGAAATGTATTGGAGTAAAAGTATACATTTTAATTAGGAAATGTAGTCGAGTAAAAGTAAAAAAGTTGGCTGAAATATAAAAACTCAAGTAAAACAGATACTCCCAAAAAATACTTAAGTACTGTAACAAAGTATTATTACTTCGTTACATTACACCACTGCCTGTGAGTCAGAGCTGGGACCGGCCCTCATTGTTTGTCAAACAGAGATGCCCTTTCTATTCATTGTCCTCTTCTCCCTCTCTATTCTTCTGCCCTACAGGATTCTCCCATCATCAATAAGTGCCAAACAATTATGCAGATCACCCCGGCTACCTGCAGGCTTTGAGCGGCTCCGTGAATCAGACCTGAGAGTACATGCAGAGGAGGTATCTCATTTCTCCTGCAAAACACTTGCTTAGTGAGACATGAAAACAGAGCACAAGACTGACTCATCTGGACAGAGGCAGAAGCCGGTCTGCCAACCAGCAACATATCTGCAATAGACAACAGACACATATTTATATGTGACTTCTGTGCCATCATATTTTATTTGAACATAGAAATGCTTCAGCCACAAAATATGTCCCTGATGATTGATTTTTAAATGATTTCTTATGATAAAATACTGTTTTTAGATATTTTCTAAAGTTGTGGCCATTGTCTGCCATAACACAACAAATGAATGTAAAAAAAACAGACTTCATTATGTGAGAACAGTGTAAATAGTTCATTTACATTTAGTCCCTAAGCAAACGGAAAAAAGAGAAAAGGCTCATTATGGTGATTATAGTGTTCACTTTTGACTGAGAGCTGGGCCCTTACTTTTAATTAGTTTTATTTTACTTCATTTGGAGCATTTGATTCAGATCTTGTGTTTTCTTTCTTGGTTTGGATCCCTAGAATACAATCTGGCCCAGCAGACCAAAGAAACAACCAATATCCCTGTTGGTCTCTCTCAGTGAGATAAGTGATAGATATGTTGATATCCATAAACCAACCTTAACGGATGTTTGGAGATAAAATGTGTGAGTCAGCATGTCGCTGTAATTCATAATCTGAACATGCCCCTTTCCTCTAAAAACAAGCTTTTTAATAACTGTTCTGTGAAACAGATGCATGGCAATATTGTTTTCCAGACTCGCCTTGATTCCTCCTCAAAACAATACACAGAAATGATTGTGATTAACAGAAAGAAACTCACAATAAATCCAAGGAGCATTTGTCTATCTATCTGCACTATTGTTCAAATGTTTGAGTTTGGTATTAAGATTTTTAAATGTCTCTTATGCTCAAAAATACAGTAAAAGCAGTAATAGTGTGACATGTTTATACACATTTAAAATAACGGTTTAATTTGTATATATTTTAAAATGTAATTTATTCCTGCGATAGCAAGGCTGAATCTTCAGCAGCCATTACTCATGCTCAAAAAGCATGCTGCAATGCGTGAACCATCGCAATTGTGAACCATATAGAGGAGAATTTTTTTTTATAGCTTTTTCATGGCTCTGGCACACTTTTGTAAGCAGTAATTCGCGTCATTGGCAAAAATGATATAATAGGTGTGCAACCAGTCAAGTATAGTTATCAGAATATTTGAGTAGATGATTTAGAGCTCGTCATGGCTGCTCAAGCTGGTAGGAGAGCATTAGATTTTCAATTCTACCACAAGATTGACTGTACTGTACTATTATAAGTCATATGTGTTTGAAAATGACTAAAAGCAGTAATGGGATCTCTTTCACTGTGAATCTAATATGTCCTGTGCCAAAATGTCATGTTGAAGAAGTGGATCACCAGACTCCAAAGCTGTAATATTGCATTTACATCACCACCAATTTCATTCACAGTTCAGCTGCACAATATGTAATGCACATACCTTCGGTAGAAGCTTTTATCCAAAGCAATTTAAAGTGTATCCATGCATCCATTTTATCAGTACATGTGTTCCCAGGGAATGGAACTCATGATCTTGATCTTGCTAGATTCAGCTACATTATAATGGACTATATGAGAAGGATGCACTTTTCCTAATAGAGAAGTAACATGAATATTTTTTGATCTCACTATGGCTTTTTACATCGACTGAACCATTTCATTGTTCTGCAAGCATGCTTCCTTTCTAATTCAGACTCTACAATTACATCAGCTTGCATTAGAGGTGGCCCTGTTGATTCTGACAGTGTGTCAGAGATGGTGGAAAGGGTTTGGAAGCGGGGCTGACACGGGGAGACTGTCATCTAGCATCCAGGCATATGCGACACCATTCTGTCACACAGCTACTGCATCTGGTCTGCATGTTTTCTTCAGAATTACTCACTCTCAAATACACATAAACAAAAACACAGTCATAAGGACTGTTCACACAGAATGCATTTTTGCATTCCACTGCACTGCTTTTCTGTTGTACTTCTATGTAAATGTGCTAGGCGTTCATGTTAAACGAGACTCTAAATGAATCTCTAGACCTCTTTAATTCCACCACCATGCGTCTCACATTTTAAACGTAAAACATGTTCTGTGTGAACAGCCCCTCATGCTGTACTGATCAGTATCTACCCGTAACGTCTGTCTAAAGGTTATTTTTACAAGGCAACAATGTTTTTCCTTTGCGTTTTCGAAATGTTTCACCTACAGAAGACAACAATGTCAAAATGATCCATGAAAACAACTAAAGAAGCTGTATAATGCATGCCCAGTATTTGTCGATGTCACTTTGTAAAGAAACACTGCCAATACCTATAGACTGAACAACACGTTATACGCTTGCACATGACGTCACTCTTTTCAGAAGTTCATGTTTTTTTCATGTTTTTTTGTTATTTACACAAGGACAATAGTGGTACCGTTTTCTAAGAGAGTTTAATTTGGAACCTGTTTTCGAAAGTGTGCATTTTCAGGCTCCCAAAGCGTCTTTGCCCTGTAAATGTCCAAGCTCTTGTTCTCTCCAGACTGAACTATTGTAATGCTCTGTTGGTGAGCCTTCCTGCATGTACTATCAAGCCTCTGCAACTAATCCAGAATGCAGCAGCGAGAGTGGTATCCAAAGACCTTAAGAAAGCCCAGATCACACCTTTCTTTATCAGTTTGCACTGGCTACCAGTAGCCGCTCGTTTGCCTACAAGACAACCTGGCTCTGCACCAATATACCTAAACTCGCTAGTTCAGATTTATGCGCCCTCCAGGAGCTTGCATTCTGCAAGTGAGAGATGCCTCGTGGTGCCATCCCAAATCTGTGCAAAGTCACCCTCACGGACGATTTCCTGGACTGTTCCCAGCTGGTGGAACAACTTGCCTATCTCAAGTCAAGCAGCTGAGTCTTTAGCCATTTTCAAAAAAATTTCACCTCATTTTCACAGAACTGCCCAAGTTACATACTAGCATTCTCTATTCTTTTTCTATTCTATTCTATTCTATTCTATTATATTCAAAGAACCTGGCTATGTGTACTGTGCTAGACTGAGACTTGTCACAGAACTTGTATACTAAACTTGTAAGTCACTTTGGATAAAAGTGTTTCCGTTTAGTTGAAAATGGTGTAGTGTAAAGTTTTTGTTCATGTTTCATGTTCATGATTTTGTATTTTCAGTTCAGGTCTATATAGTCATCTTCACTGGTTCATTAGGCTTGTTCAACTTCATGCGGCACTACAAAGGCTGCCGCCTGACAAAAGCATTCTGGTTAGAAAATTGGTCCGACTTTGATCAGCGCTGCAGCCACCTTACGATCACATGTGCCATCAAAATACTGTGAAAGCAAAATGAGACCAGCCGCCTAGGTCACGCTGCAGTAGCTCAAAATAGTCCTGGTGTGCCTGTGTAATACCTTTTTTAAGCCGGCTTGCTGTATTATAAAATGTTTTAGCATTGCATATCATTTAAAAAAAAACATGTATTGTCTTGTATTGGTCTTATTTCCTGGAACTGGGTGATCGAATTTTATGAACTTGAACTCTTTTTGCATTACCTTTCCGAAAGAGTCAACTTAATTTGACCTGGAAAGCTTTTAGTTAATAAGTCGCTGTAAATGAATTCCTCTGAGGTACAGGAACAGGTGTATGCTCAAGGAATATCACACCACCTTTCTTTGCTTAATACATTTCTAAAAACGGGTGTAAAGCCTGGCTGCTACCCTCATAATGACGCCTTCCAGTCATGTCTCTGTGTTCAGCACGCGGTGGCAATCTGTGGCAGAGGGGAAAAAAGAGAGAGAAAAAAATCTCAATTAACCTATGTTATGTCCTCCATATTACACTTGAGGTTTGAGGAACCCATCTAAAAGAAACAAAAAACACGGGGGCCAGGATAATAGACTTCCCCAGTCTCAGTTGCCCACAGTGAGAGATTGCATTTCAGCATTTTGGGCACGTAACTAAGCCTATTAAAAAAAATGCATCTATATGGAGATTGTTACATGAAATGACTAAATGAGCCCCATACACATTTATTTTCCAGTTTATAAACTCTGGTTTATCTGTGCATCTGGATATTGGATGAGTGGAAAGCCTTTCAAAAGAGAATTTTAAAGGCTTTGTTTCATATTGCACTATTGTTAACATTTTAAGTAACAAGTCGGTTTATGTATGTGCTGTGATGGAATGCAGATATTTGACATTATTTGTTTATATTGGCAATAATGTTATGTTTATTTCAGAAAGCTTACACTGTTTACCGTTAGTGCTTTGATGTGCAATCATTAATATTTCAACGTCACCTGTATGAATCATAAGATTTCCAGAAAAAATCAATTTCTTTTACTCGCAACTCATATTAAATTGTTTTCAACATTGATTCAAGAAATGATGCAAACATCCTCAGTAGTCCACATTCTCACAGAACATGGTGGAGGAGAAAAAACTGTGATATGACTGGCCATAAGTTACTGTCCTTGTTATCAGTGATAGTATACTATGTCAAAGGATTATTAAACAGATTAAATTACTTTATCTCTTCTGTTTCTCTCACTTGACTGAGGGCTTGGAAGCAGAAGAATTTATTTGCAGTGTTAAAACACGGATGGCAGAGTGATCAAAGATCACAATCACATGTGATGCCTCTCCATCTGTCTCTCACCTGCTGTCTAAATCACCCTAGTCATGCTGCATCTTTCTCTGCTTTGATTGCTGATATATTTGGCCTACTTCTTGCCAACTGCTCATGATGCAACAGTGCAAGTGTGTTGCAAATGTTGTTGAGAAAGGCAAACACAAAAGCTGAACAAACATATAAACAAAAGATTTCTTGATGGGTTTTTAGTAGTAGTAGTAGTGAGACTATTGTACTATATACGGATGTTGTACAGCAGTATTTCCCCCCAATAATAACAAACACAAGAACAATACTGGTCAATAGTTTGGAATAATTATGTTTTTAAATGTTTTTGAAAGAAGTCTCTTATGTTCACCAAGGCTGCATTTATTTGATAAAAATACAGTAAAGCCTGTAATATTGGGAAATATTACTTTGAAATAACAATGTATTTTAAGATTTTCAGAAGCCACTACTTCAGTCTTTAGTGTCAGATGATCCTTCCAAAATCATCTCAAAATCATCATATTTTTTATTAAAATGTTGATGCTGCTTAATATTTTTTTGTGTAAACTGTGATACTACCATTCAAACGATATTTAAAATAAATGCTGTTCATTGAACTTTGTTCATTGAACTATATTTATCAAAGAATCCTGAAAAATTGATTCATATACATGTATATACACACACCACACAAGCATATTGTCAGTCCTATGTCTTGTGTTTTCCTCCCCCATGTGCTCCATGTCCTAGTTTCTCCCATGTCTCATTGTGTTCCTTGATTTCAGGTGTTCCCTCATTAGTTCTAGGTGTGTCTCGTTATTCCCGTGATTAGTCCCTTAATTTAAGCCCTTTGTGTTTCCAGGTCTAGCGTCCAATACTGTTCGTCTTTCCCCTCTACATGTGTGTTCCTGGTTTCATTGATGTTAATTAAAGTCTGTTTGTTTGAAGGAGAACGCCCCGTCTCCTGTCCTTGCGTGGCGGAGACCCAGAAAACTCGCTGTTCTGGCTCGGGGTCAACTACCATCGCCCTGTGGACCTCCCAGACACCACAGGACTAAGCTGGAGGGAAGGGATCCTCTGGTGTCTGGAGAGTGTCCGGCCTTGCTCTAGAACCAGCCTGCAGTCAACAGTACACGGCCGTTCCTCAATCAAGCCCGCTGGCCACTCCGTTGTCAAGCCCGCCGGCCGCTCCATTGTCAAGCCCGTTGCACTCTCAACCCGTTGCCCGCCGACTGCTTGGAAATCGAGCAATCTCCAGCCGCCGGCTGTGGCGTTTTCAAGCCCGCCGGCCATTCTGAAGTCAGGCCCGCCAGCCGCTCCATTTACGCCTAACCAAAGGAGGAGGATGAGGAGAAAGAGAATGTTCTTCGCCCTCATCGCAGCCCCTGAGTCCGCTCCTGTGTTGGCTCTAGTCTCCGAGTTTAGCCCAGAGAGGGCTCCAGTCACCGAGTTTAGCCCAGAGAGGGTTCCAGCCCCTGAGTTTAGCCCAAGGAGGGCTCCTGTTTCCACATCCAGTCCAGGGAGGGCTCCTGTTTCCACGTCCAGCCCAGAGAGGGCTCCCGTTCCCAAGTCCAGCCAAAGGGAGGGCCTCAATTTTTTCACCAAAAAAAAAGGGCCCAGGGGGGGGGGCCCTGGAGGGCCTCAGGGGTTGATATTTTCCCCAAGGATTTTTTGGGGGGGGGTTGGGGGGGTGAAGGGATCCGTCTGTGGAGGTCGGGCCGAGTGCAGAGGTCAGGCCTCCTGAGCTCCCTGCTCCGCCATGGCCTCCTGAACTGTCTGCTCTGCCATGGCCCCCTGAGCTACCTGCTCCACCATGGCCTCCTGAACTGTCTGCTCCGCCATTGGCTTCCTAGTCTGCCTGCTCCGCCATGGCTTCATAGTGTGCCTGCTCAAACATGGCTTCATAGGTCTGCCTTGCCTCCACCAGGGCCTCCTGAACGTATGATCCGCAATGGCTTAGTCTGCCTGCTCCACCATGGCTTCCTAGTCTGCCTGCTCTACCATGGCTTCCTAGTCTGCCTGCTCCACCATGGCTTCCTAGTCTGCCTGTTCCACCATGGCCTCCTGAACTGTCTGCTCCACCATAGCCTCCGTTATTCCCATATTATTCCCATAATATAAAGGACTGGTTTCAAGGTCTAGCGTCCGGTATCATTTGTCTTTCCAACTAAGTTGTGCATGGTCCATTGGTGCTAATTAAGTCTGTTTGTTTGAAGTCTACTCATCATCTCCTCGTTCCTCACTCCGTGCTCCTCACATTAGCGGATTGCGACACATATCACATAGGCTGCAAAAAATCAATAAAACTAAAATTAATAAAGATTGATATTAAAGTCATTATAAGAATTATATAAATTATGCATTATCCATCAATATTAAAGACACTGGAACAGGTGCAATAAATACAAACTGCATTTACACCCTTTCAGGCCAAGTGTCAGAAATCGATTCCCTTGGAAAACAGTTTGCACGGGCTATTAATTTGGCTAATGAAAACAAATGGGTCACAATTATATACCTGTGCAAAACTTGGCAGTATAAACTCAAGCTGTGTTTTTTGTGGTTTCTGTTCAACATTTTGGTTCTGCATCACAATTACAGAAGTTTGCATCACATATGTGTGTTTTTCAAGATTGGGAAGCTTTGTTTGCTTGGAGATGGATCAGAGGTTTTCCAGCATCCTTACTGAATACAAAAAAATCCCAATTGATTATTTTTTAATGGCTTTAATTTACATTTGAATTATTAATAAAACAAGCACCAATAACATGGGAAATAATTATTTCACCATGCTTTGACTGCTTAATTATGGTGAGTCAATTTGATTTAATCTTTGAGTTCCTACATTTTAATCTGAATGTAATTGTTCACACACTTACAAAAGCGTCTTTGAATAGACTTGCGATTGTGCTGATAATGAGAAAATATTTGATTCCAATCACAGTAAATGCACCTCACAGACGAAATGAGTTAACAAAGCTTCCATAATCATTGTCAGGATGTTCTGACCTTTCCAAGCAAGTTCTTTAATTAACCTTTTGGACCATTTGGACTGTTTAATTACCTATTGGCATCTGTTCATAATATGACAGATAAAGCATTGATTGTCCTTGTAATTAGTCACAGTTAAATTAATGTATTCATTATATTTGCTCTGAAAACTGTTTGTTGCTTTCTCTCTTCACGTCCATCTTTTTTGACTGACTTCCTGGCAACATCAGAAATGACCTGCACCCCTCATAATTTAGTTTCTGCCATCCATCAAGCTATATGGGGTTATTTTAATTTCCCTCTTTTCAAGAGCAGCTGTGGCTGTGCAAAGTGAATCAACCTCTGTCTCATCCATGGCCTTCTTCTCCCTCCCGTGCGTAACTCTTCAACCAGTTAGATCAGCTCTACCCTGCTAGCACTCTCTATATTTAGACATTAATCAGAGACTATAATATTTTTTTCACTGTATTTTTACCACTGTCCTTAGCTACACAGAAATTCTTCTCCGCACCGGCATGCGGAGGTCGTAAGGGACTGGCCAAAGTTGGTTTGATATGTGAATGATATGAAAATGTATGTGCTAGTTGAGTATGCGTATGCCCCGATGGATCGTGCTTCCACCATGATGAATTTTAATAAATGAAGTTTAAAAAAATGCTCTCCAGTTTTCAATAATCAGGTTCTAGCTGTGGGGAAGCAATTGCTGCTTCAAATGCTATACGTGGAATAAGTAAAGCAAAAACAAATCAACTCTCAGTAGGGTCAGACAAACCATCAAACTCTCATGTCTTGAGCATCCTAATGCTAGATTCTTCATGTATCTAAAGAATATTTGATGTATTGATATATATTTTATATTTATATATTTTGTTTTAATTGATTCTGATTCATTTAGTTATACTTTACTTATAATGGCCATTTTGCTTCTCAATGTTTGGAATAGAAGGTTCCCTGTATATTTCATGACTTTGTGCTTTACAAAAACAATTGTAAAAATTTTATACAGCATTTTTAAATGATTTAATTAAAATGACTCAAAAGATTAATTTATTTGTGAATTGGAATACATTAGTTACAATCAGTTTTTGGTAACACTTTATTTTACAATACGTGCTCTTCCCTGGTACATACATGCCAAATATCTTTGCACCTACAAGCAAATGAGTGGTAACACAAGGTACTTACCTGCAGTGTATTTACATGGTAACAAATAAGAAACACGGCTGTACTTAACAGTTGTACATGCATGGTAATTATTTTGTACATACAGATAAGTGTGGGTACTTACAGGTTGTGCCCATACATGGTAATTAATTAGATACTTTACTGTACTTACTAATGTATATACATGGTAAATATGTAGTACTTACGGACAACAGGCACATCCTTACAGTATCCGTATATGGTAACTAATAAGACACATAACTGTACATACTAATGATATGTATATCGTAAATGTGTAGCACCTATGGAAAAATTTGGTATTATGTGGTTACAAACAAGACACATACTGTACTTGGTATATACGTGGTAAATATGTAGTACTTACGGACAAGTGTGTATGTACAAACAGGCAATTACATGTATCCGTATATGGTAACTAATAAGACACATTACTATACTTACTAATGGTCTATACATGTAAAGTGTAACAAAGTTTGAAGAACTGATAATTCCTGTGTAATGTTTATGTAAATCTATATCTATCTATCTATCTATCTATCTATCTATCTATCTATATATATACATACACACACACCTATCTATCTATCTATCTGTCTGTCTGTCTGTCTGTCTGTCTCCATCTCTTACATTCCCTGGCTCTACTCTTTCGACATACATGCTCTCTTTCTCTCCGTTATTCCCTCACACCATTTTCTTGTAGGTAATTGAAATGGTTTACCTGGTTCTCAGCTCTCAATTTCACATTTGCAGAGACAAAAGACAAAATTGAGACACATCTCTCTCTCTCTCCATCCTCAGTCATTGATCACCATCAACATAATCTCAATAAACAAATTCTTTGTATGGCATAAAACCAACAGAACAAATAAACACAATATTTGATTTAATTTGATGTGCCACATGAAAAAAACACATTCTTACAGTATGAATGAGTTGATTTGAGTAGATGCTCTTGGTTTTTCTGCAATTTTCAAATAATTATGTATTTTTGCTAAAAAAGAGTCACTACTGAAAATGCACTGGAAATGAGTGGACTTTCTTGAGAGAACATTAGTGCTGTTTGTCCAAAAGTACATATGTGAGAGGTAATTAAAAGAAAGGGAGATTTTGAAAGCTTTTAGTGAGGTCATTGTGCTTTCAGTCATTATCTGCAGGAAGCAAAGTTCCATTATAAAACGTTTCTGTAGTGAGCCTGCAATGTGTATACACACAGTTTTTTTTTCAATCACTTTGGCTCATTTTTGAGATGGTCTGTATGTGCAATTTTATGGGACAACTCTACTGCATGTCTGAAAAATGTAGCAACTCACCCAAAACAATCAATTCGAGAATTTAGTCATAAGCCTGCAGATCATAAGGGTTTTTAAGGCCATGTGAAAAATAAGTTCAGTCAAGTGTATCCAACCTTTTGACTCATAGTGTATGTATTTATCTCATTTTGAGAATGTCTACTGGTTATGTTTTTGCGTCTGCTTCAAGCACTGATTCAGCACCTTGCCAGTGACCTTATGTCACCTGGCCTGGCTGTGCAAAGAAATACACCATTCTGTTCAGTCATTACTTCTGTCTCTTCTCTCTCAATAATGCTATTGCCTTCATCAGTCTGCCATCAGCAATAGACCTGTTCAGCTTGTCCTCCACCCTCTCCTTCTTTCATTCCTCTCTTTATCACTCAGTATATCAGTTAATCTCGTATAACAGAGTTTTTTTTTTCAAGTGTTGACTTTAGATCACTCAAAAAAAAAACTTGCAGTCTTCACTGGCTAACATATTGCTATAAGGAAGCTCTATGCATGAAATGAAGCAAAATCAGCTCATTTATAATCTTTTATGCTAACAGTATAATGTCATGACAATTAGTGCATTTAATTGACCTCCCATGTGTATATATCAGCACCTATTCAGCATTCAGCAGTTGTCCTATGTTAATGAATGGCAGTGTGAAGAATGCCAGTAAACAAAGGTAATTGCAATAAAAAGGTAATTGCAATAAAGAGGTAATTTATAGAATTTTCAAAGGTACAGTATCAATGTTTGTTTAAGGGTCTGAGAGAATTGGTCATTCAAGTGATGCAAAAACCTTAAATGGACAGAATTAAGGGCATAATAGACTTCTCTTTTATATGATTATATGAATAAGCTGTCATGCCTTGAGGGAGAAATCATCTTACATTTATATTAACCTGTTGTCATTCATTTTACATTAGATGTCTCTCTGTGGGCAAATTAATAGATAGGAAACAGATGGTTTGATGATTTCATCAGGAGGATACTATTATTTTACAGTTACTTTTTTTTGCATCTGTTATAAACATGGCTGTACGTTAACTTTTTTTCACATAGCACTGGTGCTACAGAGGTTGAAAGTTTTGTAGCACAGGCCAAAAAGTTGTAGCACAAGTATAAAACATCTGTTATCAAGTCTGAAAACAAACAAAAGTAATGGAGTTCATCACTTAAACAGGCACTGATGTTCCATACAGAGCACAAAAAATACAAACCATCACAAAAATTGTTTTAGACAAAGTTTTCTAAATTTGCTAAAAATGGAAGAGTGCAGAAACAACACCTCTTACTTAACAAAATATAAAATAAAAGACAATGGCAGACATTTAGGCAAAGTGAGCAAAGATACAAATCTTTGTCATTATTTTATCTTTGTTATTAGAAAATAAGAACAAAGATATACATTACAAATACACATAATATACAAAAAAAACAAACAGTGCTTTATTTTTCAGATACAGTAGGTGTATTTAGCAGTAGCAATCAAGAAACTGAATGAACAAATATAAAAATAAAACATATACATCAATTATAGTTTTTTTAAAGCTACTGACTGATGTTTAGTTCATCAGTCAAGAGCAGTGATTTTTTCGGGGTTTGTTGTTTGATGAACATTAAAAGGGAATAGTTCACCAAAAATGAAAATTCTGTATCTGTCGTTCAGTAGTGTTTAGATTTATACCACATGTTACTCAAGTGTTTTTTAAACCTGACTAGTTATTCGTTCTGTTGAACATAAAAGTATTTGAAGATGTGGGTAACAAGCAGTTGATGGTCACGTAACTTCCATTGTATTTTTTTCCTACTGTAAAAGTCAGTGTGGACCAGCTACTGTTTGGTTACTCACATTCTTCAAAATATCTTCTTTTGTGTTGAGCAGCAAAGTGCACATATACGAGATGCAGTTTTATTGTCAAATTAGATCAAATTTTTGCAAAGGCTTCTTCACAATGTGACAAGTTCAAAACAGGACAAACGATCAACCCTGAAATATGCAGCTTGAACTGTTAAGAAGGATGTCCTTCAGAAGGATATCTGAACACTGTTTTCATATAGTAGGCTACAGTGGACTCTTTCATCTCAAAAGATCAAGGAAAATCTGATTCCTTATGATATAAGACCCCTTTAAAGGCCAGAATCAATTTGAATCTTTGCATGGAGACATTTACTGTAAAAAGACTAAACTGAAACATTGATTCTTGGAAATTCTGCTATTTAATTATTAATCGTAACTCACACAAGTGGCTTAGCATGATTAATTGAACTTAAGTATGGCCTGATAAAGAGCACACATTATGGCACTCTGCTATTCACAGACTTTGACATTGTGTGAGAGTTTTATGTTCTGCTTGTGGCTGGTGGGGATTTCCCCTCTAATCTTTTGTAGGTTACATCGATATGCCAGTAGATGGCAACAAGGGACTGTGTGTTAAGGAGTGAGCCATTAGAATCATTCATTCAACCAATTCGTTCAAAACGCTGATTCATTCAGGAGATAAACAGGTGACTTTTGTTATCTTTTTGAATCATTCACTCAACTGATTCTTTGGCGGATCAAAAACAGAGAAAGGTTAATAGGCTATTATATTCCCTTAGTAGGCTAGCTTATTTAATGAACTTGTATAAAAGCAATACTAGTCTATACTTCCACTGTTGTTAGGCTATTTTGTGCATGTATACTCATGCACATATATGTGATTTTTAATTAATCCATCTATTATGTTTGTGCTTAGAGTGCCGCCTTTTTTAGTGAACTTTGTTGTTTGAATTACTTGGTGTGTTGTTCACATAAACTGTCATTCTGAAAGATTCGAACAGTGTGTGAAGCTGGAAATGGCTTCTTCGCTTTATCAAGGACTCAATTATAGCCACGTTGAATGTGTAGGCCTAGAAAAGTTTAAGGAACATAACAGAACATGATCATTGCACTGGATTTCTTCACCCCCTTTCATGTGATTTATCGTTAGCACCTGTGGCATGAGTAAACTTGCTGCCTTGTAACACACATTATACTGTATCGTTTATTGCGTGCATTGAAACGGATTCAACAGCTCTTACTATAAATTGCATTTAAACAGAATATTGTTTATGTACAATGAGTATGATACCAAACGATTTATAATAAGCTTGTAAATAATTTAATAATTAGGGTTTGATCATTGATTCACTTAAGTCTTTGAAAATCGACTCTGATTGCTGAAGACTGAAGTTTGTGAAGGAGGCATATTGAGTCAGTGAAGAATTGATTCGTTTGAGAGTTTTGAAGTGAGCAGTTTTGTTTAGCCTACTTCAATTGAATGAACAAAAAACCTTGATTCATGGAAGCTGTAGATCTATTATTTGATTCTGAGCAGTTTGAAATCGAAATTGTTTCAGTTATTAATATATTTTGATGGCTTTGTGATTTATTTTAATACCTTAAAAACTGTAGTAGTAATGAGTTATATGGAGAGAGAAAAGTGAAAAAGATGGAAATCACCAAGCACCTCACAACTGCTACTTCTGCTAATTAATGTAAATGAGCCAATTGTTTGCTCACTAAGACGTTGTTCTGAACTTGGACACTGATGCATAGCTGCAAGTAACATTATGGAGAGCAACAGTAAAGATCCAATTAATTGTCTCCGTAGGGGGATTGATTTTTAATGGTAACTATAAACCTTTAAAGACAGACCTACAAGGTTATTAATAAATAGAATATGTTTTTGTTGAAGCCATCAGCCCCACATTATTTTAGTTTGTTTTTAAAAACTCTTAACAGCAGAATTTCTGGTGAAAAACTACAACTACTATTTACATATTTGTGTGTATATATTTCGCAATAAATGTAATATAAGATCTACATCTTTAAATCAATAGTTTTTAATTTTTAGTTCAAAATGTTTTTCTGTAGTAATATAGTATTGTAGTTCTTTCTCTCATTAAAGCAGGTAAGTTCACAGTTTCGTAGCTTTGTCTATTTAATTCAAACCAATTTTTGCTTCAAATCAGAGTTTGTAATATTGTATTTTACCTTGTAGCTGGTTGATTTAGTTAATGGCTGATAATGCTTTTACAAAGACTTTAAAAAGAAATCCCTATGGGAAAAATACTTCCAGAACCAAGGCGCTATTGAAGTGAAACAAAAGAAACACAGACAGTTAATTTATAGTTATGAGCTGATTAAGCAGTCAATTAATTTGATGTTGGTGCTTTGCTTCTATTAGAATTAATTTATTTAGGTCTTATTTTTGCATGTAAGTCAGTCATTCAGCTCGCAGATCATTTGATCATTCAACTTGGAATCATCTGAAAACACTGCGGTAGCTGGTTCAAACACACTTTTAATGCCAAAACACTACTTGTTTCACAAAAAACAACAAGAAAGAGGCATACACTCTTTTCATCAGTGCTTATCAGCATTCCCATGCTGTCAGACAGAGCTGTCAGAGAAAACATGGGCCTGCAAGCTACATCTTCTCTTGGAGCAGTAGGCGTGAACTTTGTCTGTTTCCTGATCTGCCTCTTTATCCAATAATCCCCCGTGGGGGCCTTGATGGAGACATACTCCTCTTATAGGTGAAGAATTTGGATGAGCCGATGACAGACAATTGTTTTAAATTGGGGGTAAAGGAAATGAGACACAGAGATAGAAGAAGGGAGGGCTCTCTCACATGGCTGATGGACTGTGCAGAGAGCCAGAGAGGGGTGTTCAGCCCCGCAGGAGAACATGCCAGCAAAACACTTTAGGGGAAAGTGGCTTGAAAAAGACATTTAAAGCAACAGATGCAAAAGTGCTGACATTTTCTGTCCTTGTGTGTGTGTGTGTGTGTGTGTGTTGGGGGGATGTAGAGATTAAAAAAAGCCAGAGCAGGGAAGGAATGAGTAAGTCTTGGTGAGTTTTAGCAGAGAGGTCAAATAAACCTTGTGTGTCTTGGTTTAGTCTGATGTTTGTTTGTTTGCAAGTAAATTTGTTTTCATGCATCTATAATTTCTGTAAATGCCCGCAATGTCTGTTCCAAACATAGTACAGAGGCGTTGTAATTATGCTGCCTTCTGAAAACTTGGTTTAGTTCAACTTTCCAAGGCAGCATCACATCTATCTTTGACTGAGGAAGCAATCCTGTAATGCACTGTGACAAGCTCAGTGGAAAAATGTAGCGTCTGGACCAATCAAACACACAATATATATTTTGTTTTTATATTTAACAAATACTCTGTAACCCCCCTCAGTTAACAAGCTATATGAGGACCCATGAACCCTTCCCCCCCGAAATACGTAACACCCCAGGAAGCCGAAACAGGCCACTTTGTTGCATGGCAACCAACGCTGATATCACTGGGTTTATTGGCCAAAAGAATGTAAAGCAGGGAAAATCCCTGCATGTCCCAGGACAAAGGCAGAATAGAAATGGACTGTGCTCTAATTAATTCATAGGAAAAACTTTATTTGAATGAACACACACATTCTTCAGGCCATTGTGTATATTATTGCTGTTTTGTATTAATCTGTTGTATTATAGACTATTTTTATCCATGCTTACGATAAACCACTCATTCATATAACCTTACATATACCTTGTTTAGTATCTATGAATTCGCCTTCTGATGATCTAATTGAGAGTGTATATTGTTTGTTTATACCTACGCAACATATTAGTTTTCTAAGAGTCTTTAATAATTTTTATCCGAGTTTCATATGCAAATTACCATGCTTTCAAACAAAGGGCCATAAAAACGCCCAAGTATCTCAAAACGCCCACTTGGGATTCCGGCCTCTCTCATTGGTTAAGCCCATCTTGAGAGGCGGGGATCTTCTCTGACCTTAAAGCTGACACACCATGTGACCCGCCCAGTCGGTGGTTCGGTCAGATGCTAAGATGAAGATGTGAGAAAACGCTTCAGGATACCAAAGCATTGTGCCAGGCCTTTCTTCGGCCTTGTCCTTTCCATTTCAATCAAGTTTCTCTGACTCAAAACTGGTTCTTTCATCGACCCAAATTCAGCAAAGATCAACTGGAAACCTTAAGATTGCATCAGGAATCTCTTTCAGACAAGGCGAGACTCGCAAGTATCAAACTTAGTCTTATTAATTGATGCATTAAGTATCAGTTACACCTTTTTACAAAGGTGTGTTTGAACTAAGAATCTGACGTATCCCTCAGGTGTAGATCTGCTGAATATGCAAATGGTTCCATACATTTCATTCCTTATGCCTCTTTCTGTACTGAGTTAAACTTTAACCCTTTCCTATACCAGCTGTATGTGTGTGAGTGTGTGTGTGTGTATGTAGGATGTTAGACCAGTTTATGTGTTTATGTAGTATGTTAGACTAGTTTAAGTGTTTATGTAGTTAATAAAACCTTACTTGTATCACACTTGACGTGTTCATTGTTTGCTCATAACCGGAGTCACTAATCATGCAGATTTACGCTACAAGCTTTGTAGAATTGTACAGTAAGAAAGTTATTTCCCTTAACCAGGAAATTAACGTTCTTAGAATTGACAAGACAGTTGACCCTGAGAGGTCAGCTAAATATCTACAGCGGATCTAAAATATGAATAGTTAATTATAACTAGTTATGGTTAGTTATTCATATTTCACATGAGCTGATTCGTTACAAAAATAAATCCTATATGTTTGAAATATTGGCTATATTTATTTATTTGTGCATTATTGGAAAGTATGAAATACTTATGACTAAAAACAATAAGGGCAGTTAAAATGAACTATTTAATACAAAAGTTCTTTATTATTATTTTAATTAGCATAATGTGTTATTTACTTTATTAAAAACAATTATGAATAGTGCCCAATATGGAGTGTCTATTTACACTAAGTGCAAATTGGCTATTTATACTATAACTCCACTCACCAATGTGTAATTGGGCTAGTCACCACTACACAAGACTATTGTCTATCAACAGCTTCAGTGGTATAGATCGAAATGCATGTACTATAGTCATTTTTGACATGATCGACACGGGTTTGAATCCGCCTTTTGCTGAACTTTTTTTTCTCCCTGTTCAAATCTCATACCACATCGGAAAGACATTTATTTTAAAAAAGGAAGGAAATAATCGAAAAGTTGAAAAAGTATAGGGTAGGTTGCAGCTGAGGGCTTTATTGTCCCAATAAGGTGACATCCATTTAATAATTTGAATTAAAATGATAATTTACACTCAATACTTTATTGTTGCATACTGTTTTATAATGTACTACAGTACTGAGGTGCAGATAATCTATTGCTATTTGCACTTTGTGTAAATAGCCTTAATCACTATTTACACTTAGTGCAAATAGCCACTGCCTTTTCAATATTGTTTTTTTCATGCTCAGTCCGTGTTTGTGTGCTGTGAAGAGCCACTTATCAAACCTTGAGGATTGGTAAGATTTCTTTAAATGTTTTTTACACAAGTCTCTTATGCTCATCAAGGCTGCATTAATTTGATTAAAAATACAATAGAAACGGTAATATTGTGAAATACTATTACAATTTAAAAGAAATATTTTCTATTTTAATATACTTTAAAAAAAAAAATTATTTCTGTGATGCAAAGCTGAATTTTCAGAAGTCATTATAATATACATTATAATAGTTTTGTGGAAACATGATGCAATTATTAGAAATAATTTGTAACATTATTAATGTATTTACTGTCACTTTAATACATCCTTGCTTAATAAAAGTATTAATAATTATAATAAATAATAATAAAGTAATTAAATATTAAAAAAACAATTTAGCTATTATTTGAGTAATGTGACACACACACATGGACATACTACAAACAAACACACACTGATTTTAAGTGGCTAATTAGCTTATGCACACACACATGTGTGTGCATAAGCTAAGCCCCCAAAAGCCGAGCAAATCCACCAAACTCATAAAGAAAATAACCAAAACAATCCTAGGTTTTTATTTATCACAGTGGCTAGATTAACAAATAACCGGACGCCACCCGATCTAAATATTCCCTTACAGTTTAATAGTAATGACTTTATGAGTTTCTTCACTTATAAAATAGATAACATCAGAAATACAGTAGCAAATGTAGATTCTACAGCGTATACTACTTTAGCTTCATTCATCGCTCCAAAAGATAAACTGCAGTGCTTTACAGCTAAAGGACAGGAAGAGCTAAATAAACTTAACACTGCATCTAAACCAACAACATGCCAATTAGATCCTGTACCCACTAAATTACAAAAACAGTTGTTACCTGTAGCAGAAGAACCACTTATCAATATTATTAACTCATCGTTATCTTTAGGTCACATCCCAAAACCATTCAAGCTGGCAGTTATTAAGCCACTTATTAAGAAACCACAACTAAATCCTAGTGAACTGGCAAATTACAGACCCATCTCAAATCTTCCTTTTATGTCTAAAATTTTAGAGAAAATAGTGTTTGCTCAAATTGTGCCTCCTTCCTGCAAAAACATGATCTCTATGAAGAATTTCAGTCAGTTTTCAGGCCCCACCATAGCACAGAAAACTGCACTTGTTAAAATTACAAATAACTTGCTTCTTGCGTCAGACCAAGGATGTGTCTCATTGCTAGTTTTACTTGATCTTAGTGCAGCATTCGATACTATAGATCATGACATACTCACAGATCGATTACAAAACATACAGGTATTCAAGGGCAGGCTTTAAAATGGTTTAGATCCTACCTGTCCGATCACTACCACCTTGTTCATTTAAATGGGGAGTTATCTAAAATATCACCAGTAAAATATGGAGTGCAAAAAGGATCTGTCCTAGGTCCTCTGCCATTTTCAATATACATGTTGCCCCTTTGTAATAATATTAGAAAATATGGGATTAGTTTCCAATATTATGCTTATGATACTCAACTATATATCTCAACAAAACCAGATGAAACTTCTAAATTATCTAAGATAACAGAGTGTGTTAAAAACGTAAAAGATTAGATGACCAATAATTTTATCTTATTAAATTCAGATAAGACAGAGATAATACTTATTGGACCAAAAAAACAGTACACACAATCTCTTGGATTACAATTAGCAAATTTGGATGTACTGTTACTTCCTCTACAGTAAAAAAATCTGGGTGTTATATTAGACAGAAAACCTGTCTTTTGAAAATCATATTTCCCATATTACAAAAACAGCATTCTTCCATCTTAGAAAAATTGCCAAGTTACGAAACATGATACCTGTTTCTGATGCAGAAAGCTAGTTCATGCATTCATGACCTAGACTGGACTATTGTAATGCACTGCTAGGTGGTTGTCCTGCATCTTTAATAAACAATTTACAGGTAGTCCAAAATGCAGCGGCTAAAGTCCTTAAAAAAAAAAAAACAGGTCAAGAACATATGTCATATTACGCCCAATTTTACGTCTGCACTGGTACATATTAAGTTCGTTATCAGTTACAAATATTATTACTTCCTATACGGCCTTAATGAGTAGCTCATGGTACTAACTAGTCTTCTACCACAGATACAATCCATCACGCTCTAGGTCGCAAAACTGCCTTTTGGTAATACTAGGATAGCAAAGTCACTAAAGGGGTAGAGCTTTTTCGCCATTGGCTCCCAAACTCGGGAATAGCTTCCTGATAACGTTCGGGGTTCAGACACACTCTCTCTTGTTTAAATCTAGATTAAAGACACATCTCTTGGCCAAGCATTCAAATAATGCATAATCTTTTACTGCAGTTATATCTAAACAAATGCACATTATTATTCCTTAGCTTGGGTTGAACAAATAATTTTTGCTTGGTTGGAACAGCAGCTACGCTAATCATGTTTGTATTTGTTTCTCTGTCTTTTGCCACGGGATGTAACTAGAATTTACACAAGCTTCAGTCTGGATCCAAGATCTGAGATGACCGAACACCTGAGAAGAGATGATGCAAAACCCCTCAGAGGACCTCAGATGATGCAACCTTGAAACAACATACAGAACTAACAAATTTTGCTAAAAGTTTGATTGCATCATATAATAACTACTGTTAATATTGTTCATCGTCTGTTTTTATTACATCTTAAATTGATTTTCCGTACTGCTGGTTCGTCTGGTCTCGAGGAGAACTGGCCCCCCCAATGAGCCTGGTTTCTCCCAAGGTTTTTTCCCATTCTGTCACCGATGGAGTTTTGGTTCCGTGCCACTGTCGCCTTTGGCTTGCTTAATTGGGGACACTTAATTTCCAGCGATAACGTTGACTTGATTGCACAGATACTATTTAAAACTGAACTGAGCTGGATGATGACATAACTGAATTCAATGATGAACGGTCTTTAAACTGAAAAAAATTAGTGTTTATATGTAATTTGCATTATTGACACACTATTTTCCTAACTAATGCTGTTCAGTTGCTTTGACACAATCTGATGCGTTAAAAGCGCTATATAAATAAAGGTGAATTGACATGTGTCAGGCATCATGAGTTGCTGATGTGCAAGAAGCATGAATGTGTAACACTTACCATTCATGAAATCTCATGGGCTTTTTTTCAGTAATCATGACTGGTGTCATTGAGACAATGCTCTGATTTTTCCTTTTGATCTCTTTATTGCTTCACTCAAGGGGTTTTGCTGTTAGCATGGTTTCGTTAGCCACTGTTAGTAATTGTTAAAACCTCATGGGAACAAAAAATGTGCGTTTCCCCTTCAGGAACTCGAGCTGCAGCGCAGAGAGTCGAGATCGCTTTGGGACGACCTGCGTGCCCCGCGTGTTCTGAGCACGTTAGCACATCAGCTCAATGAAGTAGCGGAGACGGTACGGGCGGGGTGAAGTAGCACCAGAGTATAAAAGCGCATCCCAGCAGAAGCGACAAACCAGCTTTCTGCTTTCAGTAGCGCGGATGTAGTGTCGTGTATGTACTGTTGTCTGTACAGCACACAGCATTTATAAAAAACAAAAATCAGGAAAAAGTCTTGACAATGAGACGGCATCATTACAAACACGTTTACCTTCCCACGATATCTGGCGGCGGGGGATACACAGGATTTGTGTGTCGTTTGTTTGGGAGCGGAGCATGCACGGTCAGCTCTCGAGGGGGCTGATCGTCATGACTGCGAGCTGCTCTCACTGTGCACGCTCCGCTCTCGCCTGACCGTGTTTGATGAGAGCGGCCAGGCTCACGATCCCGCTGGCAGCAGACCCGCTGTTGCCGAGGCACAGCATAGACTGTTGTCATGGGGATCGCAAGTAGATTTAGCGGAGGGATCCGAGACAGGCTAGTCCTTTTCTCGGTCCTCACCCGCTAAATCCACGGCTCTCTCTCAGTGTTCGGAAACCCGCGCTGCGGTTTCTTCCCCCCAGAGAGAGAGCCAGGCACTTCATCTATCTTCCTCCGAGGAGGTAGAGGGGATGAGTGTCAGGACAGAGGGACTGTGGGACTCGCCACCAGGAGGAGCTCGTGGAGGTTTTGACTCATGCTGTAGCCAAATTAAATATTGAGTGGCCAGCCGAAAAAAAAGGACGCTCGTCCTAAAAGCAAATTAGACGGGCGTTTCCTGAGGGCTAGATCACAGCCTTAACGACGGGGCCTTCAGTTTTTTCCCGATCTCCATGCCGAGGAGTCAAGATCGTGGGAGAAACCGTACTCATTCCGTATTTACAGCCCCACAGTCTCAAATTATTCCAACATTGTGGGGCTGAATGATGAGGGATATGGGGCGATGCCAATGGTGGACCAGACGCTCGGGAGCTATCTCTCCCCATCCTCAGCATCGTCCCTGAAGGCCCTGAAGCTTCCCACCAGGCCTGTTAAGCTTACATCTAGTCTGGTTGGGAAAGCTTATACGGCGGCAGGTCAGGCTGGCGCATTCTTGCACACCATGGCGGTGTTACAAGCGTATCAGGCTGACCTGCTCAAGGACCTGGATGACAGAGAGGAGGGGGAATCCGACGTGGTAGCTGAACTGCGTCGGGCCACAGATTTGTCCCTCCGAGCCACCAAAGAAACGGCCAGAGCCATCGGCCGTTCAATGGCAGCAATGGTGGCCACGGAGCGGCATCTGTGGTTGAATCTGTCCGATATGCAAGATAAGGACAGATTCTTCCTCCTAGATGCCCCGCTTTCGCCCTCTGGCCTTTTCGGCGACGCAGTCAACACTGTCGTCGAGAGGTTTCAGGAGGCGAGAAAGCAAGCGGCGGCATTTCAACGGTTCCTCCCTCGTCGCTCCCAGTCCCATGGGGCCCCAGCCGTCAGGCTCCTCATATCGCCAGTCACAAAAACAGAGCGTTGCAACCCGCACCCCTCCGCAAAAAGAACGGGGGTCGGGGCGACGCTCTCAGTCGGGGTCTTCTAGACCGAAGACGGATCTGCTGACGGTTATTTTGTAAAAGAGGACCTCGACTAAGCGGTCCTGACGCCAACATCGTCAGGCCCCTGAGGGCAGCCCCACCTGGGGAGGAAAGGATAACACCTCAATATACGGTGCCCGATCCTCCTCAGTGCCCTCACGGAGAGTCACTGATACCCCTTCCACCCTCGGTGCTTCAGGGCTCAGTGAACTCCAACGACCAAAATTCCCAGCTGCCGCCCGGTGACGGTACGGCACAGGAGAGCTCGCCCCCTCAAGTGAGGGTGCTACAGCAGTCAGGTCGGTCGTTCCCTGCCGGTCATCCGCTTCAGGGCACCGAACTGGCTCCTCTAATAACACCAGAGGCCAGCCTCGAGAAGCTGGTTCCCTTAGTAGATTTTCTGGCAGCGTGGAAACTTCTACCAAATGTCTCAAAATGGGTCCTGCAGATTGTAGAGAAAGGTTACAGAATCCAGTTCGGTTCTCGTCCAACCTCGATTCAACGGGGTCACCCCCACACTAATGGGTCCCGAGCAGGCTCTGGTATTACAACAAGAAGTAGTTACTCTCTTAAGGAAGGAGGCCATCAAGGTGGTCCCTCTTCATGCAAGGCAGTCCGGGTTCTACAGCCAGTACTTCATCGTTCCGAAGAAGGATGGGTGGTTTCGTCACAGATATTAGAATTCCGTCTCTGACCATATATCAAAACGTCGGTTCAGCGCTCACTATCAAGCGATAGTATCTCAGAGACGCCTATTTCCATGTTTACATCCTCCCTCAACACTGGAAGTTCCTGAGGTTTGCTTTCGGGGCGAAGCATACCAATATAGATTTCTTCCCTTCGGCCTGTCACTCTCAACCCACACTTTCACAAAGTGTGTGGATACTGCTCTAGCTCCTCTGTGACTCCAGGGCATCCGCATACTAAATTACATCGACGATTGGTTAATACTCGCTCAATCGGAGCAGATGGCGGCTCGGCATCGAGGGTCGTCCTCACCTATGAGAGAGATGGGGTTTAAGGACTAAATGCCAAGGAAAGTGTCCTTTCGCACTACAGGAGAAACACTTATTTCGGCGTGGTGGGCTTCAACTCGAATGCAGGCATGTCTGTTCCTGCTAAAATTGATGGCAATCGCCGACAGTCACGAGAGTAAGAGAAAGGCAGTCACTCACGGTCAAAACATTTTCAAGGATGTTTGGGCATGATGGCCAAGCAGCGTCCAACGTGATACCCTCTTTGTGGTATGCCTGTACAGGAGACCTTGAGTGGTGGCTCAGACAAAGGGATTTTCCCGGGTGAATCCGCCACTGGCATGATCAAGGTCACGCGGTGAGGCTTAGTTGACTCTAGACATGTGGAGAAAGTTGGTGCCGGGTTCAAGGTCACGATGTTAGGGGGCTCCTTTTTGTCGCGTAAAGCTAACGACAGACCCCTGACTCTCTTACAGGGGGGTAGAAGGTAATGAGTGGCAGATCTGCAGGGTATGGGGGGAGGCCATCATCTATTTGGAACATCAATGCGAGATGCTGCCGGTTTATTTCCGAGCTCTGACACACTTCAGTACAGAACTAAGGGGGCATATGTGCTTGTCAGTGCAGCAAACACATACGGTGGCTCCTACTCAATCGGCAGGGGGAGTCTGCGTTCGCGCCATTGACAAGTGGCGCGCCAGATCGGTCTGGGGCTCAGGGCGCTCTTAGAGCAGTTTACATCCCTGGGTATCTAGATCAGGGGGCAGATATCCTGTCGAGATAGGGGCTGAGGCCCGGGGGATGGAGGTTCCACCCCGAGGTGGTGGAGCTCATTTGGAGGTAATTTGGCCAGGCGGAAGTGGATCTATTTGCATCACAGGAAACGACACACTGTCCGCTCTGGTTCTCCCTCACGCATCCAGCTCCACTGGGCCTGGATGCCATGGTACAGACGTGACCAAGGCTTCGTCTGTATGCTTTTCCCCCGATCGCTCTGCTCACGGGAGTTCTGGAGAAGGTACGCCGGGATGGGGTCAGTCTGTTGCTAGTAGCCCCGTTCTGGCCGGCACGAGTATTTGGACTTGGTGTCCTTCCTTGACGGCTCTCCGCTGGAGATTCCGATCAGGAGGGACCTCCTCTATCAGGCGGGGGGCGCCATTCTTCACCCCAGCCCGGAGTTATGGAAGCTGTGGGCATGGCCCTGAGGGGGCAAAGCTCCTAGCATCTGGTCTCTCAACTAAGGTTGTTGAGACCATACTCCACTCCAGATCTCCCTCCACGAGGAAACTGTACGCCTTGAAGTGGAAACTTTTCGCTTCATGGTGCGGACAGTGACTGCAAAACCCAGTCAACTTCCCATTTGGTACAGTTCTGGAGTTTCTGCAGGATTGATTCTCCGCAGGGTTATCTCCCTCCTCTCTGAAGGTATACGTGGCGGCATTAGCTGCTTACCACGCCCTTCTGGGAGGTCAATCATTGGGAAGACACCCACTTATCACTCGTTTCCTCCGTGGCACCCTGAGGCTGAGGCCGGTACAGCGCACTAAGGTGCCCTCATGGGACCTGGCTGTGGTTCTGGAGGGCTTATGCAATGCCCCCTTTGAACCCATAAAACAAGTTTCGGTCAAGTTGCTCAGTCTCAAGACCATCTTTCTCCTCGCTATATCCTCACTAAAAAGCATTGGGGATCTTCAGGCACTTTCTGTTTCAAGCCTGGAATTTGCTCCAGGCATGGTTAAGGCATTCCTTTACCCGAGGGGCGGGTATGTCCCTAAGGTGCCCACTTCTTCACCAGGGCCCAAGGTACTTCAGGCATTCTGTCCTCCTCCGTTCCAGGAAGTAGGCAAGAAAGGCTTAATCTGCTCTGTCCAATTAGAGCACTGGACACTTACGCACACAGAGCTGCCCCGTGGCATAAGGCAGATCAGCTGTTGTTTGTTTTGGTCCGCCAAAGAAAGGATCTCTGGCGACCAAGCAGGCCATGAGTAGGTGGGTGGTCGAGGCCATCTCACTAGCTTACGAGTCCTCTGGCCTCACACCACCTATGGGTGTCAGAGCACACTCGACCAGGAGTATTGCGGCCTCCAAGGCTTTCAACTTGGGAGTGGCCTTGCAGGACATTTGTGCTGCGGCAGGCTGGTCCTCTCCGCACACATTTGTCCGCTTTTACAACCTAGACCTGGCATCTACCCCAGGTTCCCAAGTTCTCTCTTCATGATGTGCCCGCAAGATACACACACAGGCAGGGACTTGGTAGTATGGAGCAGTGGGTTAGTCGTTCCCAAAGCGTTCTCTGACGCAGCTCGAGTTCCTGAAGGTGAACGTCCCTAGGTTACGTATGTAACCATGGTTCCCCGAGGGAACGAGACGCTGCATCTCTTTGCCATACTCCCTGCATCCCTGCAGGCGCAGCTGGTTTGTCGAAGCTGGTTTGCGCTCTGCCGGATGCGCTTTTATAATTTCTGGTGCTTACGTCACCCCGCCCGTGACGTCTCGCTACTCCATTGGGCTGATTTGACACGTGCTTCAGAACACGGTAACGCAGGGGCGCTCGCCAAAGCGATCTCGACGCAGTGTCTCTTTCCCTCGGGGAACCATGGTTACATACGTAAACTAGAGACGTTTTCCATTGACGTCCATTTAATATCGTGTCAGATTCTGATGAAACATAGATGTTTTTTTAGAGAACTTGAAATACACATGTATTTCTGTCACACACATGCATCGAGAGGGAAGACGTGATGTGCATTTGACTTTCATCTGCAATCAGTGTGTAAAGCAATGTATTTCTTATAATGAAAGTAAACATGGATGTTTATTCCACTCAGAGGTTAAACATGCAGCTCTCAGCGCACTGACACGCGCTATGGCATGAGATGAAACAGAATGTTAACCTTTCAGTATGTTTGGGATTCATTTTGGCAAGGAGAGTTGGTGAGAAAGATTTATGTGTTAAAAAGATAAAATGTTTAGAGATGAGAACGAGATCATAAGCTTGAAGGAGAAAATAATAAGGTGAAAGGAGGAAGCTGGTGAGCAATTAGGAGCTGAAAGGTGTTAAACTATTTTACTTCTGTATTTCTGATAGAAACATGTTCAGTGATAAAAATAGAGGGTGGGACTTGATTATATGAGGGACATGAATTGGTGCTACAAAATCTAAAGAAAATGTAAGAAAAAAAAGTAAAATTATGGTTGAACTCCTGATGTCACATGGACTATTTTACCGATGTCCTTGCTAAGTTTCTGGACCTTGATCGTTTTTGGTTTGTTTGTCTGTGTTTCTGACATTTCCCGGTGTTGTTGAGGTCTTGCAGGCGTTGAGAAAACTTTCGGATTTCATCAAAAATATCTTAATTTGTGTTCCGCAGATGAACGAAAGTCTTACAGGTTTGGAACGACATGAGGGTGAGTAATTAATGACAGAATTTTCATTTTTGGGTGAACTATCCCTTTGGAAATTATGAGAGTAATTGCGATGATTTTATTCTGCTGACAGCTCTTGCTATTGTATCTGCATATTGTTTTGTGGAAGAAATCTGTATATTTTTTCTAATATGCATACAAGTAATTTCTTATGATTTCATCTCACATAAAAGGTAATTTTTGGTATTTAATTTTTTTTTTTTAAATTAAATTATTTTGGCTTCAGTACAGTAAAAAACGTAAAAACCAATTATCTAAATTCAAATTTGATTTAAATTAATTAAAATCATGCTTAATATTTGTATTTATTTATTTATTTATTTTCACACAGAACATGAGAATATATAAGTATCTTTGTTTTGGGAGTAAGAACTCATGTAAGCAGATTATCATATTTAGAGGCCTGTTGCATAAAATTTTTTACCCCTACACTAAAATACTTAAAATAAATACAAATCTAGGCTAATTGGCAAAATATAAGCCATTGGTATGTAATTCTGAGCAGCATGATACAGAAACACTGACTCATTGACATGAGTTTAGAGGCGGGTCTACCTATTTGTCTAGTCAATGGCAGACAGGGGAGTGTTCCGATATCCTGTTTGAAAACTGTCATTATTTTAGCAGTTCCATTTGGTGACCGTAGTGGTGCAGAAATTACACACCTGAGCTATGTTTCAGACTGAGCACACCTGCATATGAAAATGTGTATGTGTGTGTTTTTGTTCACTTATACCTGTTTTTAGAGCTGTTTTAAAGCTATTCTCTGTGGCAACATGTGTAGTCTTAGGACTTAGAATGTCTCCAGTTGTGTCTTTGACCTTTCCCGGTAATGTGCTTTCTCAGACTTTGGTCGTGACATTTTCTGTGTAGTGTACAGGCCGCAGAGACCTCCAGCAAGAAAAGAAAGTTCCTTTCAATATCTTCGGAGCTTTTAAAGTTCCTTCAG
This sequence comes from Sinocyclocheilus anophthalmus, assembly GCA_018155175.1. Taxonomy (NCBI): domain Eukaryota; kingdom Metazoa; phylum Chordata; class Actinopteri; order Cypriniformes; family Cyprinidae; genus Sinocyclocheilus; species Sinocyclocheilus anophthalmus. Next base: position 864,361 of record JADLZN010002816.1, read on the forward strand.
TCCACCTGTGCTGGTTTTAAACCAAGCAGGATGCTAGTGTGCTGAGGAGGGTGGGCTATTGATGGGATTACCAAGTAAATAACAAACCAAGAGCTTGGGCACAAACTCACAAACACACACACAGCAACTCAGAGTCAAAGCATCTCATCCACTGACAGCTGAAATATTTTTGTAACAGTTCGGCACAACGTTCCACACAAACACACGCAGCCCATTTCAGAGCTGCCAAGAGGACAGCTCTACTATTATGGGTTTGCACAGATCATCAACCATTGCATGTCTGGCTGCTCTCTGCAATCCAGAGAATTGCTGTTGTTGTTTTTTTTTAGTAAATACTGAGATGAAAATGCAAGTTGACACCGTAAATACTGAGATGAAAATACAAGTTGACACCTTAGCCACTTTTTCTATTTCAATTTGTGTAGTCCCTGGTGAAACATGCTGATGTGTCCTATTAATGTTTGCCCATTGTCCCACTGAGTTCTAATGAATCAGTTCATTTAATAAGCATTTGTTGATTGAGGCAGTTAAGTTCTTGTTTTATGAATAGATAGTTAATATGGCATAGGCTAATTCTGCCGTTATAGTAAGATGAGTTTATTTCACTATTAGTTAGTGCTGCTTATGAATATCTGCTCTATGGACCTTATTGAGGCTAGATGTGATAATTTATGAATGAAAATGAGGAATGTGTGAGATGGCAGTGTAGTCAATTTAGTAGGTTGTACAGTTTGTACGTTCATATGAGGTCAGTAAAATATGAAATGTCTTTCTGAAAGGTTTTCATTGAATAAAAAAACTCCAGGGGAAAAAAATACCATGAAAACTAAATGTGGTGTAGAACCTTAAGACATTTGTTTGGTTTCATTTGTATTTACAAGTAATTTATTGTTTAAAAATCTGACAGCTGTTTGCCAAACGTTTACTCCAAAAATATAGAGATGAAATTATTACAGGATGACATTTTAGTGAAATTGTGGGTGGAGATAACTTGTTAAGTTCTCCTAACTGACAACTTTACTATTTGAGTTATCACAAGTTAAATAAGTAATTCTAATTATAAATTTTAAGTTGTGAAAACGTCCCTAGGGGGCACATTGGGGAATGCAGCCTGCATGACCAGTGTCTGAAGCACGTGTGAAACAACGCCAATCTATTGGTCCACATGGCCCATGACGTCATAGGCAGGGTGCCCGGAACTATAAAAGGATACCTGCTGAATATGTCATCCACTTAGCAGTCTGAAGGAGACGTAAACAGGCAGGCCGAAGGCATGGCAAGGTGGTGCAGCATCTTGTTCCCTCATGCGTAACCCGAGACGTTCCCCTTCTAGGGAACTCCACGCTGCGCCCCCTAGGTGGCACATTGGGGAACGAAATCCAACCAAGCCGTGCCGAAGCGCATGTCTGTCCACCTGGTGGGAGAGCACCAAGGAAGCGACATACATACACCAAGCCTTTCCTCTGATGCCACGGCCGCTCATGCAACTTGGCAGAAATGGGGGAACCCGAATAAATCAAGGGAAACATCCCACCAAAGTAGGAACACAGGTATCCTCAGATAGCTATGCTATGTGAGCAACACTAGCCTGGATACACAAGACCACTGAAGAGGCTAACTAGAAAGCCTCTAGAGGAGCTCAAGATATCTCCACTTAAATCCCAGGTAATGAGAATAGCTGCTGAACTAGAACACAGCTGTCCTCAGATAACAGCCTTTTTTTTTAATTTTTGGTCCTAAAGGTCTTATGAAGGCTTGTAGATCAGAATAACATACACAGTTAGCCTAGATAGCCTTCCTGCAGAGCTGCCCAGACCGCAGAGAGTGGGATCTACTTACAACCCTAACAGGGGAGATAGCACTGTCTAGGCAAGGGCTCAAGGAGACCACTACTTAAAGACCCTATGAAGGGGAGCAGTCACTGAGCTAGCGCATAGATATCCTCAGATAGCTATGTACCTAGGAAGGGCTACCAGAAGGGGGACCGACTGAAACTACCCAGACCACAAAGAGTGGGCTGTCTACTTACAACTCAAGGAGGGGAGACAGCACTGTCTAGGTAAGGGCCCAAGAGACCGCTATTTGAAACCCTAAGCAGGGGAGCAATCATTGAGCTAGCACATAGCTATCCTCAGATAGCTAGGCTCTAGGAAAGAGGACCACTCCAGGAGAGGGCTCACCGCACTGCCAGTAAAACACAGCTAGCCTCAGATAGCTGTATTCAAGTAAGCCTATCCTACCATAACAATGGCTGAAATATAACCACCCTCAGATGGCTATACTAAGGAGGTCCCCAATCCGTGTCAGTCCCACAGTAGGCTAGCAAAGCACCGTGTTATTGACCAGGAGCTCACAAGAGGGAGATCCGGACCATCAGTAAATGATTTTTTAAGAGCGAACACATAAACATCATTAGTCTGAGATCAAAGCCTGATGCTAGCAGTGGCCATAACACTAGAGGGCTGGACACAGCTATCCTCGAATAGCAGTTCCCTCAGATAAGGCTGAAGATTGCCCAAACCACGGAAGTGGGCCATACATTTAAAACCCCGAAGGGGAGACAGCACAGTCCAGGCAAGGGGCTCACGGAGACCACAATTTAAAACCCTAAAAGGGGAGCAGTCTCCGAGCTGGAACACAGCTATCCTCGAATAGCAGATTCCTAGACAAGACTTCAACGCTTACTTGAGAGAGCTTGTGCCGAGGGGGAACCCAACCTAGTTATAGAAGCCAGACTAGAACATAGCTGCCCTCAGACCGCCATATTCCAGAGCAAAGTAAGCTTGAGCTGGAGTATAACCATCCGCAGACGGCTACACTCCAGCTTAACACAGGAAGAGACATTCCCCATAACCATTCTAGGTGCTGAAACACCCTGGGAGAGAAAACTCGCAAGCCTCTCTCCACAGAGTATTTAAATATATTCACGCCCAGCCAGGCTCTCCACACACAATAACATGCAAATTAGAGAGGCAAGGCTGAGCTGAATATAGTTCCGCCCACGATCTCGCAGGATCAGGGTTGAAACAACTCAGTGCTCACACTTCATCATCATAACAACCCAATAGTACCTGTGGCATCTGACAACCCGTTTAGAGAGGGTGTGCGGATCCCGCAGATCAAAGCGATGACCGCGAGGTGAGATAAACTGTGCCGCGGCAACGGCGGAACCGGTCCGCAAGCCACAAACGCTTTGTCCCGCATTCCTCGGGAATAGGAACAAACGCAAGCGGAGCCTAGACATCGTGACTCATCACGATGAGCGTGTAACTCTGAAGTGGAGGCACACAATCTCTCAAGGAGCGGTCACACTGCACTTTTCGTTCCATTGACTTCCATTCATACGCATGCGAATGCATCAGACCGGAAACGCAAGCTCATGCGAAAAATTTCGCTGCGTTCCAAAGTTCAAGTTTGGTTAACTCTGACCTGCTAATTCGCATCATGTGAAGACGTGTGACCAGTAGAAGATCGATACGTCACTGCGTGACCTCTCTACAGAAATTCAAAAATGGAGGAAGTGCTAATTTTAACCGTAGTGCAGCCGCAGCATCCTATTTTATATAGTACATCTTCAAAAGATTATAAAAATCAAATAAAAAAAGAAGCTGCATGGTTCACGGTGTCAATGGAAACAGGAACAGACGATATATATAGAAAGAGAGAGAGTACAATATAATTACACACAAGTGTATTATTATTAAATTACTTAATGTTGTTCGTTATTTTATATTTTCATTTTAAAATTAATTTTGCACACCTCAAGAACTTATAAAATGACCTATTTAAAGGGAAAAATCTACAGCACTTAAAGCACAAGCACTTACACTGTATATATATATATATATAGAATGTATGTATGTATGTACAAGTCAAACCAAAATGTATTCAGACACCTTAAACATTATCACAGTTTATTCGCTATAGTTTTAAAAAATGGTAATAAAATATGACAAGCCGCAAATTACTCCTTGTGGCGATCCCTCATCCACCGAAGCTCTGCATTAAAAGAAAGGAACTGTCCCCGCTCATTTCCCAGATTCCGTAGAATGGGTTAGCCCACAGCCTCTCCTTTTCCAGACCGCTTTCGACGCGTCACCAAAAGACGTACAACACATCGGATCTATGTGTTGATTTTTTTTTTTATTGAATTAAATCCATGTTGTGATATAACTGAGGGAAACCATGGCGCGTGATGTCATATCCTGCTCCCGCCCTATTCGCAGGCGGCATCCCGAAAAATTTTTGCACGTTCAAGTTATGTGTACCGCCCCTTGGGCGCTGCTTGGCTCGAGCGCTCATCTGCCGGGGTCCGTAACCAAAATGAGCATCTTAAACGCGCGAATCCCGCGATCCGAGTCTTCGCCGTGCCTCGGCAGCAGCGGGATCCGAACCATGCAGGCTACATTCCCCAATGTGCCCTAGGGGGCACAGCGCTGGGTTGTATTTAACCCAGGATTTTTTTGTGTATGAAAACCCAAAAAGAGAGTCTGGAGCTGAGCAGGCTGGCGGAGGCTCCTGATTATTTTTGTTTTGATGCGGCAGCATTTGCAGTAAATTGATTTAGCATTTCTGGCAGCCTGTGGAAGAACAGAGTTATCAATTGACTTTACACTACCGAGCATCCATCTTAAACAGATACAATGCAATCCAATCTATTTCCAAGAATAAACAAAGGATGCCATTTATTAAATGGGAGACTGACAAATACTTGGTGACTGCTTCCAACACTGCTGCACCGATCTCTCATTTTCAACTTGCTTTGATGGATTCAGGTGGTGTAACAAGGCCTGATGGATTATGGAGCTTGTCACAGATGCTGCAGTTGCCAATCTGTCTGATCCTGGATCAGGCGGAGGCGTCTCCATATCTTCGCACGGCCTGCTAAGACTGATTTGGAGATGGATTACAGACACTGAATCTTGAAACATCCATTTTTCATCTCTGGGTTACGTCTCCATTTGATAGCGAAGGGTTACGGTAGATTTGTGTATTGCATTATGCTTGATGTATGATGGCATTGCCAGGAAGTACCAGGCTTGAATGTGTTATGTTTGAGTCGGGGTCAGCAAAGGTCCCCGAACGGTGGGTCCATTTTTGCTCCCTTCCATTAGGCTGGCTATTTGTCTGGGAGACTTTATTGTGGGATTTCTCCTCTATATCGCTCTCTTTTGCACTACTTTTCCCTCCCTCTCACACTTTCAACTCTCTCGTTCCCCCCCTTTCTCTCTCTCTCTCTTACCATCAGACCAGGCAAGAGGCACAAATTTAGCAATCGCCTTCAAAGTGCACTGGTTGCCTTGGGCAACTGTATATTGCTATGTGCCTCATTTTTATTTCTGCGCTACCAGAAGCTGACTCTTTGTCCCACGATCAAAGGGAGGCACAGGGGGGCTGGAGGACATTTAAGATTACAAGCACTTTGGGAGATGATCTGAGCCTCATCCTGCAGTCAATGTGAAGGATTAATAGTTTGCCATGGCAGCCCAGCCATGTGGCGCTGTCTTACATGAGCTCATTCTCCACAGTTGTATTTAAAGTTTGCAACCCACAACATGGCACTGTTTGCTGATTTTACTCACTTAATCTTGTGTTGAAGTGGAGTCTGCATGGGACTTTATGTGCCCTGAAATATTTGAAGTATTTTTGCCTTGTTTTCCAGTATCATGTGAAATTGGGACTTATTTTTTTTGGGAAAATATAGGATTTGTTCATTTGTATTCCCATTGGCAAATATATTTTTTATAAATAAATTGTTTGTGTGTGTGTGTATATATACAGTTGGGAAAAAAGTATTTAGTCAGCCACCAATTGTGCAAGTTCTCCCACTTAAAAAGATGAGAGAGGCCTGTAATTTTCATCATAGTTATACCTCAACTATGAGAGACAAAATGAGGAAAAAAAATCCAGAAAATCACATTGTAGGATTTTTAAAGAATTTATTTGCAAATTATGGTGGAAAATAAGTATTTGGTCAATAACAAAATTTCATCTCAATACTTTGTTATATACCCTTTGTTGGCAATGACAGAGGTCAAATGTTTTCTGTAAGTCTTCACAAGGTTTTCACACACTGTTGCTGGTATTTGGCCCATTCCTCCATGCAGATCTCCTCTAGAGCAGTAATGTTTTGGGCTGTCGCTGGGCAACACGGATTTTCAACTCCCTCCAGAGATTTTCTATGGGGTTGAGATCTGGAGACTGCTAGGCCACTCCAGGACCTTGAAATGTTTCTTACGAAGCCACTCCTTCGTTGCCCTGGTGGTGTGTTTGGGATCATTGTCATTGTCAAGACCCAGCCACGTTTCATCTTCAAATGCCCTTACTGATGGAAGGAGGTTTTCACTCAAAATCTCACGATACATGGCCCCATTCATTCTTTCGTTTACACGGATCAGTCGTCCTGGTCCCTTTGCAGAAAAACAGCCCCAAATCATGATGTTTCCACCCCCATGCTTCACAGTAGGTATGGTTTTTCTTTGGATGCAACTCAGCATTCTTTTTTTACCAAAAAGTTCTATTTTGGTTGTATCTGACCATATGACATTCTCCCAATCCTCTTCTGGATCATCCAAATGCTCTCTATCAAACTTCAGACGGGCCTGGACATGTATTGGCTTAAGAAGGGGACCCGTCTGGCACTGCAGGATTTGAGTCCCTGGCGGCGCAGTGTGTTACTGATGGGAGCCTTTGTTACTTTGGTCCCAGCTCTCTGCAGGTCATTCACTAGGTCCCCCCGTGTGGTTCTGGGATTTTTGCTCACAGTTCTTGTTATCATTTTGACCCCACGGGGTGAGATGTTGTGTGGAGCCTCAGATCGAGGGAGATTATCAGTGGTTTTGTATGTTTTCCATTTTCTAATAATTGCTCCCACCGTTGATTTCTTCACACCAAGCTGCTTACCTATTGCAGATCCAGTCTTCCCAGCCTGGTGCAGGTCTACAATTTTGTTTCTGGTGTCCTTTTGACAGCTCTTTGGTCTTGGCCATGGTGGATTTTGGAGTGTGACTGTTTGAGGTTGTGGACTGGTGTCTTTTATACTGATAACGAGTTCAAACAGATGCCATTAATACAGGTAACGAGTGGAGGACAGAGGAGCCTCTTAAAGAATTTGTTTCAGGTCTGTGAGAGCCAGAAATCTTGTTGTTTGTAGGTGACCAAATACTTATTTTACCGCGGAATTTACCAATTAATTCTTTAAAAATCCTACAATGTGATTTTTCTGGATTTTTTCCCCTCATTTTGTCTCTCATAGTTGAGGTATACTATGATGAAAATTACAGGCCTCTCTCATCTTTTTAAGTGGGAGAACTTGCACACTTGGTGGCTGACTAAATACTTTATTGCCGCCACGTATGTATGTGGGGTGTTGTGTGTGTGATGTATGTATGTATGGTATATATAATATATATACATGCAAATATCTGTACTGTTCGCTTACGTTAAGAAAGAAAAGTAAAGAAAAACGAATTATACTAATATCGGTCGCAATTTAGTTTGGGGACCAATTCTCACTATTAACAGTGACTTTTGCCTCAATCAACTCCGAATTTGCTGCTTATTAATAGTTAATGAGGTAGTTGTTAAGTTTAGGTATGGTGTAGGTTTAAGGGATCTAAAATATGGTCATGCAGAATAACCCATTAATATATGCTTTATAAGTATACTAAACAGCCAATATGCTAGTAATACACATGATAATAAGCAACTAGTTAATAGAGAGAATTGGTCCCTAAACTAAGGTGCACCAGATTCTTATTCTTTACACCATTTTTCTTTGCTTTTTTTAAACACATACACACACCAACACACACACACACACACCCACTATATATATATATATATATATATATATATATAATACATTGGTACGGAAAGTATTCAGACCCTCTTAAATTTCACTCTTTGTTATATTGCAGCCATTTGCTAAATTCATTTAAGTTATTTTTTTTTCCTCAGTGTACACACAGCAACCCCATATTGACAGAAAAACACGAATTGTTGACATTTTTGCAGATTATTAAAAAAGAAAAACTGAAATAAATATCACATGGTCCTAAGTATTCAGACCATTGCTCAGTATTTTTAGAAGCACCCTTTTGATCTAATACATCCATGAGTCTTTTTGGGAAAGATGCACCAAGTTTTTCACACCTGGATTTGGGGATCCTCTGCCATTTCTCCTTGCAGATCCTCTCCAGTTCTGTCAGTTGGATGGTAAACGTTGGTGGACAGCCATTTTTATGTCTCTCCAGAGATGCTCAATTGGGTTTAAGTTAGGGCTCTGGCTGGGCCATTCAAGAAAAGTCACAGAGTTTTTGTGAAGCCACTCCTTCGTTATTTTAGTTATTTTTGTGTGCTTAGGGTCATTGTCTTGTTGTAAACCTTCGGCCCAGTCTGAGGTCCTGAGCACTCTGGAGAAGGTTTTCGTCCATGATATCCCTGTACTTGGCCGCATTCATCTTTCCCTCGAGTGCAACCAGTCGTCCTGTCCCTTCAGCTGAAAAACACTCCCCACAGCATGATGCTGCCACCACCAGGCTTCACTGTTGGGACTGTATTGGACATGTGATGAGCAGTGCCTGGTTTTCTCCACACATATCGCTTAGATTTAAGGCCAAAAAGTTCTCATCAGACCATAGAATCTTATTTCTCACCATCTTGGAGCAAACTCCATGTGGGCTTTCATGTTTCTTGCACTGAGGAGATGCTTCCGTCGGGCCACTCTGCCATAAAGCCTCGACTGGTGGAGGGCTGAAGTGATGGTTGACTTTCTACAACTTTCTCCCATCTCCCGACTACATCTTTGGAGCTCAGCCACAGTGATCTTTGGGTTCGTCTTTACCTCTCTCACCAAGGCTCTTATCCCCCGATAGCTCAGTTTGGCCGGAAAGCCAGCTCTAGGAAGGGTTCTGGTCAACCCAAACGTCTTCCATTTAAGGATTATGGATGCCACTGTGCTATTAGGAACCTTAAGTGCAGCAGAAAAATTTTTTGTAACCTTGGCCAGATCAGTGCCTTGCCACAATTCTGTCTCTGAGCTCTCAGGCAGTTCCTTTGACCTCATGATTCTCATTTGCTCTGACATGTGAGCTGTAAGGTCTTATATAGACATGTGTGTGTCTTTCCTAATCAAGTCCAATCAGTATAAACAAACACAGCTGGACTCAAATGAAGGATAGAACCATCTCAAGGATGATCAGAATAAATGGACATCACCTGAGTTAAATATATGAGTGTCACAGTAAATACTGAGCAAAGGGTCTGAATACTTTAGGACCATGTTATATTTCAGTTTTTTTTTTTTTATAAATATGCAAAAATGTCAACAATTCTGTGTTTTTCAGACAATATGGGGTGCTGTGTGTACATTAATGAGGAAAAAATTTTTAACTTAAATGATTTTAGCAAATGTTTGCAATATAACAAAGAGTGAAAAATTAAGGGGGTCTGAATACTTTCGTACCCACTGTATATATATACTGTATATATAATAATACTATATATTTTGTTACATACAGCACGCATATTTTTGCTGCATATGTTCAGGTTGGTTTTATTCAAAGCATCAAGCAATATTGTAATGTATCAAGTTCTATTAAAACTTCAGTTAAATTAAATTTCAGTTTTGTTAAGTTTGTGAAACTCAGAAGAGTAACAAAAATGGCATCTGAGTAAAGAGGATTGAAATGATGCAGACAATTTAGTCTATGGTGACGTTCTCTGAACCCTCATAAGGCTTTTAGATGAAGGCACTCAATATCTTGAAGTTTTGTTTGTTGGTGTGCCATTTTATTGATTTTTGCTAACAGCTTTGCCATTTACCAAGGCTGTAGTACTATGGAGTAGTAATACAAGCTTCATTATTTTTCTTACTGCCTGTTGTCTGAAATGCAAAGACAGATGGAGGAGAAAAACACTCAATTTATGTTCGTACTTTCCTCCTATTTTTTTTTTTTTGGTTGTAAAATCATATCTGATTGAAAAATGTTGCACATTGCAAGAAAATATTCCACTACATTACTTTTGTCTTATTTCCACTTAAATTCTAACAGTTTTAAGGATGAGCCTTGCTTCATTTTAAATGTATGCAAACAAGATATCACCAGTGGGGTAAACTAATTCAAGATGTATTCTTAGTAAACTAGTTTTAATATATTATGCAAATAAGATTTGAAAGTAAATACATCTTGTTTTAAGATGTTTTACTTAAAAACAAGACAAAAATACTGATTAAGAACAGTTGTCTGCAGTCAGTGCATGTCAGTTCATGCTATTGTGATGATTTATTTGGCAAAAATGGCTTTGCCATTAAAAATACTAGATGGATAGTCCTTGTCCTTGTGGATTTTTGCAAAAATATTCAACATCATCCACAAAAAATATGCGTATTCTAGCTGATTTAATTCTGGTCAACTTGATGTGTTCCTCTGTAATTACAGTTTCACATCAAGTTGACCAGAATTAAATCTAAACCTTTTAAGACCACAGGTTTCCAGTTCATGTTTATCAGTGTCGTTTTAGTATTATTCATATACCATTATAGTATTATTATTATTTTGAATTGGTTTGCATTTTTATATTTGAAGTTTTTATATAATTTTAGTTGTAGTACTTTTGCTACTGTATGTGCTTTTGTTTTTGTTTTTTGTTTAAATATTTCTAATTAGCTTTGATTGTATTTTTTATTTCATTTTCAGTTTTAATAATTTTAGTTCGTTTAAGTTTTTCATCTAATATTTATATTTTATTTTATTTTTACTTCACCTTTATTTCAGTTACCAAAAACATTGTTAACAGCTTTAGTAAAGGATATTTCCAAGGACTGGTTTTGTTTCATTAAAGATCTCTTCCTGTCAGTCCCTCCCTCCCTCTGTTTTAGTCAAAATCACTTTCCTCACTGAAAACAATTTCACACCATCAACGTTTCCATCACACCCACACATCTGCATTTCAGACCTCTAAGCAGGTGTAATTTCTCCAAAGTCACAATAAAGAGAGAGTGAGATCGAGCGTCGGCCTGAGAACATAAAAGCGAGAGACAGAAAAAGAGGGAGACTGATTGAAAAAATAAGGGAAAAGAGACACTAAAAAGGAAGGGAATGGTGAATGTGCCCCAGCACTGATAGAAGTGACACACATGTTTTAATTAAACCTTTCACCTCCACTCAAAGTGGTTGAGATGTGCGTGGAGTGCTTCTTGTAATGGCTGCTGAGCTGACTGATTAGAGTAAACAGAGCGATAAACCTCAAGAGTGGCTTTAGCTGCTACATCCAGATGATCCCCGGAGGTCTAACACTGCAGGCTCAGAGAGGCTGTTTGAGAGTGCGAGTGGGAGAGTGCCCAAAGAGGCCCAACTTAAAGGCCCTTGTCTCCTCTCCTTATCAGGCCCGTCACCGCTTATGCTCGCAAACACAAACAGCATCTGAAAATGAGCCTGGTTGCATGTGCTGAATTTGTCAGAGTGAAAGAGAGAAAATGAGCGGGTAAGAAGAAGAGCGCTGAGGAAGGAAAGATGGCTAAAGAAGTGAGGGGATGGATAGGGAGCAGACACTGAAAACAGCCCGCTGCAATTACAGCCATGGACTGGAAAGGCAAGTATACTGCTGTTGTTATGATGCTGCCTGCTGGAAAAAAATAACATGGAGGTTATGGGTCTTCACTAACTGTCAGTGACTTCACTAATGGAGCGGTGGAAAATGGGAATGGGAGATGGGATGTTGGATTACGATCACTGAAAAATGAAACCTGTATGATTTCTGCAGAACACAAAAGAAGATATTTTGGTAAAACAAATAGTCCATACAATGAGTGTGGGGTGTAGTGTTGTTTTGAACCACACTGACTTTTACTGTAGGAACAAAACAGTTTATCATAATGTTTTACCTAAATGTTTTAGAGGATGTTCACGTAATGTATCTAAAAACACAATTTTCTCCATATTTGTCCAATGTTTATTACACTCTAAAAAAAGGTATTAAAGGATTATTGGAGTATGTTTTACAAGAAAATACTGTTTCAGTCTTTCTACTTCAAAATTTCATGTTTCACTCGAGTTTCTTGCAAATTCTGAGAGAAATTGTTTATACACCACTTTTTAAAAGATGTTTCTTATGCTTACCAAAGTTGCATTTATTTGATTAAAAAAAAACAGTAATATTTTAAAAAAAAATTCTATATGTTAAATCATTTCTATAATTACTATTTCATATTTTAATATATTTTGTAATTTATTCCTGTGATGGCAAACGCTGAATTTTCAGCAGCCATTAATCCAATCTTCAGAGTCACATGATCCTTCAGAAATCATTCTAATATGCTGATTTGCTGCTAAAGAAACATTTCTGGTACAATATGGCAATATGGCAACAGTTTATGAATGTTATTCCCCTTATTTGTTCTTTATGAATATCTTTTAATACTTGTACATGGATTCTTGTGTGCTCCTCCTCGTAGCTTGACTGCTCAAATATGTATGGAAATGAAAATGAAACCAGTAAGAATTCATATTCGGAATGAATATGATTTTCCGTCCATCACGCTCTGGTGGGGTTTGTACGTTTGTACACATTTATATAGGCTTGTTCAGAAGGGCGCTCTGACCTACGTATCCAGCTTCAAGTTTTCATAGCACATCTCTGAATACTGCGACACATCACGCTAAATAAATATCTCACTTTCTCTCTCTCTCTTTTTACTTGCTTCCCTATTCTGCTAATGTCTGTCAACAACAACAACAGAAAATGTTTCAGTTACCGTAGGCTGAGATGGATTTTGAATCCTCTATATTGCTGGATGTACAGCTTTAATATTTCATGAGGCGACATGATTCATTCAGTCTCGCAGCAGGAAGCGCTGGGCCTTCATGCCTCTGAGCAGAGTGTGCGTCAGAAGACATGATATGTGTTACTCTATGAAACCTTCACTCTTTCAGACAGATTCGCTCTGTGTTATGCCTGACACATGCTGCCACTCAAATAAGTGGGGTTTTGGCAGAGCAGCGTTGAATGATTTTGTTATATCCATACCATAAGCCTCTGCAGATACTCCACTAAAGCTGGACCCACATGCGAAGCACTGGAATCTGCCATCTCTCTGAGTTGTGATGGGATTAAACGATAGATCGGCCAATTATAGGCGCTGGAGAGACAAAGGCAGACCCACAAGAACTCAGAGGATGTCTGTGGGGGGATGTTAGGATTTCAGCAGAAAAGACAGGGGAGGTTGTCAGTTATCATTACTGGAAGATGGCAATCCACATTCAGCTCACAAGTAATCAATTGCTGTTTGGTGAAAGAAACAATGACACAATCAACTTTGCACAAAATAATAATGATAACTGTGGTTTCATATTGTTGTATTATACTATATACATTTTTTAAAGGTAGGTCTTTCCACCCCACGGCCAGTCGTAAAGAAATTATGTTTTTTGAGAAAAACATTTTAGGATTTTTCTCCATATAATGAACTTCAATGGGGTCCAATTGGTTGAAGGTCCAAATTGCAGTTTCAATGCAGCTTCAAAAGGCTCTACAAGATACAAGACGAGGAATAAGGGTCTTATCTAGGGAAACGATTGTAGTAAAAAAAAAAGAATTATTTATAATATATATAATATATATAATATATATATATAGATATATATATAGGTACTTGTTAACTCATATGCTCGTCTTGCCACTCTGCGATGCGCATGTGCAACTTCATCATTGCGTAATCACATTGGAAAGTCATGCGTGGTTATTGCTTCTGTGTACTGTTGGTTTCAAAAAGGTATTGGGGCAAAAAACAAAAACAACTCAAATTTCTCCACTCCACTTCAAATCATCCTACAACGTCTGTTTTTCAATTTAAAAAAAAATATTTTGTAAAGGGATTTGACTTTCTTTTGCACTTTAGCTTTGTGAACACGGGTGGTGCTTCTGCTACGCCACACGTGACCTGGCCCAAGTGACCTACGTATTGGTGGAGGTCGGGCTAGTGCAAGATGATCATTTGTGGTTAAAAAGTATACAATTTTTTTTTTGAAAATGGCCGATTATTTTGCTAGATAAGTTCCTTCTTCCTTGGCTGGGATCATGTAGAGCCCTGTGAAGCTGCATTGAAACTGCAATTTGGGTCCCATTGAAGTCCACTATATTGAGAAAAATTCTGGAATGTTTTCCTCAGAAACCTTAATTTCTCTTCGACTGAAGAAAAAAAGACATGAACATCTTGAATGACAATGGGGTGAGTACATTCAGGATATTTTTCTCCCGCAGTGAATTAATCCGTTAAGAGTTTCTTGGTAAAAATGGCACAGTTAACACAGCATTGTATAAAAGGTTTTTGTTGTGTAACTGTGCTTTATTTAGTAACTTCAAAAATAAAATGTTATTGCCCGGTTTCACAGGCAAAGCTTAAACCCAGTCCCAGACTAAAATGCATGTCTGGGCTGTTTTATTTGAAAGATACTTGCACTGATTGATCTTAAAATATATCAGTGTCTTTATTTTGTCTCAAGATGTGTACCAGTAATGTTTTTTCTAAGGCACATTATTAAAAATTACTAAAATGTCCTAATTGAACTATAGTCTAATCCTAGTTTAGTGTAAGCCCGGTCTGTGAAACCAGGCCTATGTCTCTGTTACATCAACAAAAGTAATTTTTAAGGGTCAAATAAAATAAAATAGAACTTTATAGTTATGTAACCTGTACAGGTGTGGTAGGGGGTGTTTTTGCTCAGGAGGCTGACATCTCTGGCTTATAGAAAAAGATTTTGCTTAGCAGAAACAAAAACTATGGAACGTTCTTTAAGACCACTGACCTTAGCTTGAAGAAATTTCTTAGATCACATAGAAATGACTAAAAATAGGATACAAATTAGTAAAGTATTCAAATGCAAATGTTGTAATCATCTGTACTTATCAAATTAATTGTTTTTATGTTGTACTGTACTGTGATTCTTGTTGCCGAACAGTATTTGTCTTTTTCCTTTCTTTTCCCTGCCTTCTCTCTTCATCATCACTGTTTCCATCCTATACCTTTTCCCTTTCTTCTTCTTCATACTCTGTTCATTTTCATCACATTTATCTTCTATTCTTTTTATTTTCTTTTCCTTTCCAGTTTATTTTTCTGTTCTTCTTTCATTTCCCATTTTTTCCCCTTTTTCTTTTCTGTACCTTTTCTTCTTGCGTCCTCTTTCCTTTGTTTATTTGCATTCCTACCTTACTACCTTACTTTTAACTTTAAATTTTCCTTTTCTTTTTCTTTCTATTCTTTCTTCCTCTTTCTTTTTATTGAAATCTCACCCCATTTCTCATTTTCTCATGTCATTTTCTTTTGCTTTATCTTTATCTTTTCCTTTTCCTTTATTACCCCCCCCCCTTCCTTCTAGTCCATTGCACACTGTTTATTTTTCTCCCTCTCTTTTCCTCTTGCATCAGCCTACAACCACAGATACATATTTGCAGAGGCAAGTCCTGCCACATTCTCTCAAATCTCACCCTCTGTTCGCCCAGTTCTTTTTCCAGCCGGGACTTGTGAAGGGCTGGAACATGTGCTCCCTGTAGCTTGCACCCTGGGGTCTTAATAAGCAGGAGACAGTCCTGTATGCATAAATAACCTTCATCAGACCAGCCAAGTTAGGAGCAAGACAGCCTGGGAGGGGTGGTCATGTGACTGCAGACTACTAGCAGATCAGGATAAGGCTCCTAAATAACTGCTCCCTGAGAACCAATGCTGTTTGATTCTGTTAATCCAACCATTCAGGCCCGATCAATGGCCCTCCTCAAGGCATTAGTGTCTGATTGCATAGGGCAGGTGTGTTTTGGAGGGCTCTGGTCCAGTAAAGTTTTCCTTTTTTTTCTTCCCTTCTGAAAGCTCTCTGGTGTTGAAATTGATTCCGCAAAGCTAGACTGGATGCCTAATCACCCAGGTGGAGAGCGTAACCAGGCTGTCAGCGCATGCTTATGTGGCGTGAATTGGGCTCTCCTCCACACTGGAGGACAACACGGATGGCCATGTTTTTTTGGGCCTCCTACAGAGAGGCCCCGAATGATTAATTCCTGTGAAAAATCAACACTTCACACTCATTGATCCAAACATTGTTTGCTTTTGCTGCTCTGCGGAGCTTAACTTGTCCATAGCAGACTGTTTAACCAAGTCTCGAAGTCTTTCAAGTAATCATTAAGATCAGCATGTTGCAAATGTGCTGGCTTCATAATATGTCATGGCGGGATTTAAGACTCTTAATTTTAAATAGCAGAGTTTATAGGCTGTCTGGAGTCTATGTGTGGTCATAAAAACCCAAAACTGTTCACTTTTTATTACTGGTATTGCAGGGTGTTTCTTTACTTTTGGGCACTTTATGTCCAAGGGGTTGCTTTTTGTTAAAATTAACAAATTAGTTTTTTCCCCCTTTCCTTTTTGTCTCATTTAAGACTGGATTTTTTTGGATTTATCATGATTTTACCAGTGTTAGTTATTTACCAGGGAGGCAACAGTGTTAGTGAAGAACATGCTTTATTTGAAATGTGAGACATGATGTATTAAGAAGAAAAAAAAAGAAAAATCAAGGAAAATGTCACTTATAATGATTTGCATTATTTCCAAGCTTTAATTTTTCAAAAATTATGCAAAAGCATGAAAATGTCATTGAATTATGTGTATTTATAGGATATATAAATGCTAGCTATAAAATTAGTCCTAATAGTCAAAGGCATTAAGTTTATACAGAAATGTTTAAAATCATGAAATTCTCTAGTGATTCAGATATAAACACATATATATGTATGAACTTTGTTAGTAGCCAAATTAAATGAACTATTAAGGACTATCACATTTTGTCACGTTTTCACATGTCGTAGTTACAAAAACACCCATCAACAATAACTTTCATTGTGTAGTATATTTGCAATAACTTTTGAATGACTTAAGATGTTTGAAATTTTGAATCAAAGAATGTGCCATGCAAATGACTGACTGAATCTCTGGATGTGTATTTATGCGACTGTATGTTTTTGTGAAAGTGCGAGGGAGGTTATTGCGAAGATATTACATTTGCAAGCATTGAAGCATTGAAGAATAACTTGAGGAAAAAGATAGGAATACACAGTAAGTCATTAACAATAACTTTCCTTAATGAATTCAAGTCACATGAACTCTAATACAAACACCATATATACAAAGCAGTCATTTTTTATTTGTATTATACATGATTACACATTCAACATGTTCTGTACATATGCATATATAAATGTTTCTGTTAATAACGGCATGTGTGTTAGGAGCACATCTCCAGCTGTTTGCTCCCTCCTCTTGGACAGAAATGGAAAGAGGGATTTACCACTCAGTCTCATCCTCCACACAAAAACAGAGGGCTAATCAGCTTCCGCTCTCATCCAAGCTGAATCAGGACTCCATGGGAATCCCACGCTAGCTCTCCAAAAGCAGCCCTCATCCCTCCATCTTTCCACCACTCCACACTGCTTGTTGTCCCTCTGTAAAGCAGCTTCAGTCACTATCAGCCTCTGTAGATTTTCAAGCTCTTCCTTCATTCTTCTGTATTTTCTTTGTGTTTAAACATGGTGAAGATTGCAGTTTTGTTTCTTTCAAGCTGATTAGTGCGAAACTTTGCGTTTGTGGTTCATAGTGGTTTTAAAGTATGCATAAGCATTTAAAGATTGTGATATTTAGGGATGATGTTTAGGGATTACCTTCTGAGACTTAAAGGAGAACAGTACAATCTCTGAGACAAAACCGCATACTGTAAAAATTAAAGGATTCTTGAAGCACCATGAAAGAACCCTCTGAAGAACATCTAGGCATGCTTTTGAAGGTGTCTCAAATATAAAGGAACTACAGTTTATATTTCAAGTACCTCAAAGTTTTTCCCTTAAGGAGTTACTGGAGGAATTGTTGTAGAATTGTTCCTTATGAAAAGGTTCTTCACAGCATTCTGTCTGCGTGGCAATCTGAGGAATACTTTAAGGAAGTTATTGCATTACTTCATCTATTTGATAAAAAATACAGTAGTATTGAGAAATATTATTACATTTTGTAATAACTCTTTTCTGTTTTAGTAGATCTTAAAATGTAGTTTGTTCCGGTGATGGCAAAGCTGAATTTTCAGTAGCCATTACTCCAGTCTTCAGTGTCACATGATCCTTCTGATTTGGTGCTCAAGAAACTTTTCTTATTAGTAGTACATTTTTGTGGAAACCTTGATATATTTTGTTTCATGAGTCTTTGATGAACAGAAAGTTTGTGTTTTTTATAACAATTTAAAACTCTTTCTATCACTTTTGATCAAGTTGATGCATCCTTGCAAAATAAAATCACTAATTAAAAAAAAAATCGTTCTGCCCTCAAACATTTTTGAATGGTAGTGTGTGTAGTATATGCCCTAGATTATTACTATTTGCAGTAATTTAATTTCAACTCCTGTGAGTTGAAACCTGTGAATGTTTCAGCCTTGAATCCGAATCAATACACATATCACAAAAGAGATCCTCTTAGGCCAGTAAAAAAGTTTTTCATTGTCATATCAGAATTTTTTATTGATTGGTTTGATGGCTTGACTTTGAGTGGCAGAATATTATATAACCCAGCCTAGAATGTAGACAGGTATTATGTGGCAGCTTTCAATTAATTTACTACTTGAGAACATGTTGAGGTACTATGAAGGGGGAAAGGTTTTTAAAGAACTTTGGGGTTGGATTAATGTCTTGTTTTGGTTAGGTATTTTTTTCCCCATCATCTACATGAAACACTTATTAGGGCTGTGCAATTAATCGCATGCGATTGTCATGCGCATCTCGTCAGTAAAGCCGGTTACGTGATTAGTAGTAAATCTCCATCACCTGCTTTCAGATGGAGTGGCATTTACTACACAGAGCCGTAGTTCACTGACAATTAGGCAATATTGCGTTCATAATCGAATGCTATTCATCTGCGATTATGAACGCGATATTGCCTAGCTTGTCAGTGAACTACAGGGTCTTTTACTCTTTTACTTTATACTCTTTATTTACTCACCCTCCACTATTTCCAAACCTGTATAAGTTTCTTATTCTGTTGAACACAAAAGAAGATATTTTAAATAATGATGGTAACCAAACAGTTGAGGGTAGCCATTGACTTGCACTGTATTTTTTTTCATACTGGGACCTTCCAGTTTATGTTTATCAATTTTGTAGGTCAGCATGTCTTGGTGGTATACGGAAGCCTGTTTCCGCCACTGAATAAAAATAAAAAAATAAAAAAAAGGTAATTGCGACTTTTTATCTCAAATTCTGACTGTTTTCTTCGCAAGGCTAGTTGATATCTCCCAATTCTGACCTTTTCTCAGAATTGCGTGATATAAACTCGTAATTCTGAGAAATAAAGTCAGAACTGAAAGATATAAACACAATTCTGAGAAATGATGTCAGAACTGCAAGATATAAACTCTCAATTCTGAGTTTTTTCTCGCAATTGCGAGTTTATATCTCACAATTCTGACTTTATTTCTCCGAATTTTTAGTTTATATCTCTCAATATTGACTTGCGAGTTGCAATTGTGATGAAAATTATGATTTTTCTCAGAATTGTGAGATCTAAAATCTTGCAATTGCAAGTCATAAAGTCCACTTCTGAAGGGGGAAAAAAACTGATATGTCCTCAGAATTGAGAGTTTATATCTCACAATTCTGACTTAACTTGCAATTGCGTCTTATGAAGTCAGAATTGCGAGATATAAACTAGCAATTCTGAGAAAAAAAAATCACAACTTCGATATATACACTAACAATTCTAAAAAGAGCCAGAATTGCTAGTTTAGGCTATATCTTGCAATTCCGACTTTATAACTCGAAATTGCGAGTTTATATCATGCAATTCTGACTGTATTTCTCAGAATTGCGAGTTTATATCTCACAATTCTGACTATATTATTTGTAATTGTGAGTTCATATCTCAGAATTCTGAGAATAAAATTCAGAATTGCAAGTATAAAAAAGTCACAATTGTGAGATAAAAAGTCACAATTTCCTTTTATTTTTTTTATTCAGTGGTGGAAATGACCTTCCATATGGTGGTCATGTCTTCAGAAATCAGGGTCTTTGGACAAAAGTTATGGCCTTCTAGTAGACAGCAGCTGCTTGGCCCATGCTAACCAGCCAAACCTTGATAAATCCTGTATCTCATTGTTTGTTTATATGGATTCATGTGTAAAATGAAACATGAATCAGAGTGACTCATCTGTGTGATATTATCAGAACATCAAGGTGGTTTGAACTCATGCCTCCAGCCAAGATGCTGCAGAGCTTATATTGCATTCTGTTGTATTACAGTCACTTTCACAATCACAGCCATTATTCAAATCTCACTACAAGAATGTGTGGCTTGATGTGCACCACAGGCCCTCAATCAAGATTTGTGTTGCTTCAACATTCAGCATGCTTGCTACTGAAGAGTCTAATCCAGTTACACAGAATTCTGCAACATGTCAGATCCTTATCGAAATGTTTTCAGACAATGTTTTCATGTCGTGCCCCTCACCAAAGCTACAATGTTGTCAAATTAGAGTAACATGTGAAAGGCAGTGGCATTGGAATACGTTTGCTGCCTCGTTTTGTATATGTATGTATATAAGCAAGACATTTACAGTTATTGCTTCATGAACGGTGCCCAAACAAATACATGAATTAAACACTTTGACAGTGTTGTTTCAAAGAACTTTGAAAAGATCATGTTCGACCATCTTAAAGTTGCAGCAGCTCACTGTAGCATATTGAAATATTTAATGCCAACTGTATTTAGACATTAATACCAAAATTAATGTGCTGTGATGCAAGGTTGTGAACATAAGGCATATGAATTATAATACCATTTGGGAAAAGAACTGAGAGAAAACCAAAGAAGCTTTACAAACTACAGATTCACTTTAACAACCAGCTAGTGAGTATGATATTCCCACAGCATGCATACGTACTGTAGATGAGCCAAATCAACAACATCTCCTGAGCAACAAATGACAGAGAAAGAAATGAAATGATGCAAGCAATCTTCACCATCTGATCCTCCCTATAGGCCAGGCAGACTTGTCTACAGTTGCTGTGCTGCTTGGAGCATTGAATTCTTGACACAGTGCAATACTCACTCTTAGATTTTAAGGTATTATCAAAGACAAGGTGTATAATGCATGCAAACTGACAGTGAAGGCACGTAGGTTGTTTTGTGCTCGGTTCGTACCCGAGTTCGATTCTTCCCCCTTCCTGCTGCCCCCACTGACCTCTTCTAATTGTATTTTTGGTAATTATATGTTTGCAGTAGAAACGTGAGTGCTGGTGGCATCTGTTTAACATTGTAATGGTAACTGGCAGGAAGATGTCAGCTTCACTGTTTTATTCATCATTTTGTTGGATTCCCCCAAAAGTCTTCAGTGTCACATGATCCTTCAGAAATCATTCTAATATGCTGATTTGGTGCTCAAGAAACCTTTCTTATTATTAACTTTGAAAACAGATATGCTGCTTAATTTGTGGTAACTGATAGTTTTTTCATGAATCTTTGATGAACAGAAAGTTTAAAAGAGCAGCATTTATTTGAAATCTTTTGTAACATTAGAATGTTGTGATCCCTTCATTTAGCATTTTAAAATGATTGATTTGTATTAAAATTGTATAAAATAATAGCATCGGCTATTTATAGGTTATCATTCATTGAATTCAAATAATTACTGGCCTATTGGTATTGACCAGAACTGTAATATTGATGCATCCATAATATTTTGTTAATCTGCTTGTAAAACTGGACATTTTGCATGCATATTAAAGGATTCCTGAGAGACAAATATGGCACATATTCTTGCTTGTTTATCTGATGAGGAACCATTTTTTAGAGTTGAATTAGTGCTAAACTAATTTTAACATAACTCAATTGCTTAAATTCTTCCCTTGATGCAAATCTTTGGAATTGTGATCTTAGCTTTGGGGGAAAAATAAACTCTTCTGTAAGATGGTGATTAAGGTTTACTGTGCATCAAATGTCTCTGGTGATAAAGCTATGAGAGAGGAAGCATTTGCCAGTGCCAAAAATTATCTTAAGACTCTCAAAAAAAACCCCTGTTATTTATTTTGACACTTTCTTCATTCTTACTCAGACAGGTGGAAACGAGTGCTTCATAGTTACTTTTGACATTCTCGGGGCACTTACACACTATAGAAGGCTCTGATGGAGCATTTGACGGATGGAGAATGTGCAAGATGCTTTTTGAGGGTATGGAAAGAGCCGGGTCAGTTTGAAATCTAGCGGGAATACAGAAAGCCAAACCTGTATGACTTTCTTTCTTTCTTTGCTGAAACACAAAAGAGGAGACTTTAAAGAAATCAGTCTTTTCTATACCATGAATGGAGACCGGTACTTTCAAGGTTAAAAAAATATGCACAAACATTAAGGAAGCAGCACAAAGAAGTGGTCAATATGACTCATGCATTATATTCCAGACTTCCTTCTCAAGTCGAAATATAAGTTGTTATTCTTGGGAAAAAAGCTTGACATCGGCCCTTGTTTTTCATTGATGCGGTTCATGAAAGATAACTGTTTTTTTGAGTTGGTTTATTAATCTGTTGGTTAAGTTCATAAAGCCTATCTAAACAATTTGAATGGATTATTAATCAGTTGGTTTAGTTCATAAAGCCTGTCTGAACAATTTGAAAAAAACTGATCTGTTTCTCCAGTTAAGTTATCTCAATTTGCTCAATCAGTTACCTCATTCATTCTATCGTTCTATCTATGGTTCCATCAATCAATCTATCATTATATTGTTCATTCTATTGATCTTTCTTGTAAAAAAAAATCCTGTTGTTTTTACAAAATAAAACTGAAAGCTGTAGTTGCCAGAAAAAATGTTAATAAAATTAACAATAATTTAACAACTTAAGATGTAACAAAACCCTAATGTACATAATGCACAAGACTAATGTACAAGACTAAGAAGAAAAACTAAGAATAAACATGGTTATTTCAGTGAAAAATAATCAAATATGAAGTGTCACACAGGGAATTCTGGGAGTGTCAATTTTTTCACTCTAAATTATAAGATTATTCTTTTTACTTACAAAAACTGTAATCATTCGGGTGGGCATTACGTAGACCAATCAGTTACCGCAGGAAGTAGGGGTGCTGAGGATGCGGTGTTAAAAATAAATAAATGAAAATTTTGTAACAAAAACTAAATAAAAGTAGCAGAGGGGTTTTAAAAAAAATTAGTATAAATATTTTTGTTTTTAAAATATGATATATATATATATCTATCTTATACTTAGATATAATATAGATATTATCGACTGTATATATATATATATAATACATACACACACACACACAACACACAGAAAAACAAGTAGATAGCATAGAAAAAATAGAAAGCTAGTGTTAGAAAATTTTGTAAATAAAAAGATGATAAAGTAGAATTACATAGAATAGAAAGTGCTAGGGCACCCAATAAGATGGAACAGACCTAAAGCAACAATAAAGACAAACTCGCTTATATTAAACGAAGAGATTAAACTTTTATGAACAAAAGGTGCGCCTTTGGATCATAGTGTCTAGCATCACTCTCGTCACGTGGCCACCCACAATTACGCGGCAGCTCTGTTTAAAGTGACAGCAGTCTAAAATTCTGTTTCTGTCACATGTTAACCGACGCTTATCAATATTATTAACCGTCGGTATTTTTAGGTCACGCCCAAACCATGACAAGAGGCAGTATTACGCTCTTATTAAAGAAACCACAATTAGATCCTAGCGAACTGGCAATACAGACCATTTAAAATCTCCGTTTATGTCTAAAATTTTAAAGTGTGGTCGCTCAATTGTGCTCCTTCCTGCATAAAAATTATATCTATGAAGAATTTCAGTCTGGTTTCAGGCCTCATCATAGCACAGAAACTGCACTTGTGAAAATTACAAATGACTTGCTTCTTGCAACAGACCAAGGCTGCATCTCATTCCTAGTTTTACTTGATCTTAGTGCTGCAATCGATACTATAGATCAGCGGTGGCGAACTCCGGTCCCGGAGAGCCGCAGCCCTGCAGAGTTCAACTCCAACCCTAATCAAAAATCACAGGCTGTACGCTTATAGAACCCTCAGCCTGATTAGCAGTGTCAGGTGTGTTTGATTAGGGTTTGAAGCCAAAACTGCAGGCTGCGGTGCTCTCCAGGACTGACATTAGCACCATGACATTATAGATCATGACATATTCATAGATCGAATACAAAACTATACAGGTATTCAAGGGCAGGCTTTAAGATGGTTTAGATCCTACCTGTCCATTTTGTTCATTTAAATGGGGAGTCATCTCAATTATCACCAGTAAAGTATGGAGTGCCACAAGGATCTGTCCTTAGGTCCTCTGCTATTTTCACTATACATGTTGCCCCTTGGTTAATTTATCAGAAAATAGGGGATGTTTCACTGTTAGCTGATGATATAACTAGTATCTCAACAAGCCCAAGAACCTTCTAAATTATCTAAGCTAACAGATTGTGTTAAAAATTTAAAAGATTGGATGATCAATAATTTTTTCCTATTAAATTCGGATAAGACAGAGGTATTACTTATTGGACCAAAAAACAGTGCACAGAATATCTTGGATTACAATTTGCAATTAGACGTATGTACTGTTACTTCCTCTACAGTCATAAATCTGGGTGTTATATTAAATAGCAACTTAAATCATATTTCCCATGTTACAAAAAAACTGCATTCTTCCATCTTAGAAACATTGCAAGCTACGAAACATGTTACCTGTTTATGATGCAGAAAAAAAAGCTTTATTAACACAACAAACTTCATGCATTCATGACCTCTAGACTGGACTATTGTAATTCACTGCTAGGTGGTTGTCCTGCATCTGCAATAAACAAGCTACAGGTAGTCCAAAAAAAGTCCTTACCAGGTTAAGAAAATATGATCATATTACTCCAATTTTACAGTCTCTACACTGGCTACCTATTAACTTCCGTATCAGTTACAAAATATTATTACATACCTATAAGGCCTTTAATGGGTTAGC
This sequence comes from Sinocyclocheilus anophthalmus, assembly GCA_018155175.1. Taxonomy (NCBI): domain Eukaryota; kingdom Metazoa; phylum Chordata; class Actinopteri; order Cypriniformes; family Cyprinidae; genus Sinocyclocheilus; species Sinocyclocheilus anophthalmus. The sequence continues at coordinate 889,403 of JADLZN010002816.1, forward strand.
TCCTGCGTACCTAAATAGTCTTCTACCAGGCTACAATCCATCACGCTCCTTAAGGTCGCAAAATTCTGGACTTTTGATAGTACCTAGGATAGGAAATTCCACTAAAGGAGGTAGAGCTTTTTTCACATTTGGCTCCCAAACTCTAAAATAGCCTTCCTGATAACGTTCGGGGAACAGACACAATCTCTCTGTTTAAATCTAGATTAAAGACACATCTCTTGGCCAAGCATTCAAATAATGCATCTCATAATCGTGTGCTGCAGTTATATCTGATCAAATGCACTATTATTATTCTTTAGTTTGGGTTGAACAAATCAATTTTGCGTGGTTGGAACAGCAGCTACGCTAATTATGTCTTTATTTGTTTCTCTGTTTTTGCCACGGATGTAACTAGGATTTACACAAGCTCCAGTCTGGATCAAAAACACCTGAGAAGAGATGATGCCAACCCCTCAGAGGCCACCATGAAACCACATACAGAACTACCAAATTTTGCTAAAAGTTTGATTGCATCATATAATAACTACTGTTAATATTGTTCATCGTCTGTTTAATTACGTCTTAAATTTATTTTTCCGTACATTTCAGCCATATGTACATAAACTGACAGTCACCAATGATAAGCTACCACTAAATATTGTAGAAACTTAATTTTCTGTAAGTTGCTTTGCAACAATTTGTATCCTAAAAAGCACTATACAAATAAACTTCAATTGAATTGAATTGAATTGAATTGAATAGATTTTATTTAATGGCCAGTAAAGAGTATGCAGTGTTTTTATTATTGATTACTACAAGGACTTGTAACGAATCAAATCATGGAAATATGAATAATTAACCATAACTAGGTATAATTAACTATTCATATATTAGATACACTGTAGATATTTAGCTGACCACTCAAGGTCAACCGTCTTGTCAATTCTAAGAAAGTTAATTTCCTAGTTAAAGGAAATAACCTTCTTACTGTACAATTCTACAAAAGCTTGTAGCGTAAATCTTGCATAATAAGTGACTCCAGTTATAAGCAAACAATGAAACACGTCAAGTGTGATAAAGTAAGGTTTTATTAACTACATAACACTTAAACTAGTCCAACATACTAAATAAACACATAAACTGGTCTAACACACAAACACATAAACTGGTCTAACATACACACACACACACACACACCACAAACACAAACACACACACCACACACACAAACACACAAACAGTGGTCTAGGAAGGGTTAAAGTGAACTCAGTACACGAAAGAGGCATAAAGAAAGGAATTTTATGGACCATTTGCATATTCGAAGTATACACCTGAGTGATTACGTCGGATTCTTAGTGTCAAACACAACTTGGTAAAAAGGTGAGCATGATACTAATCATGCAATTAATAGATAAGTTGATCTGCGAGTTCATATGTCTGAAGAGATCTGATGCGAATCTTAAGGTTGCCAGTTGTCTTTGCGGAAAGTTAGTAATGAGAAGATCCAGTTTGAGTCAGTGTCACTTGATGTATGGAAAGGACTAGGCCGAAGAAAGGTCTGGCACAAATGCTTTGGTATCCTGAAGAGTTTTCTCACATCTTCATCTTAGCATCTGACCGAACCACCGACTGGGGCGGTTCCCTGGAGCCGGGCCTTTAAGGTCGGAGAAGATCCCCGCCTTTCAAGATGGGCTTGTCCAATGAGCAAGATGGAAATTCCGAGCGGGAGGTGGCAATTGCTGGAGGGTTTACGACCCTTTGTCTCTAAGCATGGTAATTTGCAAATGGACTTGAATCAAAATTACTACAGGTTCTCAGGACCCTAATATATATTGCCTATGTACCAATATATAATATACACACTTGTTTCTATCATAAGAAGGCAAATTCATAGATACTAGAAAAGGTAGGATTACAAATAGTGAAAGGATGACAGGAGTGTGTTTCGATTATAAACCTGCATCACAGTATACAATTTCAAAGACAAAATACACGATGACAATAATATACCCAATGACCTGAAGGATCATGTGTGTTCATTCAAAGAAAGGTTTTCCTATGAATTAATTAGTAGAAAAGTCCATTTCTACTCTGCCTTTCCTATGGGGACAATGAGTGGGCTATTCTACTCACATTCCTGGGGGGGTCATAAAACCAGCGATATCATGATTAGTTGTCATGATGACCAAGGTGGGGGATGGTGTTCAGCAGAAATACTGGCATCCAGTTTATTGAGTGAGGGAACTGTGACGATTTGTTAATCTAATGAATAATTGATTTGTTAAATCAAATAAAAATTAGTGTGTCAGATTGGTCGAGACGCTACAGAATGTAGCACTTCTTATTTATTTGTTCTACTGTAGTTTTTTTGTCCTATTGCTTGAAATACCATAAAATAAAATTACTCATACTGTGATATAAAATTTTGGTCATATCGCACACCCCTGCATTCAACTGTTTTGCCGTAAAATTATATTAAATAGTTTTCACTGTATATAGTAAAATAACGTACTGTTAACCAATCAATATGTTTTTACCGTAGCGTTTCATCTATCTAGAGTTTAAGCAATTAACAATAATAATAATAATGTTTTCTTTGACATACTTGTATATTTCAGATACTCTGCATCCTATTAAAAACTGGCCAGCTAAAAAGTTTCTCAGTCATGAAATCTGACAATATCGTTGTGAAACCGGTGTCAAGCAGAGGGTGACACAGCACTGTAGATGCGGAGCATAATTTTCTTTGTGATTGAGCTTTGAGCACCTGTAAGTCAGCACCTCTGCACACCACAACGCTGTTTCACTGCTAATGGCTGCCTCTTAGAAGAGTTGGGCCAACCTCACCTGCTTGCAACCGTATCCCATTCTGTCTTCGACGGCAGAGCCCTTGGGAGCCATCGCCAGAGGAAGAGGAAAGGAGAGTGGGAGGATTTGAAGGAAGAGTAGAGCCAGGTAAGAAGGGTCCATCTCATTTCTTTCTCCTCGGGCTCTGACGGACATTGTCAGGCTTTTTCATCAAGGTGAAGACAAGGAGAGAGCCCAGGGGCAGAGCAGTACTTGTCGGTTAGAGCTCGGCTGACATGTAGCCTGGAGAACAAGAGCCAAGAATGGCACACTTCCACCTTACAGTGGAATTAGTTTGTCCATCCGATGAAGACATGCAGTATTTATTGTGTTTTATACTTCTTGCAGTGATGGCATGCCCTTGGAGTAATCAGTGCACATGATGGCTGTGTTTTGCTGATTGTGGAAGCAATTCTTCCTCTGACATGACCTAAATAAAATAGTGGCACAGAAACTTCTAGTACTTCCAGACTGAGAAAAGAGATAAAAACAGCGTGTTGGATGAACCAATGGAGAATATTTTCTTCTTGTGAATACAATAAATATCTGCCAGAACAAAACACTCTGAAATGAACAGCCAAGAAAACAAATTAAACAGAATTAGTTAAGCAAAAGCAAACAATCAAAGGTTGAAAATCATAAATCCTTTGCATTTCCACAACTTACCAGCTGTCAACATGAATTAATTATGAACATAACTGCATGCTATGGCATAGTAATGAATTGTGTATTCATCCCTAATAGAGTTGTCTGTAAATTTCAGTTGTGCTAGCTATATAATGCCCACTCAATTTTATGGTCACTTGAACCCTGCACAGCAGAGTTCTAAATTATTATTAAAAAAAATAATTAAAATAGAATTCTAATTCTAATATATAGATAATCTATATCATTATGATATATATATAGTCGATATATATAGATATATATATATTATATACGGTGCAGTCTCAATAAATTAGAATGTCGTGGAACAGTTAATTTATTTCAGTAATTCAACTCAAATTTTGAAACTTGTGTATTAAATAAATTCATGGCACACAGACTGAAGTAGTTTAAGTCTTTGGTTCTTTTAATTGTGATATTTAGGCTCACATTTAACAAAAACCCACCAATCAACATGTCAACAAATTAGAATACTTCATAAAAAAAAAACATTTTTAGTGAATAGTTGGCCATCTGGAAAGTATGTTCATTTACTGTAAATGTACTCAATACTTCGAAGGGGCTCCTTTTGCTTTAATTACTGACTCAATTCGGCATGGCATGGAGGTGAACAGTTTGTGGCACTGCTCAGGTGGTGTGGAAGCCCAGGTTTCTTTGACAGCGGCCTTCAGCTCATCTGCATTTTTTGGTCTCCTGTTTCTCATTTTCCTCTTGACAATATCTTATTCTCTATGGGGTTCAGGTCTGGTTAGTTTGCTGGCCAGTCAAGCACACCACACCATGGTCATTTAACCAACTTTTGGTGGCTTTTTGGCAGTGTGGGCAGATGCCAAATCCTGCTGGTCAGCAGAAGGAAGCATGAATTACTCCAAAATGTCTTGGTAAACGGGTGAAGTGACGTTGGTTTTCAAAAAACACAAATGGACCAACACCAGCAAATGACATAGCACCCCAAATCATCACAGACTGTGGAAACTTCAAACTGGACTTCAAGCAACTTGGGCTATGAATCTTCTCTTAAAACCCTTCCTACCGACTCTAGGTGACCAGTTGGTTCCAAAGTGAAATAGCAAAACTTGCTCTTCATCTGAAAAAGGACTTTGCACTGTTGGCAACAGTCCCATTCTCTTCTCCTTATCCTCATGTAAGACTCCGTCCTACATGTCTGTGTCAGAGTTGCTTAACATAGGAATCAGAAAACTGTTATCCAATTTTCCTATGCGCACGCATTCTTGTGGTGAGGCTCTTGAATGCCCTTGATACCCCCAGCCGCGAACTACATCAGTCCACTTCCGTGTTGAAGTGCACATCAAATCTTCTGAAGCATATACTACGTTTTTGCTTGACAATTCCTCCTAAGGCGTGTGGTCTCATCCCTTAACCTCAAGATCGCGTTGTTGTTTGAGCTTGTCAATCTTTTGCGTTCCTCGGCGTTACTGGTTGTGATTACCTGCATCTGATACAGCAATCATTCTTCAGATCAATCTCATATTCACAATAAAACATTTGCTTCTCAATCATCTCTACTATCTTGTCATTCACTGTTAATGGTGATTCCTGATGACAGCGCTTCTCGGTGCGTTTGTTGGCTGCTTACAAACTTTTTGAAAAAAAAAAAACTTTTTTTTTTCAAAGCTTTTCAATTATAATTTTTTTCAGTATTTTTCAATTAAAAAGTCTTTATTGCTGACTCGTAAAAAAAAAAAAAAAATCCTCAGTGAAAACATTCTCTTTCCGCAATCTAGTTGTGTAAATTATAGTGGATGGGCAATCCGCCTGACAGCGGAGCGGCCTCACTTTGTGAGGAACTCTCAGCCGGGTAGCGAGTGATGACAAAGTCCCGTTTAAGGCCGCCGCAGTCATGTCCCCTATTATCGCGGCAGCTTGAAACCCTCATCGGGCATGCAAGGCATCGTTACTCTTTTGAATGGGGAACATAAACTCCCCCCAAAACGTGTCGCCAAGCTTACAATTAAAATTTCATATTTGAAATCACCAATGAAATCTGACAACAACTGTATCATAAATGTTGTTTATTTTGCTCAAATAGCATTAAAAAAGATTACTCACAGCAACCAGCAGTGGCGCATGATGTGAAGATGAGTCAAGGCCACTGCTTCTATATCTACGCTTATTTTCAAACAGTCAGAGTAAGCCATTTTCTGTCAATGTGCGAGACTTCTGGTTCATTACCGCTGTAGGGGAAATTTGATAGCAGTGACCAATGTGCAGTAAACGTTAAAACTGTTTGCAATACAAACCAGTGTGTTCATAATTAGGATAATACATTCAAAGAATATGGTAAGACACACCAGTTTGAAATATCACGCTGGAAAAAGAGGTGTTTTGTACAGCTAAAAATAGCTGGAAGCAGGTGACACTGGAAGCCAGACACATTAAATTTACTAATGGTCGCGCCTGCTCTTATGGGAAAAATAAGGGGGATAGCATCCGGGACTTCTCTTGGCAGCAGCAGCGATGCGCTGACTTGACCGATTACGGATTGGCTTTTTTGCTCAGAAGGCGGAGCTTCGTGCGATAGAGTAGCCATATTGAGTGTTGCATTTTTTTTCTCATTCTATGTATATTCGTGTGATCTGCCCCCGTCTTGGGTATTCTATGTTAGTCTTTTGGTGATATGAATACACATGTGAAGAGCGGCGTGTGGTGTTTTTTGTTTGTTGGGGAGAGACATTCTAAATTTATTATACACTCTAACATCCAATCAGATTCAGTACCAGAAAGAACAGTTGTATGTGCATCGTAGGTATATAGAGTGTACTGTTTTAGTGTCGTGGTGTTTATTTCTTTAGTATAGTATAGTATAGTATATAGTATTCTCATGTAGGGATTTCTATCATATACGGACACTACTATTATGCCCCTATCAGCCATCATGAGGTTTGCTAATCACCCAGCACATGATTCCAATATTCTGGGTCGACTTCCTGCCAGTCTTGTTGTCATCTACTCAGAGGAGTGATTAAAGACTGATTCAATCAAGAGACAACAAAGCGTTCTTTGTATCAGGACTGGAAAGTTTGTTCACAACAAATAGAAACCACGATGTCTTGTGACCAACAAATGAGTGCAACCATTATATCCAGCAGGAAAAGGATGAGTAAATTAACTGATGCCCTCAGGCCCGCACCACGGGAGCCAGACGTGACTAACACATGACTCCCATCACATCTGCTTCCTGAAACCCCAACGGACCCGCGTCCTTATGTTACAACAAAAGAAACAGAACCTTGCATGACGATTTTAAAAGACAAATCGTTTAAAACTCATAAGTAGTGAAAATGTATCCACTGTATGTGTTATGCCGTATATATATATATGTGTGTGATGTGTTTATTGGAATCTATGATATTTTAATATTTGCCTTATAACTCTTTTTAGCAGACAAAGCATTTAATATGTGTGTAAGATGTGTGAAGTTTAGTATCGGGTGAAAGCTTGTCTTATTCACCGAACATTGGTGTTAGTGAAACTTTTATATTATGTATCATTCTCTGGTGATAATCATTTAAACAGAATGGTTTAAGGTTAAACATGATAACACAAATCATTTAAAAGAAATACGCCCCATGGAGCATGTGACTTGTGCATGAAAAAAAAGGAACCACACAGGGCGTGGCTAAGCCCTGCAACAGCGTCCGATTGGAAGATCGCATCGTGGGGCGGACCAAAGGTCAGCCTGCTTAAAATGGACACCAGGCTCTCAAGCTCGCTGGCTCGCTCTCTCACTCAAAAGAACTTTGGCTTTCACCTTTGTGAGCGCGACAAAGCGCCCCCCACGCCGTAACATCGCACAAGCGAGACTCCAGAACTCAAACACTTCGTTGAAGCTTCGATCTCTTCATACGCAAAGGTCGGTGGTGTGGGGTCGGACACTCAGTGCTTGTTGAGCAGGACTGCTGAAGCCTCTGTTTTTGCCGTAACCCGCGCAACCAACCAACCCAACGAGGCTTCCCAAAAGAACGTCATTCAATAAGATTTCACCTCACCAGGGCGACAGCCAATCAGCGAAGGAATTTCCCTCCAGCAGCCATCCTTAGCGCACGAGGTAACAACTCCGCTTTTCAGCTGTCAACCAAGCAGAACGCAAGTAAACGAACAAAATCTTATCTCTGCTGAACAAGCTAATTTAAGCAGTAAAGATAAGAAAATATCTTCTTTGTGAATTCTCTCAGGTGAATTTAAAACCACTCGTGGAAACGAGTGTTAGAACCTTGAAAACTACATGCAACTCCGTTAACTCATTCCTCACTTTCTGATCGTCTATGTCGTGGTGGGTGGGGTATTTTTTGTGTGTTTTATCTTAGTTTTAATGTAATCTAGAATAGCCAAATAAATTCATGTTTCATTTATAAGAATCTTTGTTTGGTGTCATATAATTTTAAGGTTAAACCCTTTGCCAAAGATTACGTTACATCACTAAGAGCTTACAAATTATCATAATTATATTGACCGTGGCCAGGGAAATACATATAATCAAATTGGTAATATACACTCATTAACTTCTAGCTTCTCGGCTGGCCGATTAGCTGATAGAGGTGTAAACCATTTAATGCAAAATCAGGTTAATATCAGGTGGACCTCGACGTTTTCGATCCGAGTCCTTTCAAAACCTGAATGAATTACTAATAATTAATTCCCTACAATTACAAATGAGTTAAAATTCATTACACTGACACAGTTATTGTTAATTGTTTTGCATGTAATTTAAATTGTTCTATTCTTAATAGGACCCTAATGAAGGTGTAATCATAGTCAATAATAATATAAACACAATTAACAACAACAATTATTATTATTAGTAGTAGTAATATTAGTATTAGTATTATTGTAAATGTCCCACACCTAGTTGTTAGTGTTTATTTTTGTTCTGGTATGTCACCTAGATTGCTGTACCCTGCAAATGTCAGCGTAGAGTTTTCACTCTGTATAGATGCACTTAGTTTGGATCATTTTCCCATCTCAATTTCAACTTCAGTTTGACAGTTTTCAGAAACCATACAGTGTAACCTGCATCTTGAAGCCTTCTCTTTCTGCTCATGGATCAGTATACACTGTCAGCATCTTGTGGACAGTTGGGAAGCAGGAATCCCACCTGTTAATGATGTGTGCGTGGTATGTGTGTCTGCTGTGTCACAATCCAGTGGCCGCCACCTCCCCTTCTCTGTGGAGAATGTTGAATATTTCAGATGTTGTTTACCTGTCACTTTCTCTGTGCAGCTTCAGGTAGATATTCTATACTCTAGTGAGGCTCTGTCAATAAGACGGCCTCCTATCTTAACCCCAGCAGGACTGCAGAGTGAGAGATTCAATTATTGATGAATATTTCATTTGTGAGGGCTCTTACTTGGGTTTAGGAACAGACTCTGTCCTTTATGTTATATGTGCGAGTACATGTGTGTAATTTTGAAGGATGTATCTAGACGTGTGATTCTGAGAGTAACTGGGTACAAAAGAAAGGCCCACCTCAATTATAATGACATCATTAACTCAAAAACAACAACAACCAGTCACCATTCATTCACATTCATGCCTGTATAATTTTATTTTGTGAAACATACATTTTTAGGACTTTTTATTAATTGGTTATTTTCAGGCTTTTAAACTTGCATGCAAAGCACTATTAAAGTATCTTAGAAGTGCTTTATATGACTTGTGCGCTGTGATACAGTAACTTTTTGTGAGAATCAAGAAGCGTTATAGTACTTAAAGTGCACTACATTCAGATGAATAAAGTACTTGAATCATATTGCCCATTTTTATGATGCTTTAATGGTGCTTTATGTCTCTGATGAAGCTTGAAAGCATCCGTCCTCATTCATTGTACAGCAGTTACATGCCTCCCTGTAGCAGGACTATGGCATGTTCAAGCAGGTGAGCAGGGACCCTGGGCATCTTTCTTCTGGTGTTATAGAAAGGTCTCTTTACTGTCCTAAGTTATTGTAACTGTGGCCTTTATTGTCTGCTGTCTGTTAGAACTGCTTTAGCAGATCCCAAATAGTATGTGTTAAGTAAGGGATAATGTAAAGGGATTATCCCGCTTATTACATGGCTACTTGCCACATAAGTAAATAATTAGACTCAAAATATTGATTTGAGTTGAAATATTTGAACACAAAGCTTCCGTGAAGACAGCAGTTGCGAGCAAGCAGCAAATTCAAACTAGAAGGACATTTAAGGGAAACGGTGCACTCAAACCACTTATTATACAACATTTCACCACAAAAATAATTAAGGCAATAAAAGAATTAAGATGAAAGTGTTTTAAAACCAGTGTTGGGGGTAATGCATTACAAGTAACGCGAGTTACGTAATCAGATTATTTTTTTCAAGTCACTAGTAAAGTAACGCATTACTTTTTTAATTTACAAGAAAATATCTGAGTTACTTTTTAAAAAAAGTAACGGCAGTTACTTTGTTTGCCCATTTATTGACTGCAAGTCTCCTGTCCCCATATCGGGAGAAATCGTTTGTGCGCTTGGGTGAAACGATGTTATGAGTTCTCTAGATAAATGTGAACATGCATTTACTCATCTCACCTGCACAAAATCATATTCAGTATTCCTCAAAATCAATAAAAACTGTGAACTGCAAACTCAGAATATGACGCAAACCTGCAATACTTAAATATGTTAAATAACACAAATGTATCTAATCCCATTCTATTAACCAATGTCTTTTGCTGCTGACCTTTGATGATCCAGTTCAACCATACTAATAAGCAAAAATGACTTTAGATAAACTGACAATTGTGCTTCGTTGTTTTTTTTTATTGCTGAAGAGTGTTTCTTATCCTGCGTTCTACTGTACAGACGTGAATTTACTTTTCCTTCAGCCTGAGGTTTATTCATTACTTTTTGGTGTGAAAGGGCTTTTATTTGCTGTAAATAGAACTTCTTATATTAAAACAATCAAGCCCTGCTCATATTTAAAAAAGTAACGCGAAAGTAACGCAAAAGTAACGTAACGCCTTACTTTCCGCCTAAGTAACGTAATTAGTTACTTTTCTAGGGAGTAACTCAATATTGTAATGCATTACTTTTAAAAGTAACTTTCCCCAACATTGTTTAAAACCTTACCAGTTTGTTAGTTCTCTTATAATCCATTACAGCGTACAAAACAATTGTTGCAAAATTGCAGCAGCTGTGTTTGTATGAAACGAAAGAGCAAGTCTGCGATATCAGGATGACATAATTAAATAATTGTATACCATTTTGAATCGAGTTTTAATATTTTATTAGCTACACCAATGCAAAGCTTCCACCAAGAAAAAAACAGTTCCTAGCGAGAGTACAGCGCCGACTTCAGTTACCCAAATGAGCCTGTGTTATTAGTTTTTACCAGTTGATATCGAGGGTTATTACACGGCCTGTGGAATACGTGATTCTCTGATTGGTCAGTCACGACATTCCGAGGTATGTCTATCCTCGATACCAAGACGATCAAGCTATAACCCAGCTCATCCGGGTAACAGCAGTCATCTAATTATTTACTTACATGGCAAATAGCCGTGTAATAAGCGGGATAATGTACATCCAGCCAGTTGTTATAAACCCCTTCAGGCTGATACAAGACCCCTCCGCTTCGCGTCGGGGATCACCTCCTGATGACCCTGTCCTGATCGTCCTGATCGTCCTCATCACCCTTTCGGTTTTTATTCTGAGATAACAACCGGCTGGATGTACATTATCCCTTACATAGCATACCTCGGAATGTCGCGACTGACCAATCAGAATCAAGTATTCCACAGAGCCATGTAATAATGGGGTGTTGTCTAATGCATTGTTGTCTTCTGGTACCCCACAGGGTTGTGCTTTGTCCCCTCTTTTGTTTTCTTTATATACTGATGATTGTCGGAGTATTTTTGAGGGGAGACACATTATTAAATTTGCAGATGATTCTGTGATTGTGTCTCTCCTTACTGAGTCAGATGGGAGTCATGGTCCAGTGGTGGATCATTTTATTCAATGATGTGATGCTTCATTTTTAAATATTAATGTTTCTAAAACAAAGATATGTTAATTGACTTCCGTAAGAAGAACTATTTACCTGTGCTGCCTGCTGTCATTAAGGAACATCAGGTAGAAGTGGTCAAGGAGTACAAATATTTAGGGACTGTTTTTGATGATAAATTTAAATTTGAGGCAAACACTGATATTATTAGAGAAGCCCTTCAATGTATATATATTTTTTGAGGAAACTTCGAACTTTTCATATGCATGTTTCTTTTATGAAGATGTTTTACACTTGTTTTATTGTATATGTTTTAAGCTTTTTTATTATTTGTTGGTGTGGCAATTTGAATGTAAAAAATAGGTTTAAGTTGAATAGTATAGTTTAAATGTGCAGCAAAATAGTGGGGACTGACTTAAGGACTATCACACAAATGTACGAACATAAGGTGACTAAGAAGGACTAGTTAGTCCTTTCTAATGCCATTGTGTACCGAATTTCGACTGCTTCCTTCTTGCCGGAGATTTAAACTCCCATTGTGCAAATCAAATAGATATAATAATTCCTTTGTACCTGCTGCAATCATGTTTTTAAATGACTTACGTATAATATATAATAAGATATAAACGTGTGTTTTTTTAATGTATGTTGTTCTGCTGATGTATGTGTATGTGGGTGATTCTATAATTGCAGGTACATTTGGTGTCCGATGTCATTATTTTTTCAGCTTTTTTCAAATGGTTATATTTTTAATTAGTTTAATAATTTGTTACTTATTGTTATGAATTACGAGATGTTACAGTCAATAGCAATATAATAATTTGTTTAATTCTTTTTGTCCGAATTAGTCAGTGCATCTTTTCCATCATGTATCGTGTAATCAAAATATTTTATTGTACTTTTCTTTTTGTAATATTTCATTCATTTTATTTATAAAATACTAATTTACTTAATTCTACAACATTAAATTGTTTAAAAATAACTTTTTTCTTATAAAAATGTGTGTCCATAAATATTGAGTCAACTCTGTTACCATACCATACTTTGCCTTTAAATTACTGGAATTATCTCCCACAACTATGTAAGATACAGGAAATGATGACACTTTCCCTCACTGATAAGATCTGAAGCACTGAAAAGTCTGTGTGCTCTCTCTGAGAAAATATTTTAATCTAAAAAGTTCTTATACCAAGAGTTATTTTGAAGACCTTCAACACTGTTACCACAATATCAAAAGGAAAACAGATTTTTTTAATTGATCACACTTTGTGTTATTTAAAAGTATTTTAATCATGATTTCATTAGTGCCATGTGCTCTTTGCATTTATGCTAGCAAGTGGAGTTTTTGGCAAAAATAAAATAAAATTGTCAATTCTGTTACCGTCAAACTCTGTTACAGAGGTAGAGTAACAATGCTGACAATAGTGTAACAGAATTGACAGTCCACCGGATAATTCTGTCAATTCTGTTACTTTACAATTCTGTTACTTAAAGGGTCAACTCTGTTTATGAACTATTTTCACAAAAAAACTATACAATTGTTGTTTAAAATCTCATAAACAATATTGAGATATGATGCACCCTTATAATATCTTGTCACGAATCCGTTCCATGAACTTCCGTCTGCTAGCCATCGGAGGTCACCCTTCCCATTTCATTGACTCTGGCACCACACACTGTTGCATATCACCCCGGACTACATATCCCATCATTCATTGCACTGACTGCACACAGCCCTGATTGCACACAGCTGTTTCATATCACTCACTCACTATTTAACACTCAATCTCACTCCTTTCTAACTGCCGAGTATTGTATGCGCTTATCGCCAGCAGTGATAGCTACTCTACAGAGCCCTCGTTAGCTGCCTAGCCTAGCCTAGCCTAACCTAGCCTAGTCTTGCCTTGCCTTGTCTTGCCTGTTTCCTCGGTTTATCCCTGTAGTCTCGCCCTTGTGATTCTGTCTGCCAATTGTTGACCTATGCTAGCCCTAGGATTAGTCTTGTGTCTTGCCCGCCATATACCTGATTGCCTTTGTTCGACCCTGCCTTTTTTCTTCTGTGAGCCCTCTCTCTTGTAAAATAAAGCTTGCACATGGATCCGCATGTCTCACGTCTCGTTAGCCCCGTAACAATATTTTAAAAACATTTCTCTCTCTTTTTTTTTACTGGATATTGTATAGAATACATTTTCAGATGAAAAATATTTGCTCCAAGTGGACAATTCTGTGAAGACATAGGTATTTTTTTTAATTATTAAGGTATGCATTGGTGAAATATTATCTCAGTTCCAAATGTTGTAATGTAAGGACTGTTTGTCTAATGTTATAAGAAGGATTTTTCCTTTTATGATTTATAGTTATTTCTACACATTGCCTAATTTGTCCGTAACAGAGTTGACAAACAATACCATAAAGACATCTGTTTTTTCATTAAAAGTAAAAAGGAAGTAACTTGTGTTTGGCAAGCAATTAATTATTAAAATTGAATATGTTTTCAGTAAGATACTGGAAAGAATTTCTGTTAATGAACAGATTTTCTGTTTTGAAATGCTAAATGTATCTTCAATTATAGAATCACCCATGTATACTGCTGTCTACATAAAGAATTTAGGAAAATAAAGTTAAGAAAAGTAAAGAGTCTTAAGGACTGTTCCACAGATGCATGTGCATGTAATGTGGTGTTTTGTTTCATGTTCATGTTCATTCTTTTTATTTTGTATTGTTTTCAGGATCCATGTTAGGTGTCATGCGTCCTTGCCTCAGTGTATCTCCTGCCTTTATAGGGTGTCATGTTCTGGTTGGTAGTTTTAGTCATGTGTCTTGTTCCCCATTGGTTTGTTCATGTCATGTGACCCTCCTTGTCTGCTATAAGTAGCTTCATGTTCCCATTGTGCCTTTGTTGTGTATTGAATGTATTTAACCCGCTGTTGGTGAGTCTAGTCTGTTTATGTCAAGTCTGCTCATGCTATGTCTGTTCAAGTCAAGTCAAGTCAAGTCAAGTCAAGTCAAGTCAAGTCAAGCCTGTTCATGTCAAGTCAAGTCAAGTCTGTGTCTCGGATTATTGTTTGGATGTTTGGATCACTTTGTAAATAAACTGCACTTGGGTTCTTCCCTATGCTCGCCTTCAGTGGAATAACTCGTTACAGAATACACGACCCCACAATGAACCCAGCAGTTTCACGCCTCCTCTGCCTTCGTCAAGGAAACCGGGCTATTGAGGACTATGTGGAGGATTTTTGTGAACTGTCTCACCAGGTGGATTTTAATGACGTGGCGCTCAAAGACATTTTCCGTCATGGGTTAAACGAGCCCATTTGCTCCCAGCTTCCTGGGGGAAAGGTTCACTGGTCCCTTGCTGAGTATATAGACTTTGCTCTGCGGTTGAGTGGTTGCTTTACTGTGTGTGTCCCTGGAGGAACCCTGGCCACTTCCCCAAAGCCTGTTCCACGCAGGCCTGCCAATCCACAGCCTCTACATCATGCCTGCCAAGCCACAGCCTTCTCACGTCATGCCTGCCAAGCCACATTCTTCGCACGTCTGCCTGCCAGCCCACATTCGTCTCACGTCATGCCTGCCAACCACAGCCTCGACACGCATGTCTTCTACGCCAAAGCCTGCTCACTTTCATGCCTGCTACCCGTAACCCTGCTAACACCAGTGCCATTTAGGCAATTTACTCATGTCAATGTCACCATGTTAAAACCTATCACGTCATGTCTGCCCAAGGTCGATCGCTAACGTCATGTCTGCTAACGCATGTCTGCTCCCCAGGGCCAGCTCATTTCAACGTCTGCCAAGCCCAAGCTGCTCACAAGATGGCCGACACGGCTGGCCCGCCAAGATGGCCGCCACGGCTGAGTCCCCGGTCAAGATGGCCGCCATGCCTGAGTCGGATGCGGAGCTTGGGGGAGGAATGAAAAGACTGATTGCTAGTGTGATGGGCCCACCTCTGATGTCGGTGCGAGCTGCAGGCATCCCGGCGACGTCAGCACTCTCAAGCCTCACCATCTTAGAGGTCATGCCACACTCTACTGCCCTTACTGTAATGGCGGTCGCCAATTTGAGCGTGTGGGCTGTACACTGCGCTCAAGAGGACTCTCCTGTCCATGAATCTGCTCCTGAGGCCTCTCCTGTCCACGAGTCCGCTCCAAGGGCCTTTCCTGTGCCTCCAGAAGTGGTAGCTTCCGCTGCAGAACCCCCAGAGGTGCGGATCCGCTGCAGACCTCCGAGGTGTTGGCGTCCACTTCGAACTCACTGTCTGCCCTGTCACGACTATGGAGGCTGTTTTTGAACTCACTGTCTGTCCTGCCACGGAGGCCGTTCATGAACTCACAGACTGCCCGGGGGGGGGGGGGGGGGGGAGGGGGGGCCTGCACGCCACCGGAATCCTTCTTGAACTCACCGTCTCTCCTGCCACGGCCATGGAGGCCGTCCATGAATTCACCGCCTGTCCTGTTATGGCCATGGAGGCCGTCCATGAACTCACTGGTCAACGTGCTGTTCCTTTTCCACGGCAAGAGGCCGTTCATGGAACTCGCAGTCCTGCCCTTCACGGCCATGGAGGCCTTCATAACTCACTGGTCTTCTTTCTACGGCCAAGGAGGCCATTCAAAGAACCTCTGTTTTTCGGTCACAGGACAAGTGGTCTGTCCCATTGCCTCTGCACCGCCAGGCTTCCTGCTCTGTCCTCATCCAGCCCGGTCTCCCTCCGCCCCCTTCTGTCACTGCCTTCTCCGCCAGGCCCCCCCCCCCCGATCTGCCTGCACAGCCATGGCTCCCCTCTCTGCCTGTTCCTCTTCACGGGCCTGGCCCTCCATCCCGCCCCTTGGACCTCCTCCACCCTCCTGGACGTTGTGTTGGTTGGGGTGGATGTTACATTAGGGCGTCAGGAGCCGCCCTTAGAGGGGGGGATATGTAATGTGGTGTTTTGTTTCATGTTCATGTTGTCCATGTCTTTTATTTTGTAATTGTTTCATGGTCCATGTTAGTGTCATGCTTCCCTTGCCTCATGTCTCTCTGCCTTGTATATGTGTCATGTTCTGATTGGTAGTCTTAGTCATGTGTCTTGTTCCCCATTGGTTTGTTCATGTCATGTGACCCTCCTTGTCTGCTAGAAGTAGCTTCATGTTCCCATTTTGCCCTCGTCGTGTATTGAATGTATTAAACCCGCTGTCAGTGAGTCTAGTCTGTTCATGCCAAGTCAAGTCAAGTCTGTTCATGTCAAGTCTGTGTCTCGGATTATTGTTTGGATCACTCTGTAAATAAACTGCACTTGGGTTCTCACTTACGCTCGCCTTCAGTGGATTGATCTTTACAGTGCAAAAAGTATGGTTCATTGAGCAAGAATTAAAACATTGTTTAAATCCTTTCTGATAAAGATCTTTAAAGCTTATTTGGGTTTTACAAAATTACTTTTAAAATACAGTATTCTGAGAAATGGATATTTATTTTTTTGCTGAGTTTATATTCATATGGTTACAAGTTTGGAACGACATGAGAAAAGGCCCGTTCACACGAAGAACGAAGCACGGAAGATAAACGATACACAATTAAAGATATTCATGTCCCACACCCAGCCTGGTCTCGTTGTTTATACGTAGGTATTAATACGTAGCATTTACAAGCACAAAACATACACTTTTGTACGTTTTTAGTCATGCTAAAACGTACAATTTAGACGTATTTCAATGTTTAAAACGTACAAATTGCTACGTATTTTTAGCTAAAAAACGTAAAAATATTTACTTATCTTTTATATCATTTAGATATTCATGTCAATGCATTTTTATCATTTTATCAATAAGCGATTTCGATTTTTAGACCCCTTAACCTACCCCAAACCTACCCATTTTATAGCGAATATGCAATTTTATCATTTTAATAATACGCAATTTAGATTTTTAGACCCCTTGCCTACCCCCAAACCTTAACCTACCATTTTATAGTGATATAAAAGGATATAAAACGCAATGACTACAATACGAAGAAAATAACTTTTTAGTAACAATATAGCATTAAAACTATATTTATAGGGTTCGCTATATTCCACTCTACCTTAAACCTAAACATGTCGGTACCGTAGAAGAAACATGACAGACAGATAATTCAATTACCGTTAACAATTTATTTATTGCAAAGATGTCAAAAGCAGCACTAAAAGTAATCCAAATGACGATGCGTTGCACCCGCAGTCCTCTCTGGCAGAATACAGTAGGTTTGTGTGATCCAGAGCAGAATTTATGTTGTTAATCGCTGAAAATATTATCCAGATTATTTTCCCGGTCCACTCCGTGAACTCGTGAAGGTGCGTGCATGCATCATTCAAACACACCTCACCAGAAACACGGCATGTCGCAATCTGTGACGAGTGCAGCTGAGAGTCAATGAGCGTTCGATTATCCTGCCGTAAAACCTGTAGTTTGAAGCGGCAACATTTGAGTTTTGTAAAGAGCGCGTCAGTCAGCGCGGGATTTGCTTTTTTACGGTCACTGGACTCGCTGCTCTGGATGGAGATGAAGATCGCCAAATAAAGGCTTGGATTTGGGTCTGTTCCTCGCAGTCGTGTGGATTCGGAAGATTTGGATTACAGCGCACTAATAACATTTTTTCATTCAATTTTTTTGTTTTTCGCAATTATGTTGCGTTTTTGGTGTATTTTATAGTTCTATTGTCAGTCACAGCATGTCGGAGAAAACGCCTTTTGTGGTCTATGGCAATCACAGTAAACATTGTAAACATGACAAGTAAAGGTTAAACGATTGCAGAAATTTTATTTATTTTAAGGTTTAAAGTGAAGTCTTGTTTAACATGTAGGCATATTCTTGGAAACGAGCTGGCAGCAGAAATCACACAACAAAACGAAATGTTATCATTTCATATGTAAACAAGTAAACAATTTAATAATGCAATTGAAAACAAGTTAATTCATATGACAACTAAAAACTAATAAAATTAATGCCGCAATTTCAATATTCGTAAGGATTCATTTTTAGGTGTCGTCAATACGTCAGTTTTGTACATTTAAATGCTGAAAATACGTAAGTATTTGTAAGTTTTAGTGCCTGTAAAAACGTAAGTAAATGTACGTTTTATAGAACCACATTTTACGTAAAATACATACGAATTATCATGAGATCACGTTGACACACCATACAAAGTGTTCTGTTCATTGTAAGCGTAATGCAGTTATGTAATCTTCAGCTTTACATACTCAAACTTTATATTTATCGTTATAGCTAACGTCCTTGGTGTGAACAGGCGATAAGTCATGTACATTCCATTACAGTTCAAAAAGTGAAAGAACTATATAAACAAATACATCTCGAGCCAAATTGTCCTGTAATTTTCCCAGCTATATCTGGTGCTTCTTACTGTATGAGTGATGACGCTGGCTCTGCTGTCATGAGTTTTGGTGCTGTGTGGCTTGAATCTGCCTAGTGTTAGTCTTTTCCTCCAGTGTGACTCGATCTGAGGCTGCTAGTTTAATTGCTGTGTAAATACAGCTGGAGAGATGGAGGACAGACTGCCACAAACTGAAACCATAGCAACAACAAATACCTGCCTTGGGATGGAGGAGGCTAATTTCTTAAGACAACAAATCATCTGAAGGTTTCAACCGCCTGAAGGGATACTTTTTTAAATGTAACTTTATTAACACAAGCAATAAGATGGTTTTGATAATTGTAGGTACATGAGAGGTTATGTTCAACATGGCATGCTGTCATGCTACTACTCCAGTTTGGCTGGAGGCAGTTGTGGTTCCAGGGGTTGCATGCAGTCCTCTGTATACAACAACAGCCTTTAGCCATTACTCAATTCACAAACAGGGCTCATCTTGTTGCATTTCAAAACAAAATTGCATTTCCATTTAATTTCAAAATAACTGTGACCTAAATATCTCATTATGATGCATTATTTGATTAAACTGACAGTAATTAGGATATTTAAAAATGGATATAAAACAAAAAAATTGAATAGAAAGTATTTTTCTCTAAGATAACTAGTTTAACTTATAGTAAATTGCTATGCAGTGAAAGGTTATGTGGCTAAAATGTTTATTGTTGCATCCTATAAACCATTTCACATAATATTAGAATATTAATATTTTGAATTAATGTTTAAGTATTAATAACATTAATACTTAGAATGTAGTATGCAGTCCATTGTATATACTTTAGAGTATCCAGTAGGCAGTATGTTAGAACGATCAGTTATATAAATAATGCTAATAAATATTATGCAAGTTTTTCTTACAGTATGTAAAAAAAGTTATAATTAAATGAAAGTACATTTAAGGGCAAGTAAAATAAAAGTAAACTGTAAAGTAAAAGTATAACTGCTGCATACATTTTTTATTTATTTCTGCCATTACAACTAATCTCTCAAGTACAAAAATAGTAAAAAAAAAAAGAGAGATGAGCATTCTCAGGGCAAAACAATTTATTTACACAATACCGAGTACAGGACTGACAGAATTTCAACACATCTGTGTCCTTATTAACAATGCATAGACAGATTAGCCCTCATTCAAGTCATCTCTTCAAAATTATTAAAATCCCTACTTCTATTTTGTTTTAACAGGACTGCTTTTGGATCTTGCTGTGTGTACAGTGTTTGTCTTGTACAGCCGAGCTCTGAGCTTGCCAAGGCTCATACTGGCTAAAATCTGTTCTCCGACTAAGCTTCATTAGTTCAGTTTGAGATGTATTGAATGTGCATTTTGAATGACATATGGAGGGGCTTGCGAGCTGTTCACAATAAAAAGTTGTGCTTGTGGGTAACCGGGTGTGTGACATTCAGAATCGAATTGAAAATGGCTTTTAAATTCTAGTTCAGTTCCTGAAAATTTGAATGCTGGCTTGTTTAAAAGTTAATATTAATCGCCATAATCATCAAAGAAAAGGGAAAATAAGATCTCATTGCTAATGTTTCTTTTCATTCATTTGAAAAATCAGCACAGAGCGCACGACACCTGCCTGTGCCTGCAGTCGAGCAGCGAGGGGCACGAGAGTGGCAGCACCAGGCAGAGCGGTTTCACCGTCTTCATGCTGTCCCTAAGAACTGCAGTCATTAGCCACACAATTCAGCATCTCTGTAGGGGCCGCACTCCGCTCCACTGCATGCCTGCACAAATGAAATGGCTTGCCGGTAATGGAATGGCTGATTTCACAGCACCGTGGCCGAAAACATGCAGCCTTCACACAGCCCATCAAGGACAAATGCAGCTAAGAGATGCTAATGATTTGCTTTGATGTTTGATGGATTTTATGAAGCAAGAAGGGAAAATCACAGTGATTACGGAATGCATTTTTAGCCCAATGAGACGCTAAGTGAGATATATTACCGTATAAATTCAATTTACCGTGTGACAGCTTTGAAATCCCAGAATTCCACTCTCACATATTGTTTGGACTCGGTGCGTGTTTGGATTTCAAGGACGTGGGGTGGGCCGTGTTTTTGTTCTTACAGCATGTAGCCAATTGTTTGTTTTCTGTGCACAAAATGGCCAGAGCCATTTAGCATCTTCTCGTATGTGTATGTGAGGATGCACTTTATGATGGTGTGTTGGTTGTGGTTGATTTATGATTGGGTCTCCAGAGGGCCACAAAGTCGAGAAGCTGGTATCGGTACCATTAAAACATCTGAGTGAACAAAAAGAGTTTGATACAGGGACATTTCTGAACTAGTTTTTCTTTACATTGCATGGGGAGTTTGTTCAGTAGGTCCAATGCAATGACCTTTATATGATTTTAGAAAAATAAATACCTTGGACATGGGATTAGGGAAAATGGTGGAATAACATTTTTATATTTAATTTTTTAATTTTTTTAATTGCTTTATTTAATTTTTTTTTTAAATGATTCAACAGGAGTAATCTTTTTAAATCAAATATTGAAATGAAAAATCTTATATAATGTTTTTTATATTAATGTGAGTTGGTTGTCAATTGTTGTTTTTCATTATTACTGTATGTCACTAGTATTTATTTCTTTTTAGATACATTGATCCTGCCATGGAAATAGCCATAGATGCTGGTATGGCAAAAAAATGAACAACTTAATAGTTTTATTCAGCTAGGTTTCATTCAATTGATCAAAAGTATTTCTGATTTCTGGACGATCATGTGACAATGAAGACAGAAGTAGTGACTGCCATCACAGGTATAAATTACATTTTAAAATATATTAATATGGCTAATTTAAAATCTTACTGACCACAAACGTTTGAACTGTAGTGTATATATTTATCTATAATATTATAAATGTGCATTTTGCTGGTGTGGTCAAAGACAAATTTCAACCATGGTTGATAATAAAGATGTATTGTATTGTATTCTCTAATATTATAAATGTTCTACATATTTGAGAACCCCGTTCTAGTCTTATTGTGCTCGTTGCATTTAGTTTTATATCATTGTTCTAGAATAACAGGATGTACATTGCAGAGAAAGAACAGAGCTCTACGTTAAGACTTTGTACTTTTACAGTAGGTTATATTTATTGGTAATGTTCTGTTCTTTTCATATCTCAATGTTAAAACAATTCTTCAACTATATGTAGATGTCATTTTTTCATTTGGAACGGCAAGCTAAGGACAATATCCATATCAGGGCAATGTGAAAGTAATGTTGTACCAGGTACAACAAAGAACACTGATCTAGAAACGTATCCTACTTGTTAAGCATACCATCATTAACAGTTTGTGAGTATGTAAACAAAACGATAAAATCAATTCATGATTTTTTATTTTTATTTGAATGAATAACAAAATATTTAAATGTAAACATTAAATGATATATGTCAAGTGCTTATTGTACAATTGTTCCTCAATGTTAGTGTTCCTGGTGTTCTTCAACACATTTTCAAGCCATTTTCTATTGTTTTTTAAAGCATTTAGAATTTTTTACCTTAATGGAACTGTATTACTGATTCTAGTGGTGAAAGTGAAAAAAAAGAAAGAAAGAAAAACAGTAAAAATTTCAGTAACACTTTAGAATAGGGAACATTTATTCACTATTAACTACGACTTTTCCCTCAATACAGTCCTAATTTGCTGCTTATTAATAGTTAGTAAGGTAGTTGTTAAGTCTAGGTATTGGGTAGGATTAGGGATGTAGAATAGGGCATTAATATGTGCTTTATAAGTACTTATAAATAGCCAATATGTTAATAATATGCATGCTAATAAGCAACTAGTTAAGAGACCCTAAAATGAAGTTTTACCGAAAATTTCATTCCAGACATCAGATATCCTCCCTCCAACCTTTTTGCATTTCTTTAACCAGAGTTCCAAATTATTGCCCAACTCACATGGTGCTGAACAGCTGTGTCAATTTGAGTGCCATGATTTTAATTCCAGACTAAGCTATCATCTTCCTTCCACTCATGCTTTCCAGATCGACTAACACACGACATCCTGTCTTCCCTTGTGTCTGTATTAAGTGCTGAGGCCATGCGTTCTGATAGGTAGTGCCACGTATAGCCATATTTATTGTGACGGTTAAATTACAACCTTGTAGTGCATTCATCCTTCACTTGCACAGCTCCATATCTGGACTCAGAGTTCACACAAACACATGCACACACTACCTCTCATGTTGGAGACTTTCCTTGTGATACAATGCAATGAACTTTCCATGCGAGGCAGTGTTGTGTGAGGACTGTGTAAATAATTTCCTTAATCAGTTTTATTTTCTAGCTAAAATTATGGAGGCATTTTGTGACGCAGAATGGGAAAATATAATTGCATTTTTTAAAATAATAATTGCAACATTCAATTTCATAATATTAAACTTTATATATCACAATTAAGATATTATTTCTTGTATTTGTGACTTTATATCTAAATGTGCAACCGAAAGCAATTATTTCTCATATTGCGACTTTCTTGCAATTGTGACCTTACGTGTAACGGAAGAGGTCTGACGCAACAGGTTAGTATAAATCAAATAGGTTTATTGGATCACAGAGAGTACTGGGGTAGGGTTCAGAGGATGTGATGGTGAGGGATTCGTTCGAAGGATATGATGAGCGGGGTAATCCGGGACTTTGGCTGTACAGGAGCTGGAATGCAACCAGGAGGTGCACACACCTCAGCAGTCCGGGAACTAGGAGGAACAGGAGACACTAGGAGGAACACAGGCAGTAAGTAATGCAGGAAGTCTTCAAATGGCAGTAGTATCAAAGTCATTGAGTCCTCTACATGTATACGAGATCGGACAATGTGGGTGTCTGAGGTGTGTGCTTTTATGCTGGCTGGTAATGAGGTGCTTGATTGGTGACAGGTGCAGGTGCTCAGAACTCAGGTGAGAGGGATCGTTGTGCTTGGGTGGTGGTGGAGCCTGACTGATCTGTTCAGTAACCCCCCCCTCCACGCCCGCACCTGAGGGCCGAAACCAGACCTTCGTGGTGGCCCCCCTTGTACCCTCGGCCCCGAGGTGCCGGCTTGATCATGATGGGCAGCCTGGAACTCAGACATTAAGGCGGGTCCCTATTCGTCCTAGGTTACCCATGAGCGTTCCTCGTCATATCCTTTCCCAGTGCACTAGTAGTCCATCTGACCACCACGGCGCCGGAAACGCAGAATTTCCTTCACCTTGGTACGACGGATCCTCATCCAGATCCAGGGAAGAGTGGTTTCCTCCGTCTGGCCGCTCTGTGGGGAGAGGACAGTTCATGGTGAGGTTTCACATGATACGTGAATGGGGGAATGAATTCTGTACTGTTAGGGGATTTGGAGTTTGTAGTTGACCAGGTTACTTGTCCTATGATGAAGGGCCAACAATCGGGACTGGAGTTTTTTTTACAGGCCGGCGCAGTCCTGATGGCCCCGATCGACAGCCATAACCTTCTGTCCTGTTGAAGGTAGGGTGTGTGCGCTTTCGAAGGCCGCGGGTGTCTTCTGCCTGCGCACTCCCGTGGAGATTGTGGTGGAGCAGCGTCCCAGACCCCATCGCGTTCCCGACCCAGTAATCCACACCGAACATCAGACTGACGCAGGGGACCAGTGGCAGGCTGGAACCCGAGCATGCACTGAAGGGAGTGAGACATGAAGCTTTCGTATGAATTCTGGCTTAGTCCGCCCAGCCCAGGACTGGTTCCAGGAATCCTGGTGGCCGTGGCAGAAGGTTCGCAGAAATCGTCCTACCTCCTGAATCTTCCTCTCCGTTTGTCCATTTGATTGTGGGTGGTATCCGGATTAGGCTTACGGTCACACCTAGGAGTCTGAAGAAGGCATTCCATACTTTGGAGATAAACTGAGGCCCCCCGGTTGGAGACGATGTCTTTGGGAATTCCGTAATAGCGGAAGACCTGGTTAAAGAGGAGCTCAGCTGTTTCCAGTGCAGTGGGGAGACCTCTGAGGGGCAGAAGGCGACATGATTTTGAGAACCGGTCAATTATAACCAGGATGCATGTGTTACCTTCAGTGGGGGGCAGGTCAGTGACAAAGTCTAATCCTAGGTGTGACCAGGGGCGATTTGGCACCGGTAGAAGGAGGAGTTTGCCAGATGGTAAATGGCGCAGGCTTTTGGAAATGGCACAGTCTGGACATCCTTGCACGAACCTTCTCACGTCCCTTGCCATATTGGGCCACCAGAAGCGATCTCGTAGCAGCGAGAGGGTGTTGTTGGCCCCTGGATGGCCAGTGCCTCGGGAGGAGTGAGCAGAGTGAATCAGTGGGGTGCGCTGTGTCCGTGGTACGTACTGGCATCCGGGAGGACAGCCCGGCGGATTGTTGGGAGCCGTGTTGGAGGCCACTGAAGGGGATTTCCATTCAATGGGACTGACGATCATCTTTGGTGGAATAATACTTTCCGTTTCTTCTGGGCCTTCCACATGACTGTGAATACGTGCATCTGCCTTGACGTTTCTGGGATCAGGGCGATAAGTAATGGTAAAATTGAAACTGGTAAGAATAATGCCCATCGTGCTTGGCGGGGATTTAGACGTTTATCTTCACGAAGATACTGGAGGTTTTTATGGTCGGTCAGTACGGTGAATGGATGGGCTGCCCCCTCCAGCCAATGCCTCCACTCCTCTAGGGCCAGCTTGATGGCAAGGAGTTCTCTGTTGCCGATGTCATAATTATTTTCCGCCGGGCTGAGCTTCCTTTAGAAAAGGCACATGGGTATTCCGGGCTGGGTTGCACTGCCCCCATTCCTGTAGTGGAGGCGTCGACTTCCACGATGAATGGGAGGTCAGGATCTGGATGGACTAGGAGTGGGGTGCTAGTGAAGGCTCTCTTGAGGGAGGAGAAAGCTTCTAAGTCCAGGACATAGACTTGGGTTTCCCTCGTAGTAAGTTGGTGAGGGGGCTGGTGATCTTGCTATAGCTTAGAATGAAGCGACGGTAAAAGTTGGCAAATCCAAGGAATCGTTGGAGCTCCTTAATTGTGGTGGGTTCTGGCCAGGAGGTTATAGCTTTCACCTTCCCCTCGTCCATCTGGATCCTGGTACGATCAATGTTATATCCCAGGAACTGCACCGTGGGTTGGTGAAAGGTGCACTTTTCAGCCTTGAGGAACAGGTTGAAGCTCTCTCAAGGCGTTGAGGACCTCGCCATGTGCTGGCGATGTTTCGGCCTGGCTCCGGATAGATGGATGTCATCTATGTATACTAACGAATCGATGTGAAACTCCCTGAGCACCCTCATGCATAAAATCCTGGAATACTGAGGGGGCTTAGCAATCCATAGGGCTGACCAGATACTCCGTAGTTGCCATATGGGTCAACAAAGGCGTTTCATTGCATCCCCCTCACTTATCCGATGGTTGTAGGCACTGTGGAGTTCCAACTTGGTGAAAACGGTCGCACCTCGGGGATGTTCCAGGGCGTTTGGGATGAGGGGAAGAGGATATCGGAACTTGACGGTGATATTGTTTAACGCTCTGTAGTCTATACAGGGCCTCAAGCCTCGTTCCTTCTTGGCCACAAAGAAGAAGCTCTATGCAGCAGGGGAGTTAGATGGACGGATTTAACCTTGACCCAGCGCCTCCCTGAGTAGTCCTCCATGGCCTTCTGTTCAGGAAGCGACAGTGAATAGATTTTTCCCCGAGGCACTGGCTCACCCGGAATGAGATCTATGGCACAGTCCCATGGCCGATGTGGTGGTAAGCGGGAGGCTTGTTTTGGGCAAAACACGTCGTGGAAGGGGGCATAGCAGGCTGGAATATCTATGGATTGCTTCTCTAGGGGACTTTCAACGGAGGTTGAATTCACGGGAAGGACCTCCATGGGTTTCTTGGTTGGTGATGGAGTCACGGGGAAGCAGACTGGGAAAAAAAATCCTTTCTCCACTTCAAAACTTCTCCCGTCTTCCAGGACAGAGTGGGATTGTGCTTTACCAACCACGGGCGCCCTAAGATGATGTCCGCCGTAGACCCCTCCAGAACCAGAAGATGAATGTCTTCCGTATGAAGTTGACCCAGCCAAAGAGTGATGGGGCCCACACGATATCGTACATGTCGGCGACATAGTGGTTTCCCAGTTATCGACTGGACCTGGTAGACAGTTTCAGTGGCGGTAGCTTGTAACTTTAGCTGGCGGCAGATTTTTCTGGAGATGAAGTTTCCTGCTGACCCGGAGTCGATAAGGGCAGATACTGAAATAGAGACATCATAGGCAGTAAGCATTACACAGGTAGTGAGGGGGCTCCATTTTAATGATATCAGGCTGTATCACACTCACCACAGGACATGGGGGGCGAAGGGGGCATGCCAGGATCATATGCCCTTGAGCTCCACAATATAAACAGAGACCCCGGGTCAGCCTTCTCTGCCGCTCAGCGGAAGATAATCGTTGCTTCTCCACAATCATGGGTTCTGGTGCTGGTTCTGGAGGGTAACCGGGCTCTGGTCGGCGGAGGGAGGAGGTTGTGGCGGAGACTGGTGTTGCTGCTAAACAGGACTGCATGCGGTTTGAACAACGGATGGATAATTGAATGAATTTTTCCAATCCAAATTAATCATCATATGCAGCGAGCTGTAACCGAAAGCTGGGGCTCCAGCCCCTCTCTGTAAGTAGTCAGCAGCGATCTCTCATTCCATCCACTTGCTGCTGCGAGAGTTCTGAACTTCAGCGAGTATTCGGCAATTGACATGGTACCCTGCTGCAAATGGTAGAGTTGCTCTCCCACGGTGGTATCTCCTTCTGTCCTTCCAAACACCTCGCGAAAATGCACCATGAAGTTCAGCAGATTGTGAATAACGGGGCTGGCCTGAGTCCAGATTGTTTCCGCCCATCGCAATGCAGGTCCTGTTAGCAGGGAGATAATAAAGGCAATTTTAGAGGTGTCAGTGGGATATGATTGCGTTTGCATTTCAAATGTGAGATTACACTGAAGGATAAATCCGTTGCATTGCTCCGCCGAACCAGAGTAGGGCGCCGGTTGGGCCATGGGACTGGCGCTGATGTTAGGCGAAGAAGTGCTGGTTGGGATGGATGAGGTGATGGGTGGTGATGGCGGCGATGCCGGTGGATTGCGTAGCACTCGTCGTAGTGAGTCTACGAGCTCCTGGAATGGATTGGGGTTACTCATCTGTGCCGTCGGTGTTGGTCCGGTCTTCTGTAACGGAAGAGGTCTGACGCAACAGGTTAGTATAAATCAAATAGGTTTATTGGGTCACAGAGAGTACTGGGGTAGGGTTCAGAGGATGTGATGGTGAGGGAATAGTTCAAAGGATAAGATGAGTGGGGTAATCTGGGTCTTTGGCTGTACAGGAGCTGGAATGCAGGCAGGAGGAGCACACACCTCAGCGATCCGGGAACTAGGAGGAACAGGAGACACTTGGAGACGTGGAGACACTAGGAGGAACACAGGAGGTAAGTAATGCAGGAAGTATTCAAATGGAAGTAGTAGCAAAGTCATTGAGTCCTCTACGTGTATACGAGACCGGACAGTGAGGGTGTCTGAGGTGTGTGCTTTTATGCAGGCTGGTAATGAGGTGCTTGATTGGTGACAGGTGCAGGTGCTCAGAACTCAGGTGAGAGGGATCGTTGTGATTGGGTGGTGGTGGAGCCTGGCCGATCTGTTACATTACGTCTCATATACTGTATAATGTGCAACTTTAAATTCCATAATTACGACTGTTACTTGTAATTGAGACTCCATACCAGGGCTGTCCAAACTCCAACCCTAATTAAACACACCTAAACCAGCTAATAAAGCTCTTATTAGGCTAGAAACGTCCAGGCAAGTGTGTTGGAGCTGGTTGGAGTTAAACTCTGCAGGACACTGGCCCTCCATGACCGCGTTTGGAGACCCCTGCACAGTGCATTTATTTCTAATTGTGCGAGTTCATTCGTGAAATTTTTTCTCATATTGTGCCACTTTATATTTCACAATTGCAACTATTTCTCATAATGTGCAACTTTTCTTCTCACAATTGTGCTCTTTTTTTTAAAAATAAAGTCAAAGATAATGCATTTTTTGAGAATACTGTTTGCCAGCAATTTTGTTTTAACAAAATAAGATTAAAGATTTTTAAGATTAAACTTAGCTATTTGTGTTTTCTTAAACTTGTGCTTAATTTGAAATTTTCTTCTTAATCAGCTAAGAAAAACTAATTATTCAAGATATATTCGCTGATAATAAGTCCCTATCCTATGTCATTTTCTACAGTAAATATATCTTGTTTTTAAAGATGTTTAAAATAAGTATATGCAAGACTAGTTGACTAAACATGCTGCTAGTCAACATTGGACATTCTAGTCTTTATTTAATTTTACATTTTTTGCACATTTTGTTTAACAAAGGCTATAATCAAATTATTGTCATGTTAATATTACATTTTAAAATGTACATCTTGAGTGGAAAACAAAATAATTTCATTCTAGCTCAGATTTTCATTTTCTCTGTGTCACTCGCAGTGGACTCCGCTTGGAATACGAGCACTATGAATCTTTGAATTCCACAAATATTTTCAGTTTTTGTCTATGTTAGGCTTGCCTAAGCTTATTATATTAGTGGTTGTGAGGTACAATACCGGTATACAATTTTATAACATTTAAAGGGGAATCATTATAAATGAAACTTACTTGACAATAACAGAAACTTGAGAATTAGTTGAAATTAGTTCATTAATTACAATGAAATTAGTTATTGCGTGCATCCCTTGTATAGATTTTTACTGAAAAATAAGACAACAATGTCTCATGACACTGGTCTTGGCTGTCCACAGAAGCATAAGTAAGCTCATAAGTCCACTTGTCTTCACTCACTCTGTTCTCTCTCCCTCTCTCTCTGTCATTTCTTGCCCCTTTTAAATGTATTTACTTTCTAATGCTATTCTTTTAGATAGACACTTCTATACTGGCTCCACAGAAGGTGGCATTTAATGGCTTATAGTCAGAGTATGCCTCTTAGACCCGCCGCTGATGCCTAAGTTTTAATGAACAAGACACTGTTACTTACTGGCTGACGACTGATAAGCGCCACTGAGGGAAAAAGACAGAGGAGAGATGGGGATTTCAGTGTACAATCTGAGGAACAGTAGTGTAAAAAATATAAACAGGTTAATGAAGTCGAATAGTGAGTAGAAAGAAGAAACCCAGCGATTAAAAAAAAAAAAAGAACATTGTTAGGGGAAGTTATTTAGAACCTGGTGAAAGGACCAACTACCACATGCACTGCAAACCCCCAGCATGTACTATAGAGACAAGAGGAACATCTGCTAGAAAAGAAACAGAAAAAAGAAAAAGCAGTTAAAAGAAACAGTCTTGGTTCTGCCCTCTGAGGGGGAAGAACTTCAGCATGTCATGATCCTTTTTATTACCTTTAGCTAACAAGCCAGCATGGTAATCTTTCTCTTCCAGCCCAGACGGTATTGTGGGTAAATGGCTAGCACAAGGATGTGGGGATTTGTGTTTGTACTGTGCCTCGAAATATGTCCTCGGATTGTCCCGACACGTACCAAGTGACACGTTGTCAAATGACTCGTCAGCTAAATTGAAATCCTCCCTTCTGATTTTTTTCTGATAATTTGAAGCAAACCTTCTTGACCTTTTTTCTGCTCAGAACAGATAGAGCAGATAAAGTCTTATGTTGTCAAGAAGCAATACTGAAATTTAGGACAAATAATCTTCTTTGACAAGCAGGAGCGGCAAACCACTTTAGCATAACTTTTGTAGTTTTTTAATATACGTGTATATAACTGTGGGTGTGAATATATATATATATATTTATATAATATATATATACAGTTCTTGCTTCTTTGGTGCTTCTTCAGTCTTATAAAGTTTTAAATCACTGTTTATCATCATTGTAATTACAAGAAAAAGGGAAAGTAATTATATTCTTGTTCTCTGATGAGAAATAGATTTTTAATTATTCAGTTAGGGTACTAGACCCTTCCTGTCACGGTTGCACTACTGTGAGGAGTGCGGAGCGAGGAATGAAGGAGATGATGAGTAAAATCAATGGAGAGATTTTAATGAACTCAAGGGAACACGGAAAACACACGTAGCACTCGTACGAACAATACCGGACCAGGAACTCCAAACAGGAAACTTAATACCAACTTAATCAAGGGAAGACGAGACACACCTGGAATCAAATGAGAAACAATCAGGAAGCAGGAACCAGAAGAAAACCAAATAAGGGCAAGGAAGGCACATAGGGATCATAACACACACAAAACAAGGAACAGAGTCTGACAACACTCTCCCCACCCGGGAAGGTGCGTCCGTGCCGTACCACATCCAACGGGGAGGGGATGGTGCCCTGCTGGAGCACGGTTCCAAGACGGAAGGCCTCCAGGGCTGTGCCCGTTCCGGGACCCATGGCGGATCTGGCAGACTAGGAGGCCATGCGGAGCAGGCAGACTAGGAGGCCAAGGCGAAGCAGTCAACTAGTAGGCACGTGGAGCTGCAGCTAGGAATCCCTGTGAGCATACAGTTCAGGAGGCCATGGCGGAGCAGGGGGTTCAGGAGGCCATGGCAGATCAGACAGTTCAGGAGGCCATGGCGGATCAGGCAGTTCGGGGCGCCATGGCGGATCTGGCAGACTAGGAGGCCATGGCGGAGCAGAGAGTTCAGAAGGCCATGGCGGAGTAGGGACTACGGACTCCATGGCTGGACGTGCCCTCCGTGGCCTTGGCCTCACCACTCGGCCTGGCCACTATGGATGGACCCTTACTACCCCCCCTCCCCAAAAAATCATTCGGGAGAATATTGTCTTTAGAGACCCTCCGTAGGCCTAACTTGGGAGCAGTGGCCCTCCCTGGGCTTGACGTGGGAACAGGAGCCCTCTCTGGGCTTGACTTGGGGACTGGAGCCCTTTCTGTGCTAAACTCAGGAACAGGAGCCCTCACTGGGCTAAACCCGGGGACAGGAGCCCTCACTGGGATAGACTCGGGAACTGGGTAGCGCTTACGAGGAGCTGGCACTGGAGAGTGCTCTGGAGGAGAAGGCACAGCAAGGCACTTTCGAGGAGCTGGCAAAGGAGCGAACTCAGGGGCTGGAGCCGACACTGGAGAAGACTCAGGGGCTGGAGCCGACACTGTAGCGAGCTCTGGGGCTGGAGCCGACCCTGGAGCGAGGCCTAAGCTACATCCCAAAAGTTTTTACTTACCTGTTAGGTCCAGACTCCTGGGCCCGGGGTAGAGCTCAAGGTTTGGAATCAGGAATAGATTCCTTTAAGTGAATACGACCAAGAGCCTAGAATCCTACTAGTCTTGGCCTGTCACACAGGGGCTATGTTTGCGCTGCATATGCTGAAGGAACTGTCTCAACAGACCCCTAGTAGCAACACCCTGTTAAAAGTGGGTATCCGGAGGATACAAGGTGGAGTGGTGCCCAAGGTGGAACCGGGGCTTAACCAGCTCAAGAAAGGGCACGAAGCAACCGCGCGATGCCCTCACCATACAGGATTTTAGAAATAACACAAAGTCCTAGCGTGCAAACTTACCACAGTGTGGAGTTTAGAAAGTGTACAAAGACTTCACGTGCACACTTACCATAACATGGATTTTAGGATACCATTCTAAGGGGGCCCTCGTGGCACTCTGAAAGAGCAGCCCATCGATGGAAATGGTGCATCCCAAAACACTATGTTTGAGAAGTCATCAACTCGATTATAAGGTATGATGCTGGAGTGGCTAGCAGTAAATCTCTAGCTGAGGGAGCAAACACCCAGCTCTCAATCGAGAGGGGGCTCGACCTACAGCATGTTCCAAAGCTGTAACAGCTAGCAGTAAATCTTTAGCTGAGGGAGCAAACATCCAGCTCTCATCGAGAGGGGGCTCGACCTGCAGCATGTTCCATGATGGAACGGCTAGCAGTAGTTTACCTTACCTGAGGGAGCACACACCCAGCTCTCAACGAGAGGGGGCACGACCTACAGCACGATCGTTAGAAATCAGAAGAGTAAGCGTACTGCAAGCTAGCCAAAAAACTCAGCGCATCAGAGAGGCGGATGAAGGGCCTAGTTCGCCTGATGCTGCTGGTTCCATGTGCTCTGGAAAAACAGAGAACGCAACTTCTCACTTGGAAGGAGAGGAAGGTGAGAGGAGAACTCTGAATTCAGAAAGGAGTAGCGTGCTCATAGGCAAGCCTTTGATAAAGGAGAGCACTGCTAATATTACCACGAGGACAGCCCACGGAGCGAGGAATCTAACTCCTCAGAAGGGAGAGAATTCAAACGCTCGAAAGAAAGCACCATGCTCACAATAACCCTCAATGGTGAGGGGAGCGATGCTTCAAGAGTGTGTCAACAGAGACACACTGGTTGAGTGGAGCCCAAGGTACCGGGGTCTAAACCAACTCAGAGAAAGGAAACGAGGCTAATAACGCGTAACCCTTACCATACATGATTTTAGAAAAGTGGGCAAAGCATAGTGTGCACACTTACCACTTATGTGGTTTTTAGAAAGTGCGCAAAGTGCTCAGCGTGGCCACTTACCACTATGTGGATTTTAGAAAGGGCGCAAAGTGCTCAGCGTGCCCACTTACCACTATGTGGACTTCAGAAAGTGCACAAAGCTTAGCGTGTGCACTTACCATAGCATGGATTTAAGAGCTTCCCAAGCATCTTTTCACAGATACCTGGAAGTACTGAGCCAAACGGGAGAGGCAAGCTCAAATGCAACCCTCTAAGGTGAGGGGAGCACTGTCTGAGACAGCATTTACACAGGAAGGTTTTTGTAATGCCACCTATGCCTCCCGCTCGGTGCCTCAGCAAGAGGGGATATCTTGGTGACCAGGAAGCCCCTCAGGGCGGCCTAGATACGGTGTACCAGACAGGGCAGCCTGAAAGCATAAGCCCAGCCTGGACGTCCAGGAAATTTTTTCAGTGCCGTGCCGAGGGCCTGATGATCAAGAAGGCTCCCGCAGAAGCCTGTGACTTGGCCGCATGATCCAGGAAGCATGAAGCCGGAACCAGGGCTATCATACCGGCTGGACACCATATTGATGAGTGAAGTAAACACTGCAAGTCGAGCATCCGGTTTCTGAATCCAACAGAGGGGGGTGCTCACCGAGGACCTACCCTAGAAAAGGACAGAACACACAGGTCTCGGAAAACACTGCAAAGAAGGCTAGCAGAAGGATACACACAAACCACCAGTGCATTATACCAGACACCACCCACACACACACACACACACACACATATACTGTATATATATATATATACATATATATAAAATTATAAACGCAACACTTTTGTTTTTGCCCCCATTTTTCATGAGCTGAACTCAAAGATCTAAGACTTTTTCTATGTACACAAAAGGCCTATTTCTCTCAAATATTGTTCACAAATCTGTCTAAATCTGTGTTAGTGAGCACTTCTCCTTTGCCGAGATAATCCATCCACCTCACAGGTGTGGCATATCAAGATGCTGATTAGACAGCATGATTATTGCATAGGTGTGTCTTAGGCTGCCACAATAAAAGTCCACTCTAAAATGTGCAGTTTTACTGTATTGGGGGGTCCGGGGGGGTCCGAAAACCAGTCAGTATCTGGTGTATCTGGTGTGACCACCATTTGCCTCACGCAGTGCAACACATCTCCTTTGCATAGAGTTGATCAGGTTGTTGATTGTGGCCTGTGGAATGTTGGTCCACTCCTCTTCAATGGCTGTGCGAAGTTGCTGGATATGGGCAGGAACTGGAACATGCTGTCGTATACGCTGATCCAGAGCATCCCAAACATGCTGTATGGGTGACATGTCCGGTGAGTATGCTGGCCATGCAAGAACTGGGATGTTTTCAGCTTCCAGGAATTGTGTACAGATCCTTGCAACATGGGCCGTGCATTATCATGCTGCAACATGAGGTGATGGTCGTGGATGAATGGCACAACAATGGGCCTCAGTATCTCGTCACGGTATCTCTGTGCATTCAAAATGCCATCAATAAAATGCACCTGTGTTCGTTGTCCATAACATACGCCTGCCCATACCATAACCCCACCGCCACCATGGGCCACTCGATCCACAATGTTGACATCAGCAAACCTCTCACCCACACAACGCCATACACGCTGTCTGCCATCTGCCCTGTACAGTGAAAACCGTGATTCATCCGTGAAGAGAACACCTCTCCAAAGTGCCAGACGCCATCGAATGTGAGCATTTGCCCACTCAAGTCGGTTACGACGACGGACTGCAGTCAGGTTGAGACCCCGATGAGGACGACGAGCATGCAGATGAGCTTCCCTGAGACGGTTTCTGACAGTTTGTGCAGAAATTCTTTGGTTATGCAAACCGATTGTTGCAGCAGCTGTCCGGGTGGCTGGTCTCAGACGATCTTGGAGGTGAAGATGCTGGATGTGGAGGTCCTGGGCTGGTGTGGTTACACGTGGTCTGCGGTTGTGAGGCTGGTTGGATGTACTGCCAAATTCTCTGAAACGCCTTTGGAGACGGCTTATGGTAGAGAAATGAACATTCAATTCACGGGCAACAGCTCTGGTGGACATTCCTGCAGTCAGCATGCCAATTGCACACTCCCTCAAAACTTGCGACATCTGTGGCATTGTGCTGTGTGATAAAACTGCACATTTTAGAGTGGCCTTTTATTGTGGCCAGCCTAAGGCACACCTGTGCAATAATCATGCTGTCTAATCAGCATCTTGATATGCCACACCTGTGAGGTGGATGGCTTATCTCAGCAAAGGAGAAGTGCTCACTAACATTTAGACAGATTTGTGAACAATATTTGAGAGGAATAGGCCTTTTGTGTACATAGAAAAAGTTCTAGAGTTCAGCTCATGAAAAATGGGGGCAAAACAAAAGTGTTGCGTTTATTATGTTGTTCTTCATATATATATATATAGAATGGATCGTACTCACCCACCATGTTTCCCGCGCCAGAGCCCCGTTCAAGAAGCGACCCGAAGAAGCCTCTAGTCCAGACCATCATTTAAGGTGTTCAATGACGCCATATAACCAACCAAAACATCATAGGTCCAGCATAGGAGACTGTAATGCAGGAAGTTCCCACCTAACCTTGGTCAGGTGGAGAGATGGTGATTACAGGGGAATTAGGAAGGGCAAGATAAGGGCAGATGTAAGACCCCCAAAGGAAATGAGTATATCACTCAGATCCGGACAAAAGTGCTGACGCCTTGTCTGGATCACATCCCTTAGGTCTTGCCTACCTCCCTTTGACCCGCGATTCCTCCTACCCCTACCCGCAGGCGGGGGAGGAGCGCGAGCCGCGACCCCTTGGTTGTTCGGGCTCAGACCTGGACCTTCGTGGAATGAAGGATTTGAAGGCCGCTGAGTGCGCCTTCGCCTTCCTGAACTTCTCGACCAACGTCTCAACGGAGGTACCGAAAAGTTTGGAAGGCGAAACCGGAGCATTGAGAAGAAAGCCCCTCTCTTCCTTACCGATATCTGCCAGGTTCACCCACATATGTCTCTCCGTCACTACCATAGCCGCCCCCCCCCTCCCCCTCCATGAACCTGCCCATGTCGAGGCAGCCTTCTTAGTAGCAGGTGAGAGCTACCTCTCAGGAAGGCCCTCGCCTTTATCCAGGTCTTTCAGCAGGTCAGCCTTGTTTTGCCTGAGCACTCCATCTGTGGGCAAACGAAGCGACGCCGGCCTGCTGCTGCGTATGCCCTGCCATTCAAGCGAGATTAATCCTACAGGGGCTTAGATGGCAAGGTGATAGTTTTAAGAGAGGACGTCTCACCCATAGAAAGATATCTGGCCAGCATCTCTTCTACAGCGCTCTCTTATAGCCGTTTTTCGCGCATCGCCCCGATGTTGGCATAACTCGTATGCTGGAATCGATGGATGCGTGAGGAAAACGGCCTCTTCCATTCCTTCTCGATCTGTATGGAGATCAGGAAGAAAGGAAGGCTCACCTGAGTTGGAGGGTTATGGCCAGAAAGATAATGCTCATCGAGACGACCTCACAACGTCACTTTCTTTGCCCGCTTCACGGCAAGTAAAGTCTCGCCGTGGCGCGATCCATAACTTCCAAAATCTCATCATACGCAGGGCAGGAGGATTGGGATGGCTCAGCCTCAGCTTCTTCGCCCTCCTCAGACATTTCCTGCTTTTACTGGGCTGATCCCAGCAGAGCAATGGCCCCTGAATCAGACAATGTTAATGAACTTACATATATTAACATCATCCTCCAGCGGCTCACTCTCGTCCACAGCCGACGAGCATGAGGGGGAAAGCCCCTCTTTAAACTCATTGGCCAGATCCACCTGCGATCCCCACGAGCTCATTCTCCTCCGTGCCTCAGCAGCGGCGGGTCCTGAACTGCGGGAAGCAGATGGCTGCCCCTCTCTACTCGAAAAAAGAGACAAACGAGAACAGAACTTTTTCATTGGAAAACGCTCGCAGTGCACGCAGATTTCCCCCTCGAGGATATCGCGTGTGTGCTCTTCGCCCAAACAAATAACGTATAGATTGTGTGTGTCATCAGATGTTAAATAACGATGACACGGATGCACACATCCTTTAAACGTTTTGCTAGTGCTTGCCATAATGAATGAATAGAGATCGCTCTTACCACGGAAATGCATGCTTCAAACAAAACAGTCAGTGAAGACGAAAAAGAGGATGATGTGTTCTCCCGGTGCCTATTTATACTATATTCGCACTGGTAGTGACGTCATGGCTGTCGCCGGCCAACGTGTTGTTGGTGTTTTTTCAATGCATGCTTCAGACACGGGTCACGACGAGGAGTTCCCCATAGCAACCCCTAGAGGACGCAGTTCGAAGTTCCCTTGAAAGCACGATGCCCTCCTTCAGGCTTTAATCTGCCGAATATCAAATTTTTACCATAATTTCAATGCTTTATTTTATCTTACTGCTTAAGCTTTAACACATTTCCTATGCCAACTGTATGCAGTGTGTGTGTGTGTGTGTATGTTAGATTAGTTTAAGTGTTTATGTAGTTAATATAGTCTTACTTGTATCACACTTGACATTTGTTCATTGTTTGCTCATAACTGGAGTCCCTAATCATGCAGATTTTTGTACATGCTCTGAGTAGTATTGAAACGAAATGTTACAGGAAAGTCACATTCTTAGAATTGACAGACAGTTGACACTGATATGTCAAGTAAATACTTACAATGGATCTAAATATTTATAATTAATTAAAACTATTTATGATTAATTATTCATATTTCCCATTTGAGCTGATTCGCTACAACACTACCATAAATTTCTGGTTTTTAAAGAAAAAAAAAAAAGATCACACTGTAAAAAAAAAAAATCTGTAAAATGTACAGTAAAAAACTGGCAGCTGTGATTGCCAGAATTTTACCGTAAAAAATATGATAGCAACATTTTAGGTTTTACGGATTCAACCTTTACATTTAAAAACTGTATTTTATTAACTGATATAATGTTAATATACCAACCTATGGAAGTGCTGAACTCTGTTTTGTACCTTTGTAATACACTGATAACCACCAAAAGCAGGTGGTGATGGGAGTCACATGACTAACCAAAGCCCATCACAAGCAGCTTTTAAATACTAACATATACAGAAGGTGCACAGTGTCATTCACGCAAAGACTTAACACCATCATGCTAACACATGAAACTGAAATAATGCAATACACCTTAATTTTAACACATATAAATACCATACACCCTAATGTCCACACTGGTAAGAAAAAACTAAGAAACATTTGTTATTTCAACAACAACAACAAAAAAACATAAAATGTGAAAAGTAATGCAGGGAATTCTGGGAATGTAAATTTATGGTTCACTGTAAATTATAAATTACTTTTCTCTTCCAAAAACAGTATACTACTATTGTTTATTGTCTTTTTTTAGCTCCCACAATACTCTCTCATGTCCAAGTACATACATACTTTTTTTTATTGATTTTTCAGATGTTTTTCAACATTTGTGATGCTAGGATTCGTCTCAGAATTGGTTGGCTTGGTTCATGGCTTTGAACTCTTTATTGAAGAATTTTCTGAAATTCATATTGCGAAAAAGAATGGGAAAATTAATTTCTGTACAAGAGCTGCTGAAAAGTAAGCACACTGTTTGGAAGTGTCCCTTTTTTTTAGCACTTTTTGCATCCATTAATCTATTCATATTCATTATGCGCACTTACTGCATAACCAGTCACTATAAATCAATAGCTTTGTTTTCTGTCTTTTTTTCTGTCATTTCCCATGATTGATGGGACTATAGCTCCTGTTGCATTCTCACACAAGTGTTGTTTGATAATGCATTGAGTTAGTGTTCAGTGAAGGCCTCGTTTTGAATTGTGCGAAAGCTTCTGTCATGCCTGACCCATGTATTGTTCCGTTTACGGGGTCTGAAACAGAGAGGTTAAGTAAAAAGATACGATAAGTTAATGTTACTCGCTGTGTCGGTGTGATCCTTATCAAACGCAACAGCTCCCACAATACTCTCTCATGTCCAAGTACATACATACATTTTTATTGATGTTTCAGATGTTTTTCAACATTTGTGATGCTATGATTCATGTCAGAATTGGTTGGCTTGGTTCATGGCTTTGAACTCTTTATTGAAGAATTTTCTGAAATTCATATTGAGAAAAAGAATGGGAAAATTAATTTCTGTACAGAAGCTGCTGAAAAGTAAGCACACTGTTTGGAAGTGTCCTTTTCTAGCACTTTTTAGAGCTTACGCACTGAATTCTTGGTTGTTGCATCCATTCAATCATCTAAAGCCATCTTTACACTTTGAAGTTATGTGTCTTTTGTGTGCATAACAAGTGTTATTCGTTCAGTCTGTTATCTAACTTTTATGTGGTATTTCATTTTTGAGAAACCAGAGACTGAAACCTCAGCATTCAAGAGCAAAATGACTGCACTGGCGTTTCCTTCGGGAAATGCAAATCTACTTCAGATCTTGGAAGCCAGTCAAATTGGAGCATGTGAAAATTGCTTGGCCAATAAACACCATTCAGATTCTGACTTCATCTGCCCTGTTATAAGTCTGTAAATCTATTGTGCCTTTGAAAGTTCAACTGAACTTCTGTCGACTTGAATTGACACAAATGATCTTGGTTTCTGCCTCTCTCAGCCAAATAAAAATTAAACCAACCAAAGAACTTGGCAAGCAACTTTAATGTAAGATGACAAGCCAAGTGCTCCAAACAAACCCTTTAATTGTTGACTCTTTTCAGGCTTATGGTCTCTTACACATGTTATTTTACCTTATTAACAATCTGCGTCCGTCCGAACAATCAAACTACTGGCCTCATTTCCCCAAGGTTTAAACCTCAACTCAAACTTTAAACAGCTATAGCGCAAATGACACAATACAAAGTGCTTTACACGTCAAGCATTGCAAATGGATGAATAGATGGATGGATGGAGAATTAAGTACTAATAAACTGACAAGTATTGCAATAGAGATAAAATAAGTACACTTGCACAATACATAAATAAATGTTAAATTTTTAAGATGAGTGTTTCTAAGATGAGAAATTAAGACATTGAATGCTATGCTGAAGAGTTTTTTTAACATATATCGATAGACTGAGAAAACTGAAGGTCTTTTCGATAGGTATTATGCAAATGTAAAACTTCATCCCTGTAAATCTACATATATATCCTTGAAAAGTAACAGGCCAGTAAAGACTATAACTACTGGGAATGTGTCTCATAAGCATATTGGATATGCATTTATGTGTAAGCACATTGAGGGCACACCATGAACATTTCAAATCAAGTATAAAATTTATGGGAAGCCAAATAAGCGATTTCACGTATAAAACCAATGTAATGTATGCTGTGCTGCTGTTCTTAGTCAGCACTTATGGATAATTTGCAGTCTAGTCAGGCTATTCAAAAGAAGAACAGACAGGAGAGTATTGCAGTACTGCACTGTGTTAATGCTAGCACTTCTAAAGCCATATGATAACGTTGTGTAAGGAACAGACTGATATTTAAGTCATTTTCATTGAAAACCTTGATTTCTGCCCTTGTCGCCATAACCCATTTATGTTTGCACTCCTTGCATCGCTCTACACACCTTTAAATTAAATCTGTCTTATTTCTTCTCCTTTTTCTTATGTCAAGTGTGGTACACTTATGCCAGTATGTATGCAATTGTATTATGTTGTATTATGATTTGAATTGGTAACACTTTTATTCAGATATTGAATTTAAAAGAGAAATCAAGGAACATCTCATTTGATTCACAAGATAAAAGCAGAAATATGTAGGTGAGAATTTTTTTTCAGGTCCAGGAAAACTGTCCATTTAAACCAAATGTGTTATATCTGTTTGAGAAAGAAGTGTTGACACTTAGTTTTCTTAGATCATGTGGGTGTCAGCATACACAGGATTCAAAACACTATAAGGCTTTTAATGAAAGATAATGGCTGATAATGGTTATTTGTGCTCTTAAAGGTTAGAACAAGTGATTCATTATTAGTTAGACACCTTACAGAAGCAAGGAAACACAAAAAGCCCTTGACTTTTATTAAGCCCATACTAGTAGAAAAATTAATTCTCTATTCTTCAAACATTAGAGGCAATTGGGAAGTTATAAAATTTAGTTAGACATTTAGCGTTACTGCACCCCCGCCATTCTTTTACATGCCTATTAATGTTAATTACCTCAATAGTCGGATTTTCCAGAATGTACTTCCTGCTTTGAAATTAAAAAATAAAATGTTATACATGCTGGCTATGGCAATGGCATAATGTTAGCTTCATTATTAAAGTTATCTGCTGGGTTGTTAAAGAAAGGTAGAACAGTTATGGCTGTTTGTGCAATTGAAATGGGCTGTAAGCAGGACATTCATCAGGCATCACCCTGTTTTATGTCTTACAAATGTAATCGCCTGTATCTGAAATATATATTACCTCACAAAGGAAAGTATGAGTATGTCAACATGTTGTGCCCTGTGGGGTGCCAAATACAAGTGGGCAGAGCAGATACAGGGACTAAAGCTAAACTGGAATAGAGCCACTTTTGAGTTCGAGGCATGTTCTTATTTGGGTCCAGAATTGATTTGAACAGGTCAAAATCCTGCCTCACTGTCCCTCAAGCAGCTAATTTAGCAAAACATTTGATAAAACCCATTAAAGGTATAGTTCACCCAAAAATGAAAAAAACCCGTAAGACCTTTGTTCGTCTTCGGAACACAAATTAAGATATTTTTGATGGAATCTGAGAGCTCTCTGACCCTGCATAGACAGCAACGATATTACCATGATCAACACACCGAAACGTAGCAATGACATCGGTAAAATAATAGTCCATGTGACTTCAGGGTTCAAGCACTATTACAAAGCTTAGGAGAATTTTTGTGCACAAAGAAAACAATAATAACATTATTTATTCAGCAATTCTTCTCCCCGAATTACCGTCTTCTGCCATTTTGGAGAGTACCCCAGAACATAATCAATGTAATCAGCGTGTTGAAGTTCAGGGCAAGTGCCTTTTATCCTGAGCCTAATCAGCAATGGTTATAAGCCATTAGAAAGCGCAAAATGTATAAAAAGTTTTTTTATACAACTTTAAATCCTTTAAAGGGGTCCGAGCATGCGATTTACTTGAAATTTTCCGTTCTCTTTGGAGTGTCAAGCTCTTGGTGCATAAAGAATTTCTGTAATGTGCAAAGATAAAGTCTCAAATCCAAAGAGATATCATTTATAAAAGTTAATAGTCAGCCACACCTACCTAAAACGGCTGGTTCTAACACGTCCCCACATGTCTACGTCACGACGTGGGAAGATTTGCATAACAACGCCCAAATGTTCACACAAAGAAAGAAAACGTAACTTTTATTCTCGCTGTAGTATAGTTGTTGCCGCTTCTTTTTTTACCGTCATGTCGTGAAGACGCTGTGTGTTTTGTTTTGAAAGCGAAATTACTTTGTTTGGCCTTTCAAAAGAGGTCGATATCCGCTTCGTCATGCCTAGAGGTGATCTGTGCTGGTCGCTGAGGAAATACATAATTAGGATGGGTCACACCTCTCCCCCCCCCCCCCCCCCCCCCCCCCCCCCCCCCCCCCCCCCCCCCCCCCACCCCCCCCCCCCCCCGATCGGCTTCACCGGGGGACGCCCCCCCCCCCAAAGCGGGATGGACAGCCGGGGTCGTCACATTTGGTTGCCGCAAGCCCACCAGCTGCTCCTTTGTCGAATTTGCTGGCCGCGCCATTCTCAAGCCCGCCACCTCCGCTCACTCAAGCCCGCCCTACGCTCACTCAGGTGCGGCTTCTGCTCACTCTAGGCCTCCGGCCTCTGCTCACTCTAGCCTGCCGTGTGTGACGCTGTGTGTTTTGTGAAAGCAAAACTACTTTGTTTGTCCTTCCAAAAGAAGACACGACTAGAAATCAGTGGTCAAGTTGTATTTACAACACTATTCCAGAACAGTTCAACCCAAATATTCAGATGTGTCCAGCACATTTTATGGAGGACTGTTTCCTGATCCTGGTAGAGTAGACTACAGTGCAGGCTGTTCTGACTCACAGACTTTAAGTATGTTTTTTATATTTTAAGGATTTGCCACTGATGATTCAAACGCAAGTTTTGATCAGTGTAGTGTAGCGCTTGTTGTTTGTAATTTCTCGATCACAAATGCAGACATGTTTTATGTTTACGCGGCGCGATTCAACGCAACGCATAAGTCAGACCGTATAAGTCATTATAATCAGAAATTATGTCCCCACTGGATGCAACAAATGCCTCCTTTATAATGGGTTTTAATATTTTTGTCTCATCGCTCCGGCCGGACAGGGCATCACAATATGGTAAG
The DNA here is from genome assembly GCA_018155175.1 of Sinocyclocheilus anophthalmus. Taxonomy (NCBI): domain Eukaryota; kingdom Metazoa; phylum Chordata; class Actinopteri; order Cypriniformes; family Cyprinidae; genus Sinocyclocheilus; species Sinocyclocheilus anophthalmus. The sequence goes on from JADLZN010002816.1 coordinate 933,036, forward strand.
GGGCGTAACATTTCCGTCACACACTTGAGGTATTTGGCCAATCACAAAGCACTGGATAGCTGGCCAATCAGAGTACACCTCACTTTTCAGAATGATGAGCTTTGTAAAAATCGATGCGTTTCAGAAAGGCGGGGCATAGAGCAGAAACAATAATGTACAGTATGTGGAAAATAATGTGTTTTTGAACCTTAAACCGCATAAACACATTTCATTACACCAAATACACAAAATAATGTTCTTTTTGTCAACATCATATGACCCCTTTAAAGCACTTTAAAGACAGCTTCTGTTAGCCATGCATAATCCTTGAATGTTGTCAGCAGTATGTAACGGTTTTAAGCAGCACCATTGCTTCATATTTTGTCTTAAATCTTGATTTACATTTGCATACTTTTACATATGTATTTTACATTTTTCAGTTGTATTATGTTTAACAGATGTGGTCAGTTTTATTTTATTCATTTATTTTAATAGTAACTAAATCACCAACTGCATTTGCATGCACTTTAAAATTTTAAGTCGGCCGAAAACAGTTATTAGTCTTTTTTGAAAAAAAAGTCATGTTCACACTTTAGACCAACTGAAATCATGCCTGTCTGGTTTTTGTAATGTTGGACATGCACCTTTGCGTGGTCACATTTAAATGCACAACATTTAATCATTAAAATGTTCAACTGCACCATAATTTTTCCTCTCTTGGTTGTATTTACCAAGTCTGCCATTTTTATAAAAATCATATTATGTTTACCAGTTTCTCATTATAAATTAATAATTTCTACCTTGATGCGACATAATTAGTTTTTACCAGCATGTTATGGCCTAGAAGAAACTGGAAAAAGCATTAAGACATTAAAGGACTCATATGATGTTGCCAAAAAGAACATTATTTTGTGTATTTGGTGTAATGAAATGTGTTTATGCGGTTTAAAGTTCAAAAAACACATTATTTTCCACATACTGTACATTATTGTTTCTCCTCTATGCCCCGCCTTTCTGAAACTCGTCTATATTTACAAAGCTCATCGGTCTGAAAAAGCGAGGGGTGCTCTGATTGGCCATCTACTGTGCGTTGTGATTGGCCGTGTACGTCAAGTGTGTGACGGAAATGTTACGCACCTACCATACTGTTGATGCCGTGTCCGGCCGGAGCGACGAGACATAAACATTAAAACCCATTACAAACGAGGCATTTGTTGCATCCAGTGGGGACATAATTACTGATTATAATGACTTAAAAACTCTGTCTGCATTGTGACGGAGAATAATGACAAAACAAAAAAAAAAAAAGTGCTACTCTACTGCCCAAAACTCGCGTTTGAATCATCAGTGGCAACGAAAAACACAGCTTAGCTTGCACTGAGGCCGGGATAGAGTGAGCTGAGGCGGGCTGGACTCCGCTTTGTCCACGGTGAAAGTTGATGTATTCCCTCAGCGACCAGCACAGATCAGCTCTAGGCATGATGAAGCGGATATCGTCCTCTTTTGGAAGACCAAACAAAGTAGTTTCGTTTTCACAACGAAGCACACAGCGTCTTCAGGACATGGCTGCACGTCAACAATACTACAGTGAGAATAAAAGTTAGACTTCTTTTCTTGGTGCATATTGGAGGGTATGCAAAATCTTCCCAGCTCGTGACATAGGTATGTGGGGGCGTGTTAGAACGAGCCATTTTAGGTAGGCGTGGTTAACTCTTAACTTCTATAAAGAATATATTTAGTCAATATTTAGACATTCTAAAAGTAAATGAAATTCCAGAGATGTGTCAGAGATTACCCTGCCATTTTTTTCTATTCCATACTGAGACCCAGCTCACACGGCTCTTTAGGTGAGAGGAAACAGCAGTGATGGGCTGGCATGATAACACATTCTCAGCAGGAGCTGTAGACTATTACAGAATGTGTGTGGCAGATCTGTCCACACCATGTCCCGCACAGTACAACACACCACAATACGCCACCTGCTTCAAAGCCCTCACAACAGCAAAAAAAACAGGCTTTTTACCAGCGAGATAACAGGCGGGATGCAGAGGGCCATTTTGTTAGCCTTCGTTTCCTCTCAACATTCCTCCAGGAGCTGTGAGACGGGGAGAGTATTGCTGACTGCTACCAGAAATGCAATTACTGTGGGGAGTAGGAAGCCAGGATGCACAAAACTGTGAGGGAAATGTATATTTTATTAACTTACAACCCTGACCTTTCCATTGTCTCACAGGAATTCTTCAGACAGCCTGAATGTGTGCGAAAGTCTGTTTAATAGAGAGAGGGAGTCTCTCATATAGCCTGGAGCAGGTGTACCCAGTGACATGCTTTGAAAAGGTGAGTTTCCAGACTTCCAGGTTTTATGAGGGTGTAAGGTTAACAGGCTGGATAACTCAGAGAGGACAATCAAGAAAGGGAAGCCTGGAAATGCATGTACAGTATGTGTCTGTATGCATGCATAAAAAAGACATGTAAACTTGTACATGTTAGGTGCTTTGTGTGTATGGTGCTGTTGCAAAGGTGAAAGGTGTGTGTGCAATAGTGGAAGGAGAACTGCTCTCGTCACTCGTTGTGGCTGATAATGTCAGCAAGCAGGGACAACAGGAGCACACAGGTGTACTTGAGGACCTGGCAGGTCTGTCTGACTGCCGATAAGCTGGACAGTCTCTAGCTGGTAGCTGGATATGGGATTATATCCAGCTACTGGATATAATGATAAAGACTATTTGCTCAGATGGGCTGCACAAATGTGGAGATGGTGTGGCAGAGCGTGCCATCTCAGATTTTACATAGAGATTGATAGAGAAACCAATGTGATAACTCAAAGTCGTTGGACTGGCCCATTTTCATGTACATTGTGGATTTATGGATCCAGTCAAGCTACTTGCTCAAACGCAGAGATTAGAGCAGCTGTTTTTTTGCTGCTTCACCAAGATCCAATATGTTGTAAATTTTAGTAACTTTCAACATTAACAGGCTATTTCTGTCTGTTTAGTCATTTCTGGCCTGCTTTAAAGCATATACTCATCTCTGCTTTACAGTAATTAGTAGTTGGATATTTGCGTTCAAAAATACTCTTGTATAGTTACATATATACTGAATTCTAGAAGATTTTAAATCACTGTTAATGTGATTACAATTTTAAAGCCACTACAACAAAAACGCAATAAAGAAATGCTTTGCTGTGTTCAATGTGAAATTACTTTTTTAAAGAGCAGCAGGCTACTGAAGAAAATTACATTTAGCCTGTGACTGTCTTTTGATAATACAGTGGTATGCTTTCCTCCTTCTAGAGGGCCATTCACCTGTGGAGTTTAGCTCTTAGCCCAATTAAACACATCTAAAGTAGCTAATCAAGATCTTACGAGAAATACTAAAAGATTGGGGCAGGTGTGTTGGGGCAAGTTGAAGCTAAACTCTGCAGGACGTTGGTCTTCCAGAAGCAGGATTGGACACCCCTGGATGAATACATTAAAGTGTGCACATACTCACACCATTGCCCAGTGTTTTCTTTTTGGTTATTTCTTAATTCACCCACTGGCCCATTCAGTAGCTGTATTAAGATTCACTTCACCAACCTTGAGCAATCTCATTTTCATAAAGATACTGATGAAATAGCTTGCAAGTTCCTCCTGGGAAGTAGTTTCAGACCTTTCGAACAGATCGACATTTTTGTAGAAGCTGATTCTTGAAGAGATACAGCTTCTTTAACTATTAGGAATGATGCCAGATTGCCACTGTTCACTTAATTTGTAGTTATCCTTGATACATGATGAATTCCTCTCCATTCCTCACTGGACCCTATTTAAGAGTATAATCTTGTCACAGATTTTGACTGATCTTGAGCTCTATTAAGTTCATAAGAAAATACTCTTTTTGGTTATTTTGAGGTTTACTTTTTGTCACCTCATTATTTCTTCACACTGTGTTGTTGACCCACTCTTGTGAAACTCACCATCGTGCCTGGCAACTAATTGGACCCAACATGCTTGGACAATGCAGTGAGTAATACCGGCAGCTTATCTGAAGGGAGAAAAATTAATAACCACAGACGGTTGAGGAAATACAGTACTATGTAGAAGTTTGAGCACATAAGTTCTCAACTCTGGCTTTTAAGGTTCACTGTCCTGCAGTGTTGAGCTCCAAGCCTAATCAAGCTCAACTGCCTGCCACTTTCTTATCCTGAAGGAGCTTTATTAACTTGTTCAGGTGTGTTTAATTAGGATGGAGCTAAACTCTGCAGGACAGTGAACCCAGAGGGCATTGGTTCCCAACCTTGGTCTTGAAATTCCCCCAACATTGCCCATTTAGTATGCCTCACTAATCAAATCAAACCTGATTCAACTAATCAGATATCTAGTAGATACTCCAAGCCCTGGTCAGATATGGAGATCAGATAAGGGAGTCACCCAAAATGACTACTATCGGGTTATACCAGGACCACTGGCTGGGAAACATTGCACTAGAGAACTTACCAGAGTGCACTCAGAAGCTGGAGCTTCTTGTCTGTCTTGTCCTTCTTGTGGGGCAGTTACAGCACTGACCCAACTTGGAGGATGAGAATCAGAGTATACAGAAAATCAGAGAGTGAATACATAGGCTAGATCTGAAGAGGTTAAACAGTTTTGTCATTGGTGTGCTATGCATCAGCACTGATATAGTAAATTGGGGCCATAGATACTTCTTAGGTTCTGATGGATTATGTCATTCGATATCCTGAAGTTGTACTGTTCTGTAGGGCCAATTCTAAAAATGTCACCAAAGAGCTGTTCATGTTGTGCGGTTCAGTGGATATCCAGAGAGCTACTCAACCACGGTAACATGATGATATCTGTTTGTGAGTCTTATTTAGTGTTGTCTGTCACGAAATCTAAAGCAAGACAAAACCAGACACTAAGGCGAGGGCAGGCAGCGTTCAGGCTGTGTGTTCTTCCCTGCCCGCGTTACTTTACGGGTGGGGATACACACAGTTTGTTTGTTGTCTGCTTGAGATCAAGCACGCAGAGTCAGCTCTCGGAAAAAAAGGGAGCTGACGGCCGTTTTGGTAGCGTTTGTTACTGCCTTGCTTCACTCTCAGAAGGCTCTCTTTGAGGATGGAGCCTTCACTAGCGTTCCTCGCAGTGCCGGCCCCACTTTCGCCGAGGCGGAGCAGCAGCTGTGCTCGTGGGTTTCGCGTATGGATCTGGTGGAGGGAATGTAGACGGGCGCGTCCCCATCTACTTCCTTAACCACCAGATCCGGCACCCGCTCTCGGGTTTCAGATGCACGCAGATGCCGTCCGGCTATCATCCACCCCGGGGAGACCCCTGTCCCGCGACGCTCGCCTGTCTTTCTCCCAGGAGTTGATACGGACGGGGTCAGAGAGCCGCAGTTGCACAAAGACCATTTACACAAGCATAGTATGCCGGATTTATAATCAAACAGCAAGACATGGGAGCGGAGCTCGCGCAGTGGCTCCGAGATAAAAAAAAAAAAAAAAAAACCAGCTGTGAAGCGCTCCGCTCTCGCCGGGCGCGCTCCGAGGAGTGTGTTCTGCGTTGCGGTTCTTCCCCCTCTGAGTGAGAGCTCGCAGCTGCGGCCATCTTTCTCTGAGGAGATTGACGTTGTTTGTGTGACTGAGCGGCTCGCGTGCTGCCGAGGCAACGCGTATATTAAATCATTCGATGTAAATCTTATTCACCAGACCGTATTTACTCCTCTGGTTTTTTGACTGCATTTAATTCTGAGGAATAAAATGAAGTATTTTCTGACTATGAGAAGGTAGATACACAGAGGCACTTCGGAAAAAAAAATAAAAAATTCTCGAGTGAGAGCAAAACAGAGCGTGGCCTCACCTAATCCCCCGTGTCGGACAGTGGGTCGATGCGACGCTCTGAGTCGGGGGCCTCGAAGTCTAAGCCGGATCTACGGACCATACTTAAGACTAAGAGGTCCTCAGCCAAAAAGTCCTGACACCACTGGCCAAGGACTTATGAGGGCAGTCCCCTCTAGGGTGCAGTGGGTTACACCGCATTACACAGTGTCCGTCTCACCTCAGTGCCCTCAGGAGATCAGTCTACCAACCCTGCCGGTGTTCCAGGGCACAGCGGTCTCCAGCGAGCGCATCTCTCAGTCTCCGCCCGGAAACATAGCGCTTTGACTAAGGGGCTCGTCCATCCGCAGAGGTCTATAGCCAGCAGCAGTTTTGGGTGTTCCTGAGGTTCGCCGTTACAGGGCATGACCTGCTGCAAACATTTACACAGAGACCGTCTCGAGAGACTGTTTCCCCTTGTAGACTTTGTGGCCAGCGTAGAAGAGAAAAGAAACTACTGCCAAATGTGTTTCAGTGGGTCCTGCACACTGTAGAGAGGGGACGCCCACGCTGGTGGGCCCCAAGCAGGCTCTGGTAATGGAACAAGAAGTTAGCACTCTCTTGAGGAAGGAGGCCATCGAAGTGGTCCCTACTCACGACAGGGGGTCCGGGTTCTACAGCCGGTACTTCATAGTTCCGAAGAAGGTCCTGATGCCACTGGCCAAGGACTTATGAGGGCAGTCCCCTCTGGGGTGCAGCGGGTTACACTGCATTACACTGTGTCCGTCTCGCCTCAGTGCCCTCAGGTGATCGGCTGCTAACCCTGCCGGAGTTGCAGGGCGCAGCGGTCTCCCGCGAGCGCCCCTCTCAGTCACCGCCCGGCAACGTAGCAGGGCTAAGAGGCTCGCCACCTCCGCGGAGGTCTCTAGAGCAGCGGGTTCGGTTGTCCCTGCCGGTTCGCTGTTACAGGGCACCGAGCTGGCTGCTCGGATTACACCAGAGATCAGTCTCGAGAGACAGATTCCCTTAGTAGACATTTTTGGCAGCACAGAAACTTCTGCCAAATGTGTCTCAGTTGGTCCTGCACACTGTAGAAAGAGGCTAACGAATCAGTTCGGTTCTTCTCCGCCTCATTTCAACGGGATTACGCCCACGATGGTGGGACCGAGCAGGCTATGGTAATGCGAACAGAAGAGTTACTCGTTTGAGGAGGAGGCATCGAGGGTGGTAAGCCTCATGCGACGCAGGCCGGGTTCACAAGCCGGTACGTAATAGTTCCGAGAAGGATGGGGGGGTTGCGCCCATTTTAGAATCTACGTTCATAGGTTCAAAGTAATGCGACCTGAACTTCAGAGATTACTCTCAAGCAAACAATAATGTCTCAGATCAGGTACGAACCGGGTTTGTCACGACGATCTAAAGGACGCATACTTCATGTTTCCATCCTCCCTCAATACTGGAAGTTCCTGAGGTTTGCTTTCTGGTTCTCTCTGAGTCATCCAGCTACACTGGGGCTGGATGCCATGGTACAGAAGTGGCCGAGGCTTCGTCTGTACGCCTTTTTCCCCGATCACTCTGCTCCCGGGAGTTCTGCAGAGAGTGCGCCGGGACGGTGGGGCACCGTTCTGGCCGGGCTGAGTATGGTTCTCGGACCTGATTTCTCTCCTCTACGGCGCTCCGTGGGAGATTCCCGTCCGGAGAGATCTCCTCTCACAGGCGGAGAGCACGCCCCCGCCTGGAGCTGTGGAAGCTGTGGGTGTGGCCCCTGAGGGGGCCCACATAACTCGTAGCTTCTGGTCTCTCAACCGAGGTTTTTGAGACCATCCTCCAATCCAGAGCTCTCTCCACGAGGAAATTGTACTCCTTGAAGTGGAAACTTTTCATTTCTTGGTGTAGAGACCGCCAGCTCGACCCAGCTAACTACACATTTGGTACAGTTCTGGAGTTCCTGCAAGCCTGTTTATCCACAAGGTTGACCCACTCCACCCTAAAAGTCTACGTGGCGGCCATTGCGGCCTACCACGCCCCTCTTGGTGGCCAGTCAGTTGGCAGACACCCCCTAGTTACACGTTTCCTCCATGGTGCGCTGAGGCTGAGGCCTCCGGTATGATCCAGACCAGCAGAAGCTTGGGGTCAGGGCTCACACTACTAGAAGTTTGGCGGCCTCTGAGGCCTTCCTGGCAAGTGTCTCCATGCAGGACATCTGCGACACCGCGGGATGGTCCACGCCCCTGACCATCGTCAGGTTCTATGACCTAGACATGCGAGCCAATCCTGGCTCTTCTGTTCTCTCGCCCTAGCTGTGCAGTCTTCCACACTATGCAGAGACTTAGAAGTCTGGCGGTGGAACTTGTCGGGCAGGTGCGTTCCCCTAGCGTTTCCGACGCAGATCGAGTTCCTGAAGAGGAACGTCTCCGGTTACGTATGGAAAAACACCCTAGTTAATCGAAGGCCCAGGGAAATCGAGACAGCTGCATCGCCGGTGCAATACTTCCGGCGTCCCTGCAGCGATGGTTGCTTCATTCCAAAGACAGATGACGCTCGGTCCTCACCGCTCGTGCTTTTATACGCGGCCGGGTCATGACCAGGTCACCGCCATGACTTCTCGACCGATCTATTGGTCTGATTACACACGAGGTGCAGAGCCCGTCACGCTGAAGGGCGTTCCCCTAGCGTTTCCGACACAGCGTCTCGTTCCCTCGAGGAACTAGGGTTACATACATAACCTGAGACGTTCTCTTCAATCTCAGCGGTGCCTAAGGGTTTGACCGGTTTCACCCCTTTGAGTTTCTGTTTTGGTGGCAGCATCTGGGTCTCCATGCCACAAAGAAATCCATGAGGGAGGAATGGATTGAAGGAGTCATGCCCTTAGTACGTGAAAACATACCTGAACCCAACAGCAAGAAGCAAAAAACATCATTGCCAATATGCTACCAAGTACCTCAATGACTTGATGGTCCACTTTGAGAACTTTGAGAAGGTGACGTCCTACACACATTCCTCATGATGAACACCTCTCTTTGAGGCTGTAGTTGAGTTCTGGACCACTGACTCTGAAAGTGCTAGATAATGTGGGTCCTTGGCCTTCCAGTTTCAATGCTGAAAAGAGACTACGTCAAAGAAGCTTAAAGTAATGAAGTCACCTGGACACCCACAAGGGTCAGAGAGTCTATTAGGACTATCAGTTTATATATGGTTTCTGACTGACCCCCCCACCTCCGCTAGCCAATGAACCCAGACAGGACGAGTGGGTGGGTGATTTTTTTCTTTTTAGTTGACTTGTAGCTCCACAGTTTTTCTCTACATACAGCATAACATCATCATAAGTGATTTATGAATAGAGCACGATTTGCATAATTCTTTTAGCCAATCAAACAAGTAATTAGAAAGTACTTATTGTTTCAGTGTGCAACCACATATCTGGCCAGCACTCTGCTATCAAAGAATAATAATGACCTTGCTCAGTAATCAAAGGAGAACTGGCCTAAATCATTCATTTAGTATTTATGCTTGTTATAAATAATCTGAAATAGGAAAATGACACAAAAATGTTTTGTTAAGGCAGATTATTCTAGAATTTAATTCCCATGCTCATGATACAGAAGTAATATTGTTATGCCTTAAGTGTTTTTTTTTCAGTTTGTATTAAGTAATTTCTGAAACCGCTAGAGGCAGTGAAACCAAACTTTATGATTGCATACAGAATTGGTTGGTTTCCAGAGAGAAAAGCAAATCTGCTGTTTGATTTATTTTGAAATATAGTATTTTATACATACTAGTGTTAATTAATACTTGATTACACAGAAAACAAAATACGTCAACATACATAAACAGTTGCAGGTTTGTGTGAAATTATGAATAATCTGGAGAGGGATTATTTTAATATGAAAATAAACTTAAAACCTCCCTTATACAAGGAAGTTAAACAGACATTTGTTTATCTCAGTTTCTGTTTGTTTTCCCTTGGAAACCCAATTAAATGAGAAACCCGTAGTGATCCAATGAACTTCAGTTATGAGTGATTTTCATGTTTGGTTTTTGTTTATGCTGTTTTGTCGGCACTTGATGGTTGATGTTTTGGTAATTTATGATAATGTTGTGTTGTTAAGTGTTGCTTGCTTTGCTAATGCCATTGAATCCCTGAGGGTCAGAGTACTATCGATTATAGTATTGACAGTGTTCTACATTTCCTTTTCTTTCAGTACTAAAAGCAGTTTAAAATTGAGCTTAAAATAGAGCATTTTAACAAATCTGAAAGGAAAGCCCTGACACATTTTTTTTTGCTCCTCGTTTGCAGTTTACATTTTTTTTTTTGCTGTTTACTCTTTATTCTTTTTTTATATCTTTGCTTCCTGTTCTACTGAGTTTGAGTATGAGCAGTGTGTATTATCTGTGCCCCTTCTTGAACTATTGCATTAGTTGCCTTACCTCTCCTTGCTCAGTTGTGTTCCCTTCCTCACACGGGGTGCTTGCAACATTTAACAGCGTAATTGCAAGTGTTTCTCTCTTACGCACAAACAAACTCACACACACACACACACACACACACACACACACACTGACTGTGATGTACGCCCATTGTGTTCCAATTCCCCCTGTGTAATCAATCCATGTAATTACATTGTCGTCTTCTTCCCCAAAGCTTTAATCAAGCTGTGCAATGTCCTGGATCTCCCCACACCAAGAAAGAGACTAAGAAAAGAAGTCAAGACAAGTGTGTGATTTGATGCGTATGTTCAAATGAACGTGTGACGGTGAATGAGACAATATATTAGCCTGTCATGAGTGAGCGTATCCGTATCTGTCCATCTGTGTGTGTTCGTGAGAACACGTGAATCATTGTGAGAGCAAAGAGGAGATATAGCTGGCAGTGAGTGGAGATGGTAGACATGCTGACTCAGTCAGGGATGGAATAACTCACCAGACAAAGTGAAGAGAGGAAGTTTAATGCAGGGACTATGACCAGTGGAAAAGAGGCGACTCAGCCAAGGGCTGATGTTTTTCATTAATATCAGTAAGACGGCCTTGTGCTTGTTTAGTCCAAGGTTCAGAAAAATTGCTTACTCCCTCCAGGGTTATTTTGGGTGCCCCTGCAGAGACATCACAACCATTCTTTTATAAAAGTGCTATTTCTTAAATTTTCACTATGCAACTCCCCTAGGTGATGGTTAGGTCTAGTGGGAAATTGAATGCACTCGTCATAGCAGTCTGTTTCTTCAGTTGGGTGCTCATCGAAACCAAATTGGCCAGTAAATTAAATTCAGTGTGTACGAGACAGTTTTCTAATGAAGTATCCCATGTATGTGGACAGTTATTCCTTTTTTACCCACAGGGCTTTCTTTATTTCTGGCTTGTTCTGAATGTGTTGGAGAGGGAAATAACAGCGTAGAATGTTAAAATTGAATGCAAGTTATAGTTTTGTAATAGGATTGGGAACTATTCCTTTAAAAAATTATGGTGAATGTTTGTTTCTCACACATGCATTCTCACAAAATCAAAAGGATATGCGAAGAGTGTAGTAAGATTTCTGGATGAATGAAAGATACACTTATGTTTTTTGGCAGTAGTATTTTATGAAAATAAATTGAAAAATGGAACCATGTTTTTTGTTTTAGCATATTGTTTAATAGATAGTTAGGACCAGTTATTTTATAGCATTAATGGCTCCTCTGAAAAGACATTTTGCAAGAAATTTTGTTAATTAAGTGTAGTAATGATAACAATTAGCTCAATATTTGGCAGTGAAATTGCATTTTTACATTTCATATATTTATTATTTACAAATACTAAATGTTAAGATTCAGAACATGACCTGCTATATTCTTTATGACTCCTATACTGTATAAACATAAGGATACATTTGGAATGGTGTTAACAAAACTCTGTGGCATTTGAAAATTTTTTTCCATTATTTTAGAGATGTTCTAGAGGCCAGATGGGTGTCGTCTTGATTGTTGTTTGCTTTGCTAAATTAGAAACCCATTAAAAAGCCATTCTGTGCATTTGAATTGAATCAGGCATATCAAAGCACAAAGACAAATTTTTCAAGTTAAATAGATTACAGTGCTATCATGGTGTATGAACAAGCATATGCAAATTAACTTAAGAAGCAAACACTGTTTCAGAAGCCCTTTTGTTTGACTAAGCTGAAGTCGTGCATGGGCGAACATACTCCAGAAAACAAACAACCACACTTTACCCAACTCGAACACCATGTATGTTGTTAGCTCCTGCTTATAATTATTCCTAGGATGCTAATGCTCTCAAGAAACCCTTGAAATACCCTACGACATGTAGAGTGTGTGCAATGTGTGCAAGCAAATGCAGCTGTAGCGCTGCTTCTCTAGTGTTGTCAAAGCTCACAGAAAACAGTGGACTGCAGGGGGAGGTTTACAGTCCGTGATGAATGACCTGCCCGGTTCACTGCCACAACTGTAAACGCTTTCAGCACATGCAATTCTATATGAGCTTCCTCCCTCCCATTCCTGCAGGAAGTCAATGCCCCCTCACCCCTCCAGTGTAGCCAACAACAACTGGAAGTGAACTACAGTCAGCCCTCTGTGGTTGGGTTCCTAGGTGTCAAGAATTAGACGCTCTTTGGAGACTTCCTCCCAGACCTTCTGCTCTTTGATCTGGATCCCACTTTGCAGCCAAGCACTATACAATGAGCGCTGCCTTTTTGTCTCTGCTCACTTTTAAAGGAATATTGCACCCAAAGGAATGTTCTGTCATCATTTACTCACCCTTGTGTTGTGCCAAAACAAGGGTATGAAGACCTTTTTCTTTGGTGGAACACAAAATAGTTTCATAGAAATACTCCATGTGACTCATTCCACGTGTTTGGTATGAATTATTCAGAATGACTTTGTGAACCAAATCAACAAGGTTCAACTCAATTATTCATTTGTTCATGAATCGAACATACCTGCTCACAATAACTCATATTACTTGCTATCTTATTATATTATTACTTACTATCTTTTTTAATATCTCCTTTATTCATTGTAACTGCAGTGAAGAAGAACGGCCTGTACATTCTTTAGAACTCTTTTGTGTTTCACTGAAAAAAGTGAGTCACAGATCTGAAACCACATTTAATTAGGACTTTTTATGCTTTTACATTAAAAAGTGAACATCTGTTAGTACAGGCAAGTTCAGCCTGCAGATTCAAAGGTGTTCCTCAGCCCCTTGTTTTACAAGATGCTTTTGCACTATGGTAAATGTGCATAGCTCACAAGACAAGGGCAAAACAGAACAACTAGAACATGCATCTTCTATGACAACTCCATGGGTTGTGGCATGTGCTATGAGCCGTGAAGGTACCTGCAGTCCGTGGGATTTTGTCCTCCACTCTAATTTAATCTTGTTCATGTAACATTTTATCTAATCTAGTTCCCCACCGGCTGCCTGTCAGAGAAGCATATGCTTATCCACCCGCTTCGCTGGCAGTGTAAACAGCCTATAAACCTGTGTTTAATTAAAGCATTGCCCTGGATTACACATCCCTGAGGCTGACCTGACAGTGGCATGCAGCTTTAGCAAAACTTTGAGACAGCTGATGGTCGACTGTGGCCAATGGGTAACCCGCTTGGTCACATGCCATTCATATTGAGATGGCTTTAGGCTGGACAAGGAATAAAGGAATGAATCTTCAATGGGATGTGGTGTCTAAAGCTTGAAACGCTTGTGGACACACTCTGATATTACAATGAACAAAATCAGTATGAAAATATTTGGTCTAGAGAAATGTCTGTGGATGAGTTTGGTTGAGACGAATGACAGAGCCAGTTTAATATGTCTGTATGGTTTGTTTTGTTTCAAATAGGCCTTTGGAAAGATACATTGAATAAACCATTTTTTATTATAATGAATTCTTAAAGGGGACATTGGATGCAAGATTCACTTTTACATGGTGTTTGAACATAAATGCTTCACATTGACTCACGGCTGCCCATACACAGACTATGCAGACATTTGCCGTTTTAGCTAGACCCTGACCATGAGTAAAACAGTCCGTCAATTGTTCGCGCCAGACCAGGTAGTGTAGTACAGAAGAATGGTCTTTTATGCGATTGAGGTGTTTTGTTGTTGGATGTAATAATGAACATAGCAGTCATCATTTACTCCCGATATCTGAGCTGCTGAAGACGCAGTGGATTACGTTCGTTTTTGAAAGGAATGTACCCCCGATCTTCCTAAATACGTTTATATTTGTGAGAATCATTCGTGATCCAGCTTCACCTCCAGAAGAATATAAGTTTTTTATTTATTTATTTATTATGAATCTTTGCCGCCAAAACACCTCTCTTCCTAATTAAAAGTGTCGCCAGTTAGCAGCTTCTTTGCACCTTTGCAAACCACCTTTCCTAATAAAGTGCTAGTTAGCAAGTTCCACGACGAATCTAAAGTCTCAGAGAACTGCTCTCCCCACGTAAGAGAGGGGCGGGGTGAGCAGTAGCCCATTATCATTTAAAGGGACGTGCACCAAAACGGAGCACTGTGAACAGAGCTGTTTTTGACAAGGTAAAAAGGGTGTTGTTTTACACTACCACTGAGAAATTTTAACCAAAGTATGTTATAGACTTTTCATGAAGACCTCTAGACATGCGTTTTTGAATGCTGCAGTTACTATTTAGTGCAGTTATAATTAACAAAATAAAATGCAATTTATTTCTTTAAATGTCACAGAGCTCAGCAAATCAGTAACATTTTTTTTTACATTTTTGTAACATCAGTATAATTTTTTCCTTGATCTTGGATCGTATGAAAGCAAATTGCTTTTAGATAGCTTATTGCGGAAAGAGTTGCCACAGTGTGTGCACAACTAAGTGGCAGGACTTTTACTATCGTTCACGCTGCCTCCATTGTGCCACCTCTCTCCTATTGAAAATGTACTGGGAAATGGCGGTTGCTGCATACTGTGTAAATCAGCTTTTATTCTTCCCCTTCTGTCCTACATGACTCGTAATTGCCAGTAGGAAAATGCTGTGTCATTATAAATAAGAATTGTGCTGTTGTAAACCTCAGTCTGTGTTGGCAGTGAGCATTGATTGCTTCCTGTCTACATGACATGCTGTATGAAAACTTGGGTGTTATTAGATTTCGCTGTTTAATTGTATTGCCTCCGCAAGATATCAAGAACCAGAGAAGACGCCAGTTCACCAGGCCATGCAATTATAACCACACAGCCTAATGGACTGATTGACAGACTAATTTGTAGGAACTCGTCAGTGGGGTTGTCAGTGTTTTGACAAGACAATTAATTTTTGTAAATAACACAAAAATAGAGGTGTTAAGCTTTTACAGTGGCTGTGCAGGCTGTCGTGTTCCTCAGGAGTTCTATACCCTCCATCACTTTCTTTCTTCCATTCAAAGGGGTATTTTATGTTTCATTTCAGTTAGATACCTGCACTGCACTTTTCATTTGACCTCGACAGCAAGACTCTTTCTATTGATCTGACTGATCAGTCATAAATCTTAAACAATCAATACACCCTACGTGTGTTGCAGGTTTATCCTCCATAAACTGAGCTCTGCAACATTTAGTTCACCGTTAATTAAATGTAAACCTTTTAAAACGTGAAATGCATATAGAAAACAAGGATTATTTAGTAAATCAAGGTTACTTGTACATCTTCCACAGCCAATTTTAGGTAATGATTTACTTACAAAGCAAATGGTTACCACAGTAACTGCAGGACATTAGGTGTAAGTTAATTAGGCACCAATACCTAGAAGAAGTATTGGGTCACAATACCAATGACCCTCTTGACTGCTTGACTTAGTTTTAATTTCCCTTTTATCTGTCTTGAATGTGGGCAGAAAGCAAAGGATGTGTATTTATGATGCAGTCCATGCTTTGCATTTTAGAGGAAGCATATCTGAATATACAGAGTGTTAAGGGATTAAAGTTGTTTTCCAGTAATTCAAAAAAAAATTTTTTAATGATTGATTCTGAACATGAAATTCTGCTGCAAGTTTCATGACAACCTAATTTTTTGTCCACTGAAGAAGAATGTTGCATAGTTTTAGTGGATTCAATTATAGCTCAATACGTTCTCACTCTCAACTCATCACATATTGACGCTTGGTCAGGACCCCTTGGTGTTGCTTTTTGATGCACAGGGTACCCTTTTAACGTCACTTTTCGACGTGCAGGGTCCTCCATTGCTTTGCCTTTATTTAAAGGTTTGCAAACATTTGTAAAAATAGAAATCATTTTATATAAATGTAAACTTTCACCTAACCCCACCTCTACCCTAAACCTACCCTCTTCTGAACAATATAAAACACGTTACAGGTCACACTCATTTATTGCAAAAACTGACCATAAAGAAGCAGTATACAAGTATCACTTCTTGTGATACAAGTCTTGTGAAGCTATACGATATATTTATGCTAAACATAAGGTTTTAATTGCTGAAAATGATCCCGCTTCGTTAACGTGGTCACACATCTCATTCAAAAAAATACTCCCAAACATTAGCATGAGACATTAGCAATCGGTCACGAGACTGAGCTTTATGGCGGATGGAGATGGTGATCGCATCTATTTGTATCTGTTTTATTGACAAATGGTAGCTTTAGGGGTAGGGGTTGGGTTACATGCTCATAATTGTGACTGTTTTCTCTAACAGTGTGAAAGTAAGAGCCAAAGACCAGGACAATGTTGGGAATGTTTCTCAGTTTAAATATGTGTACAAATAGCATATTTTCCCAATATTCCAACCTTTTGAGTCTCTTTTATTAAGAGTAGAAAACCATTTAAATGGGCCGTGTCTAAACATTTTGGTGCCATAAATGCCTAAAGCACGATTGATTGCTACAACAAATGCACATTTGCATTCATTTTACGCATGACTTGATTGTTCAAATTCAAAAATGAACAGTGCAAACTTTAGAAAACAAATCTGAGGAATTTAGTCAAGGGCACGGTGCTAATCGTTCCATCCATAACTCATTTAATGCAGACTGATGAATGCCGCATTTGAGAAAAAGACAGCTCTTTATGGAGGCCGAATCTGGCACTTACAGCCAAGCATGGAAAATGCAACCTTTAGAGAGTGGGATAAGAGTTGCCCACTCTAGGCGGGGAATGAGGTGCTGGGACACCTCAGCAAATGTTAATTGAAATGACCTGGCAGATTTACGACAGGGAGAGAAGTCGTTAATGCCTGGTGCGATCCCGCGGTGAGCCGGATTTGAGATAAGTCCCTCAGCGGATCTTACGGAGCTTAAGAGGGATGGAGATGCCAGAGGAGAACAGCTAATGAAAGTGTTCATAATGAAGGCCACATTAGCCACTGATGCTTTCACTGTGTTTCACTATGCTTTCAAAAATGACAAAGGCTGTTGAATTGAACATATGAAGGAGAGGGAGCTGGGCGCATGTAGGATGTTATTAGGGAGATGGCAGTTAAGGAACGCAACAGAGCTGTACATGTACTAACATGATTGACATGCACTAATAACATGTTCCTGCCCTTTTCTCCTTTATTGAGACAGAATTTTATCTGGCATGTTACATTTAAAAATAAATACAGATTTCTCGAGTTTGGCAGGCGCTCCCAAGCTTCCACTGCTGCACTGCAGCAAAATGTGATGCCTTTTAAAAAAAAATGCATGCACACAATGCCTTGAATACACCTCTTCTATAATGAACTATTTTTAATTTGATTATTATTAATTTGTTTTTGTTTTTAGAAAGTAATTTGTCAAGTAAAAAAACCTGTTGATATCTTAATGAACAAAAAATAAACAATCTTAAAGAAAAAACAAATGATTTTGGATTTATTTATTTCTTAAATTATTATAATAATTGATTGATTATTATAAAATTAAATTTTACTATTTTTTTGTCTGCCAAGTCAAACTCATGACTCTCTAAAAAAAATGTGATTTTTTTTAAATTACTTATTATTTTTATGACTTAACATTTAAAAAAAACATACTGTTTACTTTAAAATATATTTTAAAACTTTTTTTTTAAGACTTTTTTAGGTATTTCAAAACCATATTAAAACCAACATGAAAAGTACATTTATAAGAACCTGGCAATTGATTTTCCTTTTTTCACTGTAATTTTTCCTTTGTCGTGCGGGCACTCTTACAGTAAATGTCATTTTCTTGGTAATGGAATTGGTGATTATTCTACAAAGTCACTCTATATTAGTTTTTATAACTCAATTAGAGTCCAGTGTGGTTGCTTTTGGTGTGTAGATGTTCTTTTATAACTTATTCAACACTGAAAAGGTCAGCGTGGGCCAAAACACTGGTATGCGCAGTGCTTATGGTTAAATACATGTCATTTTTTCCACTCAATTGCACTCTCTCTAATTGTGATGAGTAATAGTGAATAGGTCATGCTGCGCGGTTGCTGTCATGCATTTGATGGTGTCCCATTTCCATCCTATATTTAGAAGTCTGGATGAGAAAGGGCAAAGACAGGCATATTCAATTTAAACAACTCAAATGTCACAGAACATTACTTAATGCCCTGCCTTTGGTCTTATGCCTTTTGACCTGCTTGCCAGTGGAGAGGGGGAGACGGCATTGATGAGACCACACACGGTGCTGCTGTTTTTGGGCTATGGCAGAATGGGGTGGGGAGAAAGGATAGGACTCTCAGTTAATCAACCAGGAGGCGGTGAAAGCAATGTTTCATTAAAAAAGCTGACAAACTGGAGCCGGAGAAATTGATGGTTCATAATTGTGCAAGGGTGTCTGCCTGGAAAGTAATGCGGTTATGAAGTCTGTGCCCTGAGAAATTACACTGCGTCTGTAATCACAGTGGCAGCTGCTCACAGTGCTGGTCGAGGTGAGAAAGGGGAAACTTAAGGGGGAAAAAAGATTCAACTTGTGTACAGGGTTTTTCTGTTGTCTCCTATTTTTTTTTACACTTTTATACTGACCTTCTATTTCTATGACATAACCTAACTTATATCTAACACACCACACTTACTATAATGGTTTCATATAATATGTGTAGCTTTCAAAAGTTCGGATTGGTACGATTTTTATTTAGTAATGTTTCTAAAATAAGTCTCTTATGTTTATCAAAGACTACATTTATTTAACCAAAACTGCAGGAAAAAGTAATATTGTGAAATATTATTCCAATTTAAAATACAGTTTTTATTTGATGTAAGGGAAACAGGTCAATTTAGCTCAAAGGGAATAATTTAAGATTTTAAAGGGAACTCCACCATTAATATGTAAGGGCATTAGGACAGAATCACTGTTTTACGGCAGATCACTGAGACGGCCAGCGATTCAGTGAGCGAGCCGTATGACATCAATTCTGCAATGGATATTTATATCCAAAATATAGTGAAAATACTATTTATTAGCACAGTAACAAGATTGTCAGTTTAAGACATTAACTTGTAAGCAACAAAACACAAGATACTTCTCTTTTCAATATAATGAGGCTTTATTGGATAAATCTAAGACATATAAACTAATCTAACACACGCATTCACACACAAGTTGCAGAAAGAGAGAAAGTGAGGAAAATAATTAGTTTAAGAGAATGAAAATGTGAAATCCCAAGTTTACAGCAATATGTGCAATTGCATAGATCTGAACAACCATCAATCACTTAATTAACCCTCGCATTGAGTTTGCTCAATGAGGTTAAAATTGAGATTAAATGCACCAGTTCAGCTATCTGGAGTACTTGCGTTTCTGTGTCGGGGGTTCCCTTCCTTGTCTGCTGAAAGGGGTTTCCCGAGGTTGCTGATTGGCTGGAGGTTCAGTCTTGGGAAGCCAGTGGTTGGGCGTTGGCTGGCGACGCGGAGCTGTGGTCTTCAGTTGAAGTTTTTACGTCCTCTTTTCGGAGATGCGGCGTTAGGCAAAACTTAACTCAGAACACGAAACCCTCAACGGAAAATAAAACAAACTAAAAAAATAGAAATAGATGTAAAGTTTGATGAGAACAGGTGGCGTTTCTCCTCATGGTTTTAGAGAAGCTGGCGTGTAAGCCAGAGCACGCTAAAAACTAAAGAAGCATGATTAAAAGCATAGCTCAAAGCTATGCCTAAAAAGAGGAGAGTAAGAAGGGGGTTGAAGAAGAGAACCAAGAGAACCAAGAGAGCCAAGAGAGTGATTTGATGGTGTTTCTAGTATTTAAACCAGGCTGTTTAACACACCCAAATGGTGTCTTGACCGATTGTAGCTCGGGGTGTTGCAATGTTTCTCCTTCCCATTCATAAATCAACTGTTATCTCATCATTCACATGATCTGCGTTTTTTCCCGCTCTGGTAGAGTATACATTTTGGACATGATTTCTTATAATAAGAATAAGATACATTTGACAACGAAGTGATTAGAATAAACATTTCAAGCATGAATTCTCAAACACACACACACTAAACATGAATATGAACTCTTAAGCTATTCAATAGTTATTCAAATACATACACAATAAATGATTAAGACCTGATAAGTCACATGTGGGTTACATAGAAAATCATTATTTGCTCAGGTCCTTTTAGTGTCATTTAGATGCATATTCACATGGAAATGAAGTTTCTTTGGCATTCTGTGGACGTAAGGATACGTTCTGTGAAGACCAGAGAGGTTAAGAGGTCTCTCATAAGGAATTTTAGTCTGTTCTCTGTCGTGAGGTGGGGGGAAAAGTAAATCCGAAGAGCTTGTGATCACTATCGCATGTTTCCATGTGGCGGTCACGCTGTGCATCTCTTTTGACCATTATTCTTGATAACTTGCCCCAAAATTGACAATCTCCTTGGACTTGTCAATAAGTGTTCTTTTGTGTTAATGTTGAAAACTGTTCTGTGACAGAGGGGTTTAGGCTTGCTTCAGCCTGGCTAATGCTCGGGTCTGATTTATGACATCCTGTTGTCCTGGGCCTCTGTGGAATTTTTGTGCTCCTAATGTTTGACCAAATCTTAGATTGTCTGATTCGGTCTGATATCCTACATTGAATACATTTTAAAATTTATTTGTTCCTGTGATGGCAAAGATGAATTTTCAGCACCCATTACTTCAGTTTTCAGTGACACATGAAACACAAAGACACCTTCAGAAATCATTGCAGAAATGAATATGCTGATTTGATGCTGTCAATGTTCAAAGCAGCTGTGCTGCGTAATGTTGTTTTGATTTTTTTTTCTTTAAAGAATTCCGTGATTAAAAGAAAGGTCAAAAGAACAGCATTCATTTGAAATAATTTTTTTTGTAACATTTAAATGTCTTTACAGTTACTTTCGATCAATTTAATCCATCCTAGCTGAAGAAAAGCATTCATTTCTATTTTGATATTTTTTATAATATTTTTTATCTATTTAGTTGAAATAATGTCATTTTAATATTGATAATTTATCGGTTATTGTCCATAACATGAAACAAATTATTTGCTTATCAAAATGACTGGATTGTGCATTGCGAACTTCAGCTTCTTGTTTTGAGCTGGTTTACTTTTCAGTATAATGACTGGCTGTCTGCAAATTATCTATTGCATCTGCTATAATAGTATCTAAATTGCAGTGAGAATATTACTGGAAGAAACTACTTCTAAAACTAGAAGAACGTCTATTTTAAGTTACATGTTTGATATGGAATATACAAGACTAAATATTAATGTTTCATACGCAGGGTCATTTGAAATAATCATACCAGCAGCAATTGTCGCATCTTCTCTCTTCAGGATTTGATGGCTCTTGAGGTCAGTAGAGTGCTGGAAAAAATTAGACAATGCCTTGTTTCATTCTGTGTTGCACCAATAACAATTGCCAGGATCGGAATGAAAGGTCAAAGGGTAGATCTCTTAGCTTTACAATTACAGTAAACCTGAGACTGATTTGTTCTGTTTTAATTAAGCCCTTGTGAGTTCGGCCTCACGGATGCTGAGGAGAGCTACACGTGGGGAGCTGCATGTTGCTAGGAGACAGGTTTCTACTCTGCCCTGATGAAATTTACAATGCCCTGCAATTCATTATTATTCCATTCCCTTTCATTTCCCCCACATTATTTTGCGCATTTCTTATTTTGGGACTGAATCTGACATTTTTATTACACTTTCCTATGGGGAATACAGTTCTCAGCCATGTCTAATAGACTGGGATGGGAATGGATTGTACTACTGTAGAAACTACTCTCACTTTTTGGAATACTGTATAAGCAATGTGGGATTTCTGGATTGAGATCTGTGGGTCTCGTGTTAATGTAGCCGCCAGCGGTCATGATTTGTTCCCTGATTTAAAAGGCAGAGTGCTTGCCTTCTCTATTGAGGATGTTCATTATTAATATCACCAATCCATCCATAATATGCATTGCAGGCTGCGGAGAATGCTCTTTGAGTACACGCATTACAACGTCTGTGTACGCTCAAAGGACATGTGATAAACAGGAGGTTGATGTTTCCTGAGCTGTCTTTGATTGCACCATCACATCAGCTAAATGTACACAATCTTTTGACTGTGGCTGGCTACGAATGTCGTCAACCTTGTATATTTCAGTATATTGCAATATTTGATGTCACTGCTCTATAGTGTTCAGTCATTCGTATTTATGGTTTCTTTCAAACAGAAGTATCTATTGAAGATTGGATGGTGGTTTTCAGCTCTGCCCAGCAACCCTGCTATAGATAACGCTTTCCAATAAAACATGAATTCATGTTGCAGAAAAATATGGTAGCCCATTCAGTGGTAATTTTTTAGTCTAAAGATTTCTTTTTCCAATAAATGCTATTTCAGATCTTTTTTTTTTTTACTTTCTGTTCATCATAGTGTCTTGAGAACCAAATCAGCATTTTAGAATTATTTCGGAAGGATCATGGGACAGTGAAGACTGGAGTAATGACTGTTGACAGTTCAGTTTTGTGATCACAGGGGAAAAAAAACATTTTAAAATAAAATATTTTTAAGTGTGATACAATTTTTACAGTTTTGTTCAAGTAAATGCAGCATTTGGTGAGCATAAGAAACATTTTTGAAGAACATAAAAAAAATTAAACAATTACTTCAATAATGTCAGTAATTTGACAGATATTTCAGATATTTCAATTCATTGTGTAATTTCTTTTAGTTTAGAATATTGTTTTTATTTTTCGTTAGATAATATGCAAAATGGAAAAGTTTACAGACCAAACTTTAACAAAATTAATCTAGAAACATGTTGAAAGATGTATAAACAACTAAGTAAATAATTGTACCTTTTTCTTTTTTACAGCTATTAAATCAATTAAATTGAATTCAATAAAAAAATTAAATGTTTTTCTTTTTTTCATCATATTTTGTAATATTTTTCACTCAAATATCATCATTACGTATCTAATTCTTATGGAAGCCCATTTCCGCCATTGAATAAAAAATAAAAAAAGGTAATAGCAACTTTTTATTTCACAAAATTCTGACTTTTTTCTCGCAATTGCGATCACAATTATGACATTTTTTCTCTCAGAATTGTGAGATATAAACTCGCAATTGTGACTTTTTTTCTCAGAAGTTTATCTCACAATTCTGATTTTGTGATCTGCAATTGCGAGTTATTTTAAGTCAGAATTGTGAGATATAAACTAGCAATTCTGAAAATATATCAGTCTTTTCCCCTCTTCAGAACTGGACTTTGTAACTCGCAATTGCATGTTATAAAGCCATAATTGGGATATATAAACTGAGATAACTCGCAATTACCTTTTTTATTCAAAGAAAAAAAAAAGAATTAATACAAAATATATTGAATTGCTGAATCCTGAACCTCAGTATCAGGGCTGCAATACGGACCAGATCAGGGCGTTATGGGCCTGGAACTGGCTGGGGCCTCCGAAGTGTCAGTCTGTGCGGCCAAAGTAATCTGACCATTTGGGCCCCTAGGGTAATAAATACGTATAGTGCCTCTATATCCCCTCTGTGCATAGCATGAGCTGACTAATACCAATTTATTTTTTTCCCTCCCTTGAGCCAATTCATGTAGAAAAAGGAGTCTGTGACAAGGTTAGGGGCCATGAGCTCAGTATGTGGTTTGCCTTGAGTTATTCTATAGAGCTTTGAGACATGTTTACTAGGCCAGGATGGTCTGATAGATAGCTTGTGATTTTCTAGTGCTGAGAAATCATTACTGTTGTCATTCTTTCTTCCCATCACCCATCCTAGTCAGGCCTAGCAATTACATTACCCTCCCCGGTAATTGCATAACCGCTAGCGAAGGTAAATTGTAGTCTTTAAAGAGATTGCTATGTTTTGTAATACCTTAAACTGCTCGCTCTTTCCCCTCTCATTCGTTCATCACCACCGTTTAGGAATATTATGTTTTTTTTTCTCTTTACGATTACATCCAAGATTGCCCATCATCCAATGCACCATCGCATTACACTAAATTGTCTGACACTGTTCAGACCGAACTTCTGTTCCAGACCTCCCCTTGTCGCTCTCAGGAAATTGGTGGCGCACATTCCCCACAGGACTGCCAGTGTGCAGTCTGAAGAAGTAAGATCACATCTCAATCTTTCTCTCTCTTGTTTAAAAATTGATTCACAATGTGTTTTCATTCACCTCCCTCCACAAACAACATGGAGCAAAAGGGGTGAGCGAGGACACTAGGTTGCTTATGGGCACACGGACAGAGGAGGCGAACGGCATCTTCATTATGTCTCAAACTGAGAAGATGCGTCACGTTCCTCTCACCTCAGTGTGTTCTCTGTATTCAAAAGGCACAAACTGCGTCCACATCTATATTTGTGACCCATTTCGTCTGTATAAATCAATAATATTGAGGCCTAAACTCTCAGTCTCAGTTCACTAATAGGAATATAGAACACACACACACACACACACACACACAGACACACCTCAGACACACACACACACACCCCAACCCACACACACACACACACACAAACACACACACAAACCCACACACACAAACAGACACACCACACACACACACACACACACACACACACACACTTGCAGAGGTGTTTTCATCCCAGGGGGTCACAGAAGAGTGAATAGATCTGAATGTATATTGAGCTTTGACCATATGGTTAGTCAATAATGTTCTGACCTCCCTATTCTTTTCATTTTCTGATAATTTGTCTCTGATTATAGACAGAAGAGAAAAAGGAATTACCCACTGAGGGAAATGGATTTACCACTGCGCTCCCTAAACAGATATCTGTTTTCCTCTTTTTTTTTTTTTTTACTATTATTTTCTCCTCTCTAATATTGCCTTCCTTTGATCACCTTGAAGACACTTTCCCATAAGGAATTCTATTTTTGTATTACTGCAGTAAGGGAGGTTCAAACAGACTTCTGTTTCATTTTCATCTCTGTCACCTCTCATGTTGCAATTTGTCATCTAATTGTGTATATTACTGATAATTATGCTACTTTAGAATAGACGCTTTAGACAAGGTATAAGTGGCTATGATTTAA
This sequence comes from Sinocyclocheilus anophthalmus, assembly GCA_018155175.1. Lineage (NCBI taxonomy): Eukaryota > Metazoa > Chordata > Actinopteri > Cypriniformes > Cyprinidae > Sinocyclocheilus > Sinocyclocheilus anophthalmus. The sequence goes on from JADLZN010002816.1 coordinate 958,204, forward strand.
CATCACTCAGCAAGGTTAAAGGAACAGTTCACCTAGAAATGAAAATTCGGCGATCCCCCCCAAAAAATTGGTTTTTTCACACAAAAGAGAAATTAAAGGGGTGGTTTATTGCGATTTCACTTTTTTTAACATTAGTTAGTGTGTAATGTTGCTGCAAAGTTACGAAGCTGAAAGTTCAATGTAAACGGAGGTATCGTCTTTTAAAATTCTGGCAGTTTGTGCCTTCAAAAATGGCTGGTAGGGACTACAACGAGTTACTTCCTGGGTTCGTGACATCACAAACCCAGATAAACCCCACCCTCGGGAAAAGGCAGCAAAGAGGGCGAGGCCATGCTGCGCTGCTTTAGAGAAGAGGAAGAGAAAAGTAGAGGTGCAGGTAAAAATCTTTTCATATATGAATCGCGATTCTGTCTTCCTAACGATTCTAATGGATTCACAAGTATCAAAATCAATGTTCTAAAGCAGCGGTTCTCATCCTGTTCCTCACGTCCCCCTGCTCTTCACACGCTCTGCATCTCTCTCTCTCTCATTCAACTCAGCTCCAGCAATGAACTGTTAAAATTATACACTTATTTTCACATAGCTATGAGAAGCGTTAAACATGGAACTGCGTGCAGTTGCCTTACTGTATTAAAGCTTTAATCAGGATAAAACTGTATATTAAAAGCTAACATAAGCAGTAACACTTCCAAATAACAGCAATCGAAAGTATGAGACCACAAGCCAACAAAAAAACCAATAGGGCCTGCCATTAAAGCCGTGCTTGCACAGGTTCTGCACGATCCTCTTAAATAATATCCTCTGTTTCTCAATCGGGCTCAAACTGATAAGCTATGTTAACGACGCCTTTGTTTACAATACAACTGGAGCACATGCCACTGAGGAGAGGGGCGGGACGTTAAGAAGCGTACTAGAGATGGTTTAGCCAATCACAACACACTGGGCTAGCTAACCAATCAGAGCCCATCGCCTATTTCTGAGGGAGGAGCTTCATAAAAGAAGGAAATTGATCAGCGCGTTTCTCAGAGAAGGGACAGAGAGGTGTGAATCATGTAAATTATGTGAAAAATAATGTGTTTTTTAAAACACGAAGCATTAACACATGTTAGACTGCACCCATAAACACAATCAAGCCTAGAAAACAACCACTGAACCACCCCTTTAATAGCAGAATGCCAAGCTATTATTTTTCATAAGTCAAGTCATATTTATATACATACTGCAGAGCTTTATACAAAGTTTTAAAGCAGCCCACAGTAATACACAAGAAAATAACAGTAATAATATTGCAAAGTTCTTCAGTTATACGTAGAACAATTATGGAACAAAGAACAAGTTCTTTGGTCACACTTTATTTTAAGGTCCAATTCTCGCTATTAAAAAAAACATTAACTATGACTTTTGCCTCAAACACCTAATTTGCTGCTTAATAATAGTTATAGTAAGGTAGTTGTTAAGTTTAAGTACTGGCTAGGATATGGTCATGCAGAATATGTGCTTTATAATTACTAATAAACATCAACTATATTATTAATAGGAATGATAAAAAGCAACTTGTTAATAGTAAGAATTTGTCCCTATACTAAAGGGTTACCAATTCTCCATTAATCATTATTCAAGTCGGTTCAGTGTTGATAAGTTAACTTAATAAGTATACAGTAATAAAGTACTTATAAATCATTTGCAACTCTTAGTTTGTAGTTAATTCATAGTTTATATACTGTGGTTAATACATTAATAGGCAATGTACAAACATTGAATTCTTCATTCATTGTCACTGTAATTTACCAATTATTGTTGTTAATTTACCTTATATGTAAAGAGTTAGATGTGCTTTTATCCTTTTTTATTCACTGTATCCTAACTGATGTATTTAAACAACGTGATCTCGTGTACTCATTGTTATTTAGCTCAAGTCATTTCAGTGTTGATTCAATTCAGTTGTAACAGTTGTTCATTAATTATAAAATGTTCGATTCAGCAATAAAGCAGCTCTACATAAGACAGTTGTCATTATCCAGCTGAATTTAATTTTGTTCTCATCCAATAGTGTCAGTACAGTCAAACTGATAATATTACTGAATATTATTCTTTTTAAACCATATTTGTCTTTTAAACCATTCAATAAATCGTTGAGGTTGACCACAACTGTCAAGCTGTATTTTCAGTAAATAATTTGTTTACATTTCAGCCTGTTTCTAACTTAAAACTCTCAGGCTCTGAAAACTTGGAATATACTGTACAATAAATGTTATGGTGCTTTTATTGTGCATTTTATAGAGCTTGACAAACAGTGGTCCCCATCCACTTTCATTGTATGAGATCATGACCATCATGAACATTGTTCATAACTCCTGCTTTGGTGTTCCACAGAAGTTAAGTCATACAGGTTTGGATCAACAAGAGGGTGAGTTTATTACAATTTTTATTTCTGAGTGAACTGTTCTTTTATTGTTCAATGCCATGTGCAGTCTACCAAGGCATGGCATATAAAGAATCCACTGAGCTCCCTGGGAGGCATTGTGACCAATTGCTCAGCATGTAAAAGGTCAGGAGAACACCTGTAAGGGCCAAGTCTAAGAAATGTTGACAAATCAGCCAAGAAAAGGTTTGCAGGAGGGGGGCAGGCAATGATAAAATGCCTTACTTTATGTGTGATCTCAACAGTGGTGTAAAGCTCAGGCTTGAAGAGAAAATATATGCTGTGTAAGTGAAGGGAAGTTTTCAGTGACTACAGTAAAACGTAAAAGCACACAAGAGTGAGACTGAGTTGTATAAGTTGGCTTTGCTCCTGACTGGCTAACTCATGACTGGCATGTTTGATATGCCTCATATCCATTCATTACAAGCAAATTTGATGTAATAATTGTATATAAACGCACCAAAAATATGATTTATTAAAAAATAAATAAATAAAAAACATTATTATTGTGAAATATTATTACAATTTGAAGTAAACTTGCTCGTGCTTTTCAACTGCCATTACCCAGTCTTCAGTGTCACATGATCCTTCGGATTGCTTATTCTGATATGTTGATTTATTGTTCAAAAATTAATTTCTTCTTATTATAAAAGTATCATTAAAGATATTTTACTGCCCTCAAACTTTTTAAAGGTAGTGTATAATTATTAAAATATATAGATGTGCTTGTGTTCCAGCGTCCAGCTGATCAGGGTGGTCTCAGTTGAAGTCAGCAATAAAAGCAGGTTCCAAAAAGAATGTTCTTTGCACCCACTAAAGATAACACATCCTTCTGTCTCAGCACTGAGAATCCAACTGGACCTCTATAAACTGGTCTATTTGATCTCCAATAGCATCCAATGTCTTGATTTACTCTTTGTCCAATGAATAGTATTTCTAGCTAGAAGTGAAATTAACATTGATTTGCAATAGTCTGCAAAGAGCTTTCCAGATATGTGATGCAAATGGTGTATCTTTGATGTCCTGCAGTGCTGGAAATTACTTTTTTTCTATCTCAATACATGGCTGTATTACCAGATAGCAGTTCAATGAGTATTAAGACGATGCTAAAGTCTTTGGAGGTCCATGGTGAAACCTTTATCCTTTAGAATCTATGTCATTATGGCCTCTTGAGAATGGGGTTGTAATAATCTTTCATCACAATGAGGCAGAACCTGAAATTACTATGAAACCCACATGATGGTTGCTATAATAACCCCCTTATTATAGAACTGTGCTATAATAACCCCTATAAATACAACTCATTAAATACATATAAACACTTTAAAAGTGTCAGGATTGGACCTGTTTTGTCATGTGTTTCAGTTCCGGTTTTGCCTGATTTGAGCTGTGTCTCATTTAGAAGGCTGCACCCTCCGGAGGTCGAATCCTCTGGAGGTCGCATCCTCTGTAGGATGCATATACGAAGTGTCCTCAACCTAGAATTAAACGAGACGGCCTTCGTAGGACGGGCGGAAAAGGAAACCGGAAGTATCGCATTGCTATGCCAACACATTTAGAGCATCGTTGCGCTCTCACACTACTACTTAAAATGAGGAAGGAAAATTATTTCTAAAATTGGAAAGTAATTTGAAAAAAAAAAATGCTTTTACTTGTTTTATTTTGTTAATGTTTGAGGAGCTGCATCGTATGTACAACAGACATCTGTTAGAGAAGAAAAAAGGAGGAGGATATTAAAAACAAAATTTATCCATTTTTACCGAGGCGATTTAAGGTAAGTTGCAAACACCACATCTGCGCTTGTGTGTAGTTACATCTGCCGGCGCCGGCCTTTTTCACTTTCGAGGAGCGGGCACTGGAGAATTGGAAGCGCCCTCAGGCCCCTTTTGCCGCGCCATACTCAGGTCACCCTCAGCCGAGGTGCAGGGGGCGGAGCTCCTCTCCGCACTCACACCGTCCATGGCTTTCTCCCTCGTGGCAGGCATTGTTGCACAGGCGCAAACGACCACCGCTGCTGGAGAAGTGTCCGGCCATAACGTGTGGCTGGGGCTCCGTTGACACCTTCGAAGCAGTGGCACGAGAAAACCGCCCTCAAGACTTCTTAATAACGCACTCGTGAACTCAACAATCGTAGCGAAGTAATTGGGCTTTCATTTAACGGACTTGCCGCATCCTATGATTTCAAAGCGGGAAGTTGTTAGGTTGGGATTGTTTGAGTTTTGGGGAATGATTGTAGCTACAGTAGCAGAACTGTGTTGTACAAATTTTAGACTCTATCACGAGCATAGCGGGTCCAAGACGCGAAGAGGGCGGTCAGGCACTGAGTTGACAGACTTTTACAGTTATGCCTGGGTTCCCGGCGTGATCTGATTGCAATGTGGGCAACGCAAGCGCATGTAACTTTAACATGAGATCATCTAGGACACCCAGAGTTATAAGCCATTTATATCGTTAATTGAGTACAGCATTGTGGGTCCCCCACTGGACTTTGCGTTTGCAAAGGGGAAAAAATGCGGCTCCGGGTTCTATGTAATGGGTTCTGTTTTATGGTTTTGTCTCTGGTCGTCCAGGTGGGCGAGGTGGCACTGGGGTGGATGTAGGAGTTACCGGGGGGGGAACCAAGTGAGGGCATCATATCAACGTGGAGGGGGGTGGAGCCGAAGTAGATAGCAAGTTCCGTATAATCACATGATGGTCATTCAGGACCAAGATCAGGACGAAATTGGTAAGCTGGGCACTAATGACACAAGTCTATAAATCTCAGACTCTATTTTCGCACCTGAAAGCTTTGTAGTTGTCCACTCCAACAACAAACAGAGGCACAGCCGAACGGATTTCCAAAAGAAGGTGAGGCGGTGGGGCCATCATACAAAATAAATAAGGAAGGAAATAAGATAGAAAAAAGGGTACAATAATTGTACAGTAGTGGAATCAATGGAGAGGAAAATAGAATGTTGTTTTTTTCACTCTTAAGACGACAGCAATACAAATCTCCATTTCATTAAACAGAATACCAACAAAACAGTGATGTGTTCTTTTAGCAGCGGGACACTCGATAATCGCGACCCTTGTAGTCGAATTAGACTAAGCACCTCTCAAAGTCTTTTTATTGTTTTATCATAGATACATGTTTTTATTGGGCCAATGTTTTTTTTTTCTGAGGGTTAAATGGGAAGTTAGTTTTGGTTGTTTAAAAGCAGCGATTAGTTTTACGTGTTTGTGTCCTCGCAGACGGCTGGGCTGGTGCGTAAACTAATGCTGATTACCCGGCAGCAACTACGAAACGCGCATGCATGTTAATTTTACTGAGACATTTTGGATTAGGTTTTGGCAAGCGTAATGCTTCTTTTTTAAAACTACCGTTGGATGTTTAGTCAGTTTATTTTTTGCTGAATGGGTATTAATGTGGCGGGAGATGAGGATGGCTAGGGGAATAAGGGATGTGGATGTCAGTTGATTAATTTAGTGGGGGGCCCACGTCTCGTGCTTTGTATTGTTTTTGAAGATAGAATGGGCCACAGGCCAGAAACAGTCTGGTATGACCCTTGAGCAAATTTTACCCCTGCTCTAGCAGGAGGAGGATGAATTCGGGGCGAGGGAGGGGATCCATAGGGCACACAGCGGAAACAAAAAACTAAGTAAAAAGAGAAACAAAACGGAGGGTACAAACATAGGTAACTGTATCAGTCGGGTCTTCTGTCACAATTCACTCAGGGAGCAAGGAACAAGGAAACGAGGAGTACTTGAATAACAAAGTCTTTAATAATCTACAGGAAAACCGAGAACAAGGAGGACATTCAACAAGTCGACCCGACAAACAAGAACTGAAAGGACTAGGGCTTTAAAGTTGTTTACTTTACTGGTTTGCACTCTATCCTCCATATGCCTTGTGCTTTATATATATTTTTTTACATTTACCTTTTTGTAAATTGCGTTAGTTGTAGTTTTGTATTTTGTAAGTTTGTATTTGTAGTTTTGTATTAATCTGTATTTATGTTATTCTGTATGCACCCTAGGACTTGACTTGACTTAAAGACAGGATAATTGGGGAGGAATGAGGCACACCTGGAATCAAATTAACACAATCAACATGAGGAAGAAACTGGGTCACAGGGGCAAAAACACAGAATAGTCTATAATCCTGACAGTAGCTATATACAGTGCTTAACAAATTTATTAGACCGCCCGTCAAAAACTTGTTTAAAACTAAAAATTGTGTTATCATTGTGCAAATAACAAACTGAAACAACTAAATAGTCTTTATTCACACATAATAACCAAAAACTAATAAACCAAAAAATATAAATAGGCTATTTTATTTTTATTTTGTATGGCCTCCTTTTGGCCTTGATAAAAGCTTGCATTCATGCTGGCATACTTTTTATACACTTTTCCACAGTCTCTGTTGTTACCGACTTCCAAATAGTTAGTTGTTCCCAAAGACTTGCTTTTGAAACTTTTTTGTGATCTATCTTTGAATCATTAAATCCAAACAATAATTATATTTTAGCATTAGAAACACAACTGTGACTAAATATCTTACACATACTGGTGGATTAACCATTACAGAAACATAACAATGGTAATTTTGGTAATCACCTACTTAGTTTAGGGCAGCTGTGGCACAAACCTATTGGGTGGTGGCCTATAAATTTGTTAAGCACGTATAATGTAATTGCAAACACGACATGCACTCATTGTTGCCATTTTCTGAAAAACACAATTTTTACACAAGGTGAGTAAAATATTAGAAAAAGTTTTGTAAATTAAATATAAAATAATGACAAAGACGCTGAGGGACACAACGGACTCTAAACAAGATGTGATCCCATTTTCTTTTTTCCAAAGAGTCATGAAGTGATTAACAGGATGGGTATTATTATTATACCTGTAAATAGTTGACTCACTAGTTATAAAATGTTTCCAATTTGCGGCATACAACTTCAGATTTTATATAACCTCTTTTAGAACAGATTACACCTGTACGAGTGGGTTCACCAAGTTATAAATTCTTTATATCATAATAATTATATTAAATGATTTAACGAAAGTATCAATAATCAGAGTTACAACTGTAAACAAGTTGTAACCAGCTTTGTAAGAGATTTTGTAGCCTGGTTATCAGATCAGTTTATTAATATAAAATTTTGCAAAAAATGTTTAAAATCTAAATTATCACATGAAGCACATTTCATTCATTCATTCATTTTTTTTATCTAATTATTTTTTGTGGGGGGGCACTCTAGGTGTCGTTGCCCAGGGGCACCAAAGAGTCTTAATCCGCTACTGCTGGAACGCAATGACCAGTCAGGAGTGCAGTGCTGAAATTTGCATGCTCACGAATCCTCTCATTATAACACACGAATTGTAGACATTATGAAGAAGGACCTCGGTGACCTCATAGCTGGCTACGGGCCTGCATGAATAGTATGTCTAAAGAAATTTCCGCACCCCATGAACCAGCTCTTTCACACAGTGGCTGGGGTTGAACAGCCTGTGTTTTATGTCTTCCAAATGATTAACCACTGAGGTACTGTCACACCATGGATTCTATTCATAGGTGGCATGTAAGCATTCAGTTAGCATAGAAAATTGATCTCTTCCCTCATTCTGCACTATTTTCGCTGTAAAGCCTCTTACACTTCAGGAAAAAGGAACAATGATAGTACTTAAAATTGTTCCTTTGAGGTCTCTTATGTCTTTTCCCTTTTTATTATAGCCGAAAGGGAAAATTGGTAGTTGCAGTGAAATAAGAAATGTTCTTGATGTACTGTTATTTTAACAAAGTTTTAAACAGCTTGTGGAAAGTAAATGCATTTAGTGTTGATTGCTTATTTTTAATAGCATATATTAGACAAAGGAATGACACATTGTTTGCTTAAATAAGTGGCTTAGTCTGGCAAGTATGATGTAATATCTGATTAACATGCATCACATTGGAGTAATGTTATGCATTGTTTCTTTCTCATTGTAGTTCCCCTTCAGGAACTCGAGCTGCGTCGAGATTCGCTTTGGGAACGCCCCTGCATGACCGCGTTCTGAAGCACGTGTAAAATCAGTCCAATGGAGCAGCGAGACGTCACGAGCGGGGTGACGTGAGCGCCAGGAAGTATAAAATCGCATCCGGCAGAGCGCAAGTTAGCTTCTGTTCTTCAGTAGCGCTCTGTGTATGTGTCAGTCTATTTACTGTTGTCTGTCAGTCCACAAGCATTCAAAAGAATATGTCAAAGTCTAAACTAATATCTGTGGTGAGCAAACGGCATTACAGACGTTGTGTGCCTCCCTGCCCACACTATCTGGCAGTGGGGGATACACACGATCTGTGTGTTATTTGTTTAGGAGCATGCACGGTCAGCTTTCGAGGAACTGATTGTCATCACTGCGAGCTGCTCACGCTGCGCACGCTCCGCTCTCGCCTGACTGTGTTTGATGAGAGCGGCCAGGCTCGCGATCCCGCTGGCAGCAGTCCCGCTGTTTGCGAGGACGCCGTTCTTTAGACGTTCCGGGGGGTATTCGTGATTCGGGGCAGTAGCCAAAATAAATATAGTTTGGCAGCCAGAGAAACAGCGAGTCGTCTAGAAAAGTAAATATGGGTGTGATTCGCGGCAGTAGCCAAAACAAAATATCGTTGCCAGCCTGAAGAAAACAGAACGGAAGTTGTCCTAAAAAGTAATAGCACGGCGTTTTTCGAAAAACCAGATAAACAGCCTCACGGACGGGGCCTATACAATTTTCCCCGATCTCCATGCTGAGGTGTCTAGATCGTGGGAGAAACCGTACTCATCTGTATTTACAGCCCCACAGTCTCGATTTATTCAAAAGAACATCGTGGGGCTGAGTGATAAGGTATATGGGGTGATGCCAGTGGTGGAGCAGATGCTTGTGAGCTATCTCTCCCCATCTTCAGCATTGTCCCTGAAGGCCCTGAAGCTTCCCAGCAGGCCCGTTAGGCTGACATCTAGTCTTGTTGGGAAAGCTTATACGGCGGCAGGCCAGGTTGGCGCATGTTTGCAGACCATGGCGGTGTTACAGGGTGGGGCGCTAAGCGGGGAGCAGCCCAAGCCGCGAGCGCCTGACAATATCGCCAGTCTCAAAAACAGGAGCATGCAACCCGCCAACCCTCCACAGAAAGATGGGGGTGGGGGGCACGCTCTCAGTCGGGGTCTCTAGAAGAAAAACGGATTCTCGGACCGTTATTATTTTCTCTAAGAGGAACCTCGGCTCAACGGTCCAGACCGTTGGCAGGTACCGAGGGCAGCCCCACCTGGGAGAAAAGCTAACACAACTCACTATATGGTGCCAAATCCTCATAAGTGCCGTCACAGAGGTTCATTGATACCCCTGCAACCCTCGGTGCTTCCTGCAGGTCATCTGCTTCAGCGGCACCGAACTCGGCTCCTCACAGAATAATACCAGAGGCCAGCCTCGAGAGGCTGGTTCCTTTAGTAGATTTTCTGGCAGCGTGGGAACTTCTGTCAAATATATCAAAATGGGTCCTACAGGTTGTAGAGAAAGGCTACAGAATCCAGTTTGCTTCTCATCCTCCTCTTTTCAATGGGGTCATTCCGAGCAGGCTCTGGTAATGGAACAAGAAGTAGACACTCTCTTGAGGAAGGAGGCCATAGAAAGTGTTCCTCCTCTCTCTCGAGAGAGAGTGTCCGGGTTTTACAGTCGTTACTTCATTGTTCCGAAGAAGGATGGGGGGTTGAGTCCGATCTTAGATGTCCGTCTTCTGAACCGCGCTGTCAAATGGCTTTGGTTCAAGATGCTCACTATCAAGAAGATAATATCTCAAATCCACTCCAAGGGCTGGTTTGTTACAATAGATCTCAAAGACACTTATTTCCATTTTTCCATCCTTCCTCAACACTGGAAGTTCCTGAGGTTTGCTTTCGGGGGCGAAGCAAAACATCATACCGAGTATGGATTGCAGCTGTGGCTCCTTGCGACTCCAGGCTCCGCATACTCAATTTAAATCGACGAGTTGGGTTAGATACTAACTCGACGAGCAGTTGGCGGATTCGGCTGAGATGTCGTCATTTCGCCAATATGAGAGGAGCTTGGGTTAAGAATAAATGCACCAGTAGAGTGTACTTCTAGGTCATCCCCATAGTTCAGTCTCAAGTCTTGTTTCCAGTGTCTCCGCCAGACTCCAGTGAAACAGTCACGTGGTAACACTAAGATTAAATGAATATCTAATGGTAAAATGCTGTAGGGATTTCTTACACAAACAGACACTGATATCAGGCATTCAATTAAGTTTGTGCCAACCAGCACATGAATCCCATTATTTCGGGGTAGTGGTGTGTCCTAGTACAGTATGGTAAATCACTCTACTCATGAGAGCGAAACTAATTCTATCAGGAGACGACAAAGCTTTCTTTGTATCGAGAACTGAAAGAGTTCATTCACAACCTATAGAAAACCCATGTCTTGGGACCCACCAATGGACGGAACCATTATGTCCAGAACAGGAAAATAATTAAAAAATGCCCTCAGGCAAGCACAGGATATACAGCATGACGCCACATGACTATCCCATGTTAACCACCTGCTTCCTGCATGACCGAAACCCTTACTTTCCTGTGCCACAGACAAAGAAACAGAACACTGTATCTATTTTAAAAGACAAATTGTTTAAAACGTTTAAGTAGTGAAAATGTAGCCACTGTATGTGTTAGGCCATATATATATATATACTTTGTGTTATTGAAACCACAATATCTTAATCGTTGCTTTCTAACTTTTCTTTTAGTTAATTACGATTACTGTGTATGCAAAATACCTGTTGTTTAAGCTCGAATGAGAGCTTGTCTTATTCACCGAACATTGGTGCTCGTGAAAAGTTTATATTTTGTATCATTCTCTTGTGATAATACTGTTATCAGAAGATATTTAAAACTTGCAGAAATACTCTCCAAACAACAAGCCACACAGGGCGTGGCCAGACCCCGCAGCCACTATCTGATTGGAACAGGGACCTGTGGGATGGACTTACGCCACAGATCAAAACCCCACTGCAACACGGGCTTAGTGCTTGCTTGTTTTACCCGATCAAGACGTTTTGGCTTGCACCTTGGTGAGCGCGAAAAAGCGCCCACGCCATTCCACCGCATAGCAAGACCATCTAAGAACTCTGAAACTTCAGTGAGACTTCGCGATCTTTAGAGAACTTGAAAGTCTTTCAAACTCAGACTTTAACAAGAACTGCTCAAGCCTCTGTGTCATCAAGAAACAAACTAATCCAACGAGGGATTTCCCCAAAAGGACGTCATCCATACGTCATTCCGACGTCAAAGCAACAGCCAATCAGCGAAGAAATTCCCCTCAACAGACATCCAAGAAGTCCGATACAGCGACTGAATCACCTCAGCGTTTCAGCTCTCAACAAAGCCAAAGAACGCAAGTAACGAACAAAATATTCAACTCAGCTGAACTGGTGTAGAATTAAGTTAAGCAGTAAAATAATTAGACCCGCGTCCTATGCTTGGTTTTTTCTAGGTTGCAATTTAAAACCACTCGTTTTAAAACGAAGTAGGACTTTGAAACTTCATTGCAACTCCGTGAACTAATTTCCTTGAATCGTTGTTTGTGTATGTGTATGTTTCAAGTTAGGTTGTATTACGTAATTAGATTGCAGCACAATAAATTCATTTGTTTCATTTATAAACGAGAAGTTTCTTGGCTCATTTAATTTTAAGGTTAAACCTATGCCAAAAAAGATCCTTGCTTGCTACTTATCTCATAGCTTACTTATAATAATTACCTCTGTTAAAGAGCTTACAAATAATCATAATTGTGTTGACCGTGGCCAGGAAAACACATATTAAATTTGTTAAAGATACCAAGAATCACTGGCTCGCTGGACGACCTTGATTTGAAGTAAATCTAACAAATTTGGAATGGTTTGATCAGGTGGATTTGGGACCTTCAGACCCGGTTCTAGCAAAACCTGAATAAATTAATAATCATCAATTCCCTATAAATTACAAATTAATAATGAATAAATAAAACATGTAATGTCTTACAATTGCGTTCTATGGACGTACGTTTTTGAGAACTCTTTACAAAAAACTATATATATATGTATAGAATGTGTAAGCTTGTATGGTATGCAATAAACAGCTAAAGGAGTGAACCATCGAGTCAAGTTAGACAACATCTGCTCAAACAAAAAATTAACTTCTGTACCCCCATCTCTCTTTCACCACCTATTCGCCTTAATATTGTGATTAAACCACATTGGACACACTGAGTTTGGGGAACAATTATTCACTATTAACTATGACTTTGGCCACTAAACTCCTCCTGCTTGTGATTACTAGTTCCCGTAAGTAGTTGTTAGTAACTTTAGGTATGGGGTAGGATTACAGGACCTCATAAAATATGGTCATGCAGAATTAATATGTGCTTTATAAGTACAAATAAAAAGCCAATATGCTAGCAATATGCAGTTCCCTATCGATACTTTACTCATACTGCGTCTGCTAAGACGCTATGGGAAAAGCCATTTTTCTCCGATGACTGAAGCCTTTTCAATAATGCAGTGTAACTGCACGGCCATTGGTTCGTGCAGTGAATAAAAAAACAAAACCAAGGAATATGGCGACCAAAAAGCCAGCCAGAGCCCGCCAGAATGGGCAGGGCATCTGGCTATATAAGCATGCACTTCACCATAGGATCCTCAGATTTCTTCCGTGACGACGATCATCTCTTCGCTGTTCTACGAGACTGGAAGCCGCTCGCCGTTGACACGCCTCGCTGTGGACAGAAGCTGATTCAGAGACCTGCGCCGCTCTGCTGTTCTCGCTCCGCACATCCAGCCCGAGCCGCTTTCAGTGCCCGCACAGCTCTCAGCTCATCCCCTGCTGCTATCTGGTGAGTTCTAAAATAGCAATTTCTAAAGAGCAAATTTCTAGCGACGTTGTTCCCGCAATCTCCCACTGCGCGGGCTCGGCAGGGATCTCGCTCATCGCTCTTCTCCGCTCGCGGTCCGCCATTCTAGAAAGGCAAGCTTCCCCTCTGCCCGTTTATACTGTTGTAGAAAAGCACGGAGAAGGACAACACAGAGCCCTGGATCCTGAGCAAAACTGGGTCCTTGATGTGATCCCACACCGGCACAGAGCCCGCATGCTCACTCTCCCCGAGGCGCTCTGGGAGTTGGCCCATGACTGGCCCAACCTCCTCCTTTTCCCCCGATCTCCCTGATCCTGCCAGGTAAATCAGGGCAACAGAAACACAAGTTCTGTACGTGGCACCAGCTTGGAGGTACGACACTAATCACATCTGTTTTTGCAGGGGCAGAGCTGTGTCCGGTGCTACAGTAGCCCCATTGAACCATTCCTAGGAGAGTGGGGCCTCCTCTCTCAGGATAATTAGACGAATATGGCACCCCCAGCCCGAGCTTGGACTCTGCACCCTTTGGCCTCTCAATGGTGACCTGCGGAGCCTCTCCGGAGATTTGACGACTCGCGCACTCAACTACAATCTTCTCACGGCTAGAGCAACGTCTACGAGTGACTATATGCTTTAAAACGCGTTTGTCTTGCTCTGCAGATAGTAGGAGTATCTCTCATACCTCCGTTCTGCAAGAGCATGTTGAATAAGGGCCATTGATCCCCATTCCGGATTCGCAAGGTCTTTGTAACGCAGCCATAGCAGCCTCTCCCCAACGCTAATATAGATAGCCAAATCGGTCGCAGGGACGAACAACCTAGTTGTTCATTTTTTGAAGGGGTGTAGGAGGATCAACCTGCCTCACCTCATCCCCGTCCCTACATGATATCTGAGAGCCCGCATTGGCAAGCCGATACAGTCCATTAAATTTTGTTCCCCGATGCTAACAACTGCTCGACTACTGTGTTAGCATACGGAAAGCGCACAGGGAGATCTGCAAGGTGCTCTCTGTGAGCCCCCTCCTTTCTCGTATTCGGGACCAGCGACTTATAAGTGTCCTGAAACCAAGGCATGGTTACATATCTAAGGTGCTCTCTACTCCGTTCAGAGCACAGGTAATAACTCTATCGGCGCTTCCTCCTTCGGAGCAAGACTGAAAGTTGAATTTACTCTGCCCCATCAGGGCGTTGAAAGTTTATATTGAGTGTTCTGCCCCTTTCAGGCAGTCGGAACAGCTCTTCGTATGCTTCGGCGAGGGGTCTCCGGTCACGAAGCAGGGACTTTCCAAATGGATAATTGACGTTATTGCGCTAATATACTCTTCTTTGGGCCTACAATGCCACATAGGAGTAAGAGCCCACTCAACTAGGGTGGTTAGAGGTTTCAGTGGTGTGTCCATTGCGGATATTTGTGAGGCGGCCTGCTGGGCCTCGCCGTCCACATTTACCAGATTTTATAATTAATATATATTATAATAAAAGGCCCAGCTCCTTTCTGCATAAACGGACACTCTTGTCATATGACAAACTAATGTTTGGCATTTACCTTCTTCTTGTACGCTCTTGGGCCTCACTGAGTTCTAAAGCTGTACATAATTCTCTTGGGACGATTACTCGAGGTCGGGCCGACCTCTGTGAGCTTGGCCCTATTTCCTCCTGCGGGGCTTCCCTGCAAAATACATGGTCCCTCTGGGCCCCCTTTCGTGCTTAAGGCAAGTTCCTCTAGCATAGCACTGGATTGTACTGGTTCTCCATAGCATCTTAGCAGACGCAGTACGAGTGAAGAATCGATA
This sequence comes from Sinocyclocheilus anophthalmus, assembly GCA_018155175.1. Lineage (NCBI taxonomy): Eukaryota > Metazoa > Chordata > Actinopteri > Cypriniformes > Cyprinidae > Sinocyclocheilus > Sinocyclocheilus anophthalmus. Next base: position 973,314 of record JADLZN010002816.1, read on the forward strand.
GGGAATGTATTCGGTTACAACCGTAACCTCGGTTCCCTGAGACCCCCTATGGAATGGTAGGCGTTGCTGACCATGACTTATTAGCTGCAGACTCAGTCTGTCACACTCAGTATAAGAACTGAGGAATCCTATGGGCAAATATGAACCGCTTATATAGCCAGATGGCCAGGCCCATGCATGGTGAGCTCTGGCCCTGGCCTCATCTGCCATAGGTGTGTAGTCCGTTGCCTTGAGGCATTTGGTCATTTTTATTACACTGCACGAACCAATGGCCGTGCTGTTTCACTGCGTGAATTAAAAGGCTTCAGTTCAGGAGAAAAAAAATATTTTTCCCATAGCGTCTTTTAGCAAGACGCAGTACTCGTTCCCATATCACAGGGAACCGAGGTTACGTTAGTAACCAGGTACACTTTTCAGTCTGGTTCTCATGAGAGCACCTGGACATTTGGTTTAGTGCTTACACTGCACATAGTGTGACCCATTAAATAGTGAACGATACATTATATATATATAAAAAAAGTTTGACAATATTATTCGCTTTTAAACCATCTAAAGGGTATTTATGAAAATACAATTATTTTTTCGTACACTTAAAAATACCAATGGCAATATTTAAATGTAAATTTTAGTTTATTTATTCATTTATTTATTTATATACATTTTCAACTTTTTCAAACCTAAAACCAGCAAGCTTTTATTTTGGCGGTTTGCCAGCAAGTAACTTTGTGAAAGAAGTCTCTGCTCATCAAGGCATTTGTTTGATCAAAAACAGTAAAAATTATAATATTGTAATAATCTTCAGTGGATACTAAAGGAGTCAAACCCCAACCACATTTATCAGTTGATTAGAGATCAGTCATACATGTAAACAAGCTGCCTGAACCACATAATCATTAATTATTGATCCCAGTCGATCTGTGTTATTTTAATATATTGCACTGCAAATATTTTAAGAATTGTAATTATAATGAAAGCATAACATCAGTGGCAGGTGAGCTGCATTGTAATACATAATGATAGATTGCAGCTGTCGACTATAAAGGTTTTTAAAACAGAATTACTTTGTCTCTCCCTGGGTGAATAGGTGACACACTCTGTAAATGACAGCTGTAGCAGGATATGGAACAAGGGAGGCTTTTCATCACAGGTACGACCAGAGAGGACTATGTCAATTATTTGCTTACGTGGGCTGGTCTGCAAGTGCTCTTGGATGCTTTTCACACTCTTAACAGCTGCCACTGGGGATCGTGGTGTACCTTCTTTAATAACGAGCATCATCTTAACACTCGAAAATAATTACAGATGAGTATGTGATCAAACGCATAGCACCAATCAAAGCAATGAAGGAAAGAACAAGATGGTTGAGGAAGTACTTAATGGGAACAAGATGGGAACTAGAATAAAAAAATCTAAAGAAATCAAACCGAATGCTTTAATGACAACCTGTTTCTTTATTGTCTGTTGGTCGTTGTCTCTTTCTCTCTGTCTCCCCAGGCAGAGTCAACTGTCAAGACCTTGCATCAACATTTAGACACTTTTGGATTCCCACTCTCTCTTTCTCTCTCACTCTGTCTTATCCACAAATTTGCAGATGACCTCAAATTCAAGGTCCACGCTGCTGACAGCTGGGTGTTACTTTATTATTTTTGACAGTTATTCAGTGTGGCAGGAATCTGAAGTAGTAAGAAAAATCAAATATGAACTGAGACTGCTTCGTTTTAAACATGTAGTTTAAGATACCTGTGACCAAATTACATTTATTTTTGAGGTTTTACTTTTGTCAGGTTTTTTTTCTAGTCTGGAGGATAAAAAGCCTGTGCTTTTTTGTGTTTTTTTTTCATTTGAAATACTTTCTTTCCCAGTTTAAATTAAGAAAAGACTATAAGTAAGCCTTTTGTAAAGTTATACACCCCAAATGTAAAGAGAGTGGCTATGTGATGCTTCAAAAACACTGCTGTTTGTTTGAGCAACCTGATGCAACATCAGCTCAAACAATATTATGAGTTTGAAGTGTGTCTAAGAAAAAGATCAATAGCATATTTCATCCTGATATTTTTAATGTAATGTCTCAGATTCAACATTAAGATAAATGGATGAAAACTTGGCTATTATTTTTGCAATTCTGGTTGTTGCCACTAGGTTGTCTTACATATAGGGGCGGTTTCCCAGACAGAGATTAGCCTAGTCCTAGACTATAATGGCCCTTTAAACCAGATTAACAGAAACCTGCTTCTCTGTCATGGTTTTAAATAGTCTCAGACTTAGTGTAGTCCAGATTTTAAGACTAGAGCTACTTCAGGTCAACATTGAGGCTTAAATTAAACCTACCAGGAGACAGGTTTAACTTCAGATTAAGGTTGTGTTTCCAGTCTTTATATATCAAAATTATTGGTACCCTTTGTAGATATGAACAAAGAGGCCTGTGAAAATAAATCTGTACTGTTAATCATTTTCATTTTTTTATTCAAACAAACAAGCAAACAAACAACCTTTCAACCAAGTAAAATGGAAAGGAAGGTAAACCTTATTAAGAAAGGCACATTGGTCACAATTAATGGCACCCTTTTATTCAATGCTTTTTGCAAACTCCTTTTGCCAATTTAACAGTTCTGAGTATTCACGTATAACTGATATGTTTGAAGAACACCTGACAAGAGATCAGAGACCATTCCTTCATCCAGAATCTCTTCAGAATGCAGAGTCCCAGTCTGGCCTTTACCTGTCACCGGTCTTGGGTAGAGGATGGAGCGAGGACTCAGTATTGCAGAAGAAAGGGTTTTTTCGGTAATAAAACTAAACAAACGGTAACACCAAACTACCCCGTGGGGAAAAAAGGGAAAAAAAAAAAAACAGGCTGGCAAGGCAAGGCAAGGCAGGCAAAAGGCAAGGCAAGGCAAGGCAAGGGCATGCAAGGATATGGACACATCCAGGGATGGACGATGACGAACTGACGCACGACTGCAAACGCAAGGAGAATAAATGGGGAGCAAATGAGGAGGGTAACGAGGGACCAGATGTGGGGCAAATTAACTAATAATCATGTAACAAGATGGGAGGGGTCAAGACAGTTGACATGAGCACATGGCACACCGAAGCAAAGACAAAAAGCCATGTGCTCACAAAAAACAAAACACAAGCACATGGCCAGAAAAACAAAATCACAAGCCATGTGCTAGAACAAAAGACACGAACACGCAGCTAATGAAAAAACTCATAAGCCGCGTGTTCACACAAGACAACAAGAAAAGCACGCGGCTGAACACAAACCGCGTGCATCACAAAACACAACACACGTGGACAGAAAAGCGCACGGCCGAGCGAACTCGAGACCGCACGCTCCCACAACCAGACAGAACATGGAGCACGAGTGTCCGGACCCCGACACGAAACCAAAACTCAAGACATGACAAGTGCAGAGATAGCGTGAACACCCCACGCCTCCAACATGAAACACGTACACGCAGACGAGTGAGCGCACGGCTTCCGAGCAACACTCGAAGCGCACATGCTCACATAAAAACAAAACATGATGGGAGTGTCTGGGCTCTGTCACAAAACCACAAATAAATTAGACCGAAGTGACAGAACCCTGACAGTTACTCTCTCCTCTTCAGTTTTCTAGGGTTCAGGTCATGGGAACTTGGACGGCCATGGCAGAACCTTCATTTTGTGCTCAGTGACCCATTTTACTGTTGATTTTGATGTTTGTTTTGGATCAATGTCCTGATGGAAGATCCAACCATGGCCCGTTATAAGGCTTTCTGACCCCAAGACTTAACTATTTTCTGCAATTATCCAGCTGCTATCCTTGGAGAGTCTTTTTGAGCCCCTCAGCTTATCTTCCTATGTGCCATAAGAAAAAAGAGACAAGGCAATATTTACTGTAGGCAAATTTGTAAGATTCTGTGATTGAGAACCCGTATTATTGTTCATCATGGTAAGAAATGGAAAATGTCGATTTTATATATTTTGTTAACGCTTCAAACAATCGCTTGCTGCACAACATACCTAGTTTCTTTGTTGTGTTTTTTTTTATCCCTGTGCTTCATATGTGATGGCTGACACAGAAACTTTGGCCTTTGTGTTCACTATATTTACCTATTCCTGTGATTATCAGGAAGTCATGGTCTGGAGAAATCCATGTTCCTTGTCCTACCTGGTTCTAAAAATGTACATATGATGGGAATATAGATCTTCCAGAGATTTTACTCATATAATTTCTAGCGATACAAATCAATTTTGGCTCATGATGTGCTTTTTGATTTAATTTATTAAATAAAGATCGCGAATAAACATACGATTCCTTTTCACAATCAACTCTTTACCGGATTCATAATTTTTAGTGAGCATGCCAAATAATTCTGACCATGAATCATCTCTTAAACAGCCTGCTTTATATTGATAATATAATAAATAATAATAATATAAATGGTCAAACTGGAACCCCAACTCGTCTAGATGACAATAATTTATGCACTGGCAAGTTTAATCAAGTGTCAAATATTCATACAAAGAGATTCCTAGGCATTCATGCCGTTTTGTATATTCGACACCGATTGTGTGCAGTTTCTTTGCTTGCTTTAAAACAATATATATCTTCAGGGACTTTTTTGTTTGTTTGTTTTGTTGTTGTTGATGCATTATTTCACTACCACTGCTATTGTTTTCCTTGGATTTGCTTCTCAGTTCCATACAAATGTAAGCTTTTCTTGGTTCTTTTCATGTTTTATTGGCACAGTTGGTTTTAAATTAATCAAGTTTATTTTAGTTCAGGACTCCATAGTCCAGGAGTTAATAATCTGTACTTAATCTGTAATACACAATGGTATGTTTGATTATATGATTCAGAATCCATTAAGAAAAGGGTAATGAGTTAACTTTCCCTGTTGTTTTGTATTTAGCTGCTATATCCGTTCTTTGACTTCCATATAATCATCCTGTATGTTGAACGTGGGAATAAACAAAAATCCACAAATTGGCACTATCTATTTTTCTGTGACAAGCACAAACAATTAAGGCTTTACCTTGACAAGTCACCGTCTGCTTTGCTAGCCTGTCTCGACTTGCGTGACAGGCCCACACAAAAAAAGACAAGACAGCCTAGCAGGGAGAAGTGGCCGATCTTACTACAACTTCATCTCTCCCCCCACATTCACGTATATCTCACCTAGTTTTTTTTGTCCGAGTTTCCTAGAGTGCGTATCTTTGAATACCTGTCATCAGACCTACATGGCTTTTTCTTTAATTGTTTCATACATCTGTGTCCTGCACTCTTCATTGTGATTATTTTCGGGACATACTGTACGCCTTTTGTGAATAGCAGTATTGTGCAGGATAGAGGTGCAGATCCCATTTACTCAGCAGCAGTCTCTTCTATATAACCCCACTTTTGTGCACGGCCACTAACTCAACTTGACAACTTCCACTAGCACACTGGATTAGTTCATTTCCTCTCTTTATGTGTTTCCATTTACAGTATCATTACTGCCGTTGACAGCACCTGAGCTTGTCCAGGCGAGTGAAATCTTGATCAGCTTGGTGGCATTCCATCATTTTCCACGACCCCACTTTTTCTTGACAAAGTACTCCTAGTTAAAATGTTTTAGCAGACAACGATCCAATTCTCCACACCAGACCATCTGCTTCCTGGCATCGTTGGTCAGCAATTACACAATTCCCAAACTCCGAGAAAGAAATGTCACTGACTCGGTATCTCTCCCCACTTGTATTCTCTGAAGAAAAAAAAAGTGGCCGCAGTTCTGTGCAGGTAGAACAATCTTTCATTTTGTTTACACATTTTTAATTAGTTATTTTTGTGTTTGGATAAAAATATCCTGTAGATTTAGTCTGTACTTCTGCATAGCATATTCACACCATATTAGTCAGTTTTACTCTGAAGAAAATGGCATCTATTTGTAGTCAGATGAAAAAGACACGTAGTACAAAAATAAACTGAGTAAAAAGTAAGTCAACCTGAGCGCCGAAACCCCAGCAACATTATGAGTACACTATATATAAGCCTTTTGTCATTCTTTTGATTTGGTTTAGTTAGTTTGCATTGTTAATGTTGGATGCTTGCTTTAGAGGTGCTGTGAACAGAAAGAAACTGATTCACACACTAGCAGGTAACTTAGTTCAAGTTCACTTTAGGTTTTGTGTAATTTTTTTTTTTTGCATATGTACAGTTGTAAGTTGTAATATTAAATGTATGTTGTGTATACATTTGAATAATGTCAATTAGTATGCATTTGGGTGAACCGCTTCAGGTTCTGTTCATGCAGCTCAAGTGGATCAATACCTGATATATGATGTAATTATTTCAATCATATTCTTTCTACAGTACTTTTTTTTCAATAATCATATTTTTCATTTTTTTCTTCAAAATATTTTTAGTGCATTTAATATGTAGCATTATTTTATACTCATAATTATTTTGTCAGTATGTTTTAATTAAAATGGTTTAATGATCATCGATTCGCATTTAAAACAACTATTAGTTAAACATTATGTGACCATGGACCATGGTAAATTGAGATTTATACATCACCTGAATGCTGAATAAATAAGCTTTCCATTGATGTATGGTTTGTTAGGATAGGACAATATTTGGTCGAGATATTTTTTATATAATTATTTGAAAATCTGGAATCTGAGGGTGCAAAAAAAATCAAAATATTGAATCACATGTAAAATTGTCCAAATGAAGCTCTTAGCAATGCATATTACTAATCAAAAATTATGTTTTAAAATATATTTGAGGAAGGAAATTCACAAAATTTCTTCATGAAACACGATTCTTACTTAATTTAGTAATGATTTTTGGCATGAAAATCAATCATTTTGACCCATACAGTGTATTGTTGGCTATTGCTACAAATATGCCTGTGCTACTTTTGACTGGTTTTGTGGGCCAGGGTCACATATGAGTTTTCTTTAATCCACTGTGAGCTAGGTTTGAGGGTGTACCCTTGGGATTTTAGCAAATTGAGTGAAGCGGTGGAAAACTGCCACTGATTGGAAAATGCCCAATTTGGTTCTGCACAGATACCTTAAGACACACAGCTTGGCCCCCACCTACAGTATCTTCTTAACAAGCTTAACCATGAAGGTTTTCTCTGTCAGCCAGCTTCATCATAAAATCTATGTTGGTCTAACAGGTTTTATACACTATAGGTTTTGTTAGGTGGTTGTGTTGTTCAGCACGACTGTGCTGCCTTTTGTCCAGAAACTAGAGTAGCAGCAGCAGCAGAAGTAGCCATATTTGGCTCTTTGATCCAGATCTTTGCTGCTGAAGTCTCAGAAGATGTTGTCAAGCCTCTTAGCTCTGTACACACCCCCATCATCTTCATCCTTTAGCTATGTCTCCAGCCTCCCACACTGGCAGCCAAAAAGCGGCTCCTGTGGAGCTGGGATATTGACAAAACTAGGGAAGAGGCCAAGAGTTTAACACTATTTAACACTGAGCTGGAGCCATGACTTCCCTGGGTTCAAACCTCAGGAAAATGGACTGAGAGTCAAACTGAAACAATAGTTGAGACCACAAATATATTTATTTCAGAAAAGCAGTTATTATTGTGTGGCGGATGTATACTGAAATGCTTTTCCAGGGCTGCAAGTTAAGTGAAACTAATTAAGCAGCTCAAAGTTGTACACACACATTGAAAATCTCATTTATCAAATGTAAATTTGTTTTGGCTACGAGTACTCTCTTATCTTGTTAAGAAGCATCACCTCTTTGATTTGTATCGCTCTCTAAGCTGTTTAACTTTTACTGTTCCTTGTATTTAGGGCAATTTGTGTCAAATAATATTGCAATTAAGCACAGAAAACACAGCTGGGTTTTCCCCCCCTTACAATTCAGTTAAACTGGATCAGAACAGTATTATAATTTACTAATGTCTGTGTTTCTGAGCAGGAGAGTCTCAAAAAGAAAAATGTTGACTTTTATCCTGTGCCACCTCAGTTCAGATGATTCCATCAAAACCTCTGCAGTCCTAATCAATGGCAACAAACCTGGCTCAATGCATGTTGATGCAGCAAATTTTGAATAAGTTTGATTTGATGGGAAGAGTTTGAGGGAAAATTACTTCAATTTCATTCTGTTCCTCAAACAATGCTATTATATGATTTCAGATAGACAGACAGACAGACAGACAGACACGACGACAGACAGCAGATGCTATAGACGATAGATAGATAGATAGATAGATAGATAGATAGATAGATAGATAGATAGATAGATAGATAGGATAGTAGTAGGATAATGTAGACAAAGACACTATGGATAACAGAAAAATAAGACATATTGCTGCCATATGTTATGAGGCAATGTTTTCCCTGCTGTCATGTGATGATTAGCAGAAATCATCTTCTTGGCTTCATCACTTTGGTTGAATCATGGAGGTTTCTTCTCCTTGTTTCTCTTTATACTGACATGCTATGGCACACACATGAAGGATGAAATAGTTTCCGTGACTGGGGACATACATGCTGTCTCCAGCCTAATTTGTGTCATTTTCACCTCTTCCTCTCTCCGTATGCAGTGACACATCTCCTTAGGGATTATAAGAAGGACTTTTCCTGGTCTCGCCACCTTGCTGTTACACACACTCTCTCTCTCTCATTTCTTAAAATTTTCACTTGCTCCACCAAAAAAAAAAAGTATTGGGTCTGACATGCTCCTCTATAACTTAGCAGATGACTTTATCCACTGAAGCAAATCTGCAGTTGTTTGAGGTGAGAAAATGTTCTGGCCTTAATATCTAATTTAGATACTAAACTGCTTAAATTTGTGTGATAGGTTATACTGAGATGCAAAAAAAAGATACATAGAGTAATCACATTATTGGAGGCCTTTGGTTGAACTTAGCATTACTCAGTCAAGTTTAATGTTAATCTTGTCATAATATTTTAGCATCTAAAACTGCAGTGAAATTATTTTGACCTTAGTTTTATCATTTGCCATACCGTCTAATCTGCAGTCAGTGGAGCAAGCAAGTTCACTTAGTATTAGTATATCAGTCGACTTAATTGAGTAGCTTTAACCACCCGGCTGGTAAACACCAAATGAGACCCATTGTGTTTAGTTATTAGCCTTGGTGATGTACTGCTTTGGGATGCAACAAGAGAACTCTGCAGTTTAATTAATTTTCTCCATAAACCTTGAAGACAGAACATAAAGCAAAGGAAAAACTTTACCAAGGTCACTAGCACTGTTATTTTAATCAAAGGGAGCCATATTTGTGTGACATATTGCATGAAATAACACACAAGGTATTTATTGACGGAGTAAAAAATCAAAGAAAAACAGCAGCGTGAGACTTTCTTTGTCTTATTTGACCTATATATATTAAAGCTATCAAGGTCACTGATATATTTTTTTAAAAAACTCATTGCACTGAGTCATCTAGGTGATGCGCTTATGATGCAATCGATTGTGAAAATATAGCAACGTGATTTTCAGCTAGTGGATTGCTAAAAAAACAAACAAAAAAACAACATCTTCTTCAGCCTTTAGCAAACGTTTAGAGCCAGTATGCTACTGTTGATGCAGCTGGTTCATGGAAATTTTGTACAATGGTTTTCCAGTCTTTACAGTGAAAGGCTTCATATTTAGCATCAAGGAGGCTAAGTCATTTGTTTTTAAGGTCAGCCTAGATCTGGTTCTCCCAGGTTTTCTTGGGCACCATTTGTTGAACCTTCTAGTTTGCAGCCTGCTGCTGACAAAGTAGATAAGGTAGACATTGTTAGTTTATTTGGCATATATGACCACTGCAGCATGTGCTTTTGTATTTCTGCGCAAATATAATGTATGGTTAGTGTAGAAAAGTGAAATGGCTTATCAACTTTTGAAGAGAAAACTATTTAAACCATGCTGAAAAAAAACAGGTCTTAGCTAGTTTAATCTGGACTCCCAGCCTGGCTAAGCTGGTGTTTAACTGCCCGATAGCTCATTTCCTAACCAAAAAATGCCTAAAAACCCTTTAAAACCAGCCAACACACTACCTTAACTAGGATGAGAGACTAGCTAAGACCAGCAAACCAGCTTAGATTGTTTTTTTGTTTTTTTCTAGCAGGTATATCTTTTGTTGTTAATGTCAAAGGCTTCACATAATCAGCTTCAATTATTTTTTGTGTTCATCTGCCACTTTGTAGAAATTATTCAAATTAGGTAAATGCCAAACTCCCGTTATGTTGAAAAACAAATCTAAAAAGATAAAGGAAAATACAAAGCAGACTACATTTATGGATATTTTACACTTGTTGTTATGCATTTTCAAAATTGGCTTGCCAATTCTGCATATTTTTTGAGCCTATGCAGTTCCTAGTAATATTATTATTTTTTAATCAACAGTATTTAATGTTATATTAATATTAATTGTTTTATTTTAAAATGTAACACTTTAGTGTTTTATTTTTTGTGTACAGTAGCTTAGTAGCAAACTATTTTACCAGTGTTTTCACTTGTTACTTGTATGTCCGAAAGAGCAGAACCATTTGAGAACCACTGATCTTGAACACCAATCACCACAAAACCCTCATTAAGTGTTGCTATGACGACTTCAAGTAGGCCTTCTCCCTGAAAAGGTCTCAAATCAATCTCATCCAAAAGCGGTAATGTCAAACTTGACCCAGAGACTTCCAGTAAATGACATTTGCTCAAGTGACAGTTCCATTATGATCATATTTGCAGGATAAACTCCCCATAGTGTAAAAATCTCAAGAGACCGCAAGGGTCTACATACCTGACATGTCTAATATATAAGTTGCAAATGTAACAGAATTTCCAGCGCGAACACCTGGGACACATTCAGCTCTGATAGAGGTGTTTTTTCCCCCCCCCCCCCCAAGGTTTCTGAATCAATGAATCAGCCACTAATGAGGCTGTTTAAGAGAGTTGGAAAGTGAAATTGCAAGTATTCATGGCCTTTTGCTCTGACACCACGTATTCTCTCAGACTAGGCTGTATTTGTGTGCCTATCCAGCTCTCACCTCTATTTTAATGAATTTCTGTTCACAATATAACAAGTCACATTGATCAGTGCACTTACGGTTTGTTTGACAGAGAAACAGGGAATCGAATATTGTGCTGAAGTCACTGTGAAACCTGAAAGCAATTTATGTGGGCTCTGTTCTCGCTTGTGATCATTATCTATCATATATATATAATATAGATATATATATATATATATATATCTATATAGATATATATATATATCGTAGATATATAAAGTATATACAGGAAGCTCATATGAGCACACAGGTAACAGATGTCACACGGGAGACTTTATGAGGCCTCGGAGAGCATGTGTCAGACCTTCACAGTGAGCGATGAGCGAGAGAGTCTCAGTGAGCCTCATTTTCTTATCATGGGCAAAATGCCTGCTCTTTATTCTCTGACTATGTGAAGAATGAACCGAGGGTCTTCAAAGGCTCTTTATTTCAGAGGACGATCAAAGAAACCTCACAAACTGCAGAGCTGTTTGATTTAGCTGATATTAAAGATGCAAATGGTATCATGATGCTGCTATTGCTGGAAAAAGCTCTCAATATGGAGCTGGATTGGACATTATTGCAACTGTAATTGTACAAGCACATGCACACATGTGCAATATCAATTTCTTAATTAGAGTTTATGCCTTTTTTTGCAAGGAGAAGCATCTAAACAGTCATAAAACAAGATCAATTTACCCCCTAGAGTCAAAATTGCATGAGATATTAAGGCTTGTTTCCAGAAAATACTGTCTTAAATGTATTTTTCTTACCTCATTTGCATTTTATTTATTTAAGCACAAATCTTCAAAACTCTAAACAAGAAAAACGTCTCAGGTTACTTATGTAAACATGGTTCCCCGAAGGGAACGAGACGCTGCGTCTCAGGGGCGCTATGGGGAAACGCCTCGTCGTGACCCGTGTCTGAAGCCTACATTGAAAACACCAACTTGTTTGGCCGGCGAAAGCCATGACGTCACTACCGTCGCGACTAGTACATAATAGGCGCCGGTAGCGCACATCATTACTTCTTCGTCTGAAGCTTGTGTCCGAAGCATGGCAAGAAACCTAGAGGACGCAGTGTCACGTTCCCTACTCAGTGAACCATGGTTAAATAAGTAACCTGAGACGTTTCCTTTCATGGGAACTTCGAACTGCGTCCTCTAGGGGTCGCTATGGGCGAACGGTATACCAGCCACCATCTGCGGGGCGGCAAAGCCAGAACCATGGCGAGACTAAGTACAAACTCTACCATATTGCTATGGGAGTTGCCTCTGGGACGTTTAGACGGCTGTCAGTGATGTTATTCCCTACGGCCAAAGGCCTAGGCTACATACCCCAATATTACTTACCTGTTAGGGCCAGACTCCTTGGCCCGGGGTAGAGCTCAAGGCTTGGGATCAGAAACAGATTCCTTTAAGGGAATAGACCAAGAGCCTTGAATTATACTAAGTCTTGGCCTCTCACACAGGGGCTACCGCACGCTCTGCACATGCTAAAGGAACTGTTTCAACAGACCCCTAGTAGCAACACCCAGTTAAAGTAGGTATCCAGAGGATACATAGGAGGAGTGGTGCCCAAGGCAGAACCGGGGTTTTAAACCACTCAAAAAGAGCACGAAGTCTTGCGCGTAGCTCTTACCATACAGGATTTTTAGAAAAGTGGGCAAAGCATAACTTGCACACTTACCATTTATGTGGATTTTAGAAAAGTGGGCAGAGCATAACGTGCGCACTTACCAGCTAGGTGGATTTAGAAAAGTGGGCACCCCCCCCCCCCCCCCCCCCCCCCCCCCCCCCCCACAGCTAACGGCAATACCAATTGCTATACGTTCTAGGGGTTCTCGTGGCACCCTGAAAAGGCAGACTATAGATAAAAATAGCGTATCCCCAGACGCTATATCTACGGATATAATGCTGGAGTGGCTAGCAGTAAAACTGTAGCTGAGGGAGCAAACATCCAGCTCTCAATGGAGAGGGAGCTCAACCTACAGCATGTTCCCATGGTGGAACAGCTAGCAGTTATTCAGCTGAGGGAGCAACACACTCAGTTCTCAAACCGAGACGGGGCTCGACCTGCAGCATGTTCCAAACTGGAACAGCTAGCAATAGTTTACTTAGCTGTGGGGGCAACACACCTAGTTCTCAGTCGAGAAGGGGGCTCGGCCTACAGCATGTTCCAATGCAGGAACGCTAGCGGTAGTTTACCTTGGCTGAGGGAGCACAAAAACAGCTCTCAACGAGAGGGGGCTCTACCTGCAACATGATTGTAAAATCAGAGGGGTAAGCATACTGCAGTCTAGCCAGACTCTCATTCCAGGTAACCCTTTGAGAAAGGGGAGCATTGCTCAATACTACCACGAGTATAGCCCATGGAGCGAGGAATCCAACTTTTGGATTAACGCTCAAAAGAAACATCATATTCACAATAACACTCAATGGTGAGGGGGGTGATGCCTCAAGGGGATATCCTGGTGATCGGGAAAAACCCCTCAGGGCGACCCGGATACGGTAGACCAGTCAGGGTAGCATGAAAGCGTAAACCCCAGCCCGGACGTCCAGGAAATATCTGCAGTGACGCGCCGGGGGCCCGATAATCACAAAGGCTCCCGCAGAAGCCTGTGTTATGTAGCGCATCAGGGAAGTATGAAAAACCGAAAACTTATCGTACCGTCTGGACATATATCGAAGAGTGAAATAAGCACTGCAATTCGAGCACCCGGTTTCTGAACCCAGCCCGGGAAACACTGCAAAGAAACTAGCAGAAGGGTACACACAACCACCAGTTTCATAGCACATACATATATACATATATTTAGACATGGATAGTACTCACCCACCATGGCTCCCGCGTCGGAACTCTGTCCGGAGAAGCCTCTAGACCGGACCTTCAGTAAGGTGGTTACTATGATAACCATAGAACCAACCAAAACATCATAGGTCCAGAAGGCGACTGTTATGCAGGAGATATGGTGGTTACAGGGAATTAGGAAGGGGAAGAAAAGGGTAGATGTTACACCCCCTGAGAGAAAGAGTGGATACCTAAGTATTACTCTGATCCGGACGAAAGCACTGATGCCTTGTCTGGATCACATCCCTCAGGTCTTGCCTACCTCCCTTTGACCCACGATACTTCCTACCCCTACCCGCAGGCGGAGGAGGAGCGCGAGTCGCGACACTAGCCTTCTGTGCTCGTCTCTGATCCTCAAACTAGAGACTGGGCCAGGCCCCTGGGTTGTTTTTTTTTTTTTTTTTTTCCGGGCTCGACCCTGGACCTTCGTGGCATGAAGGTTTTGAAGGCCGCTGAGCGCGCCTTCGCCACCCTGAACTTTTCGACGGCCGTCTCAACGGATGTACCAAAAAGTTCAGCGGGCGAAACCGGGGCATCGAGAAGAAAAACCCTTTCTTTCTTCCCGATGTCTGCCAAATTCACCCACAACTGCCGCTCCATCACCACCATAGCAGCCATCGCTCTGACCATGGCCGAGGCTGCCTGCTTAGTAGCACGGAGAGCGAGAACCGAGGTGCGGCGCAACTCAGCTACCTCATCAGAAGAAAGGCCCTCGCCTTCATCCAGGTCTTTCAGCAGATCAGCCTGGTATGCTTGGCGCACCGCCATCGTGTGCAGTGAAGCAACAGCCTGACCTGCTGCTGCGTATGCCTTGCCATTCATTTTAGATGTAGCTTGAAGAGGCATGGATGGCAAGGAGGGAGTTTTGAGAGATGATGTCGCTCCCATAGAGAGATAGCTAGCTAGCATCTCTTCAGTAGGGGGAATTTTCTCATAACCGTTCTCACGCATCCCCCTCGATGTTGGCATAACTAGTATGCTGGAACCGATGGATGAGTGAGGAAAACGGCCTCTTCCATTCCATCTCGATCTCAGTATGGAGATCAGGAAAGAAAGGAAGACTCACCTGAGCTGGAGGGTTATGGCCAGAAAGATAACGTTCGTCAAGACGACCTCGCGACGCCACTTCCTTAGTCAGCTTCCACGGCAAGTCAAGCCTTGCCGTGGCACGATCCATAACCTCTAAGAGCTCATCATAAGCAGGGCAGGAGGATTGAGAAGGCTCAGCCTCAGCTTCTTCGCTCTCATCATCCCTTTCCTGCTCTTCCTGGGCTGAACCCACCAGAGCACTGGCCCCTGGATCAGAAGATTTTAAAGAAATAACATCATCCTCCAGCGGCTCTCTCGCCCCCGACGATCGCGAGAGGGAAAACCCCTCTTCAAACTCATCGGCCAGATCCACATGCGATCTCCACGAGTTCATTCTCCTCTGTGCCTCAGCAGCGGAGGGTCCCGAACCGCGGGAAGCAGATGGCTGCCCCTCTTTAATTGAAAGAGAGACAACGAGAACGGAGTTTTCATTGGAAAAAATGCAGTGGCACGCAGATGGCACCCTCGAGGCATCGCGGGTGATCCTCGCCAAAAAACAAACAAATAGCCGTGTGTAGTCTTGTGTCAAATTAGCGCGGACACGGATGCACACATCCTCTAAACGCTTTGCTAGTGCTCGCTATAATGAGATGAATAGATCGCTCTTACTCTTATCTCAGATATGCACGCTTCAAACAAAACAGTCAAATGAAGACGAATAAGAGAATGATGTGTAGCTCCCGGCACCGTTTTATACTGTAGTCGCACCGGTAGTGAAGTCATGGCTGTCGCCGGCCAACGAGTTGGTGTTTTTCAATGTATGATTCAGACACGGGTCACGACGAGGCGGTCCCCATAGCGACCCCTAGAGGACGCAGTCCGAAGTTCCCATGAAAGGGAACGTAAACTTTGCTGGACCTTATTTCCTAATTCCATTGAAATACAATTAATGATAAAAAAAAGAAAGAAAGAAAAAATAGAAATAATCAGAAAAAAACAGCTATATCTGCCACCATGTACACTAGTGTTTAAAAGTTTGGAATAAGATTTTTTCCCACTTTTTTAATGTTTTTGTCTCCACTGCTTATCAAGACTGCATTTATATATATGTGTTTTTTCAGGATTCTTTGAAAAATATAACGTTTAAAAGAACAGCATTTATTTGAAATTGATTTTTTTGTAACATTATACATGCCTTTACTTTCACTTTTGATCAATTTCATGTGTTCTTGCTGAATAAAAATAATAACTTCCATAAAATGTTACTGATCTCAGACTTTTAAATGATAGTGTACCTAGAGACTCATATATGCTATTTTATTTGTTTATTTATAAAGTTTTTTAGTTTGAACTTGTGATGTATCTTACTCCAGGCAAGAAATATTCCTCTGAGACCCATCATCTCGCGTTCATTTGGGGAGATTGAGCTCCCCAAAGACTGAAATCCAAGAATCGCCTCTGGGGGTAAGAAAAATAAACTTTAAAAAATATGTTCTGACAATAAATCATATTTTCTCCGTAAATATATCTTGTTTCAAAGATGTTTAGATGCTTTCACTTGAAAACAAGACAAAAATATTGATTAAGAAAAGGATTTGTCATTATTATTTTTTTGCCACATACAGATGCCTGGTCTGCGGGTGTGATTAGTGTACCAGGCTGATGTGTGTGGTAAATGTCTGAGATGAATCAGCCAGAAATTGATCTGGGCTTTTGAGTGTTGCACTTGTCTTAAAGGGAATAGACTACAGGATATTACTGAAGCAATGAGAAGTAGCCTTCCTGTCAGCCGGAGCGACGAGACACAAACATTAAAGCCCATTATAAACGAGGCATTTGTTGCATCCAGTGGGTACATAATTACTGATTATAATGATTAGACTGTATTTACATGTTGCGTTGGGTATCGCGCTACGAAAACATGAAACCATGTCTGCATTTGTGATCGGAGAAATAACAAACAACAAGCGCTACTCTACACTGCTCAAAACTCGCGTTTGAATCGTCAGTGCAAATTCTTTAAATATGAATGAAAACTTACTTACAGACTGTGAGTCAGAAGCACCAGACTGTCCTTGCAAAGTTGGAATTGCCCCACTTTATAGAAACAGACACCGTATTGTAGGTTACTCTCTCAGGAAACAGTCCTCGTCCTCCATAACATGCGCTGGACACATCTGAATATTTGGTTGAAGTGTTCTGGAACAGTGTTGAAATACAACTTAACCACTGATTTTCTAGTTGTGTCCTCTTGGAAGACCAAACAAAGGAGTTTCGCTTTCACAAAGAAACAACCAGATCTCCAGACATGGCGGCGGCAGCAAAAATACTTCAGCGAGAATCAAAGTTATGCCTTCTTTCTTTGCGTGAACATTTGGGCGGCGTTATGCAAATCTTCCCACATCGTGACGTAGATATGAGGGGGCGTGTTAGAACCAGCCGTTTTAGGTAGGTGTGGTTGACTCTTAACTTTCATAAAGAATATCTCTTTGGATTTGAGACTTTATTCTTTGCAACTCTACAGATCTTTTTTATGCACCAAAAGCTTGTAACACTCCAAAGAGAAAGGAAAAATTGAAATCACATCATATGACCCCTTTAAATCACAGGCTTAAGTAATGGGCAGCAATAAGCTGCTCTTGCTGTCTGTCTCTGTATAGCAAACATGTAGGTGTTGTTTTCTTGAAGTCTAAACAGCTTGATTTGTGCATTTCTAAAGTGATTTTTACATGTTATATTTTATTTTATGCATGCATTTCATGCATGATGACTCGGAATTTATGGCAGAGTGCTTTAGATTGTAGATTTTATTCACATTGAAATCTGTTCTGTTGTAGAAAAACAAGGCATGAATAGATTTCCTCTAAAATGCAAAATGCATACTGTATTGCTTTAGACAATATGCAATGTTTTTTGCACATTAAAAATGCTTTTTACTGACTGGCTCACTGTTTACCCACCAGGGGGAACTTAAAAGTAATAATTTTAAGTTGTTAGCCACCACCAGCATTTTTGACCATATTCACAAATCTTTCAGGACTCCCAGAATATTTTGTTGTATGAATATGTAAACAGTGAATATATCAGAAGGAAGAATGGAGCCTTTGTTTAAAAACAAAAACAAAACAAAAAACGTTTTATTCTAGCTTCATTCATTCTTTTTTTTTTCAACACTCCAGTGTTGGTGAGTTCCATCAAAACATTTTAAACAAAAAACTAAGAAAATTGCATTTTGGGTCAAAGACAGTCATTTTCAAGCAGAAAAATTATTTTATATTTGCATTTTTGTTTTTCTAAATTTTTAATAGTAACTGCAATTGATGGAAAATGTTGTCAATGGCAGGAAAAGAGCTAAAGTTGCAACAGAAAGTGGTGATGTCTGAATTGGTCAGTTGTTTATTAATTTGTTCATTTTCACCAGTTTGACATGATAAGTTCAATTTGTGAGCATGACATCACATTGTCACAATCACAGCCAATCACATTATCTAACACGACAATGGCCTTTACCTTAGCCATTACTCCCTTCTCATTCAAATTGGTGTTATATATATATATATTATTTGGTTTCATATTTCATAAAATGTGTAATCATGTTATTTTAGTACTGAGGATTTTCGGCCTGTTTCTCATGCTTCCGCAGAGCAAATGCACTGGGACATGCTCACATGCATGTAGGTACGGACCTGCTGGACCGCACCGGCCTGATTATTAAGACATATCACATGCATTCCAGCATTGATCTCAGTTGGCTTCATTCTGCTGAGGTTTAATCAGCATTCCTCCCAGAGCCCAGTCCTCTTCCACACACTGGCTTCCTGCCCTGCTTCCCTGATCTGGCTAAATAACATTGCATATTTGCAAAAATACATTACTAATTTTCCATAAGGCATGCCAGACGGCACCCCTTGACAAACATTCATTTCATTTTTTTTCTTTTCATTTTTCATTTTTCATTTCCTGTAGTGCACCTGAGACACCTCCTGCACCTTAACACCATCCTTCTGCCCGCTCCGCCTCGATTCAGCTACTAAAATGATATCTGCTAGGAAATCATTTTGAGAACATCACAGCAGAATAGAGCACCCTGGCTGGGTGTATGCCATTTTGTGTGCGCCTCTATGTGTGTGTGTACACCGCTTTCTATAACACCTGGCTAGCAAAATCATTCCACTCTGCTGTGAATGAGAGAGAGAGAGAGAACCAACCCCCACAATCACAAGCTCAACTTTTTTAGCAATAAAAAGGACACTAGTACTGACATATACTGAGTTCACATAAAAATCTGTTTTCCATGGTTTTAAAGGCAGGCATTCAGTAAAGATCCCCCATTATGTTAAAAGCGGACTGTTTTATCCATTTCACGTATATCCATCACATGTTAAAGGTATAGTACATTAATTATACAGTTGCCTCAGAGTATTTGGATGACTGTGTCACACTTAAAATGTGTGAATGTCATTGCATTAAAAAGCAAAATATCAAACCAATTGCCATCTGCAAACAAATGCTGACAGATATATCAGAACTTCATATTTTTGTTATTTTTTTATAGCAATGCACAACATATTTCTGTGTACTTTTAATCTGCCTTTTTATGTTCTAGATCATAATCTATTTAAATATATTATTTACACTTCTTACATCTGAAATGTCAGAGTTTTTTTTCTTTAGTCAGTGGTAACAATGGAAGTCTCTAGCAATATTTTGATATCTAATGCAGTCCCGTTTTTCAAATGCAAAAATGTGTCACCCTGACAGTCTCGGCTTTTGCATGTTCACTGTATGATTATATTTAATCTTCTGTTTCCAGTCCATATTGGGTGAGTTTCCAGTCTCCACGCTGTCTGTGTGAAATTGGTGTGCATGAAATTGAGAGGGAACAGAGAAAAAAATTTAAAATAGAAAAAATAAAACACAGTCTGTGACTCCCTTTGGGCTGTGTATCCCGTGCAGTTTACCAAACTCAAAAACCCAATTTCAAAATGGTATTTGCTGGTTACAAGCACATGACCTTGAAATTGGATAGATATGCTGCACTACAGGCCTTTTCCGCACTCTACGCTTATCCACAGTTGACTGTTGGCTCATTTTGGTCCGGATCATAAAGTGACCTGCCGCATGGTTCTGGAAGTGTCTCCACGGCATTGCTGATGTGTTACAATACAGTGCCACACTATGTTTAAAGGATCATGTGAATGGCCTTCAATACCCTGGGAATAGAAGGACCACAAATTTCAATATAATAAAAGAGTTGTCAGCTTCTAGAATAACAAGAAAGCACCATAACAGTATAGTAAAGACATCTTCAGGTTTACATAAAATGAAATTACAGCAGAATATCATGCTTGCACCCATCCATTGCCTATTATACCTCTAAAGGACAGGCACCTAAAGCCTCCTGGAGGCAGCATCTGACTCCACAGAGAGGTGTCAGTGCTTGTGTTGCCTTATTACAGGTTTATGGCAGGATGGCACACCAGCACAAGTGCCACTCACTGAAAGTGTGTGGGTCTTGTTTTCTTTTCTTGCAAAAAGATGAAAAGTTGGTGGAATGCAGTGTTTTGATATGTTTTCCTTCATCTGCTTAGCCTACTTTTACTGTTGTGCCAGAGACACCTGAGGGCAAAATCCAGCACTATACATGGTTAGACTAAGGGTTTAATATTTGGCCAAAAGTTAAGACATTTATAATGTTACAAAACATTTATTTTTCCAATAAATGCTGTTCTTTTTCACTTTCTAGTTATTAAAAAAAATCTAAAAATTTACCAAAATACTTTGCAACTGTATATTTATTTTGAGCACCAAATCAGTAAATTTGATTTCTGAAGGGTCATGTGACACTGGAGACTTTTAAAAGCTTGAAACAGACTTATTGCATATTTGTCTGTTTGCTACCTTTGCTGTCACACCTGAAGCTAGTCTATAGGGTTTGGGACTGTATTTGTTATTGTGGTGCATCAACCAATCAATGTTGTCATGATCTAATTTTCCTGTGGCTCAAGAGTAATTCTGCTGTGTTCAATTTGTTTTATAATTACTGCAATTATAAGATGACAACTTTAAGATTCAACTCTGAACAATTTCGTTGACAGCTCAGTTCTATGGTAGCGATCATAATGCCAAAATGGATCTTAGTGAAGCATTGGGTGACACTTTATTCTAGGGACCAATTCTCACTATTACCTAGCTTATTAGCATGTCTATTATTTAACATATATGGTTG
Organism: Sinocyclocheilus anophthalmus; assembly: GCA_018155175.1. Classification (NCBI taxonomy): domain Eukaryota; kingdom Metazoa; phylum Chordata; class Actinopteri; order Cypriniformes; family Cyprinidae; genus Sinocyclocheilus; species Sinocyclocheilus anophthalmus. Next base: position 994,414 of record JADLZN010002816.1, read on the forward strand.
CTTATTAGCATGCCTATTAGTAACATATTGGATGACCATATTCTACATCCCTAATCCTACTCAATACATAAACTTAACAACTACCTTACAAACTATTAATAAGCAGCAAATTAGGAGTTTGAGGCAAAAGTCATAGTTAATAATTAGTTAATAGTGAGAACTGGACCTTAAATTAAAGTGTGACAAAGCATGGTTATTGATAACAGCAAAATGTTTTTTTTTTCTTCATTAATTCTTTAATTCACTTTTTGTAAAATAAATAAGATTAATAATTTACTGTCATACAAATAAGCATAAAAATAAATAAGTGTAGAGGATTCTGTCTTAGTTTGTCATAGGTGTGATTTTTTATTTTTTTTACAGGTCAGAAAGTAAAAAAAAAATACTTTGGGGGTTCCTGCACCAGCCGTACTGTGTCATTGAGGTGAGTGGGAATGCTAGCGGATTACTTTCTACAGGTATTGTGGACCCCTTTGATTCAGACAAACAATCACATGAAACAAACTGTAAAGTATAGAGTAGTATGTTGTGGCTTTAGTGAGTCTTGTCATCATCTTTGGCTCTGGGACTGCTGTGGCACTAAGCTTGTTAGCAATCCTGTCAGCGGGCCGTGTGCACTGACCTGTCCAGATGCTGGACACTCTTGTTTGGGGAGCAGGTGTGACATACGCCATAGAGAATACCCAGCTGTCCGATACTGGTATGTCAATTCATCACAAACCTTCACATGACATGTACTGAAAGATTTGTACATGTTTTGTTTCTTTGTACAGATAAAATGCCATTGGCTGCTGCAATTAATTATTTCTTCATACTGTTTAACAAAAGATTCCCATCTGTTTTTCCTCCAAGCATATAAACTGACAGTCATGTGGTTTCTCGCCTGACTGCACACTGGACATCATGTCACCAATATGAATAGATTTTGATTGTACAAAATGTTTCCAGCATTACTATTAATCACTTTAACCTTTGATTTACTTGTAATCGAATGGGTCACCAAATTAAATCAGCTTTTTAAGGGCAGTCAATCGATTACATTTTTCAATCGAAGTGATTAGATTAAATTAATAGAATTTGTCAGAATTAATCACATATTTCAATATTACATTGTGGGAGACAAAAACATTGAGCACACACAAAAGGTCATTACAAAATGCATTACATTACATTACAAAAAGTCACATTGCAAATTAAGTCAGCTTTTTTGTTTTGATTTATTTTGTTTCACAGTTATCTTGCTATGTTGCTTTTTTTCACTAATTGTTGCTTAATTAGCAACGTTACACTCTCTTTGTCTCCCAAGATAAATTGCATACAATTTAGAAACTGAACACTCTCAGAGTTGAACAAAATTGACAGATCTTCATTAAAATAATAATAATGCATTTGCTGCGTTATTGATATTCAGCAGCCTTTCTTTATTATACTGTGTCGTTGTGATAATAGGATTATTTGCAAGTGTAATGTGCACAAAGGGGGCAAGAGTTGCTGAATGGCTAATTGGGCCCTTTTATTTCTAAACACAGCCATTATGATCAATCTAAAGATGCTGGGTGTGTTCCAGAGGCCCTGGGACCAACAATGATTGTTTGTGGATGCTTAAGTACATTGTATGTGTCATGGGTACAAAAGGAGGATTCAACTGCGAATGTGAAATATAACAGTTCATTAGGAAAAAGTCCCAACCAGACCAAAGGCAAGAGTCAAACAAGGCATGTGCAGGATATAGTCACTCTTGGTAGCGCAGAGACGCAAATGGGCACCCGGAGATATCCCGGGAACATATGATCCTTGGGGGCGAATCCTGGAACCGAAATCCAATGAGACGAAGGACAGGAACAGAGAACTGAACACAGCGGGAACACCAAACGATCTTACAACACAGGACGGATAGCACAGGTGTTATATAGCTGAGCTGATGAGCTACAGCTGGCGCAGATCAACAGTCAGCAGCAATCACCGACACACCCACACATACACACAGAGCGAAAATGAACCGTGACAGTACCCCTCCCCCTAGGAGCGCCCCCTGGCGCTCCCAGGCGAACTTACCCGTTGATTGTAATCATCAATAAGGGAGTGATCCAGAATGTCCCTGGCAGGAACCCAACTTCTCTCCTCCGGACCGTAACCCTCCCAGTCCACCAGGTACTGAAATCCGCGTGTCCCCTCCATCTCGAGTCCAGAATACAGTTGACCGAATAAGTTGGTTCCCCATCTACGAGGCGCGGTGGGGCGGGGGGGGTCCGGGGCTGCCGGATTAATGGGTGAATGAAAAACGGCCTCTTCAATTTAGAGACATGAAAGACAGAATGAATTCTCCAGTACGCCGGAGGAAGTTTGAGGCGGACTGGCACTGGGCTAAGAATCTTAGTGACAGTAAATGGTTTATTACAAACTGGGCGGAGAGGAATATTCTTGGAAGAAAGCCACACTTTTTTACCAATGACGTAGACGGAATGCTTCGACCGGTGGCGATCGGCTTAGGGCACCCGGGCGGAGGCGGACCCCTTCTAAGGCGATTCAAGAACTTCGACTCGACCTCCATGTGAGTGTAGAGCACGAGTTCTCTCAGGTATGATACACTCGGGAAGTAGACTCGGGCGCTCAGAAAAATCAAATATTCGAGATAAGGCGTCGGGTTTGATGTTCTTGGAACCCGGACGGTAGGAAAGAGAAAAGTCAAAATGACCGAAAAAAAGTGCCCACCGAGCCTGCCTAGAATTAAGATGTTTAGCGGATCTAATATACTCGAGGTTCTTATGATCGGTCCAGACGATAAAGGGTACACCCGAACCCTCCAACCAATGACGCCACTCCTCAAAGGCTAGCTTGACTGCCAGCAACTCTCTGTTACCAATGTCGTAATTACGTTCAGCAGAAGACAAACAATGAGAAAAAAATGTGCAAGGGTGCATCTTGTCGTCCGAGGAAGAGCGCTGGGATAGCACTGCACCTACCCCCACCTCGGACGCATCGACCTCCACCATAAACTGACGTGTGGGATCAGGGGCTATGAGAATGGGAGCTGAAACAAAGTGGCTCTTGAGGTTGGCAAATGCAGTCTCAGCTGCACTGGACAACCTGAACGCAGTTCTGATGGAGGTCAAGGCAGTCAGAGGAGTGGCTAGTTGGCTAAAATTGCGAATAAAACGCCGGTAGAAATTGGCGAACCCCAGAAACCTCTGCAGGGCTTTACGGGGAATTGGGGTTGGAATCTACCCCCAGCCTTAACCTTATCGGGCATCCATGCACACTCCCTCAGACGACACAATGTATCCCAAAAAGGGAACTGACTGTGCATGAAAAACGCATTTCTCCACCTTGACATAAAGCCCATTCTCTAGCAGCCTCTGAAGCACTAACCTGACATCCTGAACATGTTCCTGGAGAGAACGAGAAAAAAAAATCAATATGTCATCCAGGTAGACATATATGAATTGATCGACCATGTCTCTCAGCACATCATTAACGAGTGCTTGGAAAATCGCGGGGGAGTTGGACAGCCCAAAGGGCATAACCAGATATTCAAAGTGCCCCCTGTGGGTATTAAACGCAGTTTTCCACTCATCCCCCTCCCTTATGCGGACCAAATGATAAGCGTTACGCAAATCCAATTTGGTGAATATGGATGCTCCCTGCAACCGCTCGAAGGCTGAAGATATCAATGGCAAAGGATAAGTATTCTTTACCGTGATGTTGTTCAACCCTTGGTAATCAATGCAAGGTCGCAGGGAACCATCCTTCTTCCCTACGAAAAAAAACCCTGCCCCTGCGGTAGAAGAGGAGGAACGAATGAGCCCGGCTGCTAGAGAATCAGAAATGTATTTCTCCATGGCCTCCCTTTCTGGAGCAGAAAGCGAGTATAACCTGCCCTTAGGCAGAGACATACCTGGTACTAAATCTATAGCACAGTCATAGGGACGATGTGGAGGAAGAGAAGCAGCCCGGGACTTACTGAACACTTCCTTCAGGTCGAGGTACTCTTTGGGCACGTTAGACAGGCTCACCAGCTCATTCTGCAACAAAGAACAAGACACAGACGAACAAGCAGACATAAGACAAGAAGCATAACACTGATCACTCCACGCCGAGATGGAATTATGGCCTCAGTCCACCCTAGGATTGTGATGCACCAGCCAGGGGTGGCCCAGAACGACAGGAGCCAGCGGAGATTCAGTGAGCAGAAGTGTGAGTTTCTCAATATGATTTCCTGAGGTGATGAGGGTGACAGGTTCAGTAGTATGTGTGATGCTAGGAAGAGCCTGTCCGTTGAGTGCGTTGACAGAGATAATATGGGTGAGTGGAACAATGGGGATCTGAAGGTGTTGTGCTAAGGTGCAGTCCATAAAGTTACCTTCAGCTCCGGAATCCAGCAGGGCCTGGCAGTTGTGGATTCCGGCTGCCCATTGCAGTCTTACCAGGAGGAGAGTTGAGGACGAGGATTTTCCCAGGGACAATCCACCCGACAGTAACCTCAGCTCTACTGCCGGGCTTGGCCTTTTACCTGACAGTCAGCTAGGAAGTGACCTGCAGCGCCGCAATACAAACACAGTCCCCTTGCTCTCCGACGGTCTCTCTCCTCCTGGGAAAGCCGAGCTCTTCCCACCTGCATGGGTTCATAATCCGAGGTGTGACTGATCGTATTACAGGAACTGGTAGTGGAATACTCAGGAAGTTCCGACGCTAGCTGGCGGCGTCCTCGCTGATCACGTTGATGTAGACGGGCATCTACCCGAAGAGCTAATTCGATGAGTCCATCAAGATCAGTGGGTAATTCCATCGTAAAAATCTCCTTCTGAATCCGGTCAGCCAACCCATGCAGGAACATGTCCCACTGCGCCTCCTCGTTCCACTTGCACTCAGCTGCCAGTGTCCGGAACTCAATGGAATAATCCGAGACGGGTCTGTTTTCCTGCCGTAGATCGGCTAACATGCGTGCCGCTTCGCGACCCGCTACAGTGCGATCAAACACCCGTCTCATCTCCTCCGCGAGTTTGTGGAACGAAGAGCAGCAAGGATGTTGGTTCTCCCACACCGCCGTTCCCCACAGAGCTGCCCGTCCCGACAGCAATGTCAAAACTAAAGCCACCTTGGACTGTTCGATAGAAAAAAAGTCAAAGGTTGCAGAGAAAAGAACATGGAGCATTTAGTTAAGAACGCTCTACAAAGATTGGGCTCACCAGCATACACTTCAGGTGTAGGTAGACGCGGCTCGCGTTGATGTTCGGTGCTTCTAGGAGTGGGGAGAATGTGGGCGATCTCAGTTGTTGGAATTGGGTAGTGAGCTCGGACACCTGCGCTACCAAGGCTTGCACAGCTCAACCCGTAGCTAACATCTGTTCCTCTTGACGATCCATGCGTGCGTTGTTGTTAGTCAAAAAGTCTCGTAGATCCGAGGCGTTCGCCGAATCCATAGGTAGGTCAGATCGTTCTGTCACGGGTACAAAAGGAGGATTCAATTGCGAATGTGAAATATAACAGTTTATTAGGAAAAAGTCCCAACCAGACCAAAGGCAAGAGTCAAACAAGGCATGTGCAGGATACAGTCACTCTTGGTAGCGCAGGAACGCAAATGGGCACCCGGAGATATCCCGGGAACATATGATCCTTGGGGGCGAATCCTTGAACCGAAATCCAATGAGACGAAGGACAGGAACAGAGAACTGAACACAGCGGGAACACCAAACGATCTGACAACACAGGACAGATAGCACAGGTGTTATATAGCTGAGCTGATGAGCTACAGCTGGCGCAGATCAACAGTCAGCAGCAATCACCGACACACCCACTCACCCACACATACACACAGAGCGAAAATGAGTCAGTGAACCCATGAACCGTGACAGTATGAAAGTATGCATGCGTGTGTGAGTGTCACGTCACAACAATTAAATTTGTTGATGTACAGGTCAAAGTCTGATTAATTTAAGCTTGTGTGTCTGCATGCATTGCCTTGTGTTTTTACAACAGATTAAGTGTCTACAGGATAGAGAGAATGATAATGCTGATACAATGACAACGTTTTGTTTTCACACTCACAGATATGTAATATCTGTTTGTTTCTGCATATCGTTAACATTTGCTCACCCTCATTTTGTTCAACACCTGAATTACTTTTTCTCTTTTTGAGGAATTAGTGTGACCATATGTCTTCTTGTTGCTACCTGGTCTCATGGAAAAAATGTACCTGGGGGCACTTTTTCACAAGATACGAAATACGTACCAATAGGTACATATCACTGCATTTTCCAAAAGAAATGAACACTAGAGGCAATACAACTCTGACACCTTTTATTCCTTTTCACACAAATTTACAGAGTTTCGATTAATAAAGCGTAATTTTCGCACAATTACTTGAAGAATATTATGTTATGACTTCAAAACAATTTTAATATGCTGGGAGATTTGAAAACTGATGTTTTTGAATGTTAGCATCACACACATACAGCTTCATATCTATGGGTTTTCATAGACGGTAGGTTTGTTTGGTAGCTCACGGATTACGGAGATGTACTTGAGAGGTGCGGAGCTCTGGTTCAAATCCCTGTGTAACTATGGTTCAACAAAACAGTTGAAATCTGCATATAAGGAAGTTCAAATGGCACAGTTTTGCATTTGTTAACTTAACACTATCGGCTAGGTTTAGGGTTGGGTTTGGTGTAGAGAATATTTCCAACACGATAGAACATTAACTTTTAGCAACAGTCCCCAGATATTTTAATTCTGAACCACCACAATACATACCTGAAGCAAAGTAATAAAAACACAGCAATATGTACCTATATCAACGTAATAAAAACGTGCCAGGGTTCACGTATTGAACCCGTGTTTTAGTGCCACTCAGTGGACATTTCTCTTTGAAACGGCGGCAAAACGTGCAGTAAGGTAGCCTACGTAAAAGCAGTGTTGCAGAAAAGTACCCAGAGGTACGTATTTTTATGAGACCAGGTTGTCTTTTCCCCAGGCATGTGATTTCTAAATTGCCTAAAATGTCTTGGTTTTATTTCCCTAATTAATCCCCCTAGAACAATGTTTCAGCTGTTTTTGTCTATTTAACAAAAGTCAGTGGGTTTTAAAACAACATTGGACCCCAGTGACTTTCTTTAAATGGTCAAATAGACTTGAGACATTTCTCAAAATATGTTCTCATTTGACTTTGGCAGAAAAAACACTAAAGGTGTTAAAATTGAGAACCAGCTTCATCAAACACAAAAGGCTAATTGTGTCCTTGGAGCCACTGCACCATCATGCCATAGTATAGTAACAGCTTGATTCCAAACAAAACAAAACAAACAAAAAAAAATACTTTATCATATTTACCATTTTGCAAGTATCTTTTCATTAATAATTCATACCAATTTGTTTAATTTTTGAGAAATTGCTTTGCTATTCATAGTTACTTTGATGGATTATTTACAGAAGAACAGCAAACATCGTTTTTATAGTTTGAGCGTAAAGAGTTGTGAAGATATTGTTTTTTTTAAAACAAATTTTTGCACCTCAGAAAATAAATAAACATTTTTGTCCCTGTCCCTCATTCTTTTACCCCTACTAGCTGTACCCCTGCAGTGATTTTCTAGTTGACTTCTAAAGGTTTGTGTGGTGTTAAGATATTCCTGTCATTCTCTGTTAACTGAAGTCCAGAATACATCCTCAGCTGTAAACATACAGTACTTCATCAGCCTGGTCTCTTTTTGTAGACATATCTTTGACATGGCAAATACAGTATGTAAGGACATGTGACAAAGCTGCTCAACATCATGGTCTGCTGAGACCCTTAAATGCTGTCTACTATCTACAGGCAGCTGCCTTCCAAGACAACATCCTAATTGTCATGAAACCTCATAAGTGATGGATTTGGGACATGTAAATAGTGTTCCTCAAAAAAGACTTAAGCCGTGGTCACACTAGATGCTTTTTAAAAAACTTAAATTCAACACATAACAAATAATAATACATCTAAAATGTAAAAAAAAACATGCAATGTACTCCACTTTCCTGCAGTGCTGCAGTTTTAAATTTATGTTCTTTTAATTGAGCTACGAGGTCATGCTGTGATGTATCGATCTCCTGTTGGTCATTGTTTCACGAATTCACGAATTCGCAGGTCAGAGATCAACAAGCTTGAACTTTGGAACGCAGCAAAATGCGAAACTTTTCACACAAGCTTGCATTTCCAGTCTGATGCATTCGCACGCATGTGAATGGAAGTCGAAATGGAATGAAAAGTGCAGTATGACCTCCCCTTTAGCTTGCTTTGAGGGGACGTTAACAAGGGCCAAGGTAACAGCACAATACTTTTGGGTGATTTTTTTAAAAATTACACTGAACTACTTGTATATTAATTTTGCTTGAAATATAAGTTGATGCAGTTTGTTTTAATGCAGTATGGATTTGCAGGAAGGAGGTATGTGTTGCCTGAGAATGTGGCTAAAATAAGATATTATAAAGAAGCTTAATTAAGATGCATACCTGTTTGAACAGACTATGTGTCTCTAGCCTATATCATCCCTTAAAATGCTGCCTCTGTAGTCAGCTCACCAGCTTTTGAAACTGAGCATATGTGTAGGGGGGACATTGCTTCAGGTAATCACAAACTGTTTTTAAGCTTATTATAACCTTCTCACCAGTGAATTGTCTTACTTTGAGTACATACACCCCCCCCCCATTTTAGTTATATCAGCTTTTGGGGAGTTTTGTTTTCTTAATGTTTAGATAAAGCCTAGGCTTGAAGTCAGTCACTATTGTGGCATATTTAATATGGATTAAATTTGAATTAATTTGATAACCAGTCCGAGGATTTCTATAAATCATATAAACTATAAATTTGCCAGTTTAATTCATGCAGGTTACTTATATGATAACACTTTACAATAAGGTTCCATTTATTAACACTTATTAATTACATTAGTTAATATGAACTAACAATGAAAATATTCTAAATGATTTATTAATGTTTATTTCAAACTTTACTAACCCATTATTAAAATCTAAATTGTATCTGTTAATTTTATTAACAGCCTTTCATAAATGTATTAATAAATGCTGTAACAAATGTATTGCTCATTACTTACACGTTAGTTAATGTATTAACTAACGTTAACTAATGGGACCTGTAAAGTGTTACCACTTTTACTAGTACAGATGTAATTGTTGTTTCCCAGAAACTGTTGATTATCTTGACCTCTTTCTACATTATGACATTACATCAGAGCCTCAGTTTTGGCATATTGTGATTTGGCTTGTTAGAGCCTCAGTGGAATTTTGAGCATTTGGTTTAATCCTGTGTTTCAGCTCTGCATTCTGTGATTGGTTTTGGCTTTGTTGAACATGTGAACACTGTGAAGTGCATCTGCAAAAATGAAGCACTTACTGCAGTGCGTATAAACTCCCAGATAAAGACCACAAATGGCTGAAGTGCAAAAATAGCCTACTTTAACAGTAGAAAACTATCCTCATATCACTAATGCAAGCCATTTTTGTAAGAAAGTGAGACAAAAACACGTGAAAAAAAGAAACTAACATAAGTACTGCCATTTAAGCAATGCATTCGCAAAGCACACAAACAGAAAAGAGGATGCTAATTATTCTATCACGATGAATACGGAAATTACAGACGATTATGTGCATAAAACCAGAAACGTAAAGCACTTATATTTCGAGAAAACAAAATGATCATGTTTATATTTGAATATTAAGCAGGGATGGGGCTGTCATCTAACAAACAGAAGTTGACATTTGAGAATCGACAGAAGGTTGTACGAGTGAGTAATGTAAACTTAATGCATGTCAAAGCTTTCTGCAGACACAAACAAGGGGATCCTAAATCTGCAATTTAAATTCTGAGCTTGGCTCGACAGATAATAATTAAACCAGGCTTTGATTCTGTTCCCGTTGTCCTGATGGGGTAATTATTTGGATGCAAATGACAGTAAACAATATGCTGCAAAAAATCTGCAGCACTTCAAAGAATAAAACTGCTGACTGCTCAACTGTTGGCACAAAAGCTTGGGTGACTTTTGAAATGAATTTGATGCATGTTCTCCATCTGACACGGCTGTAGCGAGTGATAGATGGATGTGTTTGCTGTAGTATTTCTTGTCAGTTGTTCTGGATGTGCTGTAATACACTCTGTCTTGTCAAGTGGCGTTCATGTTTGTTTTGTATTATGTTGAACTTGAGGAGAACAAGCGTGATGTTGCGTGAACCCATCCCATCTGTCTATCACCAATTATATATCATGAAATATCATGTCCATTTTTTTTCAGTGGCAAACATTCCATTCTGTAGAAGAACACAGACCTAGAAATAATCCCATGGCTGACAGTGGCAGATGTAGGAATAATTTTATCAAACAAAATGTGTTACAATATCAGATATGTTCATTTGAGCCCTTAAAATGGTCAATAAGAACTTAGATTTTTTAATGAACTAAATTCTAAAGAACTTAGTTAAGAACTAAATTTCATAACAAAATTTATGAACATTTCATATACACTGAAAAATAAAAATGGTGTAAAAACTATTTTCACTCAGAAATTACTTAATTTCACAATTAATTGCAAAGAAACAGCATGAATCAAAAATTTTATCAAACAATACATTTTGAAGTAGAAAGACTGATATGTTATTTTCTTGTAAAATGTATTCCAATAAGAATTTTTGTCAACTTGACAACATTAAGTTTTGGTTTGGAAATGATCAAAAGCTCCACTACAGACCTGATCTCCAGATCAAAACGCACATAAAAAAAAAAAAAAAATGATGTGGTTTCCTCTAATCTGCATATCGAAGAAGGGAGAAAAAAGAAAGGTTTAAAAAACAAAAGGTTCAACTTGAGATTTCCATATTAAAACTGTGTAATCTGCACACACAATTCTACTCTATCATAAGAACATATTTAAATGAAGAAGTTCAATACGTGTCATTCTTGAGCATGCTGCTCTTCAAGCTTTTTATCTTGATCCCTTTCAAGGATTTCAGAGTGAATGTGACAGTAAATGGATGAGAGTGAATGGACTGATTTTAACTACTGAAAATAGTATCAGTCAGTGTCTTGTCCTTCTGTAATTCAGCTTCTTTATGAGATTTGTTTGTTTTTAGCAGGGGTCTGCACTGCTTGCTGTGGCTCAATTATCCATATACTATAGTATAAATTATGTATGCATGGTATCCGGTTGATGAATAAGCATATATCCAGCTCTTCATGCTTTAGGTAAGTGAGAGTTATGCATTCTGTGTGAGGTATGTTACGGCTGACTGCCGCTGTAACTGTGCTCATAAACTAGACATAGCTTATGTGTGTGTTTTCATGCTAAGAGGCCTCAGATGATGCATTTAAAATCATCAGACATACTCAGCTGTTCATCTAACTCTTTTATTATCCACTTTACATAATGCCTCCCTCTGCAGGTCCTTGGTGTCATCCTTCTTGATCCCTTCTTGTTCTGTCTCTTTCTGTTCCCTCTATGGCAGAGACTGAAAATAATTTCAAAATCAAAATGGCCTCCTCTTTGTTTTCTTTTTCAACCTGGTCTCATGGCAAAAACGTACCCGGGGGCACATTTTCGCAAGACGCGAAATACGTACCAATAAGTACATATCACTGCAGCTTCCAAAAGAAATGAACACTAGAGGCAGTAAAACTCCGACACCTTTTATTCCTTTTCACACACACTTACAGAGTTTCGATTAATAAAGCACCCGGAAGGAAAAAAAAGCGAGAGGGAAAGAGGAAAAGGGAGTGAGGAGGAAAAGGAGGAGAAGGGAGGGAGAAGAAAAAAAGAAATTAAGGGGGAGAATTTTCGCACAATTACTTGAAGAATACCATGTTATGACTTCAAAACAATTTTAATATGCTGGGAGATTTGAAAACTGATGCTTTTGAATGTTAGCACTGCACACATCCAGCTTCATATCAATGGGTTTTCATTGACGGTAGGTTTGTTCGGTAGCTCACGGAGTACGGAGACGTACTTGAGAGGCGAGGAACTCCGGTTCAAATCCCGTGTAACTACGGTTCGACAAAACGGTTCAAATCTGCATATAAGTAAGTTCAAATGACACGGTTGCATCAACAAATGTGTTTTTATATCAGTTTTGCAATTGTTAACACTATCGGGTAGGTTTAGAGTTGGTTTTGGTGTAGGGCATATTTCCAACAAGATAGAGCATTAACTTTTAGCGACAGTCCCGGATATTTGAATTCTGAACCGCCGCAATACGTACCTGAAGCAATGTAAAAAAACACAGCAATACATACCTATTGGCCCTTTCACACCGCTTTAGTTCCAGAACTACATGTAAGGTACTAAAGTACTGGGACGATTTTGCGTGAACTATTTCCCAGTACCATTTAAAGGGTTGCATTCGCACCGACAGTGTGTACTAAGAAATGACATAAGCCGGTCGACAGCGACGTAATTTGTTCACGGCGTTCAACAATGGAAACAAAGAAAAACAACGTTAACAACAATAGGATGGAGGACGCTGTGATCGGAGCTGTTTTTGTTGTGTCTCGCGGGTTTCACAATAATGGACATGGAAAGTCGACATATACGTAAAGCGATTGAAAGAACGGAAAGGAGGACTAAGAATCTCCAACGACAACTGGCAGTGCTACATTTGCTACAAGTGCCTGCACTTCAGCGTCCGTCCATCTATCGCTGGTCTCCATACTTGCGAAATAAGTTGACAATGTTACAGTATGTTTACACGGCGTTTTAAATCATGGCGGGTGAGGGCGTTTTCGTACGCGTTTGGCCAATCAATGGCTACTTACGTTTTTTTTCTCACGATGAGTACCAGTTGTGCTGGTTAGACCCTGCTACGGAGTAGGAGCTAATTTGGTTCTCAAAAAAAGCAGTCCGGTACTAAAATCGCACCCAGTTCCGGTGGTGCGAAAACGCCAAAAAGTGGGTAGTTCCACAATTATTTCTGGTACAATGAAAAGGTTCCCGCGGTGCGAATGGCCCTTATATCAACATAATAAAAACGTGCCAGGGTTCACGTATTGAACCCGTGTTTTAGCGCCACTCAGTGGACATTTCTCTTTGAAACTGCTGCGAAACGTGCAGTAAGGTACGTAAAAACGGTGTTGCAGAAAAGCACCCAGAGGTACGTATTTTTATGAGACTGGGTTGTTTCTTTTCCTTAAATCTGTCTTCACTGATAGCATCTGATATTTAATGTGGAATTTAATATATAAAATATAATATTTAATATGGTATTTAATATATTACATGTTTGTGAAATAACACTCTCATGCTCACCAAGACTGCACAAGATTACAGTAAGAACAGTAATGGTTTAAAATATTATTTAAATTTAAAATAACTTTTTTTATTTTAAAATATAATTTATTCCTGTGATAAAAGCTGAATTTTCAGCATCATTACTCTAATCTTCAATGTCACATATGACCCATCAGAAATCATTCTAATATGCTGATTTGCTGCTCAAGAAACATTGTGTTCATTCTTTTTTTTAATACTTAAAAAAAATTGATTAATAGAAAGCTTTTATTTGAAACGGAAATCTTTTGTAACATTATGAATGACTTTACTGTCATTTATAATCAAATTAATTTGTCCTTGCCATAAAAGTATTAATTTCTTTAAAACAAACAAACAAATGAACAGAAAATCTCGCTCTATGAAATGTTTTGCAGGGAGTTCCAAGACCTGAATAAGTGATAAAAATCTAATTTGGATCTTTTTTATTTTTTGTACCAGTCTGTTGAAATAAACTGAATGCCTGAACGAACTGAATAAGATAGCTCCCACTTGCCGCTATGTATGCGCCCACATGCTCTTACACACATGCTAACAAATACAGAGACTCACATGAAACATATATAAAACCTCATAAGACTGAATAATTCCCTGATCTTTTATTCATAACGACACTCCAGCAAAAAAAAAAAACATTAGCAATTTTCATTTTCCACCATTTTATTTCCAGCTCTCTGATTACTGTAGTGAAGTGAGGTGCGCACAGCCAACACAAGCATGATGTGATCCAGGTCATAGGCGTTGGGAGATTATGTCTTGTGCTCATACGTGATGCTCTGTGCCCTTTCCTAACAGGATCCACCACCATTCCCAGGAAGCCTGGAAAATTATCTCACTTTGTCACCCAGCCAGAATGACGGTGTATGGACCATCTGAGAGAGGAAAAGAGAAAAACAGAGAGGCATTAAAATATCCTTTTAAGCAAAAAGCACATTTGTTCCAGTTGTCTGTGCCATTTGTTACGGTTCACATTGTTTTTAGGTGTCTGGTGTGTTTTAAAGCCAGTGCAAAACACTGTACAGCCCCGTTTAATATCTGATGATTAACCTAATAAAGAATTAATGAGTTGTACAGTTCAAATAATCTAGTCATTTAATTTGTCATTTTAGTTTAACTTACAATGGACTGTAAATATTGGAACACTGCTTAATATGGACCCTTGAGAATCTGAAAACAATTAATTCTGCCAAATTAATAGGAAAACCCACCTGTGCTAATATAGCCTGCCTCTGTTTTATTAATGTAATACATTACTCTCCCTTTTGGTTTTGGCATTAGCTACTACAATATTATTCTTTCCAAACAATTTCTACTCCCTCTATCAGCCAGTGTCTTTCTGTCTCTGTCCCTTTGTCTCCAGTGGTGGGAAACACATGACAGGTGTGCAGTGAGAGATGGTTCCGTGCCGTCGCCGCTTCCCCTGGGCGTGACCGCGGTCAGACTGCTGTTCCAGCCCGATGGGCTCAGGTACCCATGTGGCCAAGAGAAGAAAATACTGAGAGAAAGAGACGATTAGAGACTGCTTTGACACTGCTAATGTAGGAAAAATTAGAGTGATTCTGTTGTAAAAAGAAGAAATAATATAAGGGAGAAAAAGAAAAGATGAATTTAAGTCATTTTACTTCTATTTGCAATAATCAGCCCCTTTATAGCACCTTTACTTGTGTTTTTTCTATCATGACAACTCTTGTAAGATTTTAGCATGGTAATGTACGTATATGGCAATGTTAATGTATTTGATCTTGCGGAATAGGTCTTCTATGCTGCTGGATTTCTGCTGTTGTTGGTTATTGCTGTTGTTGTAGATTATTGCTGCAAAAAAAAAAAGAGGGAATGATAACGGCAAATCCCACACACATATATATATATATATATATATATATATATATATATATATATATTATATATATATATATATATCATAAGATATATATATATATATCACGCACACACACAACTGGTAAAACCGGAAAGGTTTGTAAAACATTTACAACTGATGAGTAGTTTGCACTTTAGATTAGGGGATGCAGAAAGGGTTGTAAATGCCTTGTATACACCCACAGATCATTTGTAACAGGTAAGAAAAAATCTACAAATGATGTGTAACACATTTACATGTGATGAGTAGTTTACACTTTAGATTAGGAGATGCAGAAAGCTTTGTAAATTATTTATTCATGCATTTACACAACAGGTTTGGAATACTTTGTAGTGTTTACTGCAATGTAAAGGCTGACTGGAGAGGGTGTAGACAGATGTCTTCTCTGACACACATGGAGTATTTTAATGCTGTGCACTTGAGTGGAGGGTAAAATCGGTTCACATTATCACTAGATCCCACACACTCCGAACACAAGTCTGTGCTGATGAGAGAAAGGGTTTAACACAACCCACTGGAATCCCTGGACTGTAAGTCATTTACACATTTATTCACTTGACAGCAAATAATTTATTATTCTTAAAAAAAAATTGTTTAAGCATAAATGCATTTTTGTGCTTTTTAACAGACCAGCTTACAACTTTAACGAATCATACATGAATTATATACTACTCATAATGGTTTAATCATTATTTGTTCATGATTAACAAATGTTTATTGAGATAATAGTACAATGTTGACATTTCAATTATTTATAAGTGATTAATAATATATTAACTAGTAATTTAACTAGTAAATATTAACCATTTACTAAGAATATGTTTGATTATTTCATGATGTTATTTTTTAAGATAACTTACGACAGATTTGTAAATCGTTAGCATATTACTTAATCATTTGTGAAGGTATAGTCATCTTTAGTAAATGATTAGTTCATCATCATCTAATCACTTGTAATGGATTTATAACTTAATCTACAAAACATAGATCAAAAATATTAACATACTTAAAATCATTTATGAACGCAAAAATGATTAGTTCATCATTAACTAATCACTTATAAATGACTTACAACTGAACATTATTATAAAGTGTTACCCGTTTAAATGTAAATCAGCAAGCTTATTGGCTGCATATTCAATATAAACCAATAGCTTTTGCCAGGTAGTTTAATGCTGCAAATATCATCAAGTTGCTTTATGGACTCCAGCCTGCGCCATCTAGAGTTTCATGACAGAACTTGGTATTTGTCCTAACAAATTATTAATTGAACAAAGTAAAAAATGGAAACTTTAAAAAACTATTTATTTTCACATTTTATTAATTTTGTTAAAAAAATGCACATTTAACTTAAATGGAATTTTATGTGATGTAATGGGGTCAGGTAACCTAAAAAAAAAAAGTTAAATGTAATATTCAAGGTGTTGTATCAATATCTGCTCTTTGTTGTCAACATTAGTTATTTATTGTTGTATTTGTTGGTATATAGCCGCATCAGATCTATATATATATATATATTATTTAAAAATTTGAAAATATATATAATAGATATATATAAATATTATATATATATATATAATATAGTGTGCTTTTCCTATTATGTGAAGGTATATGTTGAAATTCCTATTCTATATTTATTTTACATTTATAAACTGCACATTCACGCTATGTGCCAAGAACCTTCTCATGCTCTCTGTTCCCTTAGTGTGCAGGAAGTAAAATGTTACAATATTGTGTTACTCATTATAAAAAGTAACATATATGTCTCAGTAAATATATCAATATAAAAGTAACAGTAATTAGAAAAATTAAGTTTACATGTAACTTTTCGCATTATTTGTTAAATTAAATTTTTTATCTTTCATCTGTTTTTATCCCCTCTATTCAGATTTTAATCTGATAACGTACATCATGCTGCTGTACAGACATGTGAATCCATGTCAGAGCGACTGTTTCCTGCTGCTCTCCCGCTAGATAGTTTGCAGCAGCTCGCCTGTGACATTTAAACCCCTGATGACTGGAGTTCAAGTGAGTTGGCATAAAACTAGTCATTTTGCGGGTGTAAACGATGAGTTTAGCTTAGATGAATGACTTCTGTGGACTCTGAATGCCAAGAACTTTTGCATCTTTTTGTTACTCCACGTTTTGATCTGCCTGAAAAACTTTGCATCATCTTAGCAGGATAAAGAGCAGCGCTGTCTGCATGCATACATCCTGCTATTGAACGTTAATACGTTTGTGTAGCATTACACGATGCGAGGAGAGTACCTTTAGCTTTGATTTATTGTGGCAAGCAGGGATGGGCAAAGATACATCAAAATGTATTTTAAAATAAAATACCAAATACCTTAATTTTAAGTGTATCAAAATAAACTACAAAATACAGCAGCCACACCAAGTATCAAAATAAACTACTGTATTTTTGTATTTTAAAAATACAAAAAATACTTTTACAAGGGAGCATGAAATTTCTTCACAAACCTTCCATCAATTGGCCTATTTGATCTATCTCTTCACCAATACACTGATGTTTGTGAACAATGTTTGATAGCAACAGCTTTTCTCTGCCCGAGTCATGCAATAAATCTGACATATGCAACCAGTTAACAGATCAAATATTCACATATCCTTTTGATTTCCCAGATGAAGGTTAGTTTTAAAGTAACCAACAGCTTAATGTTTAACAGTTTACGAATGGCTCATTGTATCCTAATTTAGTTGCATGGTGTTTGGTAACAAAGGGCCTACTTTGCATCAGCAGCACTGACTCAATGACAAACAAGTCATTCATAAGAAGACAACTGATGGCACCTGTATTCATAGCAACTAGTTTCTAACTACTTAATCATTTGATCGTTAGTCATAAATATAATAATATATTATGTGTCAGGCAGTCATTCATGCAATGGTATGTCAAATAATGATCCTATTTAAACAGCTACTTCAATTAGGGTACAATATTCAGAAATCAAATATTTATTTATCAATCACTGGACACTTATTTGGAAGTTGAAAACAAACATTTTAGCATTACAACAATTATTAAATGGTCAATATGTTTTGATTTTAAATGTAGCCAGAAACGTAATCAGAAAGTAGCAACAGAAATTGTCAAGGAGTATTAACCCAACTCCAACCACTGAATCTATTGAGAGCCATAGAAGTATAAAAGACACACATATACACTTATAATAAGTGCAATTGCACCAAGCACATCACATTCTATTACTCATTCATCCAGGCTTCCTTTTGAATGAATGAATGAATAATTCCTGCCCACTAAAACTGCACGGATATATTTGCTTTCCCCAACAGGCCTATCTATGTAAACGATTTAGAAAAATGTCCGTCGATTCACACTTAATATCATCGCCACGATATGTATTGTCATATCACCCAGCCCTAAAATGCAGTAATGCTTTAAACACATTTGACAAGCTAGTTGATAAAAAACAACAACCGATTAACTATTAAAAAACTAATTGGCTAACGCTATTTTTCCCCTTATCAGTGCTCTTTTATTCTTTCATGTTAACTGACGGCAAATCTGAATGATGCACTATTTTAACTTTAATCAACATGTACATTTCACCATGACATCCTCACCTTATCTTATTCCAGAAAAGTCACTCACCCAATACTGAATGGAGTTGTACAGCTGGAGCTCACGTGATGAATGTTGGGGTTGGGAGAGGGGGTGTGTCTGAACTAAATCAGCAACCTTATAAAGAGGTTGACTGGCACAAAGTATTTTGAAAATACAAAAATAATAATCTTAAATGTATTTAAATACAAAATACATTAGATTTTTTCCAAAGGCTTTTAAATACAAAATAGTATTTTGTATTTCAAAATACGTTTTTAATACATGTATCTGTGAAATACTGCCCACTCTCTGGGGCAAGGACAGAGATAACAGAGATATGTGACTAAGGAATGGGAGGAAAACCAAGGCCGTGGTGCTACAGAATTTTGAGATTGAGACTATAATGTGCAAGTTGATTCATTTCACTTAGGAGCGTGATGGATTGTAGCGTGGTAGAAGACTAGTTAGGTACACAGGAGCTAAACCATTAAGAACCTTATAGGCAAGTCATAATATTTTGTAACTGATACGGAACATAATAGCCAGTGCAGAGACTGTAAAATTGGAGTAATATGATCATATTTTCTTGACCACGTAAGGACTCTAGCCGCTGCATTTTGAACCACCTGTAGCTTGTTTATTGAAGACGCAGGACAACCACCTAGCAGTGCATTAATATAGTCCAGTCTAGAGGTCATGAATGCATGAACTAGCTTTTCTGCATCAGAAACAGGTAACATGTCTCGTAACTTGGCAATGTTTCTAAGATGGATTTTTTGTAAAATGGGAAATATGATTTTCAAAAGATAAGTTGCTGTCTAATATAACACCCAGTTTTTTGACTGTAGAGGAAGTAACCGTACAGCCGTCTAGTTGCAAATTGTAATTCAAGAGATTATGTGTACTGTTTTTTGGTCCAATAAGTAATATATCTCCGTCTTATCCAAATTGAATAGGAGAAAATTATTGGTCATCCAAACCTCTACATTTTTAACACACTCTGTTAGCTTAGATAATTTAGAAGTTTCATCTGGTCTTGTTGAGATATATAGTTGAGTATCATCAGCATAACAGTGGAAACTAATTCTGTATTTTCTAATAATATTACCAAGGGGCAAAATGTATATTGAAAATAGCAGAGGATCTAGGACAGATCCTTGTGGCACTCCATACTTTACTGGTGATAATTGAGATGACTCTCCATTTAAATGAACAAAATGGTAGCGATTGGACAGGTAGGATCTAAACCATCTTAAAGCCTGCCCTTAAATACCTCTATAGTTTTGTAATCGAATATATGAGTATGTCATGATCTATAGTGTCGAAACGCAGCACTAAGATCAAGTAAAACTAGCAATGAGATGCAGCCTTGGTCTGACGCAAGAAGCAAGTCATTTGTAATTTTAACAAGTGCAGTTTCTGTGCTATGGTGGGGCCTGAAACCTGACTGAAATTCTTCATAGAGATAATTTATACCTATACAGTTTATACCTCCCGTTGTTCTGTTTTAAAAAGTATCTGTGGTCTACTTCACTTTCTATCAGGTTTTTTTTCTTCTTTTTTTATTTGTCAGTTGTTCATGAAGCATGAGGTGTGGGGGTGGGGGATCAGCCTGTCACCTGACTGAAGTGATCACATGAAAAAGCACCACATGTACTCTGCTGTCTGGGAAAACGCATCAGCTCACTGTTCTTTCAGACAAAGAGTGAGGCTCTTTTGAAGTCTAGGATGTGATAAGCAGTCAGTCTAAAACACACACACACACACCCACACACCACCCACACACACACAACACATACACACACAACACATACATCACATACACACACACACACAACACACACACCCACACACACACACACACCACACACACACACATATATGGTGAAAACTTTTCATCAAATTTGTCATAAAACCAAAACAATACCTGTTCTTGTCTTTGATGAACTTTTTTTGATCCACTGATGTATATATATATATATACAAACCCAATTCCAAAAAAGTTGGGACACTGTACAAATATTATTGTGAGTAAAAAAGGAATGGAATATTTACAAATCTCATAAACTTATATTTTATTCACAATAGAATATAGATCACATATCAAATGTTGAAAGTGAGACATTGTGAAATGTCATGCCAAATATTGGCTCATTTGGATTAATGAGAGCTACACATTCCAAAAAAGTTGGGACAGATAGCAATAAGAGGCCGAAAAAGTTAAATGTACATAAGGAACAGCTGGAGGACCAATTTGCAACTTATTAGGTCAATTGGCAACATGATAATGGGTATAAAAAGAGCCTCTCATAGTGGCAGTGTCTCTCAGAAGTCAAGGTGGGCAGAGGATCACCAATTCCCCCAATCCTGCGGCGAAAAATAGTGGAGCAATATAAGAAAGGAGTTTCTAAGAGAAAAATTGCAAAGAGTTTGAAGATATCATCATCTACAGTGCATAATATCAACCAAAGATTCAGAGAATCTGGAACAATCTCTGTGCGTAAGGGTCAAGGCCGGAAAACCATACTGGATGCCCGTGATCTTCGGGCCCTTAGACGGCACTGCATCACATACAGGAATGCTACTGTAATGGAAATCACAACATGGGCTCAGGAATACTTCCAGAAAACATTGCCGGTGAACACAATCCACCGTGCCGTTCGCCGTTCCCGGCTAAAACTCTATAGGTCAAAAAAGAAGCCATATCTAAACATGATCCAGAAACTCAGGTGTTTTCTCTGGGCCAAGGCTCATCTAAAATGGACTGTGGCAAAGTGGAAAAATGTTCTGTGGTCAGACAAATCAAAATTAAGTTCTTTTTGGAAAACTGGGACACCATGCCATCCGGACTAAAGAGGACAAGGACAACCCAAGTTGTTATCAGCGCTCAGTTCAGAAGCCTGCATCTCTGATGGTATTGGGGTTGCATGAGTGCGTGTGGCATGGGCAGCTTACACATCTGGAAAGGCACCATCAATGCGGAAAGGTATATCCAAGTTCTAGAACAACATATGCTACCATCCAGACGTCGTCTCTTTCAGGGAAGACCATGCATTTTCCAACATGACAATGCCAGACCCCATACTGCATCAATTACAACATCATGGCTGCGTAGAAGAAGGCTCCGGGTACTGAAATGGCCAGCCTGCAATCCAGATCTTTCACCCATAGAAAACATTTGCGCATCATAAAGAGGAAGATGCGACAAAGAAGACCTAAGACAGTTGAGCAACTAGAAGCCTGTATTAGATCTCACTGAATGGGACAACATTCCTATTCCTAAACTGGAGCACTGTATCCTCAGTCCCCAGACGTTTGCAGACTGTTATTAAAAGAAGAGGGGATGCCACACAGTGTTAAACATGGCCTTGTCCCAACTTTTTTGAGATGTGTTGGTGCCATGAAATTTAAAATCAACTTATATTTCCCTTAAAATGATACATTTTCTCAATTTAAACATCTGATATGTCATCTATGTTGTATTCTGAATAAACTATTGAAATTTGAAACTTCCACATCATTGCATTCTGTTTTTATTCAAATTTGTACAGGTCCCAACTTTTTTGGAATCGGGTGTGTGTATATATATCCTATATAATATATATATACTGGTAGATAAGATACAAGTACATTATGTAAAACTTCCATTGTATCCACAATGCATAATAAAAAAAATCATTAAACATGCTGTCATAATTACTACCTTAATGTCATTCCCAAACCTGTATGGATGTCTTTCTTTTGTGAAACAGAAAATAATATATTTTAAAGAATGTCTGAATTTTTGTCCATACAATGAGCGTCAGTGTTGTTGTCATGTTGTTTGGATGCCACTGACTTTCAAAATATATTTTGTGATCTGCAGAAGGAAAGTCATAGAGATTTGGAATGGCATGAGGATGAGTAAATGATGAATTGTCATGTTGGGGTCAGTTGTCCCACAAGTGACTGTAATTGTCTTACCTTCATTCAGACAAAACCAAAAACTAAAATGGATCTCATCCCAGCCACCCCCCCCCCCACTCAGAAAAGGAAAAACGGTTTCTATTCAAGGTAATGGGATGTAAAAGCCTGTTATGTGGACAGATATTCTGTAAAGTTTGAGGGAACTGCTGTCTGATATCCTTTAAGGCCAGTCTGAAGTCAGGCTGAATAATGGGCTGCTTTCATAGCAAGCTTTATTCTGTACCTCTATGGAGAGATGCAAGATTATGGAGAGGTTATTGTTGGCTCGACTTTTCTTTGCTTTCATAAATGAGCCTCAGCAGGTACTAAACTGAATTTGTGGTGCATTGCTGGTATGATTCAGAATTAGCCTGCAGATTTTATCTACTGCAGATATTACACTTAAGGTTACGTTTATTTATTATTTTTGTTTTATAAAATAATAAATAAATACATTTATATCATTTGAATATCATCATTTCCAATGACTTACATTTTGGTGAATGTGGGTTTCCTTATCTTGTTAATTAATCTGTATTTTTAAATCTGTTCCGAGTCCCGACTCCCTCAGTCTTCCTACCCGCTATCGATTTGACACATTGCTATCTTCTAAAACTACCCATTTCTCTGATTAAACTATTGTCTATTTTGCTAATCCATATGGATGTTTGCATGTCTGAATCCACCTTTTCCTGGCTGGTGTGCACCTGTTCTGTGGCATTAAGTGTACGACTGCAGTCTAAGAGGTGGGTGAATGGCTCACTCCGACTGAATCATGAGCGCTTGAGGGAAGCAGCAGAAGTAATGCATGCCTGCCTCCACCTCTTTCCTTTGCCATGACTTTTGTCTCCTCAGGTTAGTGTAAAATGGAGCCTATTACAATATCGCTCCTCTCACATTTCCCCTGATGGAGCGCTTGATTTGGCCCGAGAGAACAGAGCAGAGATGCAGGATTTATTTAATGATTTATTTCCCCTTCTGCTGAGTGCACAGTTCCAACGTGTGTGCCGCTGCCCCTGGGGAATGATGGTGTGCCACTACTGATCCACATCTATTACATGATGCTTCTAAGCCATGAATCCTTCCTCAACTGCATTGGAATGCGCATTCTGTGTGCGAGCAGCTTCTGATTCTGTAGAATCATAGAATCAAGATTTTTGCTTCGGAGCCGAGTGGATGATAGGGCTTGATCTTCACAAAGCCCTTTACTCATCTGACTGGAAGAAGCTGTTCCTGGTTGGCGTTACGGTGCAAACAGCGGTGTCCCTGTCATCAGCGATTCCCCTGGGCACTTCAACTGAAAGAGCAGTTTCTCTAAAAGAGCAAATCACGGTCGGTTCATGTCTTTTTAAAGATACCGTTCCGTTCATGTTCTCTTGGTTGCGGTCGTTACCGGTCCTCTGTTGACGGACACGATCATTGTCTTCAGTGCCTGGGGATCCCACACACTGAAGCTGCGTTCGTGGATGACTCATTCATTCATTGCGAGCGTATGAGCATGGCTTCACTGCGATCTCTCCTCTCTCTTCTCACGGGGAACGGAGCGGCACCCATTACATGATGCTTCTAAGCCAGGAATCCTTCATCAACTGCATTGGAATGCGCATTCTGTGTGCGAGCATCTTCTGATTCTGTAGAATCATGGATAATGGATGCTCGTAGAATATGAATCCAGCCTGCTCTGACTTCATATGCATTTCATCCATGACACATTTCATGGTCCTGATGAGAAGATAAGAGTAAAAAAAATAAAAAAAAATAAAAAAAAAAGTCTCCTGTGAAATAGCAGTGTGTTCTGGGAGGTTGCAGACAGAAGGAAAAAGAATCAATACAGAAATGGAATACTTGGAAATATGAGCATAAAGAGAGAGATATAAATGCTACTTTATTTGCCTTCTCTTTTGAAATCCATCAAATCAGGGATGACAGGTGTGGAGAGAATTTATTTCACTATTGATTTTTATTTTAGTTCTTGTGTTCCCTGGGAAGAACAGTCTCTACACAGCAAACACATTTGCTTAGTCTGTGAAGTTGACAAAAAAAGGAAAGTACAGGAATTCAGCTTTACATTCCATTGAGTGCTGAATAAAAACAACAGAGCATGAATATACAACATTGGCAGGAATATGGAAGAGGTGCAGAGTAGGGCACTTTGAAGAGGGCTTTGAAGAAAGAGACTGAAGCAGCCGAGCGATCAGAAGCAATAATTTACAAACATCACCTTGTATTTAGATTTTTTTTGGCCATCTCAGTCAATGTAGTGTGTTCTTTTTGAATACTTGTTGTAAGGGAAACAGGTCAATAATTTAGCTCAAAGGGAATCATTTAAGATTTTAAAGGGAACTCCACCATTAATATGCAAGGGAATTAGGACAGAATCACTGTTTACGGCTGATCACTGAGACGGCCAGCGAGTCAGTGAGCGAGCCGTATGACAGCAATTCTGCAATGGATATTTATATCCAAAATATAGTGAAAACACTATTAATTAGCACAGTAACAAGAAATCGGCAGTTTAAGACATTAGCTTGTAAGCACAAAACACAAGATACTCTTTTCAATATAAATAAGACTTTATTGGATAAATCTAGACATATAAACTAATCTAACACATGAAAACACGCATTCACACAAGTTGCAGGAAGAGAGAAAGTAAGGAAAGAATGAGTTTAAAGAAATGAAAATGTGAAATCCCAAGTTTTCAGCAATATGTGCAATTGCATAGATCAGAACAATCATCAATCACTTAATTAACCCTCGCAATGATTCCCTCAATGAGGTTAAAATTTATATTAAAGGATTGGAGGGGGGGGGACACAAGTTCAGTAGAATCGGGGGTAAGTTGTTCCTGTTATGCGGGGTTTCCTTTCTTGTCTGGTTGCTGAAAGGGGTTTCCCGTGGTTGCTGATTGGCTGGAGGTTCAGTATTGGGAAGCCAGTGGTTGGGCGTTGGCTGGCGACGCGGAGCTGTGGTCTGCATTTGAAGGGTAGACAGCACTCTTCTGGGAGATGTGGCGTTCGGCTTAACTCAGAACACGAAATTCTCAACGGAAAATAAAATAAACTAATGTATAGAAATAGATGTAAAGTTTGATGAGTCCAGGTGGCGTTTCTTCTCATGGTTTGGGAGGAGCTGGCGTGTAAGCCAGAGCCCGCTCAAACTAAAGAAGCATGATTAAAAGCATAGCTCAAAGCTATGACTAAAAAGAGAGAAGTAAGCGCCAAGCAAGGGGGTGAAGAGAGAACCAATAGAACGATTTGATGGTGGTTCTAGTATTTAAACCGGGCTGTTTAACACACCCCAAATGGTGCTTTGACCAATTAGATGTCGTCGTTGCTCGGGGGGTTGTATATTCCTCCTCCCCATTCATAAATCAACTGTTATCTCATTATTCACATGATCCGCGTTTTTCCCGCTCTGGTAGAGTATACATTTTGGACATGATTTCTTATAATAAGAGTATGATACATTTGACAATGAAGTGATTAGAATAAACGTTTCAAGCATGAAGATTCAAACACACACATACTAAACATGAATAGCAAATCTTAAACTATTCAATAGTTATTCAAAATACATTCACAATAAATGATTAAGACCTGATAAGTCACATGTGGGTTACATAGAAAATGATTATTTGCTCAGGTCCTTTTAGTGTCATTTAGATGCATATTCACATGGAAATGAAGTTTCTTTGGCATTCTGTGGACGTAAGGATACGTTCTGTGAAGACCAGAGAGGTTAAGAGGTCTCTCATAAGGAATTTCAGTCTGTTCTGTCTCGTGAGGTGGAGGGAAAAGTCAATCTGAAGCTTGTGATCACTGTCACATGTTTCCATGTGGCGGTCACGCTGTGCATCTCTTTTGACCATTATTCTTGATAACTTGCCCCAAAATTGACAATCTCCTTGGACTTGTCAATAAGTGTTCTTTTGTGTTAATGTTGAAAACTGTTCTGTGACAGAGGGGTTTAGGCTTGCTTCAGCCTGGCTAATGCTCGGGTCTGATTTATGACATCCTGTTGTCTTGGGCCTCTGTGGAATTTTTGTGCTCCTAATGTTTGACCAAATCTTAGATTGTCTGATTCGGTCTGATATCCTACATTGTTGACATATATTTTGAATCAAAATTTGTATAGTTTGTCTGAAATTTTGCATTTACCCCAAATGTATTTTCTATTGTACATTTTCTTATCTTGAGGTGCATATTTATTTATTTTTATTTTTGCATTTGAAGGTTTAAACTAAATTTTCGTTTTCAATCTGAACATCGACATGCTTGGTTTACAACAGGTATTTGACATATACTTGAAATATTTTGTAACTTTTATTTATTTATTTTTTTAACTTGAAACTGGCAGGCAAAAGAACAACATTTCTCTTCTGAAACAAAAATGCCATTATTGAATTAATAATTAGAAAGAAACACAAGAAAGTAAGCATGCAAGCAGATGTTAAGTCATTTACATGTATAAGTACAAAGCCCCCTGTGAAAGAAATTAATCATGCACAAAGTGTTTCTCTGGTTCACTCCACCAACAGACAGCTGATAGTGTCCTCTATTAAATAATGCAATAGAATTGTAAGATAAAATTTAATTGTGGGGGCGAAGATTTCAGAATGACCGGCGCAGATCTGCTGGCTATTGAAAACGCCCCTGCTTGGCAGCCAGAGTATGTGGCTCTGTCATTGAGTAACAAACCTCTATTTATCTACTTTGCTAATAAAGCAAGTGATTCAAAGGGTTGCATTCTATTCAAATGACTGAAATTGCAGAGGCCTGTTTTACTGAGGTAATGCTTAATTCAAAAGCTGATGAATCCAGAAGCCTTGGGCGATGGTATGTGATTTGTAACATGACAAATAATGTCAGTCATGCCCATAATCATGTTAGAATCTTTATTTGAGCCACATAGCACAAATTTTGTAAATCCTCCACAAAATAATCTCAATAAAGCCGTTCAGTCATGACGTCAATTTGTAGGCAACCCTGAAGGCTAATCGCCATGGGTTCCTTTGGGAATTTCTAATAGGCTTTTTGAATTTATAAGTAAAATAATGCCAGTCTTTAACAATACTTGAAGAGACATTCACATTTTGTTCTACAACATAAATTAGATTCAGTACTACACTACCCTGTTACATTTATTGTAAAGTAGTGTTATAAGACTAGGTTTCTATGCAGTGAAAATATATTTTCTAGTTGAGTATTATGAAAGTCCCTTTAAGGTATTCTATAGTCTTTGGTATTCTATAGATTATTTTAAACTATACATTATTTAGTAATTATTCATTCCAAAAACCATAAATGTTACTATATATGTTTAACAAACTTATAATTTTGTCACTGCAAAATATGACAAGGTTAACCAATTGACAGGTTTTTATTGTAGCATTTTTAACAGCTTTTTCAGTAGAAATTACCAACATTTTATTTATACTTATTTTAATTTTGAAACATGTTTTAAAAACCTAAGTTGCTAAGATATTGTTCAAACTGCACACTGCATATCGGGTTCACTGTTTTCTCAGAAGAAGATCTCTGTATGCATTGGATGCACTATAAATAAGTCATATATTTATGAGAAAGAAAGAAAATAAATGAATACGAAGGAGCTACAGTAATTAGGCCCTTTCGCACCGCTTTAGTTCCAGAACTAAACGTACGGTACTAAAGTACTGGGGCGATTTTGCGCGAACTATTTCCCAGTACCATTTAAAGGGTTGCATTCGCACTGAAAGTATGTACTAAGAAGTGACGTAAGCCGGTCGACAGCGACGTCATTTGTGCGCAGTGTTCAACAACAGAAACAAAGGACTACGTTAACAACAGAAGGATGGAGGACGCTGTGATCGGAGCTGTGTTTTGGTTGTGTCTCGCAGGTTTCACAGTGGACATGGAAAGTCGACGTATACGTAAAGCGATTGAAAGAACGGAAAGGAGGACTAAGAATCTCCAACGACAACTGGCAGTGCTACATTTGATACAAGTGCCTTCAATTCAGCATCCGTCCATCCATCGCTGTTCTCCATACTTGCGAAATAAGTTGACATGCTTACAGTATGTTTACACAGCGTTTTAAATCATGGCGGGTGAGGGCGTTTTCGTACGTGTTTGGCCAATCAATGTCTACTTGCGTCACGATTAGTACCAGTTGTGCTGGTTAGACCCTGCTCCGGAGTAGGAGCTAATTTGGTTCTCGAAAAAGGCAGTCTGGTACTAAAATCGCTCCCAGTTCCAGCGGTGCGAACACGCCGAAAAGTGGGTAGTTCCACAATTAGTTCTGGTACTATGAAAAGGTTCCTGCGGTGCGAAAGGCCCTATTATGTCCCCTGTTCTTGCCGACCCGAGGGACGACCCTCCTCTCTTTGGTAGTCCAGCTTTTCCTTTTATCCTGCTGTCATGGCCTTTTAGTCTCTGTTGTTATAGCTCAGAAAAAAAGCTTCATACTGTATACCGACTGACATTCAGTACGACTTTCCAGTTTCTCTCTTACCCTATCTGTCGGTCACTATGAGTTATGTCATGAGACATCAGGGTTCACTTGGGAGCCCCAATCATCATTAAGAGAAAACGACAATGAAATTTGGCTAGTGGATTTTGCATACCTGAGCCACTCCCCTTGCATACAGGTATAAATATGCAACAGGTGCATCCACTCTTCAGATTTTTGCTTCGGAGCGATGGATGAATAGTGCTGATCTTCACCAAAGCCCTTTACTCATCGACTAAGAAACTGTTCCTGGTTGGCGTTTACAGTGCAAAAAAAGCGGTTGTCCCTGTCATCAGCGATTCACCTGGGCACTTCAACTGAAAGAGCAGTTTCTCTAAAAGAGCAAATCACGGTCGGTTCACATCTTTTTAAAGATGCCGTTCCGTCCATGTTCTCTTGGTGGCAGTCATTACCTGTCCTCTGTTGACGGACACGATCGTTATCTTCAGTGCCTGGGCTTCCCACACACTGAAGCTGCATTCGTGGATGATTCATTCGTTCATTGCGAGTGTGTGAGCATGGCTTCACTGTTATCACTCCTCTCTCTCCTAACGGGGAACGGAGCAGCACCCTCTGTCTCTACCCGTCCCGGTTTCTCTGCCACGAGCAGAGGACTGCTGGTTAGTGATCTGGGAGATCTGAGGGTTACAGTGAGAGCCTCTCCGCCGGGCATGTCCCCATGGACCTCTCACTCCTCCTGCAGTGAATGTCCCATGCGCCTCTCGATTGATTTTTCTGGCCTGGCTCGTGACAGTACAAGCATTTAATTTGGTGTGCCGCCAGAGGATCAGATGTCGATCGCGTAATCGGGGGATGGGCTATCATCCTCCGAGGATGTTGTCGCCACCGCTGAATCGGACCCGGTGCTGACGGCAACGCTTGTCCGGGCAGCCGTGAGCATCGGGCTGGAGCTGACTACACCACCCAGCCCTGAGCACTCGCGGCTGGATGATTGGTTTCTCAGTGCGGAGCGCGGCTCACAACCGCGTTCTGCTCCGGTTCCTTTCTTCCCGGAGGTGCATGAGGAGCTGAAAAATTTGTGGACGGCCCCTTGTTTTGGCCAGAAGCCGCTCGTCTGCCTCCTCCGTCCTCACTACCCTCGACGGCGGGGCGGCGAGGGGGTACGTTGACATTCCCCAGGTGGAGAGAGCGGTTGCGGTGCACCTGTGCCTGCAAAACACAGCCACTTGGAGGAATCGTCCTCGTCTCCCGTTCAAAGCCTGTAAGCTGACGGCGGCTCTCTCCGCCAAAGCTTACAATGCTGCAGGCCAAGCTACATCGCCCTGCATGCCATGGGGGGGGGGGGGGGGGGGGGGGGGGGGGGGGGGGGGGGGGGGGCTATCCTGCAGGTCCACAAAGCCAAGGCATTAAAACAAATGTACGAGGGTAGTACCGACCCGCGGTTGATGCAGGAGCTGCGCTCGGCGACTGACTTCACCTACTGGGCAACGAAAGTCAAGGCGAGGTCCCTTGGGAAGGCGATGTCCACGTTAGTGGCCCAAGAGTGCCATCTCTGGCTCAACCTTGCTGAGATGAGAGACGTTGACAAAATTTGTTTTCTTGATGCTCCCATCTTGCAGGTTGGCCTGTTCTGCGACACTGTCGAGGACTTTGTCCAGCAGTTCTCGACAGTACAGAATCAGACTGAGGCCATCAAGCACATCTTGCCCGACGTGATCCTCCTGCTGCCACAATCCATAAGGGGCCCGCCTCAGTCTGCCCGTCGCCGAGGGCACCCCCTGTGTCCTCCAGAGCGCCTCCACCCCGTGCTGAGACAGCGTCAAGGCTGGCGCGTCGAGCCTCTCGCTGTACCACGGCGCCCTGTGTCTCAGCCGGCCCCTAAGTCCTCTAGAAAGATGACGAAGCGGCCCTGACACGGGCAACCCGGAGATGTGGGAAGCTGCTTTTTCTCAGGAGATGGCAAGGACAGCACCACTCCTTCACCCGCAGGAGGGCTGGGTGGATAATCTTATGTTCCCGTTTGTTTTTGTACCCAAAACTTCAATAAAAGAGCAGTTTCCTTTTCCTCCGGGTTATCAGGAACGTGGGCTGACAGTGAGCGACGTGCCGCCTCCTCACTGTCACCCACGTCGCACCCTATCGCCAGCGCCCAAGAGATCACGGCTCGGGGATGCGCTGCCTCTCCACGCATCTCTGGCCAGTCCCACCGGGGACACGGGAGTCCTGCTCTAATGAGCCAGGACGCAATGCCTTCTATGCCATCCAGCACGACTTCTAACACTCCACCACCGCGGGTGTGCCGATTGTCCATTTGGAGCCACTCGTACGGAGCTTGGAGGCGTGGCTTGCGCTGCCCAACACGTCCCGCTGGCTCATTCGGACAGTTCGGCTCAGCTACGCGATTCAGTTCGCCATGCGACCCCCTCAGGTTCAGCGGCATTCTCGAGACTTCGGTGGCAGCCCAAGATGCCCCTGCCCTGCGTGACGAGATTGCTGTCCTACTGGCGAAGGATGCAATCGAGCCTTTCCCTACAGCCGAGATGAAGTCAGGGTTTTACAGCCCTTACTTCATCGTGCCCAAGAAAGCTGGTGGCCTTCGTCCAATCATGGATCTGCGAGTCTTGAATCGGGCCCTTCACAAGCTTCCATTCAAGATGTTGACGCAGAAGCGCACTATCAGATGCATCCAGACCCAGGATTGGTTTGCGCGGTCGACCTGAAGGACGCTTACTTTCATGTCTTGATTCTTCCTTGACACGCCGTTTCTACGGTTTGCGTTCGAGAGTCGGGCATGGCAGTACAGGGTCCTCCCTTCGGGCTGTCCCTGCCCCCGTGTCTTACGAAGGTCGCGGTGGGCGCCCTTGCCACGTTATGGAAAGTGGGCATCAGGATCCTCAATACTTGAGAATAGGCTCATCATGGCCCAGTCACGAGAGCATTTGTGCGATCACAGGGACCTGGTGCTCCAGCACCTCAGCCAGTTGGGGCTTTGGGTCATCTGGGAAAAGAGCAAACTCTCACCGATGCAGAGGATCTTTTTTCTCGGTATGGAGTTGGACTCGGTGAGTATGACAGTGCGTCTCACCAACGAGCGTGCCCAGTCAGTGCTGAACTGCCTGAGTTCCTTCAGAGGCAGGAACGTGGTATCTCTGAAACACTTTCAGAGGCTCCTGGGGCATATGGCATCTGCAGCCGCAGTCACGCCGCTCGGATTGCTTCAAATGAGACCCCTTCAGTACTGGTTACACTCCCGAGTCCCGAGATGGGCATGGCATCACGGTACACTCCGCGTGACCATCACACCGACGTGTCGCCGCTCATTCAGCCCCTGGACAGACCTTGCCTTTCTATGGGCCAGGGTGCCCTTAGAACAAGTGTCCCAGCATGTCGTTGTCACGACAGATGCCTCCAGTACGGGCTGGGGCACCACATGCAACGGGCAGGCAGCCTCAGGACGGGGCCTTGACTGCTTTGGCACATCAAATGCCTAGAGCTGTTGGCAGTGCATCTTGCCTTATGGCAGTTCCAGCCACTGCTACAGGACAAGCACGTGTTGGTCCTGCACAAATTTTGGTTCAATTGGACTGAATTCATTCCGATTGATGAATCTGAATGTAATGTTTTTTACATGCACACACTGCACAAATATAGAGTTTCTTACTGTTTGCACATAATAACCACTCTCCTACACGGTTTATTTATTTGTTTTTAATAGCAGAATTAATATTTATCCATTTCTTCATATAAACCGCTGTGCCGTGATGCTTATATTTATCACGCAGTAAAAATGCCCCTCCCAGTGTCCAAAACGGGTTGCCTGTGGATGAGAATCCAAAACAAGGACTTGTTTCACTCACTGTTGCCGAGTGAAAGGAGAGTTTTATAATGACAGGATGCGTATTTATACAACACTTTATTCAAAAAGAAGAACCGCTGGTTCTGCGTGTAATACGTCATTACGCTATTTCTCCGTCATTGCACATGCGCAGTTCTTTCAGTTTCGGGTTCAATCCGATCGAGTGTTTACATGCACTTCCCCATCGTATAGAAAAGACAGTGCTCCTGACAGCACTCACTTCCATCATGAGGGTCGAGGACCTCCAAGCACTTTCGGTGAGCGAAGAGTGCCTTGTGTTCCGGCAGGCATACTCTCACGTTGTCCTGAGACCCCGGCCTGGATACGTGCCCAAGGTTCCCACCACGCCCTTTCGCAGTCAGGTGGTGAACCTGCAAGCACTGCCCTCGGAGGAGGCAGATCCAGCCTTGGCGTTGCTGTGTCCCTTAAGAGCGTTGCGCATACACATGGACCGCACCCGGAGCTTCAGAGGCTCTGAGCAGCTCTGTGTCTGCTACGGAGGTCAGCAGAAAGGGAAGGCTGTCTCCAAGCAGAGGTTGGCCCACTGGAGAGTAGGGCTGGGACGATGCGCTAATCTGCCGATTCAATACTGTCCCGATGCTTGTGTGCATATTTAATATATATTGCGATAATTGAGTATTGCGATTACATAACTATTGTGATTCGATATTACAATTTTGATTGTAAAAAAACATTGATGAATTCACATGCTGTAAATCCGACTGACATGACTCTCTGAACTGCAGCGCGAAGAAACATGGTGGCGCCCATCTCACGTTACAGATCACAATCAAGATAATTTAGAACGGTTTTTAAATGACAAAACACACTCATTTACACTTGTGAATCGGAATATCAGATAGTTGATGATATGGTAAGCAAGTTTATGAATATTTTGAATAAAAAAGGAAAAACGAAATAATCATTCGTACAGTGTTATTGTGGCCGCGGTGTGTCACGTGACAAGCATGACGCGTCGCCATGGAAACAATAACGTTCTAAAATAACGGTCGCCTAAAAAAAAACTCACTCTGGGGGAACCGCTAGAATATTTTAAACTCACCAGTGAAAGGGTTACGACACTTTTTTTTTCTGTCATAGGAACAGCGGCTTGGCTATCTCCAGCAGCGATGTACTCACCTTTTGGTCCCTGTGGGCGCCAAGGTCAGCGAATTTGCGCTGGGGCATTGGGAAGGTTACGACCTTTGCATAGCATTTGTCTGACACGTGGCTGCTTGTCAACATTTGCAGCGCTACAGGGTTGTGACTGGGTTCAGGTTGTGGTGCTTTCCATGGACCCCCTATGTCGTCACAACATAACTCGTAGTGACCGACAGATAGTGAACATCTCGGTTACGTACGTAACCCTCATTCCCCGATGGAGGGAATGGAGACGTTATGCCCCATGCCACAACCTCGAACCATCACTGGTTGCCAGGGACAAGTTCTGGGCTCCTCAGCATAAAACCAGAAGAGTGGATGCGCCTGTCGCCTATTTATACCCATATGCACGGGGAGTGGCTCAAGTATGCAAAATCCACTAGCCAAATTTCATTGGCGTTTTCTCTTAAAGTAAGGGAGGATTGGGGCTCCAAAGTAAACCCCCTATGTCGTCACGACATAACGTCTCTGTTCCCTCCCTCCATCAGGGAACGAGGGTTATGTACGTTACCTAGACGTTCTCTCTCTTTATATCACAGTGAGTGCTAGAGTTGTCTAAATACTTTCTGTTTTATTCAGTGTATCATGCACAGCACTCTCTGATTGACATTTGAGGAAATTTGTTGGAATCAGTCAGTTGAAGATACTGCATGGGTTCAAAGGATGAAAATATAATGCATCACACTCAGTCTGGCTCTCACGGAAGATGCTGTATGCGTAATTTATGTCTCGGCATCAAATTTAAAACTGATGGGTTTATGGATGTATCTCTTGTAATTTTAAAACTGATCCTTAATACAAGTTTCCAGAGAGGTCCTGTGGCTCTTCAAGTATCATTTTGTTCTATTTGCTGTTTGACTGTTTGTGACGAAACCTTATTTGAGAGGTTTCTCATGTGTATAGTATCTGCTGTCCATATGGTCAATCTGGAAAAGAAGTGGGTAGGATTTGGATATAAACTCTGTGACATCAGACACGCATAGTGGGTGGCTCCAGCGAGCAGAGCTCATGGACAGAGAACTAAATTTGTATGTAGGTTATACATTTAGCAGATGTGTTATTCAAAGTGACTTTCAAGCCAGGAATAGTACAATGTTTATGTAATTAATCAAAGTTTTACTTTTGTGCTTAGATGGGGTGGCACAGAAGCCACATCTTAAGTGCTACTGTTCTGCAGATTTATATTTCAAATGAATGCTGTTCTTCTGAACCTTGTATTCATCAAAAAATCTTGACAAAGGGGTTTCCTTTAGTTCCTGAATTTAAATTAGCATTGCAAACATGAATTTGTTTTAAAATTTTGAATCAAAAGTAGAATTAAAATTAATTAAAAAAATGTGTATACAGTAACTGCAACTGTGTAATTTTTAATTAGGAAACTTTTTTGAAACTATGCTGGCTTGACAGCCTAATTACTTTAGAAAAAGTCTCAAAATGTGAAATGAGAAAGAACACATAATTTTCCATAATGCCATTACCTTGGTGTAGAATTTATTTAAATTTTAATTCAGCAAATTCCTCTTTCCGTGGCAAATTGCCAGTTCTGTTTAAATCCAACTCATAAACTAAAAGGAAGCCAGTTGTTCAATTTAGAATTTTGCACAACTCTGCATGACAGAATATGAGATGTGCTATGATTGTCATGACAACGGTGAGAGAATGAGAAGAGTACAAGTGCTGATGCAAATGAAAAATGAATAATACATGATGACTTGCTGTCAAGACCACTTATAAATTTGCTTGCCTGATTAAAAATTCTGTAGGCCTGTTAGGTCTGGATTTGAACCGAGATCCTCTTAAAAATGTGATGGCAGAATTGTAGAGTCACAAAAAAAAAAGAAGCTTTGTGCCAGATGGATAATCTTACAAATAAAGGATGGTTTCACAGCAATCACATAAAATAACCATTTTTGGTTCTCCGAAGAACCTTCCAGTTCTTAAAATACCAATTTTTCTTTGTGTGAAGCACCTTTTATTTCTACTACAAAGAACCTTTTGTCCAATGGAAAGATTCCATTGATGTTAAAGGTTCTTCCTAGATGCATAGATGCTAGTAAAAAACTTTTAGATCAACACATTTGCTTTTGCTAATGTGAATATAGTCATTGCTATCCTCTATCTTGTGATGATTATGACAAAAGTGATTACGAATGGGGTGAACATTATTATATGGAAAACAGCCAATAAGTTTTTTAGACTGAAAGGGACAAACTGTAGATGTATTCTCTGTTAAAAGACAAATAGTGGAAAAACATAGAATTCTCAAGAATTCTTGTCTGGTTTTGACTGAAAAAAAAAATTATAAAATCAATTTCAGTTAGCTCTGGGAAAATAGTTGCATAAAATATTTCATCTTATTTAAATCAAGGAATATTATGATACTGAATATATGCAATGAATAATGAAAACCACTGTCTGTTGCAGTTATGACAGATTGGGGTAAACACAATCTGAAATCTCTAGTTTTTCATTGCACATTTGAAACAGCGCTCTCATTTTAAATCTGCGGTGATTGTTTGTGTTAGCTGTCAGCTTGACTCGCTGTATCCTTGACAATATGTGCTGCGATGGGCTTAGCCTCTCCTGGCTAATTGAAATTGACTGTTGGATGCTATTT
The DNA here is from genome assembly GCA_018155175.1 of Sinocyclocheilus anophthalmus. Taxonomy (NCBI): domain Eukaryota; kingdom Metazoa; phylum Chordata; class Actinopteri; order Cypriniformes; family Cyprinidae; genus Sinocyclocheilus; species Sinocyclocheilus anophthalmus. The sequence continues at coordinate 1,031,209 of JADLZN010002816.1, forward strand.
GCTGCGTCGAAGGCCGGCTTGATGGAAGATTAGTTGAAATGGATGGGTTGAACTTGATGTTCTTATGAGCTCAGGGTTATGAATGTGAAACATTTGAGTCTATTTGAGACGGAATCCCAGTCGCTCACACCTGAGTGTCACTGGTGGACATATCGCATTGGTATGCGGGCCAGTGCCACGGCCATTTACATATAGATGATATTACGTGACGTCACATAACATGAAACTTCACTTCTAGATTCTTTGGGCGAGCAGTTTATGTGGCGGCTGTGAGCAGATTCTGATTCTACTGATATGATGATTGGTTATGCATTAAATATTGTGATAATATTTGTTAATGTTAAAAGAAGTCATTATAAGCGATTCCCATGATTTATACACTAATTTTTAAAAGTTTGAAGCAGTAAGATAAAAAAAAAAAAAAAAATTAATACTTTTATTCAGAAAGGACACATTAAATTCATCAAATATGACAGTTAAGACATTTATAATGTTACAGAAGATTTCTATTTGAACTTTGGGGGGGGGGAAAATAGAATTCGCCACGAACTCCTGGGGAAAAAAAAAAAAAAAAAACAAAAAAAAAAAAAAGAAAAAAACAGGCCGTGCATTACAGGAATAAATACACCTTCTTTAAAATATATTAAGAGTAGGAAATAGAAATTTTATTTGATTTCACAATAATTTGCTAAAAAATTATAATAATAAAAATCTAAGCCTAAACTTTTGTCAAATAAATAAATAAACGCAAATCTATAATTATTTTGGTCTTAAAGAAGTTTGACACATACTGTAAATAGCACAAATAATACTTGAAATAGATCAGAAATTGCAGAAATTGAAACTGTTGTTACAGTACTACATTGAAAATAATACGTTTTTACCTTCATCGTATTATTACTATTATTGATTGATTGCATTTTTTATTGTGCTTTTGTGCTGGCAACATATAGTTCTATTAAATAACTCATAATCGTGTACAGAACTGACTTTAAAAGTTCAAATCAGCTGTTTGTGACTTCACGGTTTGTGTGTTGCCTTAGTAAAAACAAATCTTCCGACACCAGCTGTGGGGTAATCAGATCTAATTAGAGCAGAGACGATAATGATGGCCGAGGTCTGTGAATTATTGTAATTTGTGTAAAATCCTGAGATTGTCTTGCTCCACTGATGCTGATGAAAATCAAAAGAAACCCAAACCCTCAACAATATTTAGTAAAGTATGTGCTACAACCCCAAACATATAATTTTTGGTCATCATGAAGCTCTAGTTTAAAATAGCCTCTTTTTTGAGGTGCTAAAAGAACCCAGAAGTGCTGCCGTCGTGCATTTATTTGTAAAACAAATTTCCTTTCCGACTATGGCATATGGTGTAAGCTTTTGATGAGGTACTTCATATATCTCAGTATAATAGGCTGGTATTCCTTGAGCTGTTTGTATTGAACATTATTGACTGGTATTTATGTTATGAGACTGACTGCAGGACTGCGTTGCCAAGCTCATCTGACAAGGCCTTTCACTGCTCCAGTGTGGGCGAAAACTTGGCTCACACGCTCTCTTTGATCAAAACAGATCCCTTTCTCCAGGACTAGTGTATTAACAAGTGTAAATCGACTTGTAGCATTAAACAGCTCCCAAATAACTGCAGCAGAAAGACACTTGCAGGCATTGCTGGAATGTTAACTTTGCTAATATGAACTAAATTATGTAACATAATGAAATAGTTGTTAGCATATCTCCTTTTAATTCTTCATCACAGAAAGATTTTCAAATGTTACAAATCCACTATATATACCGAAAAAAACATTATATATATATATTAGGGCTGGGCAATTATTTTATAACACATTGAAGCTGTCACGTGTATGTTCCCGTTGAGTTCCTGTTTTCCTTATTTGGTCCTTCCAGTTCCTTTTCACATTATTAGTATCACCTGTTCCTGTTTTAGGTGATCCACATCACATGTCCTGCCCCCCCCTCGTTATTTTGTTATCTACCCTATTTAGTTCTAGCCCATTCAGTTCTCCCTTGTCTGGAATTGTATGTTGATGTCTTCTCCTCGTGCTACGTGTGATTCCCCGTGACAAGAATAAAACCCTTTGTGTCGTACTCCTGGTCTCCTCGTTCCGCGCTCCTCACACTACCACTGACGGTTACAGAACGCAGTTTTATTATTTTTATTTTGAAAGTCTGTTGATCACTGGCTCTGAATTCACATACAGACAAACCATGGGTCACAGGAGGGGTGGGATGTTGATCAGTACTGGCTTGGGATGGGTGTCATCACGCGTCTCAACCAATGAGAGAATTGGGGTGGGCCTAAGACTGCAGCAGCGCTCACATGAGCGTTCCCGATAAAAGTATTTAGGCTAAGCATCAACATTCGCAAACCACTGTGTTCATTGTTATTTTTAACAGAAAAAATGCAACGTGCTCGTAATCACGACTTCATAAGTGGGAAATAGGAAGTTTCCGATAGCACGTGAAAACAGCAGAGAAGCGCTCTCGCTCACCACAGTGGAGTGCATCGTTTTGTTAACTTTGTGGTTTATTATTTTAAATCGTTTGGGACGCATAGTGTCAACATAGATCTATCACTTTTGCCACTCAGAAATGTTCACGCAATCATGCTGCACGTTTCAGAAGTTCTGTGCTCCGGCGCAGTTAGCGCTCACACTACATGCGTAGCGCGTCCGAGCCCAACTGAACCGTGCTCTGGCCCACCTCTTCCAAACGAGCCAGGGACGGCTAAACAAACGGCATGGAGCGATCACACTAGTCAAACGAACCTTGATTTGGGGGCGCGGTCAAAATGTGATCATGCCACCAGTTAAGATTGCCTAGTGTGAGTATACCCTTATTCTCCCGCATCCCGCACACACACGAGTTTCTTCCCGCCCGCACCCGCACTCGCCCATCAAAATTTGTCCCGAGCCACACCCTGTTGCGTTGGGTCCCGCGGGGGGAATCGGGATGGAGGTGCGAGCGCGTTGCAGGTGCCGGTTATAATGTTATGATCGAGGCTCTGGACTCTTGAGTATAACTTGTTTTTCTATAACAAATTATAAAATATTTTCTATAAAAACGTTAATGCCTTGGCAGTGGCAAATAGCTTTGGTTTTTATTTAATTTGATTACATTGTTTAAAGTGTTTGCAAACCAAATATCATTGCACTTTTGTTCATATAGCAGTACATTTAAATGAAAAAAGTGCACAATACAATACTTTTGAATTCATTATTGAATTTTGTGCATAATTCGATTAATCAAAGAAAAATCACTGTGATTAATCATGATTAATCGCGATTAAACATTTTAATCATGGCCCAGCACTACTATATATATATACACAACACAACCACACACACCACACACACACACACACAAAAACACAAACAAACAAAACAGTTCTTCCGGTTCTCGAATCTTATTGGCAGCAGAGAGCCTTTTTCCTGGAGTGCACAATATTCTGTGATAACAGAACAACATAACAGAACTCCAACTGTTTCACTGTTTGTATCACTCCGCTTGCAGCATTTCTTACAGTGAGTGTCATGGCAGATGCCCAAATCCACTGTAAGTTTATAAATAATACTGTTTTTGTGTTTTTTTTTAGGCTAGAATGTATTTGTTTAGACTTTAAATATGCGGTTTGCTAATAAAGCGTCTATTTGAAAATTTGCTTTAACGTTTTTAGAGATGTAATCTGCAGGGTATCAGTGGCCAATTAGTGCTCATGAACTGGCGAGAGCAGCCTCACCTTGGCCAGATCTTCTGGAAATCACTGCTGGCTCTGATGTCTCTATAGTGGGGTAAGCATAAACATGTTTGGTGTGTAAAAAACTATAATTTAATGATGGTTATCAGAGCGTGTTTTGTAACGTGGGAAGAGGACGTGAGGATCCATAGCAAGGCATATTCCAAGACGTGGTTATATAACGGGCATGGGCAAACAATGGCAAACAGGTACAGCACAGGCAAGACAAAGAGGAATCCTAGGACTAGCGTGGGTCTTCGATCAGCGAACAGAATCCAGAGGGCTTGACAAAAATCCGAACAGAATCCAGAGGGCCTTGACAAAAGGGGAAATCCATAATACAAGGCAAAGATCCTCATACAGGAAAACAGGCAAGGCAAGGATAGGGACTAGGACTAAACTATGAACTAGACGGGGAACTGGCTTCCGTTAAAGTAGCTACCGTTTAGAAGAGTGCTAAATGCTCTAAAACAATATCGGCTTGAAGGATGGCGGTGAGGACTGATTATAGAGTTGTGTGTTAATTAGTAGCTTTCAGATGGAGAATGTGATTGGTTACAGCTGTTGCAATCAGTGAAATGGAGATGGGAAAAATGTAGTCCAGGGTAAGTGTTGTAAACATCGGTGTAGGGTGAGAGGTTCCATGTACGTGAGCGGGTCGTGACCTCGGGTGTGTGAAAGAGGCGTGAAACGGAGACTGGGGCAGCAAGTAGTAGTACACCAGGGATGAATCCCGATTTATGAAGCAGGAAACAGGACAGATCAGGCAGTATGGGGGAACTGAGGAACATCCACCGGGACGGAGCAGCGATCCACCAGAGCCAGACAGCAGACCCACCACAGTGCGAGGCAGAGGAACTGGGTGGAGCAGAAAGACCACCAAGGCGGAGCTGGAAAGGCGACAGAGAAGAAAGACCACCACGCGCAGAGGCCTGGGGGAAAATAGGGAAAACTGAGACACAAGAGACAGACAGGGCATATACGGTCTCAAGGACCGAGGCAGGGGAAGGGAAACACACCAAGTTCAACAATATCTTCCATCGGGGACAACTGAAGGACAGAAAGTTCCAACTCTGGCTTATTGACTGACAACTGGGACAAGAAGGACAGGTCACAAACATGCCACTGACTGAAACTGGAAACAGGGAGATAGTTCACAAACAGATTCATTAGGTCTGATATGGGAATAGGCTGCCTGACAGTTCAAAATTGGGTGTTGATAATGAAACTGGAACTGGTAGAAATTAAGTGTTTGAAACTGGACAATGAAGACCTTCACCAACAGGGCTCACTGCCTGAAACTGGACAGGAATACAGTTCAAAAACAGATTCATGGGTTGATATGGGATAGGCTGACAGTTCAAAATTGGGTGTATTAACTGAAACTGGACTGGTAGACATTTCAGTAACTGAAACTGGACAGACAGACAATTCACACTCAGATCCATTAATTGAAACTGGACAGACAAATGGTTCAAAATCAGACTAATTGACTGAAACTGGCAATACAGATAGTTCAGGATTAGATACACTTGGGGAAACAGAACAAGCAGACAGTTCCTGAATGTCTCTAAGGCACAGTGCTTAGAGTGACAGGGGACGGGACAGATATGGTGTGCTTTTATAATTTCTGGGCTCATGACAGGCAGGGTTAAGGGTTCAAAGGCAGGTTTTTGGGCTGTGACAGACAGTTCACAATCAACCCCCATTGCTGGTTCAGAACAGGACGAGAGTTCAGAGATGGCCTCCTCGGCCGGTTCAGAGAAGCCCAGGTTCCAGGAATGGAAGTTTTGACATGACTTGACTCATGAAGATCAACTGTGACATGACTTGACTCATGAAGATCCACCGTGACTTGACTAGACTCATGAAGAACAACTGTGACTTGACTTGATTCAGGATTGGCAGCTATGACATAACGGGGCGCTGTTGTGTCCGCCATTTTGCGACCACGCTCCGCTGTCGCCGCCATTTTGTGAGCGTGCTCTAGTGCGGCCACCATTACACAAGTAAGTGCGGGGTCGCGTTCCTCCGCAACACCCACACTGAACGATGAACCAACAGTCAACAGAGCATAGTCCAGAAACTGAATGGTTGACGAACGCGGACCTTCACATCTAAGCTTAGACCTTAGAGGTTGGTTAATGCCATCACAGAAAAACTCAAAATTGTGTCCGGTAAATTTGAATAATGAGCGATGGCTAAAATTTGCGAATATGATTCTCTAATGATCGTGGGCCTTGTTTAAGGGCTAATAATATTCTTGCTGTTTCCATACCTGACCAATGTCCACTTGAACAGCTGCTGGATCCTTGTGTGGCCGAGTATTCTGTAACGGGACGAACAAGACTTGAGACGTGTGGATCCATATGCAATGCTTTATTTCCAAGACGTGGTGTGGTCATGAAACAGGCAAGGGTCAGACAACAACACTGGTACAACACAGGCAAGACAAAGAGTAATCCTAGGACAAGCGTGGGTCTTCGATAGGCGAACAGAATCCAGAGGGCTTGACAAAAGGGGTAATCCATAATACACAGGCAAAGATCTTCACACAGGAAAACATAGACTGGAAGGAAGTTCAAAGACTGGATTCGTGACAGCGTGTGCCTTTGTACTTTTAACAGAATTGCATAGCAACTTTTTTGATGGCTGTTGTTGTTGATTATTAAATATTATTATTCAATAATAATTTGCAGATTTCCTCTCAGACCTATTGGTTATTGTTGATAAAGCGCTAATTGCCGGAAATTTTAATATTCACATTGATAATACAAATGATACATTAGGACTTGCGTTTAATGACATAATAAACTCTTTTGGAGTCAAGCAAAAATTTCACCGGGCCCACTCTTTGTTTTAATTATACGCTAGATTTAATTATATCGCATGGAATTGATCTTACTGATATAGATATCGTACCTCAAAGTGATGATGTTACTGACCATTTCCTTGTATCGTGCATGCTGCATATTACTGATATTAACTAAATGGCTCCGCGTTATCATCCGGGCAGAAATATTGTTCCAGCCACCAAAGACAGATTCACAAAAAACCTGCATGATTTATCTCAACTGCTCTGTGTACCCATAAGTACACACGAACTAGACGAAATAACCAGCAACATGGGCACTATCTTCTCTAATACATTAAAAGCTGTTGCCCCCATCAAATTGAAAAAGGTTAGAGAAAAACATACTGTGCCATGGTACAACAGTAATACCCATTCTCGCAAGAAAAAAACTCGTAGTCTTGAAAAAAAAATAACTTGCGAAAAGCCTTTTAGAATTGCGTGGAAAAACAGGATGTCCAGCTATAGACAGGCTCTAAAAGCTGTCAGGGCCGAGCATATCCACAAACTCAGAGAAAATAACCAAAACAATCCAAGGTTTTTATATAGCACAGTGGCTAGATTAACAAATAAACAGACGCCACCCAATCTAAATATTCCCTCACAGATTAATAGTAATGACTTTATGAATTTCTTCACTGATAAAAATAGATAACATCAGAAATACAATAACAAATGTAGATTCTACAGCGTATAATACTTCAGCTTCAGTCATCGCACCAAAAGATAAACTGTAGTGCTTTACAACTATAGGACAGGAAGAGCTAAATAAACTTATCACTGCATCTAAACCAACAAAATGCCTGTCAGATCCTGTACCCACTAAATTACTGAAAGAGGTGTTACCTGTAGCAGAATAACCACTTCTCAATATTATTAACTCGTCGTTGTCTTTAGGTCAAGTCCCAAAAACATTCAAGCTGGCGGTTATTAAGCATCTTATTAAGAAACCACAACTAGATCAAAGTGAACTGGCAAATTACAGACCCATCTCAAATCCTGTTTTGTCTAAAATTTTAGAAAAACTGTTGTGTCTGCTCAATTGTGCTCCTTCTGCAAAAAAATGATCTCTATGAGGAATTTCAGTCAGGTTTCAGGCCCCAACATAGCACAGAAACTGCACTTGTTAAAATTACAAATTACATGCTTCTTGCATCAGACCAAGGCTGTATCTCATTGTTAGTTTTACTTAGTCTTAGTGCTGCGTTCGACACTATAGAACATGACATACTCATAGATCGATTACAAAAATATACAGGTATTCAAGGTCAGGCTTTAAGACGGTTTAGATCCTACCTGTCCGATCGCAACCACATTGTTCATTTAAATGGGGAGACATCTCAATTATCACCAATAAAATATGGAGTGCCACAAGGATCTATCCTAGGTCCTCTGCTATTTTCGATATACATGTCGCTCCTTGGTAATATTATTAGAAAATACGGATTAGTTTCCACTGTTATGCCGATAATACTCAACTATATATCTCAAAAAGACCAGATGAAACTTCTAAATTATATAAGCTAACAGAGTGTGTTAAAAATGTAAAAGATTAGATGACCAATAATTTTCTCCTATTAAATGCGGATAAGACAGAGATATCCTTATTGGACCAAAAAACTGTACACGAATCTCTTGGATTACAATTTGCAACTAGTCGGATGTACTGGTACTTCCTCTACAGTCAAAAATCTGGGTGTTATATTAGATAGCAACTGGTCTTTTGAAAATCATATTTCACATGTAACAAAAACAGCATTCTTCCATCTTAGAAAACATTGCCAAGTTACGAAACATGTTACCTGTTTCTGATGCAGAAAAGCTAGTTCCTGCATTCATGACCTATAGACTGGACTATTGAATCACTGTAGGTGGTTGTCTGCATCTCAATAAACAAGCTCAGGTAGGATCCAAATGCACGGCTAAAGTCCTACCAGGTCAAGAAAATATGATCATATTACCGCAATTTTACAGTCTTTGCACTGGCTACCTGTTAAGTTCCGTTTCAGTTACAAAATATAATTAATTGCCTATAAGGCCCTTAATGGGTTAGCTCTGCGTACCTAACTAGTCTTCTACCAAGCTACAATCCATCACGCATCAAGGTCGCAAAACTCTGGACTTTTGATAGCAAAGTCCACTAAAGGAGATAGAACTTTTTCGCATTTGGCTCCCAAAATCTGGAATAGCCTTCCTGATAACGTTTGGGGTTCAGCCACACACTCTCTCGGGTTTAAATCTAGATTAAAGACATCATCGCTTTGGCCCAAAGCAGCAAAAATGCCATATTCAAATCGTGTACTGCAGTTTACTGTATATCTGATCAAAAATATGCAAATTTTATCTTTGGGTGGGTTTTTAAACAAATAAATTTTGCTTTGTTGGAACAGCAGCTATGCTAATTATTATGTCTCTATTTGTTTCTCTGTTGTTGCCACGCGATTGACATCCCGTGGTAACTAGGATATACACAAGCTTCAGTCTGGATCCAGAACATCTGAGAAGAGATGATACCAACCCCTCATAGGACCTCAGATGATGCCAACCATGAAACAACATACAGAACTACCACATTTGCTATAAGTTTGATTGCATCATATAATAATTGCTTTTAAAATAGTGTTCATCGCCTGTTTGATTACATCTTTAACTGATTTTTCCGTACATTTCTGCCATATGTACAATGACTGACAGTCACCACTGATAAGCTACCACTAATATTGTAGAAACTTAATTTGCTGTAAAGTTGCTTTGCAATGATTGTATCGTGAAAAGTGCTGTACAAATAAACTTGAATTGAATTGAGAGAAATAATATGATATAAATAATATACTATTTAAATATAGTTGAGTTTGCGAAACGGTGCTGTGTGTGTGTGTGTGTTGATTGAGTTACATTGTTCCACCAGTAAACAACAGACTTTCGTAAAGACTTTTATCGAAAGAGACTGAAACAGGGTTGTACAAAAGGAAGTGATTTTAACTTTTGCTATTTTTATTTATATTTATTTTAGATATGGCTTTCCTCAGAGGGACATGAATCTAATGTTTATTGTGAATCTGAACTTGAGCTGCATAAGAATCTGTATCAGTATGCAAGTAACTCACCACGTGCTCAGTCAATGTTCTTCATAATACTCTAATATACATAATAGCCCTACAGCTTAATTCAGTAATACAATAAGCTTTTAACGTATCAACTCAACTTTCCTTGTTTACTAGTTCTAAAGTGATGTCTTGGAATGGAGGTGAGCCCAAGCCTCCATTCCAAAACGTTTAAAAGCTGTTAAACTGTCAAAATGCACAATGGCGCCGACGCTGATGGCTGCCTCCGTGGCGTGCTCTGCAGTTGTTTTTATGTTTTTGTTAGTTTGTCCTGTCTTTAGTTATATCCCTGCAATCAGTTACACCAGAGACGAATTGCTGGACATTCGGAAGTACACACCACCCGAAATTTCGCCGGTTTTCGACTATCCCCACCCCCCTATTTAGGATGTTTTGCGGACATTGTTGTCGGGGGAGCTGTGGCGCTGATCAAGCGCTTCAGGGCGCGCAGACGGGGGAAGCGAGCCGGCACGATTGTGAAGCTCAGGCAGCGCGGATTCAGGATGCCGTTGCCAAGCATCCATCTGGCGAACCTCCGCTCTTTACCCAACAAAACGGACAAACTCCTTCTGCACTACCGGACAAATAAGGATTTTTCAAACTATGCTGCTCTGTGTTTCACGGAAACCTAGCTGAAAGACGCCATTCCGGACAGCGAGTTGAGTCTCCCGGGCTTTCAGCTGTATAGAGCAGATCGCGACGCAGAATCAACAGCGAAATCACGCGGCGGCAGGACATGCTTTTACATCAACGAAAGGTGGTGTACAGATGTAACTGTGTTAAAGAAGCTGTGCTGTTCAGATCTAGAAGTGCTCATCATTAACTGTAAGCCTTTCTACTCACCACGGTAGTTTTGCTCTTTCATTCTCGTCAGTGTCTACATTCCACCGCAAGCGCACGTGAGCTCCGCTTTACAACAACTAGCTGATCTGATCACAGACACAGAACAACAACACCAGGACTCTGTTTTAATCATTCTCGGGGACTTTTAATAAAGCAAATCTCTCCCGTGAACTGCCAAAATACAGAAAGCACATCAATGTCCAACCAGAGACAGTAATATATTGGATCACTGTTACACAACAATAAAAAATGCATATCACTCTGTCCCACGAGCAGCTTTGGGGCTCTCTGATCAATGTTTAGTTCATCTAATACCGACCTACAGGCAGAAACTGAAATCAGCTAAACCTGTATTAAGGACTGTTAAAAAGATGGACTAATGAAGCAGAGAAGGATTTACAAGCTAGTTTTGACCTCACTGATTGGAGCGTCTTTGAAGCTGCTGCCACCGGTCTGGACGAGCTCTCAGAGACTGTAACATCTTATATCAGTGTCTGTGAAGACATGTGCATCCCTACCAAGACTCATTTAACATTCAACAATGATAAGCCATGGTTCACAGCAAAACTCAGACAGCTCCGTCAGGCCAAGAAGATGCTCACAGGAAGGGGGATAATGTCTTGTATAAACAGGCTAAATACACACTGGAAAAGGAGATCAGAGTGGCAAAGAGGAATTATTCAGAACAAATAAGGATTAAATTCTCTTCCAGTGATCGGCGTTCCCCCCCCCCCTTTTTCCCTTCCCCACGTACGTGCTTGGTCCATCAGTGTGGAAATGTCTAAAAGAAATCACCAATTACAAGCCACCATCCCCCAGCACTGCGGAGAATCAAAACCTGGCAGACGATCTGAACGAGTTCAACTGCAGGTTTGAAAAAACACCCCACACCCGACCTGAACACCTCTCCACACAACCATTCACACCTCCAACAACCCCCTCTCCCACACACTGCAATTCAGATCAGCGGAAGAAGAGAAAGGGCGCCAGCGGTCTCGGAAGCAGAAAAGGAGAAAAGCACCAGGCCCAGACTGTGTTACACAAGTCTGTCTGAAATCCTGTGCTGACCAACTGCCCCCCATCTTCACACAGATCTTAAACAGATCACTGGAACTGTGCGAAGTCCCCTCATGCTTCAAAAGCTCCACCATCACCCCCGTCCCAAAGAAACCCAAAATTACTGGACTTAATGACTACAGGTTTCTCCTGAAGTCCACGGTCATCTCCACAGTTTTTAGCGTGTTGTGCGCCAGGTTGTTGAGACTGCACCAGACAGCAGCTGCTCGACCTCCTGTCTGTAAGCGGACTCGTCACCGTCCTGAATGAGGCCGGTGAGTGTGGTGTCGTCTGCAAACTTCAGGAGCTGGACAGAGGGGTCTTTAGATGTGCAGTAATTTGTGTAGAGGGAGAAGAGCAGTGAGGAGAGAACACAACCCTGAGGAGCTCCAGTGCGGATTGTACGGGTGATGGATGTGTATTTTCCCTGCCTCACTAGCTGCTGCCTGTCTGTCAGGAAGCTGTTGGTCCACTGACAGATGGAGGTGGGCACGGAGAGCTGAGTTAGTTTGGGCAGGAGGAGGTTTGGGATGATGGTGTTAAAGGCCGAGCTGAAGTCCAAGAACAGGATACTCACATAAGTCCCTGGTCTGTCTAGAACATAATGCAGTCCCATGTTTACAGCATCGTCCACAGACCTGTTTGCTCTGTAGGCAACCTGAAGAGGATCCAGCAAGGGTCAGTGATGTCCTTCAGGTGGGCCAGCAACAGTTTTTCAAAAGACTTCATGACCACAGACCTGTGGCTCTAACGTCTGTTTTTTTTTTTTTAATAAATTAATATATGTATATATGTCTGTGTTTGTCAAACAAATAAAAATCTAAATATCAGGTCGGGTTTATTAACTCGAGTTCCTCTGTAGCGCACATTGATAGGCACATCACAGACAGACAGAGAGCCGCAGAAGTGAAGCCCTCCCTCCCTTTCCAGCTGTGTTTGTCTTGCTGTGGAGGTGAGTGGTGTTGAACAAAAGACTAACAAAAGCTACCTGTGCCTCGAATTTACAGCTAAATATCCAAAAGACAAAAGACAAATATAGTTAATTTGTCTTGCTAACATCCACGACTCATGAGAGCATGAAGAGGAGCTAACGTTAACAATAAGTAGCTTAAAGTTTAGCTAAGGCAATAGGAAGTCTAGGTTACACCAGTGTGCCTACTTTCACTGCATGATTCAGTTTATTAAAATGTATTTAGAATGATCAAAGAAATTAAATATATGGGGGCAGAAATTTATATATTTTTCATTTAATATAGTTAATCAGTATCAGGCAAATGTAATATTGATTTTACAGCAGTTCAATAAACAAGAATTTAATATCAAGACGCTTACGTTGTTGACACAATATTAATTGTTCTTGTTCTATTTCGCCAACAAATATAATTCCACTGTGTGTATCGAGCAACATGATGGGTGGTGTATTTATTCCATTTTAAAATCGATTGGATCAATTGAAAGGACTCAGTATAACGTGACTTGCTGCCACTACTGGGCACCGCCGTTTTAATTTCCTTAAAGTATCTTGTTCAGTTTTAAAAAAATAATTTCAAATACCATATGCACGTTTTATGTTTTTTTTTTTTAAAATATCAAAACAGTATTAATGCATTTGTAACTGCAGGTTAAAACATTACAGCCCTGCATTAAACAGTGTGTAAATACATCTAAATGCCCCTTTTAATGCAGCTTCTGTGTTTTCTCTGCATTGCAAAGATTAATTTTGTTGATAATGATTTTATTTGCTTGGTAACAGCCCAAATGACTTTTGATTATTATAATTGACTGATTCAATTTAAGAACTTGACTGAAAAGATGATGCACACTTTTAGAAAAAAAATGGCTTAAAAAAGGTAAAAATGCCCATAAAAGGTGAAAATCAATTTAAACTTATTGCAAAAGATTAACTTCTATCACTGATGTGAACTGACCACCACACAGAATATGATGAATATCAAAAACTTTAGGAGTCAGCTGTCCACGGTAGTCCTTAAGATACCAGCACAATAACACACTAAATTATCGTTATCGATAAAATCCCAGAAAAATATCGAGATATCATTTTTTTGTCAATATCGCACACCCCTAATATGTTTAACGTTTTGTTTAGAAAAAAAATTAAATAAATATGAGAAGTGCCCTTTTTTCCACTTGAGCCCCTGCCCCTCAAAATGTCTGTGAACGTCCCTGGGGCTTTGTACTTTAAGTACTAGTTAGATTTTTCTGATTCTATATTTGGTGCACCATTTCCACTTAATAGGTTGTAAACCTGTAGTCACATACAGTAATATGATTTTTAATTTCATCAATCCACTAAAAAGCCTTCATACTTGCAAACAGCAGTGTTGAATCATTGTGCATTGTACTAAGTGTTATCTTGTTTAAAGTGGTGTTTTTGTATAAATAAATAAAAATTATATATATTTATCAGTGTTTTGCATAATCAAGTTGATTTGTTGATGAATGATTCATTCATTCGCTCATAAAACAGTCATTTATTTTTATCCTGGTTGAATTGGTGTTTTTTAATAAATCAATTTTATAAATAATTCAGTGATTCACTAACAAAGACAGCCATTTGTTAACATCTACTGACATTTTCATATAATATGCAGAAATAGCCACTTAATTTTGGTTGAACCAAAGGCAGAACTTAGCTAGTATGTCATACTCTAAAGTACAGTAATTCATATTCACGTAATACGATGTTTGCCTTTACTGTTCCAATAAGCAGTTTTCAAAGTTGTGAACAGAAAGCCAAAATTTCAGTTTATCTCATTAAATGTCAAGCTTTCATAACACTTTATAATAAGTTCCCATTAGTTAATGCAATACGTGTTACAGTATCAGGTAAATAAAATAAGACATTACATTAATTTACAGAATTGTTTCAACATAAAGTTTCAAAGTGCAATGCTCACATAGCTCGGTAGGGTGTTAAATTATATCTTAGCACTCATTTATGCCACAACTAAGCTAATTTTAACATATGCACAGCTGCTGCAACCGGCCTCTGGTCACCGAGCAGAGCAACCACAGGTGTAGTTCATCACATTAACTATGGACATTTCCACTATTTTATTCCATCTGCAGGTGTATATGTTCCTCTCTCCTGTGCAGAGCGGCCTCAGTGTCTTCTCATCAGCACCTGCAAGGTATCAGATGTGCCATCTTTAAGTGAGTCACTGAATAACGGTTCAGGTCTTTGAGAATACCCCCCGTGGCTGTTTATGAAAGCTCTGTGCTCTATTATCTCTGATGTTTTATGAGTCTATGATGAGGATCAGTGTACTCGGCTCGATTTGGGTTCCTTTTGCCCTGTGTCCTTCTTAGCACCTCTCACTGCGCAACCGATATTTCTCATCTCTCTGAAGTCTAATATCTCATCAGCGAGAGAGAGAGAGAGAGGTGAGATACAGGGACAAGAAGAGAGAGATGGAAGAGGAAAAAAAGTGTTATTTTGTGAGTCTTTTTCGCCTTTGATATTGCTCTCATCTTAGATTAGAGCCTCAGGATCATTTTGTCACCTGAGAAAAGAAATAGATGGTGAGAGAAAAGTTCTTCAACTCTTAAAGGCATAGTTCACCCAAAAATAATTTACTCACACTTATGTGTCTTTCTAAAACAATAGGACTTTATTTTTTTCTGCAAAACACAAACAAAGATATTTTACAAATCAGTGGGGTCCATACAACATCAAAGACATTCTTTAAAATATCTTCTTTTGTGCTCCACAAAAGAAAGAATGTCAAACAAGTATAAAATAACACGAGTGTAAGTAAATGATGACAGAACTTAATTTGTTTTTGGGTGATCTGTCCCTTTAAACCAAGGCTTACTAATACAAAGCCTGTTTACCCATCAACTTGACTGTTATTGGAAAAATGGCATCTATAAATGTTTCTACAAGTATGTTTAATCATAAAATAATAATTACTTTGCTCACTCATCACCCCTGTTTGTGCTGCGTTTATGAGCTATGCTGCAGAGACTACAGAGTGGTTTCATTCTGCATGGTGTAAGCTTTACTACTGCACTGGCTTGTTAGCCATTGATGATGCTTATCATGTATCATAATATAATTTATATGAAAGTGGTGTCCTTTGTAGTTCAGCGCTGTGCTAATCATCAAGACTAAGTCTGTGTTGTGTGTGTTATTCAACAATATCTAATGAGCAAATATGCTGCTCAGAAGACAGAACATCAATTTGGTTTGCAGACGTACCGATCGATGAGCGAAACAACAGAAGTGGTTGGAAGGATAGAAAACCAGTGCCAGTCCTGACTTACGAGATGCCCTAGGTGAGATAAGACTAAAGATTTTGTTCACAAACTACTTGGGGGCATGATTCTTATGTTTGAGAATCACTTTAATAGACAAAGCAACATCTGAACACAATAAAACACATTAGTCTACTATACGGGCAAGAGTGCTGTTTATTGGAATATTACAATATATAAAACCAAAAGGGTGATTGTAAACAGTGTTGGGGAAAGTTACTTTTAAAAGTAATGCATTACAATATTGCGTTACTCCCTAAAAAAGTAACTAATTACGTCACTTTTGAGTTACTTTTAAATCTGGGCAGGGCTTCTTGTTTGTTTTTAATAAAAAAGTTATTCTTTTACCAATGTAAAAGCCCTTTCACACCAAAAGTGAAATGAGTATGCCTCAGGCTGAAGGAAACGTAAATTCACATCTGTACAATAGAGGGCACAGCTCAAACTAATTGCATGAAGAATGTGACGCAAGAGAAGAAAGTTCAACACTATTCAATACACTATTAATGTGTCATTGTTGCTTATTAGTATGGTTAAGGTAGCAAAGACATTGGTTAATAAAATGGGATTAAATACATAAATTATATTTGTCTTATTTAGCATATTTAATTAGCCTATTGCATGTTTGAATAATATTCGGAGTTTGCATTTAACTGTTTTTATTTATTTTGAGGAATACTGAATCTGCTTTTGTACAGGTGAGATGAGTAAATGCATGTTCACATTTAGTCTAGAACTACAATAACATCATGTTCACACAGCGCACAAAACGCCTCTGCAATTACTCCCGATTTCTCTCAACATGGCGACACCAGATCTGTCAGTCAATGCATGGGAAACAAAGTAACTGGCATTACATATTTGAAAAAGTAACTCAGATATTTCCTTCTAAATTAAAAAGTAATGCATTACCTTAGTAGTCACTTAAAGTAATCTGATTACATAAATTGCGTTACTTGTAATGCGTTACCCCCAACACTGATTGTGAGTGATATTGAGTTGATACCACGATTAAATAAACAATAGGTTACAAGAGCTACTTGTAACTAGTAACTAATAGTAACTAGTAACTTGTATCTAATATTGTGTAGACAGAATATTTCATGTTTGGTATATTGTCTTTTTTGGCTTTTCCAACAAAAATAGTCAAAGCAAAATCAGCAATGCCATGTTGTGTGTCAAAGCATCACTCCTAAATGATCAGTGTCTTGAGCCAATTGGTTGAATGAATAATTCAATGACTCACTCATAAAGATTAAGTTATCTGTTTAGTGAATGAATCATTGGCTGCATCTGTAATCGCTTCTTATACTCTCATTCACTATTCCCTATATTACTTCAAATAATATAGTCTACCTAAAGCTGTGAATAAAAGCAAATGTGCGAATTTAGAACAACATCTTCTGGAGAGACGTAGTCATTGACTCATAAAAACAATCACTTGTAGCCACCTACTGGTGTAACAATGTAACTTGCAGAAAGAATCACTGAAAAAATGCACAGTTGGACTGACCAAATTTAGATATGTGCTGTTGTTTATCTATATCTTATTTTTCAGACATACAAATATTTATCCTTTCTGCTTGATTTGATAGGGAATACGGACAGAGGAATGAAGCAAGATAGATAAAGTTAAAAGGGGCTGCATAATGGCAAAAGGGTTCAAAGACATTCAAGCAAAGAGGAGATGGAGGATTTTGGGGTGCCCGTACAACTGAAAGGTCAATCTGGAATTACAGGTATAAACATAACTTTGCAGACAAGAAGAAAACTAGAGAATCAAGCACCTGCAAATGTCAAAAAGATTTGGAGAGCTGATTGCCAATAACAGAACCTAGCAAAACCTCTGAATGAAATAAGCCCACTGCACACAGCAAACAGACCACATTAATCTCATTTAAACCAGAAATAAACAAGTTTTAAATTTTGCATTATTTTAAAACCAAGAAAAGTGTCAAATAAATACATAATATTTCTGTGTCACTAATCAAATATAAATAATTTGCAAAAGTGATCAAAAAGTTTCACAGATGATCAGATGTTCTGCCACAGAAGCTCAAGATGTTCTTTGGATCATGCTGGAGAACATGATCATCAGATTTTGCGCAAACATGTTAAGTTCACGCTGCTGCTGTTATTAAAGCAAAAGGGGGGAAATAAATATCACAACATTGTGAATTGTATATTAATTATGATTAAAAATTATATATATTTTTTTAAATCGAATGCGGAGCCACATATATAGTTATAATTTGATTAATCAAAGTATACAATTATTTCAAAACATAAATGTCTATGTATATATATACAGTGGGTACGGAAAGTATTCAGACCCCCTTAAATTTTTCACTCTTTGTTATATTGCAGCCATTTGCTAAAATCATTTAAGTTATTTTTTTTTCTCATTAATGTACACACAGCATCCCATATTGACAGAAAAACACAGAATTGTTGACATTTTTGCAGATTTATTAAAAAAGAAAAACTGAAATATCACATGGTCCTAAGTATTCAGACCCTTTGCTGTGACACTCTATATTTAACTCAGGTGCTGTCCATTACTTCTGATCATCCTTGAAATGGTTCTACACCTTAATTTGAGTCCAGCTGTGTTTGATTATACTGATTGGACTGATTAGGAAAGCCACACACCTGTCTATAGAAGACCTTACAGCTCACAGTGCATGTCAGAGCAAATGAGAATCATGAGGTCAAGGAACTGCCTGAAGAGCTCAGAGAAAGAATTGTGGCAAGGCACAGATCTGGCCAAGGGTTACAAAAAAATTTCTGCTGCACTTAAGGTTTTTAAGAGCACAGTGGCCTCCATAATCCGTAAATGGAAGACGTTTGGGACGACCAAAACACTTCCTAGAGCTGGCCGTCCGGCCAAAACTGAGCTATCGGGGGGTGAGAGAGGGAGACGAGCCTTGGTGAGAGAGAGGTAAGTCAAGTCAAGTCACAGTCCCTTTATTTATATAGCGCTGTAACAAACAGAGTGGGACAAAGCAATGATACAGCATTAATTGAGGAAATAGTGTCAATAAGGCCGCACCAAAAAAATGACAATAGTAAACACTTAAAGAAGAACCCAAAGATAATTGTGGCTGAGCTCCAGAGATGCAGTTGGAAGATGGGAGAAAGTTGTAGAAAGTGGGTCGAAAAACACCTGAAGGACTCCAAGACGGTGAGAAATAAGATTCTCTGGTCTGATGAGACCAAGATAGAACTTTTTGGATTTAATTCTAAGCAGTATGTGTGGAGAAAACCAGGCACTGCTCATCACCTGTCCAATACAGTCCCAACAGTGAAGCATGGTGGTGGCAGCATCATGCTGTGGTTTTTTTTTTTCAGCTGCAGGGACAGGACGACTGGTGCAATCGAGGGAAAGATGAATGCGGCAAAGTACAGGGATATCCTGGATGAAAACTTTCTCCAGAGTGCTCAGGACCTCAGACGGGGCCGAAGGTTTACCTTCCAACAAGAAAATGAACCTAAGCACACAGCTAAAATAACGAAAAAGTGGCTTCACAACAACTCTGTGACCATTCTTGAATGACCCAGCCAGAGCCATGACTTAAACCCAATTGAGCATCTCTGGAGAGACCTAAAAATGGCTGTCCACCAACGTTTACCATCCAACCTGACAGAACTGGAGAGGATCTGCAAGGAGGAATGGCAGAGGATCCCCAATCCAGGTGTGAAAAACTTGTTGCATCTTTCCCAAAAAGACCCATGGCTGTATTAGATCAAAAGTGTGCTTCTACTAAATACTGAGCAAAGGTTCTGAATACTTAGGACCATGTGATATTTCAGTTTTTCTTTTTTATTAATAAAAAAATAAATCTGCAAAAAATGTCAACAATTCTGGTTTTTCTGTCAATATGGGGTGCTGTGTGTACATTAAGGAGGAAAAAAAATAACTTAAATGATTTTAGCAAATGGCTGCAATATAACAAAGAGTGAAAAATTTAAGGGGTCTGAATACTTTCCATTACCACTGTAATACAGGTGCATCTCAATAAATTAGAATGTCGTGGAAAAGTTCATTTATTTCAGTAATTCAACTCAAAATGTGAAACTCGTGCATTAAATAAATTCAATGCACACAGACTGAAGTAGTTTAAGTCTTTGGTTCTTTTAATTGGAATTATTTTGGCTCACATTTCACAAAAACCAACCAATTCACTATCTCAAAAAATTAGAATACCTCATAAGACCAATAAAAAAAAAATTTTTTGTGAATTGTTGGCCTTCTGGAAAGTATGTTCATTTACTGTACATGTACTCAATACTTGGTAGGGGCTCCTTTTGCTTTAATTACTGCCTCAATTCGGCGTGGCATGGAGGTGATCAGTTTGTGGCACTGCTGAGGTGGTATGAAAGCCCAGGTTTCTTTGACAGTGGCCTTCAGCTCATCTGCATTTTGGTCTCTTGTTTCTCATTTTCCACTTGACAATACCCCATATATTCTCTATAGGGTTCAGGTCTGGTGAGATTGCTGGCCAGTCAAGCACACCAACACCATGGTCATTTAACAACTTTTGGTGCTTTTGGCAGTGGGCAGGTGCCAAATCCTGCTGGAAAATGAAATCAGCATCTTCAAAAAGTTGGTCAGCAGAAGGAAGCATGAAGTGCTCCACAATTTCTTGGTAAATGGGTGCAGTGACGTTGGTTTTCAAAAACCACAATGGACCAACACCAGCAGAATGACATTGCACACAAAATCATCACAGACTGGGGAAACTTAACACTGGACTTCAAGCAAATTGGGCTATGAGCTTCTCCACCCTTCCTCAAGACTCTAGGACCTTGGTTTCCAAAGGAAATACAAAACTTGCTCTCATCTGAAAAGCGGACTTTGGACCACTGGGCAACAGTCCAGTTCTTCTTCTCCTTAGCCCAGGTAAGACGCCTCTGACGTTGTCTGTGGATCAGGAGTGGCTTAACACGACAACTGTAGCCAAATTCCTTGACACGCCTGTGTGTGGTGGCTCTAGATGCCTTGACACAGCCGCAGCCAATTCCTTGTGAAGTTCACTCAAATTCTTGAATCGATTTGCTTGACAATCCTCATAAGACTGCAGTTATCTCGGTTGGTTGTGCATCTTTTTCTTCTACACTTTTTCCTTCCACTCAACTTTCTGTTAACAGGCTTGGATACAGCACTCTGTGAACAGCCAGCTTCTTCGGCAAAGAATGTTTGAGGCTTACCCTCCTTGTGAAGGGTGTCAATGATTGTCTTCTGGACAACTGTCAGATCAGCAGTATTCCCCATGATTGTGTAGCCTAATGAACCAAACTGAGAGACCATTTTGAAGGCTCAGGAAACCTTTGCAGGTGTTTTGAGTTGATTAGCTGATTGGCATGTCACCAAATTCTAATTAGTTGAGATAGTGAATTAGTGGGTTTTTATTAAATGTGAGCCAAAATCATAAATTAAAAGAACCAAAGACTTAAACTAATTCAGTCTGTGTGCATTGAATTTATTAATACACGAGTTTCACAATTTGAGTTGAATTACTGAAAATAAAAATTTCCATGACATTCTATTTATTGAGATTTCAACTGGCTATATATATAGTATATATATATATATACTGTATAAAAACAGGGACGTAGTGCTCCGTGACCGTCACCCTAGGTCATTCTGAAGAGTGTTTTGAAGCTCAAAGGGGGCAGAGCAGCCGTAGCCTATCTTGGCAGCGCGTCACTCCGGGATAATGCGAAAAAGGGCAACCAAACGAGGGGGAGTGCGTTGCGTGAAACCCACGCCAACACTAGTCGGACGGTGGGGACAGCAGCGGCAACCACCTATTCAGCAAGTGGCCACACCCTTAATATGCAGAACTTAAGGATTAAATAATACTAATTAAGATATATAGTATAGATATATATGTGATATATATATATATATATATATATATATATAATAAATCAATAGGAGACAGGGAACTGCTTAGTATGGAATGAGATTGTTGGCCAATGACTGAAAATGTGTGTTTGTGTGTTCAAAGGCAGTTGTGCATGTGTCAATAAATTTAATGTTGAGAATTTATGCCAAAACCATCTTCCAAGTTTTTTTATGTTGACTATGAAGGCAGAAATATTCTCTCAGCATGCCTTCTCAAGTATGCCAACAGACTGTTCAGGAATCTTATTAATTCCTGCTTTGAAAATAAGTTAGGTCGGTTTGGGATGGACAGAGACAGCTGGACTTCGGATAACTGTGTGTGTGCACGTAAAGGAGATAGAATGTATTTTATTTTTATGGACCCTTCTTATAAACTTCCTTTGAGCTGTGTGTGAGCATGATGAAGGTGTACTGATGGGGTTTCCATAATCATGGCGCAATCCACAGAGAGCAGAAGAGGAAGAGAGAGAAAGAGGTTGCTGTACTGTATGTGTGTTTGTTGTCTATAATGATGTGCTTTCTTATTATAGACTTTGTGTAGTCGCAGCTGATAATATTGGAGTGACAGTATCTGCTGGTCATTGATTTATTACTGTACTCTTTCACTGCACAAGTACCTTAATACCTTGAAACAGCTATATTTCAGTCTACCACGCTCTCCGTCGAAATCAATACTGATGTGTGTATATGTTTGTTTTCGTGTGTATGATTTTTGCCGTAATTGCCAATACAGTTGAAGTGGTTTCAAAGCACACCACAGCCTGAAAATGCATTGTCTCATAAAACTTAGTTTATGGAGAAATGTTGGGAAACATGCTGTCTGAGGATGTGAGTATATGTACACTGTTCTGAAGCTGAAAATGCTGCCCTGTATACAGAGGAATTCATGAAGATTTCTGATGTTTGCATACACTGCAAAATATACTTTCTTAATATTTTGTCCTGTTTTCCAACAAACCATAAATATTTAAATATTTAAACATAATTTCAACATGACTGAATGTACTTTTTACACTTTTTAAATAGCTTAAGTAAGGTTTGTTTGCCACAATTATTCAGCATCTTGAAAAATGTCTTTACAATAATTAATATATGTTATTATTAAAATGAATACTCATAGTAGACCATTTTAATTTTCCTTTAATGTATTATATTTTATTTATTATTATTATTTGCTTTTTGTCTACATGAAATGTGTCTAAAACAAGAAAACTATTCTAACAGAGAAATATAAACCTTATTATTTTACACAACTTCTTAAGCATAACCTTTTAAGGATGACATTAAGATATTTTTTTAGTTGAAACAATGCAACACTTTAATTAAGTACATTTAATTTTGCATCCTGACCAAAACATATGTTTGAATGTTTACATGATCACTTGAATTTGTTTTGAATGATTAGATGTCGGAATAGGAACAGTTGCTGAAAATTTACACCTTTGTCCATCTAAGATGTACTTAGTTGTGTTGGATTGTTTTCGCTTATACTGTAAATGATGTTTGATCTGTCCATGTTTCTCTCCTGATTCAGATGAGGTGGTTTCACTGGAGAAACCAATTTTGACTGGATGCAATGGTTTGAATTTTAAAATGTCATGATGGATTTGCTTTTTTACTAATGCGCAGCTTTCCTCTTCACAAGATGCCAATTGATGGACTGGAGTCATATGGATTACTTGTGGATTATTGTGATGTTTTTATTTCTGAACGGCACCCATTCCTGCAAATGATCCATTGTTTAGCAAGTGATGTAATGCTCAATTTTTCCATATCTGTTTTGATGAAGTAACAAACTCATCTATTGGATGACCTTAGATATCTAGTAAATCTTCAGCAAATTTTCATTTTTGTGTGAACTACACCTTTCAGTCAATGACTGATTGGTCAGTAATGCAGCAAATCAGCTGCCTTTGTTTTCAGACACAGACATACAAGAACCACGCTACTGGTGTTGCTTCCCTGAGGAGCATCTCTGCATGTGGATTTCCAGGAGGCCTCCACCTCAGTGTGCATTCAATTACCCTGTCTAAGAGGGCCACACATGTGCTCTCACATATCAATGAGATCTCACTTTGGATTGGAGTGTGGAGATAAACACTGTGAGAGGGGAATATATTAATCCATCATCATGAATCGTATTTGTGTTTGTGTGTGTGTGTGTGTGTGTGAGAGAGAGTGTATAATATGGGTTTTATGATGCATCTCACATCACATTTCAATCAGCACGCTCATGTGTCATCATTTCAGGCTTCCTCCATTGTCTCTGTGACCTCAGCTGCTGTCTCGCTGTGGATTATTTCTTTAGCTTGGGGCATTTTTCGTCCTGTGATTTTCTTATAGAATGGCAGCACGTTTGCACCCTCTCTACTGGTGGCTCCCATGAGATACATAAAAGTTTAAGCCAGTAGGTGTTCTCAATTGGTAGGTTGCAACACCAAAACAGACCACAAGTCTTTCTGAGAGGTCAAGACATAAGGTAAAAATAACACTACTGCAATAATAAAATGCAACAAAAAATGTATAAGTGATAAGAGATCAAAATGAATACCATTACCAACAGCTCAGTATGTCCAATCAAATCTATATTTCGGTTTAAACTGATTGGACCCGTGTAGCAGGGTATCTATATATATATATATATTTAATAATATTATATATATATAATCTTATCCAGTTAATATATAAACTATGTATACATATAAAATATATATATATTAATAGAAATTGCTTATGCATAATATAATATTGCATATTACAGCATTTTGTATTTATTAATCGAAATGCACATATTAGGTTAATGTGCCCCCCCCAAAATAATGTTAAATCCGTGCATGTATTATATTTATCACAGTTAGGTTAACCAGTCATGTCATGTTTAATTTATGTTTACATCAGATGTTATGCACAAAAAACAGTAAGCAGTAATAGTGTGAAATTTTATTAACATTAAATACTGTTTTCTATTTTTAATATAATTTGACATGATCCTCCGTCAGAAATCATTATACTATGCTGATTTGATCAAGAAACATCTTTTAAACAAATATTTTCAGTGTTGAAAACAATGGTGCTGCTTAATATTTTTGTGAAAACATGATACTTCAGTTAATAGAAAGTTCAACAGAACAGCATTTATTTAAAATATAAAAATTTTGCAACAATGTAAAATGTCTTTACTTTCACCTTTGATAAATTTAATGCATTTCTTCTGAATAAAAATAAGTCTTACTGACCCCAATCTTACTGAACCCAATAAAATAAGTGAATATGACTTTGCATATTATTGGGTCTATCTAGTTAATGTATAATACGTTATATAATGTTATATAAATTAATATCAATGTTTGTTTGTTTAATTTGTACTATAAAAAATATTGGCCATCACTTGATGTACAATCAGAGCCACTGATCTACAGGAACCACAGGAAAAGCATCTCAGCTCTTTGTCTTCGTGTCATTGTTTTATTACTGTCTGTCGTGCACACGAGGGAAGCAAAATAAATAACAGACAAAATGTACTGTGAATTTGAGGATGTGTATGTATTTGTTTACACTAGCATGACTGGATTATGGATATGGTGCAGCGGGATGTTATTTACAACAGAGACTCTGTCCGTGTCAATACCTCCACAGATTCATCTTCAATCTAGTGTATTCTTGCCACAACTCTTGCACATCTCACAAAGTAATTTATTATATTTGTGCAGTCACCATGGAGCATAAAATGCACTGGCGCTCTATAATGGACTAAGCGACTCGTTGTTTTTAGACCCATGTTTCCTTTAGCCAATCACTCCGAGAACAAAAATGCAGAGCAGCTAGAGTTGGAGAAATGGTAAAAAAAAATAAAAAAAGCTTGCTCCCAAATCGGCCCTAATGCTTTATTTAAGAGCAGTCTGCGTGGAATCCATTACATATCCTTTCTGCTGCGCCAGCCTTCCTGCAGGCGGGAGAATATTAACAGCATCTTGCCATGTCGCTCCTGGGCAAACACAAGCGTCGTTCATCGACCTCCTGCAAATGTACCTTTGTCTTTAACCATGACCCAGCTGTAATCTAGCATCCCCATCTCTGTCCAGAGAGACAGTGGAGAAAATACACGATGGGTTGATGTTGAAGGCCGGCATAGAAACCCTTAAATGTGTGTGAAAGCCTGTATATACATTATTCATAGAGTGCAAACATTCTTTCTTTGTCTTTCCTGCTTTAATGACAAATGCAGTTCTTTAGTACTCACACAGCTTGTTGTCTTATCACCTTATTTGAGGAAAAGCCCATTTATTGGGAAATCATCTTATGTGTTTTGCATCCTTACATTTACATTTATGTATTTGGCAGATCCTTTTATCCAAAGCAACTTCCATTGCATTCAATGTTTACATTTACAGTTTTTCAATTCTTGCTTTTCCTGGAAATCAAACCCATAACCTTGGTATTGCTAGCGCCATGCAATAATTATGAAATAAATTTATGATGTCACATAACTCGCTTGTGTAATGGGCACTTCTTGTGTGTTTATTGCTATCTTATGGTAAATCGCTTGTTGTATTCCTCAATTTTAAGTCGTTTTGAATTAAAGCATCTGCCAAATGAATACATGTAAATGTACAGTGGTTTCCTTGTGTAAAACTAGAAGATAGTTTGAGCTAAATGGAGTAAAATTACTTTTATCACAGGCTGTATATCAAGGCTACAGCTAATATGCGCATAGCCGATGGTGTTTCAATAAGTCTGGAGCAGGAAATAGCCATTACATTTTTTAAATTCAAATCCCATGCTAACTCTCAGAAAATAATAGCTTTCCCTTGCCATGAATTATTCTAAGAATGAGAACCACTTGTTGATGCCCTAAAATCCAGTAGGGCCCAAATGTTCCAAAACGATTTCAGATTTTTACCCAGAATGGTGCTCTGCTTAAAAAACACGATAGATTTAAAACAGGTCAGCAGAAGTTGGCTTTTATAGAGAATTGGATTTTTTTTTCTTGTATTTGAACTCTCAATAACAGGGAGATATTTGTTTTTTCACCCTAGTAAAAGGGATGGAAATGGATTTGGGGATATTGGCTGACTCAAAGTATTTGTCATGGCACATGTTATTCAGCTTTCTGCAGACAAGGCAATTACTTCAGCCTGCTGTTGTTATGAGCTTGATGTACGGGAGAGACCTTTCTTCGGATTAATATCACAACTCTGTTCCAGACGGTTGCAACATTTTATTCTTTTTCTGTGATCTTTTAATTTATTATTGATCAGTGTGTCCATTGCTCAGTCCAGCATGTATGTTCCCTCATTCTTTTAATTCTGCCTGTCCATTTCCAACAGCCCATAAAGGCCATTTCTCACTCTCCTGTAAAAGCAGTGCATGAAATGCCTGGGCTGACATTTTATCAAAATGTAAAGAAGCAAAATGCAAGGACTTTAATATGACTTCTAAGACTATTACTCTTTAGTGACATTAATTATTTCTTAGTTCAACTTGAAAACTCATTTGGCTTGTTTCATGTTTTGCAACAGTTATGGTTGTTTCAGTCCTGTAATTTGATTGGCCAAGTTGTGTAAAAAAATTAAGTAACTGGGCATTTGTCTGAAATAGAAATCATTGTTATTATATATAATATAACAAAACATAACATAACCATGACATAATAAATCTAATATAATATCATATAATATACTTAATATTATTTATCTTATATTATATTATCTTATATTATATTCCAAATGCATGTCAGAAATGTTTTATATTGCGTTTTTTGTTCAAAAGAAATGGCATGCATGGAATCACATCAATCATTATTTCTGCAGTTTAATATTACATATTAGATTATTCATGTCATGTCCAGTGCTTTTTTGATTATATATTTTTTGTATTACATTGAAAAAATATAAGTGAATTTGTTTTTAAAATGAATAACATAAAATACAAATATATTAGTACTGTCAAACTTTAATCGTGATTAATGCATCCAAATAAAGTTTTTTGTTACAGAATATATTGTGCACTGTGTATTTTATGATGTATGAAAAGCCACATACCAAACGTGTGGGCTGTATATATTCGAAAATATTTTACATGTAATTATTTATATGTAAAATATATTTATATTCCTAGAATTTATTTTGGATGCGATTAATCCAGTTAATCGGTTGACATACTAATTTTTATTTTGATTTAATTTTATTTTATTAATTTTTAAACAATTCACTTTATTTTTACAATGTAATACACAAAATATATAATCATAAGCACTGACATGACTGGACATTACATGACTTAAATCTAATATTGTACTTATTAAACTGCAAAATAAATGATGATGTCTTCCACGATGGCTTTCTTTGACAAAAATGCAAATAAACATTTCTTGACATGGCATTTTTGGAATATAATAGATATAATATATTATATTATTATATTCTATATAATTATAAAAGCACTAATTATAATATACAGTATAATGGAATATTTCGTTTCAACCCTCAGTTTATTTTTTGGCCTCTTGTAGTTTACCAGTTTGAGTTCCTCGATTCTAGATTATTTATAATGATTTATGTTATCTTATCTTTTTTTTAAATATATATAATGGGTGTCAAAAATAGAGTTATGACTCTTTCAAAATATTTGACCATTAATCATGAACAGTATAGTTTGTAACTCAAGTTACTTAACAACATAAACTTCTATTGTATAAAAACAATATCACATTCGCAATTTGTGCTTTGTTTTGTTGGTTTAATCTTAACTTTGCAAATGGTAACATTTCCTGAGACTAGGTATGCAAATGGATTCATGGTATCATTGCCCGAAAGCTGTGTTTATTCATGAGCTCCTTTGATGCTGAGACACTGAGATTTTTTATCCCATTTTAAAACACAATGAACTTTGTGTTGCTCACTAAACAAATCAATGTAAGAGTGTAAAAAATTAATGATGTGACACTGTTTAAAAACAGTAGTCTACAGGGTTTAAATCAGCTGCCAAGGGGGTTGGAGGAGTAGTAATTTCCACTGAGTGCTCTGTTAATCAGACAGTAGTGAAGGAGTGAATTAAGACCCGACTCGTAAGTCTGTCAAAATGAATTGTTTAGTGGAGACTAATGAAAAAGGCTTAGCCATACTCACATAAATATATATTTTATGAGCTGAACCCACTCCTGCCAGCCTGTTGCTAATTGCCATGGCTGAAGGTGTGTTTCTGATGCAGTGCGGTCAATGGGTCGGGTCTCGGAGGAGTACGTCGTCTCGCTGTGGCCCGTCTTTATCACTTGGGCCATTTCCTGCTTGTGTTTATGATGGCTAAATTTACAGCATATTTTGTCATTTTCATGGCATCAGGCTGATAAACAACCTGCCCTTTTTTCGGCTTCTCTGCACACATACACAATCTCAAGCTCATTGTCTTTCCTTCCCACTTTTCCTTTTCTTTCACAACCCTGAAATATGTGTCTTCTTGTTGTGTATCTCACTAAACTGCAAATTAATGTAAATGTTTGCTTATCACTTTCTGACTCGCTAAGCACACCATTATTGCCTTTTCTGCACCAGTGTTGAATAAACCTCAAACCACCCAACAGTTACTTGAAAAAAGGGGGGGGGGGGGGTCTAGGGTCCCACTTTATATTAGGTGGCCTTAACTAATATGTACTTACATTTAAATTAATTATTTGATACAATGCACTTATTGTCATGGTCATGGTGTGTGAAGGCAGGCAAGACTTCGAGGACGACAAGGATTCCAACGACTTTTAATGTAGACACAACAAGGCAGATTCAGGAAGGAGAGACACACACACCTCGGGTAACATCACAATAACCGAAAAACTTGACTACATAGACAGGAACTTGAATATAGGCAGATAACTGTGGCAGACAGGTGAGGCACAATGATGTTATTTAACTATACGAGACCAGGAACAACCAAATACGGACACGAGGGAGAACCACAATCAAGCAGTCCACAGGGGTGTGACAGAATCGCCCCCCCCCCGGAATGCGCGACCGTCGCGCTGTGGAGAACAGAGGGAGGGACGAGGGGTCTTATGAGGAGGAAAAGATGTAGTGTGATGGTTACAGTGTAAGCAAAGGGCTGGCCGGCAACAGGAACAGGTGTAAGGCTCCGGCAAGGACGGATATCCGTGAGGAGCTACAGACAAGTCCCCAGGGACGTGACTTGAGGGAGGAGCCGGGAGACGACAAGAGGAACCCTGGATCAAGAGAGGATTCAGGTGGACTCATTCCACAGCCATACTAGCTGCGATCCCGAGTATAGCCCCCAGAGCCAGGGATGCCGAGGATCTGGGGGGCCATGGTGGAGCCGAGGGCTCTGGCGACCGAGGCGGAGGCGGAGAGGCCGCGTGGAGCCGAGTGACTGAGGACCAAGGTGTACTTGCAGGAGGAACGAGCCCAACGGATCCGGTGGACCGAGCGATGAGTTGCGCCAGAGGAGTGATCCAGAGGCGATGCGGGTTCGACCCCCGTACCAAGGCGATCGAGGGACGAAGGAGCCCGGTGAGTCTGATGGATCGATGTGACGTTGGAGCCGAGGAGCTAGGAAACGAGGTTCCACCGTGGGTCTATGGGCCGAGTTGTGCCCAGGTTGATCCTGAGGGCTCTGGCGACCGGAGGCGGAGAATCCGCGGTAAAGCCGGAGTGATGAGGACCAGGTGGAAGCTGGCAGGAGGAAAGAGCCCACGGAGCCTGTGGACAGAGCGATAGGTGCGCCAAGAGTGGATTCCATATGCGATGTGGGTCGAAGAACCCCGCCCAAGGCGGAGCCGTGAGGACGAGGGATGCCCGGTGGAGCCTGATGGATCGATGGGTTGACAGGGCGGCGAGGGAGCTATAGACAGTGGAAGCCACTGTCTATTGCCAGGTGGAGTCACGGCCTCAGATGCTTGAGTCAATACGGATGGAAGGGATACTCCGACCCCGGCGATGCTGGAGGATGGCAGTCCCGTGGGGCTCGCACCGCAATGATGGTGGGCTTAGGGCGAGCAAAGGGGCTGCCAGATGACAGCGGTGAAGGAGGCAGGAGTGGGTGGGTAGGCGGGCATTTTCTAGGAGCATCCACTGAGGGCACTTTCTCGGAGCAGCACTGGAGGCCTTCTAGGAGCAGGCAATGGAGGGCGCTTTGAGCTGGGTTCGGGGGCTGGAGCCCTTCCTAGGCGGAACCGGGGACCAGGAGCCCTTCCCGGGCTAAACGAAACATCAAGAGCCCTTCCTGGGCTAGACTGGGGATCAAGAGCCCTTCTCGGGCTGACTGTGGATCAGTAGCCCCTTCCTGAGGCGAACGAGGATCAGGAGCCCGTCCGGCTTGCACTGGGGATCGGGAAGCCCTTCCTTCCGGGCTCGACTGGGATCGGAGTCCCTTCGTGTCTCGACTGGGATCGAGAGCCATTTCCTATGTCTCGACATGGGATCGAGAGATTCCGAGGCTCGAACATGGATCGTAGCCCTTCCTGGCTAAAACTGAGATTCCGAGGTCTCTCCTCCTTGTTTTGACACTGACTTCCCTCCATATTCTGGCCCTTATGTCCCGCCATAGTCAGCTCACCCTCAGCCATGATGCAGGGGGCGGAGCTCCTCTGTGCGCTCACCCTGTCCACGGCTTGCTCCCTCGTGGTGGGCACTGTCACCGGTTCTCGCACCTGGTCTGACGTGTTGGGCTCAATATCCGAAGCAATCCTCTTCTCAGCCGCGGGGCTTCGCTCCAGCTCGTGGATCGCAGTGGGAAATGGCTCTCCGTCATCGGTGGGCTCAGGCTTATGCTCCATACTGCGGGGAGAGGGGGGGCTGGGCTCAGGGTCCTGAGTGGGGCTGTTGTTGTTGTCAGCGATGTCCACGGTCAGATGGGATTTGCAGGACACCAGCACCCACTTGATAAAGGCGGCGAGGCTCTCTCGAGGACCATCCCCGGACAACTGTGCTCGTGTGGTGGCGTTTAATCCGACTTGATAGAAGCCACAGATGCAGTTGTCCGGGTAGTGCGTGAGGTGTGCCAGGGACAGAAAGTCATGGGTGTGGTCCTTAAGAGAGCGTTCCCCCTGCTCCAGCAGGAGGATTTGGAAGGCGGGGTAATCCATAACATTAAAATAAAAACTGACAAAAATCGGAAAAAACAAACGAGGGGAAAGACGCCCGTTTTTATTTTAATTTTTTTTCTATAACATATACCTCTAGTTGTCCGGTTATCCTGTCACCGTCATGGTTGTGTGGAGCAGGAACAATATAGGCATCTAACGATGGCGACAGTTGAGCACAATGAGGTGATTAACTAATAATGAGAACAGGAAAAAACAAATAAGGACACAGAGGGAGAAACCTTAATAGACAGTCCACAGGGGTGTGACACTTATTTTGTACATACATACTTTTACATTGTACTTATATTAAAAAAAAATACCTGCATGTAATTGCATATAATTTCTGTAATTACAGTTATAATTACACATCCCTTACACCTTAAAAACCATACCCTAACCACCAAACCTGTCCCTAACCTTACCTGTATCCCCCCTCAATAGCAGCAAAAGTATTTTGCAAGACAATATGAACACAAAAATTTTACTTATTTTTTTTATGCAAGTACATAGTAGTTAAGGCCACCTAATTGCACAATTCACTAGGGAGCAAGGAATGAGGAAACGTAGGAGTTCTTCATATCACAGTCTTTTAATAATCCAATCACAAGGGGACCGTAGGAGACACAAGAACACATGGAAGGCCGTTCAGAACCAAAGAACACTGTCTGAAAGGACTAGGGCTTTTAAATACAGGATAATTGGGAAGGAACAAGACTCACCTGGAATCAAATTAACACAATCAACATGTGGAAGAAACTGGGTCACAGGAGCAAAAACACACACAGACAGGTCTATAACCCTGACACAAATATACTGTAGTGAGACCAAATCAAGTAATTAATTCAAATATACATAAAAAATGCAATACTTGACTACACTAATTCTGTAATGAGCATGATTTTAATCACTTTATTAAATCATTTTTACCTTTTTTTGTGGGAATGAGGGAAACAATTAGGAAACAAAATAATGAGGAAAAAATAATTGCTTCACAATCATGTTCAGCATCATTTTTCCTTGACTACACCACATTTTTTAAAGTCTTTTTTATTTTTTGAAATTGTATAAGTGTTTTCAAAACTATGAAATCAACATTAATTTTTAATTTTGCAACATGAATAATAGTGTTTTAAACTAGATTTTTCGCTTTCACAGACTCTCATATGTCATTGGCACAGTAACTGTAGAACATACTCAAATATAGTTGCGTTTTCTGAAAGTGTACATGCATACATCTGATAGGTGCAGTCTTGTATGAACGTGACTAGTATTTCAATATGATTTCTCTCTCTATTCATCTCTCTTTTCTATCTACACATACTCATTGCACTTTTAAATAATTCACAAGCAATCAACTGCAGTCTATGTGAATTCAGAATAAGCTACTGAACAGATTGAAAAAGAATAGCAAGGAAATGCAGTGTTTGTGTGTGCGGTGGGACTGTTTTTAGATTGTGCTGACTAGCAAAGTTTCTCCAATTAGCATTTGCATAAAAAGCTTTTGCTGAGGAGGGTGAATTGGGAAGAGGGCGAGAGTTTAGCCGAGACCCCCAACAATGAATTCAATACGGCTCTTTAATAATGCACTAAAATATTCATTAGTCTGATAAGAAAGGAATGATAATTTCCAGGTCAGGCTGGACTATGAGAAGATAAAGGGGGGGAAGTTCTTGCTTTGGCAGTGTGATGAGAATCTATCAGTCTCTCCTGAGGAAATTTATTCGTTATTACACTAGTATTATGGATTAGCCTCGACTGTATGATTTGTAATGGACTTTATCTACAGAGGGCAACGGTGGGTCATGTGATAAGAAAAAAAAATATGGGTCAGTCTGGTCTGAATAGATCAGGGAGCAAAAGAAAGCTGAAGCAGATGCATGATATCTGACCTGTAGATGTCCACCAAATCAAAAAGACACTATGGTCTTATGGTCTTACCCGTAAGACCTTCGTAACACAAATTAAGATATTTTTGATGGAATCTGAAATGTTCCCAAGTCCAGAAACGTAGCAAGGAGATCTGTAAAATAATCCATGTGACATCAGGGGTTCAACCGTAATTTTACGAAGCTACGAGAATAATTTTTGTGCGCAAAAGAAAAAAAAATTACGACTTTATTCAACAATTTGTCTCCTCCGCAAATTGCTCCTCTGTTCCTAAGATGAACGAATGTCTTACGGGTTTGAAACGACATGAGGGTGATTAAAATTGAAAAATTGGACCAAGGAATTTTCATTTTTGGGTGAACTAACCCTTTAAAGGTGAAGTACTGTATATCTTTTTGGCATCAAGTGGACTTGCAAAAAAGGTTTTGTACTGCATCTTTTATTTGGTCAAAGAATCAGTCCATTCGGAACCAAAACCAAACTTTGGGTGAGAAACAGACCAAAATCTAAAGGAATAAGTTACGCTTTTGTGGCAGCATTTGTGGCTTAATATTGATTACTACAAAAAAATATAAAAACAATATTTTGACTGTGTGACAGTGAGGAACTTACAGTTGAAGTGAATGGGAACATTTTGTAAACATTAAAATGCTAACTATTTATAGCCACAAGATATAAACAATATGTGTGTTGACAAGATTTTAGTGTGAGAAAATGCCTACTGCCATTTTCTGTCTAAAGTTCTATCCAAATGTACAATTTTGATGCCGTGACAACTTTAAAATCACTAAAAATGATTTTACATTAGTGTTGGTTTTGGTGGCCTGTTTTAATTTTAGTTTTAGTCTAGTCTTTGTGTGAAACTGTCATTTTATTTTTTTATTAGTTTTAGTCACGTTCATACGCTTTTTAGTCTAGTCAAGTTTTAGTAAACTAAAAGTCTGAGCATTTTAGTCTTATTTTAGTCAGAATTATCCATGACTATTTTCGTCTAGTTTTAGTCAACTAAAACTGATGACATTTAGTCTAGTTTTAGTCAATGAAAATTGTATTTTAGTCTTTTTTTTAGAAATGCAATTCTATTTAACTGTCAATATAGTATAAGTACCTAGTAGACGAAACCAAAATTTTCTTTTAGCCAAACCCATTTCAAACAAGGTTAGCTTATTATATTATTGTTACCTTATAGACTCAAGAATACTTCCATTCCAGACACGGAAGATGCTCTTATTTGAATTTACAACATTTATTTTACCAACCAAACATGTTAGAAGTACACACACAAAAATTTTAATTAAGACGAACCCCGGCTGGCCGGCCATCGGTCCCTTTCTCTGTGTCAGACTTAACTTTGTTTGGTTTTCGTCTTCTAAATCAGTGTTTCCCAACCTTTCTTTAGTCACAGCACCCTTTGGAAATTTTTACAAATTTGTGGCACCCTACAAAATTATTTTTGTCACAATATTTGAATTTCTAACTTCTATATGATAATTTGAAAAAGTATAGATATTTGGTACAACAGAAGAACTGCAGAATCTAATTTTTAATATTTAAAAATAGGCTAATTTCTAATGAGAGACCAATTTATATGACAGATTTTATTGTAGGCTTTTATTCATATGTAAACACTGTTAGTTATAATGGTAATTAAACAAAGTTTTTCTCACTCAGTGTATTTTTGTAGGGTTATTAAGAGATTTTTTTTTTTTTTTTAACAATTATCCAAATAATGTTTAATCTTAGAAAGCTATTATTATCAGAGGACACGTGAGCATAACGGTTTAGCAGATCAATGAATGAGAGGGCAGCATTACCAGAGTTGCCCATATACCACCCTTGTTTACAGCACATATGGCTATTGCCGCAGACATACTGTACTACATTCCATGGTTCCTGTCAGCTAGCTTGATTTTTGAGTGACTTTGCTGTTCCGCTTAGCAGAACTGTATATGAATGGAGCAGTCCACAATGGACGCGAAGCGCTGATCTAGCACACACACACACCACCCACACACACACACACACACACACGACATCACACACAAACCACCACACCCCGTTCACCCACATAACAAGTGAATCCTGAGCGGTGAACTCATTTTCTGCAGCCGGAATTTCTGTGCATCTCTAATTATTGGCGACATCAGAAATTGATATTATGTAATAGATGCTTTTTTGAACATTTAGCAATTTAAAAATATAAAAAAATTATTTCTTACACGGCACCCCTGCTCTCGACAGACCCCGGTTGGGAAACACTGGTCTAAATAATTCTGCGAGTGGGGCTTGAGGAAGTGACGTCGCCTGCATCTGCGCAGTGCGACCTGATGCAGCCCCTGAAGCGAGACACAGGAAACAGAAATACTGCAAAATAATTATAATAATAATAACGCGACTAAACGTTTTGTTTCGTCTCGTTTTGGTCAACGAAAGTGAAGAGACATTTTAGCATAGTTTTTGTAAACCACATTTAGTCTCGTTTTTGTTTGTCAACGATATTGCATTATACATTTAATTAGTCATCGTCACATGACCAGCATTTGCGTCTCGTCTCGTTTTCGTCACGTGGTAAAGGTTCGTTGACGACGATATTTAGTCATAATTTTCGTTGACGAAAGCAACACTATTTTACATGTCAAATAATGTTCACGTTTTAACAGAATAATTTATGTAGCCTACTGTAAATAATTTTATAAAATATTGTTTTAAACCCCCTCAGATTTGTCCCTGTTTACATTAAAAAAGTGTCTAACCACAACTTCAATATGTATTCGTAAAGTTTTTATTTTTTTATTGATGGTGGTGGTGGTGGATTGAGTTTATTTTAGACATTGAAAATTTCAGTGAAGGTTAACTGTGGCCTCTCTATTGCCATCTGTAGTTAAAACATAAAATTACAAGTTACTTACAACTTGTTGGCCTCACAAGGTCTGAAAAAATGTACACTTTTTAAACATGGTTGTTGTCAGACTCTGTTCGTGTCTTGTGTTTTGTTCCCCACGTACTCCATGTCCTGGTTCTCCCCCCGTGTTCCTCCTATGCCCTTATTTGGTCCTCCCCGTTCCTGTCCTTATTATATTTATTGATCCCAGGTGTTTATCATCTTCCCCTCGTCAAGTCCTGTGTATTTAAAGTTTTTCCCATTCCTAGTTTGTTTGTGCTGTCTTGAATGTACGTCGATCCCCGTGTCCTACGTGGGATTCCTTTGGAGTAAATAAAGACTGTTAATTCTCGATTCTCCTGCGTTCTCCTCGTTCCTCGCTCCTTGTTCCTCGCTCCTCAAAGTAGGCACACCGTGACAGAAGACCGCACCTAACAAAAAGTAAGCTGCGTTCTCCCCACTTTTGTTTTCGTTTTTTTGAAAGGGGTTTTGTTTTCTGTGTTTTCCTCCCGTGATTATGGAGATCGCTGAATGCTTCATCGTGCTAGCCCGTAGAGATCATCCCTTCGTTGAGTATGCCAGGGAGTTCTGCGGGCTCGCCGCGGCGACGGCATTAGATGACGCCACCATCAACTCTTTGTTCTGGCACGGGGCCAATTACCATCGCCCCGTGGACCTCCCAGACACCACGGGACTAAGCTGGAGGGAAGGGATCCTCCGGTGTCTGTAGCGCATACGGCCCTGAGCCAGAACCAGCCCGCTGGCTGCTCAGCAGACAAGTCCGCCAGCCACGCCGATTCCAAGCCCACCGGCCGTGGCTCTCTCCAGCCCCGCCAGCCGTTCCTCAGTCAAGCCCACCGGCCGCGCTGATCTCAAGCCCGCCGACCACACCTTTTACCCCTAACCTAAAGGGGAATTTAAGGAGAAGGCTGTTGGTTCATCCTTAAGTCCGCTCCAGTGTCGGATCCAGCCCCAGAGCTCGCTCCAGTGTCGTTTCCAGTCCCCCGAGTCTAGCCCAGAGAGGGCTCATATCCCTGAGTCTAGCCCATAGAGGGCTCCAGTCCCTGAGTTTAGCACCGAGAGGGCTCGGTTTCCCCGATTTTAGCCCAGAGAGGATTCCAGTCCCTGAGTCTAGCACAGAAAGGGCTCCGGTCGCCCTGTCCCAGCCCAGAGGGCTCCATTCCCACTCCAGCCGCCCAAGGATGGTTTCCAGCCCCCCCGTCCAGCCCAGGGAGGGGCTCCAGTTCCCATTTCCCACCCAAGGAGGCCCCTATCCCCCAGCCCAAGTCCAGCGACTTGAGGGTCACAGTCCCAAGTTACAGCCTCACGGAGGGTCCTCTGAAACCGACATTCCCCCAAGGATTTTTTTGGGGGGGTGGGTAGTAGGGTCCACCATTTAGGCCGACCATTGCCGAGTGCCTAGTGCCATTCTCCCGCCCGAATCCCTGTTCTCTGCCCATGGCCCTCCTGACTCTACTCCCTACTCCCGCCATGGCCTTCTGAATTGTCTGCTCCGCCATGGCCTCCTGAATTGTCTGCTCCGCCATGGCCCCCTGAATTGTCTGCTCCGCCATGGCACCCTGAACTGACTGCTCTGCCATGGCTCCCTAGTCTGCAAGACATCCATCTGTCCCCGAGCTCCCTGCACTGCCATAGTCTGCGCCCAAACATTCCTGATTCCGCCATGTGTCCCTGACTAGGTCCCGCTCTTGAGGCCTCTGCCGTCCCGTGTCTGTCCCTGAGGGGCCTCCAGATTGCCCACCCCCCTCCCTGTTGGATGTGGTGGGGGTGCATGTGATTCGCCTGCCCGGATGGTGGAGGTTATGTCAGACCCTGTTCATGTCTTGTTGTTTTGTTCCCCACGTGCTCCTGTCCTGGTCAACCCCCCCTCCCCCGTTTTCCTCCTATGCCCTTATTTGGTCCTTCCCGTTCCAGTCCTTATAATGTTTATTTTCCCAGTTGTTTCTCGTCTTCCCCTCGTCAAGTCCTGTTTATTTAAAGTGTTTGCCGTTCCTAGTTTGTTTGTGCTGTCTTGAATGTACGTTGATCCCCGTGTCCTACGTGTGATTCCTTTGGTATAAATAAAGACAGTTAATTCTGGATTCTCCTGGATTCTCCTCGTTCCTCGCTCCTCACAGTAGGCACACCATGACAGTTGTAATATTATAAGAAAATGATGCCAGAATTTTTCTTTTTGGGTGAACTACCCCTTTGAAACTGTTGATTAAGCTGTGATTCCTCATTTATGTCTAATGTTAGCTGGACTAGAATTAATTCTTTTTGAGGCCTGTGACCTTGTCAGTTACTCATTCC
This sequence comes from Sinocyclocheilus anophthalmus, assembly GCA_018155175.1. Classification (NCBI taxonomy): domain Eukaryota; kingdom Metazoa; phylum Chordata; class Actinopteri; order Cypriniformes; family Cyprinidae; genus Sinocyclocheilus; species Sinocyclocheilus anophthalmus. The sequence continues at coordinate 1,070,177 of JADLZN010002816.1, forward strand.
AAGCATGAGAACCATCCTGCCTTCTAATGAAGACTTGTAATCTACAGAGTCTAAACAGGACCCTTTTTCTCCACTGTAACCTAATTGTTTCCTAATTCTCTTCTGCCTGTTTTTGTGACACTGATTAGACGGCAGACAAGAAAGTAATTATCTCCAAGCTCGAACACTTGGGAGGTGCCTGCTTTTGTGTTATTTTTAGTCATCATCCATCAAGTCCGTCACGCTGAACTCCATAAAAATGGATAAACGGTGTTTTTTCTGTGCGTGTGTATGTGTTCTGTATGTAATTATATTTGATTGTTTAAGAGGACGGTTGTGTGATTTGGAGTCAGTGGGCTGTTGCTCAGCTGATGACAGCTGTGCTGGTCTCAGGGGATGTGTGATTTTGCACACAGTTATTAGAGGTTCCAGGTGTAGAAATGTCATATTTATACATTTTTATGCATGCTGATTTATACATTTGTCACAGCACAATTACTGTGTTTAAATATAATTGCATAGGAAGTTTTTGACCTTTTACCATTCTTTCTCTTTAATTCACGGGTTTTCAAACTTTTGTTTGACCCCCAAATATAAAGATGCCCTTGCGAGGGAATTCTTCCTGAAATATAAAAGCAGATACATATTTTCATGTGTAAAGATCCATTTATACTGTGTAAGAAAAATATTTAGTACTGTATAATTTTATAAAAGCATTGTGATATTTTCAAAATTAAATAATTTGCCTTTAGGCACTAAGATAATACGTTGACAGAATATAATTTTTTCGAATATAATTTAATTTATTTTATAATATTTATTTTTTATAAATGTGGGATTAAACATTCAAAACCCTGTCATCATCTTATTCATCTTTCAGTCTTGTTGACATTCTCACGCACGTTCACTCTTTTCTCAAAGGTCTTGTTTATCTCATTCAGACATTATAAACAATAACTTTAATTCTAGTGCCTTATTGCCCCCTCTGAGGTGCTCTGTTTGACATACTTTTATGAGTGTTGTTCCCTGGAGAGAAATCTGGAAGTGAAAATGAGACCATATGAGCAGTGCTGCAGCCCTCTACTTTCCCTCAGGCCAAAATCAACCCCCCTCCAACTATTATCCACTAAACAGTGACCTGGGACTCTGTGATAGGGAGAGATTCACTGTGCTAGTGCTAATATGGTGCTAAGCAGCACGGTCATAAGCGGTTGGATGACAGCTGAATGAAGTGACTTTAAGGAGGAGAGCGTGTCGGCTGATTGGATCCTGTGAGGCTGTGCCTGGGAATGTCCTGGATATGGCCCTTGGTTGACTGCACGTGGGGAAATCATTTTATTCAGCTCATTTTGCGTGCTGCTTCTGTTACTCTCATTTTTGTGCCATATTTCACGTCTAGCTCTCACTTCCTATCTCGTTTCCTCTGTTTTTCCCTCCAACATTATTATTGTTTTTGATTTCCTGAAATCTTTATATTTTGTTAATATATTTTACAGCATTAGATGTTTTAATGTGGTATAATAGGTTGTTTTCCCAATTTCCAGCACTTTTACACCACAGTTCAGTAGTTTGAGGTCCCTAAGATGTTTAATGTTTTTGAAAGAAGTCTGCAGTCAAAATATTGTATAATAATACAGTGAAACATTATTAAAATGTAAAATAACAGCTTCTATTTCTCTATATTTTAATGCTTTAATTATTATTATATATTTTTTTACTTTATGTTTGCTTCAAATAGATTTTATTTAGAGAGTTTACGGTTTTGCCTTTGTCCCAGACCCAAACTTAAATGTAAACATTTCTAAACAAAGATCAAAATAAACATCAACCATATCAATAGCTGTCACGATCACTTGTGTGCAGAATATTTTTGTTGTTTGCCTTTTCCTGTCAAGCTGTAATTTTGCAAAGCTATGTAAAATTAGGGCTGGACAATAATTAAATATCAATATGTATCGCAATATGATTTTTGAACACATGATATGAACACATTTCTGATATTTCAATATACATTAAAGCATTTGTCACTAGCTGCGTTTCGATTACCCTTCAAATTGCGCAAATTGAAAATACACGCCTGTGGCGACTTATGTTTAAAGATGTGACAGAATTCACATATGGTGCTTGTAAGGTTTTGATGCGATTTCGATTTTTCCTTTCTCTTTGAAGTGTTACAAGCTACAAAAGAAGATCTGTAAAGTTGCAAAGACTAAAGTCTCAAATCCAAAGAGATATTCTTTATAACAGTTAAGAGTCAACCACGCCTACCTAAAACGGCTCGTTCTAACACGCCCCCACATGTCTACGTCATGATGTTGGAAGATTTGCATAACGCCGTCCAAATGTTCACTCAAAGAAAGAAGGCGTAACTTTTATTCTCGCTGTAGTATTGTTGCTGCCGCCATGTCGTGAAGGCGCTGTGTGTTTCGTTGTGAAAGCGAAACTACTTTGTTTGGCATTCCAAAAGAGGACCATATCAGTTTCGTCATGCCTAGAGCTGATTCGAGGGAATAAATCAATTTTGCGCTGTGATCGGCTTTCACCATGGACGAAGCGGAGTCCAGCCCGGGGTCGTCACATTGAAGGGTGCCACAAGCCCGCCACCGCTCACTCTAGCCACCGGCCTCCCCTCACTCTAGCCCTCCGGCCGCCACTCACTCTAGCCCGCCGTGTGTTTCGTTGTGAAAGCGAAACTACTTTGTTTGGTCATCCAAAGGGAGGACCATGACTGAAATCATGGTCAGTTGTATTTACAACACGGCTCCAGAACACTTCAACCCAAATATTATTTGTTGTGCAGCAATTTTATGAGAGAAGGTTTCCGGATCCTGGAAGAGTAAACTACAAGCCGGCGGTTTCTGACTTACAGACTGTAAGTACGTTTTCATTTAAAGGATTTGCCATTGATGATTCAAATGCGAGTTTTGAGCAGTGTAGATTAGCGCTTGTTTGTAATTTCTCCGATCACAAAAACGCAGACATGGTTTTATGTTTACACAGCGCAATGCAACGCAACGCATAAAAAGACAGAATAAGTCATTATAATCCATAATTATGTCCCCACTGGATGCAACAAATGCCTCGTTTATAATGGGTTTTAATGTTTTTGTCTCGTCGCTCCGGCTGGACAGGGCATCACAGTATGACAAGGGGCGTAACATTTCCGTCACACGCTTGAGGTATTCGGCCAATAACAACGCACTGGATAGCTGGCCAATCACAGCACACCTTGCTTTTCAGACCGATGAGTTTGTAAAAATCGATGCGTTTCAGAAAGGCGGGTTATAGAGGAGAAACAATAATGTACAGTCCGTTTTAAATAATGTGTTTTTTTAACCTTAAAGTGCATAAACACATTTCATTACACCAAATACACAAAATATTGTTCTTTTTAGCAGCATCATATGACCCCTTTAAGAGATCAGAGTTTTTGTCTAGTGGTTTGTTCGGTAAATAAAGTTAGCCACAGCTTCAGCATTCAGCTTACATGTCGTCTCCACTCATTTAATTGCACAAACTTCGCCTAATGAAAACACCTAAATTTTGCAAAACTCAAATATATCACAAAAAAGTTTTTATGATCACATGAGGTAGTTTTCAGGCAATTCTAGAAAGGAATATTTAGCAAAACTGCAATGGAAACAGCTTTTTCACATTTACAGTCACCGGATACACATTTCATATGATTATTCTTCAATGTACTATAACCTCCAATTTTTAGTGTTGTTCATATCAATATCAGAATTATATTGTATCGACCGAAATTAAAGTGCCCCTATTATGGATTTTTGAAAAATACCTTTTCATGCAGTGTGTAACAGTGAATGAAAATATCCTGCAAAATTTTTAATCTGAAAGTGCACCGTATGTAAATTATTGTCTCTCGAAAGAAAGAGTCAACTCAGAATCATTGAAACAAGTCATTTTTAAAACGAATCCCAAGCTGTTTCATGTTGACGTCAACATGAAACATTTGCATATTGCCCGCCCACTTGTTGGTCTTTTCCCTTTGGTCCCCTTCTGAATGAAAAATTGAAGATGTCAACTACGCTTCTTTGCCACTAGGTGCCGCTTTTGGAGCAGTAAAATAGCGATTTCCCCAGTAACACTGCACACAAAGCAGCACTGCAGGCATTACAGGCATGATGAAATGGAAATGAGACCAATTGGACCAGTCACTGAAGATTAGCGTCACACAAAGGAGGGGTTTGGAAAAATGAATCTTAAAGAATCGTTTGAGAGTCCTTCAGCAAATAAGGTAAACATAAATGCATACTATAAGACAATAAAAGCGTTTTTTGACCATGCATGCATGTCAACCTGTTGTTGGGGACTCCCAAAACCAAAATATGAACCTTTCATTACCCATAATAGGGGCACTAAGAAATGTATTGTGATATTAATTTTGGCCATATCGTCCAGCCCTATGTAAAATAGGCCTAAATAAATTCTAAATTAAAAAGATATGCCTACATAAATTCTAGATATGAAATGAATCAGAAATGCTCAAAACACTATACGTAATTTAAGAGTCAAATGTAATTCTCAAGTTCACATATATATATATTCACTGGTCTGGAATTCAGTGGTGTTTGATTTAAAGATGAAGATGATTCTCTAAAACAGGGGTTCTCAAAGTCTACATTCAAAGGTCCAATTCAACATTTTTATTAATGTCAAAGGTCCGAAACAATTGTTTTTAATAAACACGTATAACAAATCAACACTATTAAAAAATAAATAAATAAAATGCCTTTTGCATTCAAAATACATTAATAACAAGTGTGAAAGTGGCAAAACAATTAATTTAAGTGTCAGCAATAGAGGTCAAACAATATGGGTTTTTCTGTGCTGATATTTAGAAATCAGGGCAGCTGATGGCCAGTATATATATATTTTTTTTTTTGGGCCGATATGTTTGGCCGATTTTCTTTTTTTTCCCCCTTCATCTCATAAAAGAGAGTATGAGTAAATGTTTATTGTATGGCACAAGATAGTAATAGTAGTAGTAGCCTAATTCATAGTAATAATACGCGGACCGAAAGGGCACTTTAGCGTCTGCGATTAAAGGAGGCAGGGGCTTGAGCCCCCCCGTGCATGCTACTGGGCGGATGAGAGGAAGGAGGGAAAAGGAAAGAAAGGAGGCAAAGGGCCGATACATTTTTAATACATGGTCACTGTCTGCAGACGAAGCAAAGATCTTAAAGTCGTATTACAACCGCTTCACATCATATGTTGTGCCCAAAGCAAATGTGATATTTGCACATTAACAATTCCATAAAAAGGTGCAGGGAGAGCACAAGCCCTTAGAGCAGTTTGTGTCAGATCTGCGTCTACTTGTCAAAGACTGTAACTATGCAAACAGTGACGAGATGATCCGGGATCGCATTGTGTTCGGGATACATTCGCAGAAAGTGAGAGAGAAACTTTTGAATGTGGGCTCTGAATTAACGCTTGAAAAGCGATAGACGTAGCTAGATCTCACAAGTTGGCTTAAGCACAGTTAAAAACCATCGCAAGCAGCATGAGTACATCACGTGAACATGCAGTGCACGCAATCAACAGCCAAACATCAAAAGTTTCAAAGCAACACATAACTGTTCATGCAATAAGTCAAGAAGATTCAGACCAGCTTGAGGAATGTGATGAGCTGTTTATTGACTCAGAGCAGACAGAGCTCAGACACGAAACAGGCTTTTGTGAACATTAAAATAGGTCCAAAACAGCATGAAATCAAGTTCAAGCTGTACACCAAGTACACCAAATTGGACATGCAGTGCACTTTCCAGTGCACTTTGCACTTTTGCACTATGTACTCGACACAAATGCACCCCCTGTCCTAGGGCTAAAAGGATGCATAGATATTGGCCTCATTAAGATGGTACTGTCAGTTACAGAAGCACAGATGGAGGTGCCAGTCTTGGAGAAGTTTGCAGATGTTTTCAAGGGGATTGGACTGTTTCCAGGTGAGTGTACCGTACACTTAGACCCACACGCAACCCCAGTAGTTCACCCACGCAAAAACCTTGCGCAGGTCAGCTGAGGGTGTGTCTAGACCTCACTACCCATTACCCACTCTTGAAGATATAACATCCAAGCTCGCTGGTGCCCGATATTTTAGCGTTCTAGATGCCAGATCGGGTTATTGGGCCATTAGGCTCACTGAGGAGTCGTCAAGACTAACTACTTTCAACACAGTTTTTGGGCATTACCGTTTCTTACGCCTCCCCTTCGGACTGATTTCAGCCCAAGACGTGTTCCAGAGAAAAACTGATGAAATGTATGAAGGTTTGAATGGGGTCATGGCCATAGTCTACGAAATTCAAATTTATGGAAAGACCAAAACCGAACATGATGAAAATTTCCATGTTATGCTTCAGCGTTCGAGAGAGAGAGGAGTCAAGCTCAATCCAGATAAAAGTGTGATCTGTGCTACAGAGGTGAGCAACTATTTTGGGCCTCTTTTACTGCTGAAGGGGTAAAGCCAGACCCGGCCAAAGTCGCTGCTGTGAGAGACATGGAACCACCTAAAGACAAAGGAGAACTCGAGACAAGGCTAGGTATGATCAATTACCTCTCCAAATTTGCACCTGGCCTTTCCGATGTCAACGCACCACTGCGACAGCTCCTTAAGGAGTCAAGTGAGTTTGTTTTGGACATCCAACATGACAACGCTTTCAAGAAGATGAAAGAGCTACTCACATGGGAACCAGGCCCAGTCTAAGCCTATTTTGATTCTCACAAAGAGCTCAGATTACAGGTCAATGCCTCCAAGTACGGGATCGGGCCAGTACTGATGCAGGATGGAAGACCTATCGCATACTCATCAAAGTCCCTCTCTGAGAGTGAAATCAATTATGCTCAAATAGAGAAAGAACTCTTTGCTATACTGTTTGGCTGTAAGCGTTTCTATCAATACATCTATGTCCACCAAGTCGTTGTTGAGAGTGACCACAAGCCCCTTGAGTCAATAATGCGGAAGCCCTTGGCATCAGTTCCCCCAAGGCTTCAGAGGATAATCCTTCAGCTCCAGAAGTATAACTTCACCATTATACACCGACCAGGCAAGGACATCTCTGTCGCAGACACATTATTCAGAAAGTTGTTTTCTGACCAGGATACAAGCCTGAGTGAAGGAATGGATATTCAGGTGCACACAGTGTACAGCAGCCTTCCTGTCAGTGACTCAAAATTGCAGGAAATCAGAGTTCAAACTGAAAAGGACCCACAGTTTCAGATACCGAAAGGAGTCATACAAAGAGGCTGGCCTGAAGAGAAAAGAAAGTGTCCCCTGAGTGTGTCTGAATTCTGGAATGAAAGTGATGAGCTTTAATACCTGCATGGAATAATCTTCAAAGGTGAGATGATTGTCATTCCCACAGGCCTTCGTTCAGACAACAAGCAGAGGGCCCATGACATCATGTTCTGGCCTGGGATGGGGAAAGAAATTGAGAACATCATCAGCAAGTGCTCGATCTGCCTCACGTATCGCCCCTACAACACCAGAGAGCCCATGATCAGTCACAAAATCCCAGGAAGGCCATGGCAAGAAGTGGCTACCGATTTGTTCACCTGGAACAACGAGGACTATCTTGTGACAGTTGACTATTACAGCAGATATTTTGAGCTGAACAAGCTCCACAGCACAACCTCTGCTGCTGTGATAAGTAAACGAAAGGCTTCTTTTGCACGGCACGGCATCCCAGAAGCTGTCATCTCAGAGAACGGCCCCCAGTACAGCTCTGGTGAGTTTGAATCATTTGCAAGAACATGGGAATTTACACATACTACCACAAGCCCATACCATCCACAAAGTAATGGGTTAGCAGAGAAATCTGTGCAAATATCTTGCTGGGAAATGTCAAAGCTGACAAAAGTGACCCATACCTTAGTCTCCTGGAGTATCGCAACAGCTCTGTTGATGGATTCAAGTCCCCAGCTCAGCTGTTAATGAGTCGCCATCTGCGTTTAACCTTACCAGTACCAATCAGCAGCTCCTGCCAAAGTTGTCAGCTTTAAGGATGTCAGAGCTGCACAAGCAACAACACCAAAAGAGCTACTATTACAGATCGGCAATACCCTTTTCTCAGCTCAAGGATGGACAGGCAGTTAGAGTGCAGGAGCAAGGATACTGAAAGCCAGCTGTTATCGTCAGAGCAGCCAACACTGAGAGATCGTATCATCTGCGTACTGCTGATGGACAGGAGTATCGACGAAACAGACGCCACCTCCTGGACACAAAAGAATCTCAAATTGACAGTTCTGACGTAGCAGCAAGGCATGAATGTACTGAACTATGTGCAACACCAACCAACAGTAGACAACACAATGACATTGTACACACACCTGACCAAACTGATGGGCTGCCCAAATGCACCACTTACAGAACCAGATATGGACGACAGATAAAGCCCAGAGTCATTCTGGATCTGTGATTGTTCAAGGGTGTAGGCGGATCACTGCCCTTTCAAAAAGAAAATGCAATGCTCAATGCATTCCAAATGTTCAATACAGTTTATATTCATGTGTATATGACAATCTATGGCTATGTGAATACACAAATAAATAGTTTATTAGCATACTAGTTTGTGCATATAATTTGAAAACTGAATTCCTTCTTTTACTTAATATGTTATGCAGTATTTTGTACTTTATGTTGTATTATTTTAAAAGAAGGGGGATGTAGTATTCTTATGTTTGGCTCAACCAATCATATGTCAGAAGCAACGTATTCTCTGTTCCTATTGGCTGTATTACCTGTCAGTATAGGTAATGCAAATTAGTCAGAGGTTTGGTTGTGTGTTTGCTGCTGAGGAGTTAGTTAGCACTCATGTTGCGTAGCTGAAAAGTGTTTTATTAAAAAAAACTAAATGTTAAAACTGATTATGCGTGCATCCAGAGCCTTCATGTACACGTCATCATCATAAAGAAAACACGAAAATTGCTATAAGTCAAATGGGCAAAATCTGAATGATAACAAAAATGTAAAAAAAAAAATTATAATAATTACTTATATTACACAACGGTGAAGTGTCACCTGATTACGTCATACACGCACTGGATGTCATGACAACAAGTGTCACGTAGGAAAACTTTAAATATCTCGCCTTCACTTTCATTTCAGATCATCTCCAAAAAGACATAAAACAAACTTTTATGTGCCCTTGATGTGCTCTTTTGCCTTTTGGCACAGGGTCACAAACACTGCCAGAAGTATGTTCAAGGGCACTCTATACCTTATGGATGTTACAATTCTCTCTCACACTCCTGCTCTTCGTTAGCAAAAGACTCAGGAGGCTTTAACCCAGCCTTTCAGAATGGACATTAGTTACTGTTCCAGCAATCTACTGAGACACCATGCACAAAGTTGATTGATGTGTTTTTTTGTTTTTTTTCCCCCATTGTTATTCTTTATCGTCCTGCTACTGTCTCTTACTTTATCCACTTCTCTCTCTCAGTGCCTTTAAATCCCACGATGGGCTCATAGAGTGGCCAGGAATAATGCAGGCAGTTTGTGTGTGTGTGTGTGTGTGTGTGTGTGTGTGATCAGGCAGATGAATGTGTCTGTCGGCTCGGTGTTTTGGTCCATTGTTTGTGTCGGGCTCTCTCTCGTATACACAGAGAGGTATGTGGTGATGGAAATGAATGGGTATTGTTGATAGTTATCTGTTATGTTGTGACACTGCATCGTTATGAGGCCTCTGCCATGATGCTACTGCAGAGCACGGTCAGTCTGAAGGGACAGGCAGATTAGAAACACTCACTGTATATGCTGTTTGGTTTTACACCGAGAGAGCAAGGGAGACTAAAAATTGTGGGAATTACCCTTACACATGCCCTTATGACCAGCACAGAACTGGTAAAGCTAATGCTGGGAAGTCTGACTGACAGTTATCTGCACACAAACATTCACTGAGGTGAATTTTTTTGTCCTTCAGTCATCACTCTCCTAGACTATACTATAGACATTCTGAACAAAAACCGCCCACTTAGACAGTCATGTGATGTGACCAATCTCAACTTTAGGGGCAGGTTCTAAAACTGAAGAAGCTACGCTTAATAGCTATTTATTTCTTTTTCTAGACATGGATATGGTTTCTCCCAGGCACCATCAAAACTTTTAGAGTGATTCACTCAGATCCGTCAATCATTTTCCAGCCCAACCAACAGTGAGAGTTTGGGGTGTGGCTACAGTAGCAGGCTAAAACCAGAGGGTGTTCAGCCAGTGTGGGACTATGGCTGACCCATTACATGTGAAAAGGTAACATTTTATTTTCAGTTAAGTTTGTTAATAAACATTCATAAAGGAAGTTGCTGCAATATCAGATGTTATTTGAGTTGAGCTCGCATTCACATATATCATAGGGGTGAAGAAATAGCTCAGTTGGAGCTGATAGCCTTGTGGGCAGCGTTCTGACATACAGCATTAGTTGGGCTTCAGGCGACCCGAGTTTGAGTATGCTCTTTTTCCCACTTCTCTTCCAGTTTGCTCTTAATATTTTTTTCCTTTTATAAATAAATGTAAAAAACGGCAAAAGTAAAAGTAAAAAATAAAAAAAAGACAAATTACAACAGACATGCACACAACAAAGAGGAATGAAATGCATTATAATACAGTCTAAAATATTTCACTGGATAAAAATAAAAAAAATGTTTGGTAACACTTTATTTTAAGGTGTCCTTGTTACACGTTACATGCACTTATTATAATAACAATTAATAATGCATAATTACATGCAAGTAACCCTAAGCCAAACCCTAATCCTAAACCTAACCATATAGTAAGTACATGTAGTTAATTAATATTACTCAGTATTTAAATGTATAACTACACTGTAACAAGGACACCTTAAAATAAAGTCTAACCTTTTTTTTTAATTTTGGTCCAGTGATCACATGATCAGAATTTCTACAGTGAATGTAATTTTTTCTAGCTATGCACAAGTCTATAATATTTAATCAGCTTGAAATTGCATTTTTTTTAGTGCAAGCTATATTAAATGATTTATATATAAAAATATATATTAAAAACTTTATACCTAGTGATCAGAAACATCTTGGAAAAGTAATGGAAATGTCTATAGTGAATATAACGGTTTCCAGTTATGTTCAAGTCTAAATGATTTAATCAGCTAGAAATTATTCCTTCTGAGTGCGAACTCTATTACAGGATTTTTTTTTAAATCCAGTAATCACAAACAAATGGGAAACATATAAGAATGTCATGAAAAAGTCCATTCCTACAAAAGATCCATACTATTTCACACATACCTCCAAATAAACCAGAATATACATGAGCTTGATAATATTTCATTTACATGCTACTAATGACAGAATGACAAAACAAAACCCTTACATTTCTTTAAAAAGTTCAATGCAATGAATTGTGCAAACTTTGGCCAATGACTAGTTTTTCAAAAGCACTCACTGGTAAAATTGTGGACTGATAAAGGCCTGTGCTCACCAAAATTGGTCAGTTGCATAGAAACAAACCAATCAGATCGGAACATGAGATTTTCTAAAGCACTGTCCCTTTTCGTATGCACTATGCCTTCAAAGGTTTTTAAGGGTGCTGTCTTTGGCTGAGAGACTATCAGTCTGCTAATAACAGCTGGACATAAGTTTTATTATTAAAACATGCTGATTTACAAATGTCACTGAATTGCATCTGAGGCCTTGTTGTTATTGGTAACATGTCAAACAAGAGTTCACCGCTAAACGTTTGACTCCTGAGCTCAGCTCTATTGAGCTCAGCTGTAGACTCCACTGAATAGGGAACGAGAGAGCAGCAGTCTCAGTTCTCTTACTGGCTTCATGCTCGGGGAATCATGGCATCATTGTGTTGTGTAGTTAACAGCTCAGAAAATGAACACGTCTGCTATGCCTTGTAACTAATTGGGAAGAAGTGGTTGTGTGTGTGTGTGTGGATGGGGGGGGGGGTATATGTGTACACAATAAGTTCCCATATAGCTTCTAATAAAAATAAATGGCTTAGAATTTCTATTCTAACAGAGACAGCACCTGGGTTTGCTTTTTAATTTGCTCTGTTCATGCTGATAAAGTGGATAGCACGTATTTAGCTTCTTGGTGTCTTTCTAAGTAACACAGATTACCATAATGGCCTGTCAAGGCAGAGGCCAGACCACATGTTCCGCTTCAGATATCCAACAATCTCCAAGCACATTTGAAAGTGGTTCTCATTTCTCTGTGTATATTTTTTTTTCAGCAGCCCTGTTATTTCTCAAGCTGAGCTGTATTAGAGTGTGTAAATAGAGCTCAGCTGTGCATCTGTAGATGCTTTTTTCAATCAAACCTTTTATAATAGAATCTAAAATGAAATATTCTTATTTTGTCTTTTTTTATTTTCCCCTATATCAAAATGCAAATTTTCCTTCCTTTTTTAAGGGATTTATTTATTTATTTTAGTTATACTGTTTTGGAATGCAAACTGCACATGAATACTTGAGTTGGACCTCATCTTGGTTTAGTTGCCTCATACATATTTTTTTTAATTAAATTTCCCTGAAAACACTTTTTAATGCAGGTCTGCTTGTTCCCCTAAATCTTGATGGGGTGCTGTACACTCTATTAGCCTTTACTTGCTGTATATATTTTCACTTAACACACTGTCTTGCTGTCTGAGCACATCTATTAACAATCCACTGAGGAAGTCATGCATCTCAGAGTGCACTGGGATAGAAAACGTATTTGCAGCCAGGTTATGAGCTATTGGTGAGGATTTTAACTCTGTGGACGAGGCATTTGCACAATTTTTGGTTACAGAACCCACCAGTAGACTTTGGAATGTTGGTCACAAGTTGTATGGATAGCTTTCATTGTATGTGAAAGACTGCATTGAAACGGCTTGAGTAAATAATTACATTTTTTTATTTTTGGGTCATCTATCTTTTAACTGCTCTCTTCTGTTTCAAAGATTGCTAATTTTTTAAGTAAAAGTAAATGTTTCACTCCACAGTGTTATTTAAACATGGGAAATTGCATGTATTAATTTTAAAATGATGATAATAGGTCTCTCTCCTTTACCCTGAACTCTTATTCAAACACATGAACTCACAACCTTTGAATTTGAATTAATTATAAATTATAATTAATATTCTCCCAATTTGCATCTGATTAGACAGCACCTAGTCCTCTTTCATTAGTATGTTATGTCAAGCAGGTCACTTCTTATACAGTGGGGCAAAAAAGTATTTAGTCAGCCACCAATTGTGCACGTTCTCCCACTTAAAAGATGAGAGAGGCCTGTAATTTTAAACATAGGTATACCTCAACTATGAGAGACAAAATGAGAAAAAAAAAATCCAGAAAATCACATTGTAGGATTTTTAAAGAATTAATTGGTAAATTCCTCGGTAAAATAAGTATTTGGTCACCTACAAACAAGCAAGATTTCTGGCTCTCACAGACCTGTAACTTCTTCTTTAAGAGGCTCCTCTGTCCTCCACTGGTTACCTGTATTAATGGCATCTGTTTGAACTCGTTATCAGTATAAAAAACACCTGTCCACAACCTCAAACAGTCACACTACAAACTCCACCATGGCCAAGACAAAAGAGCTGTCAAAGGACACCAGAAACAAAATTGTAGACCTGCCCCAGCCGGGAAGACTGAATCTACAATAGGTAAGCAGCTTGGTGTGAAGAAATCAACTGTGGGAGCAATTATTAGAAAATGGAAGACATACAAGCCACTGATAATCTCCCTCGATCTGGGGCTCCACGAAAGATCTCACCCCGTGGGGTCAAAATAATCACAAGAACTGTGAGCAAAAATCACAGAACCACACAGGGGGACCTAGTGAAAGACCTGCAGAGAGCTGGGACCAAAGTAAAAAAGGCTACCATCAGTAACACACTGCAACGCCAGGGACTCAAATCCTGCAGTGCAAGACGTGTCCCCCTGCTTAAGCCAGTACATGTCCAGGCCCATCTGAAGTTTGCTAGAGAGCATTTGGATGATCCAGAAGAGGATTGGGAGAATGTCATATGGTCAGATGAAACCAAAATAGAACTTTTTGGTAAAAACTCATCATGAGGAGAAAGAATGCTGAGTTGCATCCAAAGAACACCATACCTACTGTGAAGCATTGGGGGTGGAAACATCATGCTTTGGGGCTGTTTTTCTGCAAAGGGACCAGGACGAATGATCCGTGTAAACGAAAGAATGAATGGGGCAATGTATCGTGAGATTTTGAGTGAAAAAAGCAAGGGCATTGAAGATGAAACGTGACTGGGTCTTTCAGCATGACAATGATCCCAAACACACCGCCCGGGCAACGAAGGAGTGGCTTCGTAAGAAGCATTTCAAGGTCCTGGAGTGGCCTAGCCAGTCTCCAGATCTCAACCCCATAGAAAATCTTTGGAGGAGTTGAAAATCCGTGTTGCCCAGCGACAGCCCCAAAACATTACTGCTCTAGAGGAGATCTGCATGGAGGAATGGGCCAAAATACCAGCAACAGTGTGTGAGAACCTTGTGAAGACTTACAGAAAACGTTTGACCTCTGTCATTGCCAACAAAGGGTATATAACAAAGTATTGAGATGAAATTTTGTTATTGACCAAATACTTATTTTCCACCATAATTTGCAAATAAATTCTTTAAAAATCCTACAATGTGATTTTCTGGATTTTTTTTCTCATTTTGTCTCTCATAGTTGAGGTATACCTATGATGAAAATTACAGGCCTCTCTCATCTTTTTAAGTGGGAGAACTTGCACAATTGGTGGCTGACTAAATACTTTTTTTCCCCACTGTATGTGCTGCGTGAGTTAGGAGAACACAATGGAAACCGTAATGAATTATTTAATATTTTACCCCTGACCCTGACATTAGCATCTGAGATATATGCAAACTCTAATCCACATGCTGAGTTGTGCGCATATGAATGTGAAGAAGACACAGGAAATGGACTGAAATGGCATATGGGGATATTGCCTAAAGTAGCTTCAGCATGTTGGTATGTTCACACAGCCTGTTAGCTGTGATAATGTTTGTTTTTTTAGTCCTCCAACTGATTATTATTGCATACATTTTTTCTACATTACTTAATCCAGAATCACTCATATATGGAAAACATCCATGCGTAAACAGACAATCTGGATAGTGAATGTTTAGCATTCCTGTAAGGAAGTCACCAAATCAACATGCACATATTTTTGGAATTAGTATACTCCTAATACTGCTGCAGTACTGTATTATGCATTCTATGTGTATACAACAGAGCCTATGCTGTGTGCCACAATAAATTATTTCTATAGCACTTTATACAATACAGATTGTATCAAAGCAGCATCATAGAGAGAAACAGGAAAACATTAGAATGAATTATGACAACTCAACTATGAAAACAAAAACTATGTAATTTATAAAATGTAATTTACAATGTAATAATTCGATTCTAATGCAACGTGTTGAAGTCATATGACAAATAATGTTCCATACTACTGTTTGAAATGTTTATCATGGAATATTGCTGACTTACTATTTTTTAAATGTATACTTTATACAGTGCATCGTATTCAGTAAGAAGTAAGCTAGTATTCCGTTGGGAACACTAGCCTGCGTGTGTTTTATGAATGTGTGTGCGCATGTGTGCTGTATAGTGGAGTGGAGCACGAGCGTGTCCGCAGCCAAAATGAATCCTGTCAGATCTCCAGCGTACTACATATTGGGATTAATGACAGAGAATGTTCCGGCAGGAAGAGCTTCACACCCACTCCATTATTAATGCAGCATACCAGTGAGGGAACACACAGAATGTGAGAGAGCCTTGCTAGAGAAGAGAAGAGAAGAGAAGAGAAGAGAAGAGAAGAGAAGAGAAGAGAAGAGAAGAGAAGAGAAGAGAAGAGAAGAGAAGAGACAAATACTGAGAAATGGATGGAAAGAGTAACTCTACGTGGCACACCAACAGGATTTCTCAAGGAGGATTCTACTAACAGTTGATTCCAATACAGTTGGACATTATGTTGCTAAGATAACAATGTATACTTCAAAGGTTCAGTCACATTTACTATTGTTCTGTGAATTTTCACTGACAAAATCAAGTCATTTCAAAGAAAGTTGCTTGGTTTGAAAGTAACTTCTGTGAGCTGTGCTTCATACATTCATCCTAATTTTAGATGTCATATAACAATACTTAAAAAAACTATATTTCTACTTTTATGTCAACATTTCTTTCATCTGCCAACTTGGTTAATTGTTGCAAGGCATTCGGAGATTGCCTTCTAACATGAATGATATGTGCAGTGCTGCCTTAGAATGAGGCCAAAATGAGGGATTGCATCTTTGAAAGAAGCATAATTATTGACTTTGTGTCAGGCATGGTTATGATGCTTTAAAATCTATTAAGCTTTGAAACAGGTTGAATGTCTGTCTATAATGAATAGGATACATGGCACTCACATAATCATATGCATGAAAGAGTGGAGTGATATGGGTCTTGCTGCCTATGTGCTCCAAATCGGTTACTTAATAGTATGCTGCCTTAGGTGCTGTTCACACAGAACAAGTTTCTGCATTTAAAAATGCAGGACAAACGCAAAAAAAAAAAAACTGCGATGGGGTCTAGAGAGTGCAATGGTCAAATACATCCATTCTAGTGCATGTTTACAGTGCCTTGAAATGCACAAAATGTGCTCTGTGTGAACAGCATCTTGGAAGGCAGCAGTCTAGGAAGTAGACAGCAAGGCAGCTTGCAAGCTTTTGGTCAATATTTTATTTTGCCCATATTTGTTCATTTTCATATTATAACAACTTCAAAGCAGAAGGTTATAGCCTCTCAGTGACATCTGGGCTTGTGTGTTTTACAGTATTCGAGGCACTAGAACCTTAAATGAGCAATTGGGGGACAAGTATTGTGTACTTTGATCTGATGGCTCTCACAGATGCAGTTAAAGGGGAGAGGCTCTAAAGACATTTCTTCTTCTCTCTTTTCCTCTTCCCCTGGTCATATTGATCTGCCAGTTATTGCTCACTCTGGGGCTCATTTCTGTCATGGTTGCATTCCCATTTTAGTAGCTTGTAAGCTCAGGCTTGGGAATATCCGTTGTCTTTCAATTTAGTCATGAACTTGCCTGGTCATA
Source organism: Sinocyclocheilus anophthalmus (assembly GCA_018155175.1). Classification (NCBI taxonomy): domain Eukaryota; kingdom Metazoa; phylum Chordata; class Actinopteri; order Cypriniformes; family Cyprinidae; genus Sinocyclocheilus; species Sinocyclocheilus anophthalmus. Next base: position 1,087,258 of record JADLZN010002816.1, read on the forward strand.
TGTAAACTTTTGTTTTTCAAATGTGCACAAAAGCATGTATAAATGCTTTTTATTTTTATTATTTTATTTTATTTTTTTGTAGAAGTGGTCCTTGATCTCCCATATAAAAAGTATACTGGTGAGAATTCCTTGTGTGCAGGGCCGGATTTACCTCTTTTCGTGACATAGGCAAAACAAATCTTTGGGCCCTCCTTCCCTATTAATGTAATAGGCCTAATATTACCAAGCAAACAAAAATATTTCTTAATCAGTGAAATCGTTACAGTGTTTTCTATCGCAATAAGCACTTGCGTGCAGTCAATAAAAATCGAATGTAGTTCTTAATTAGTTTGAGAACTGAGAAAGACCATTCCATTAATAGGCGCGGCGTCGTGGCCACATAACCACTTCGGGAGAGCATTATTTCTCTAATAATTTTAACGGCTTGGAGTCACAATCACACATCAATTGTTCAGATGATTAGTTTCAAGACATTTGACATGTTTCCGTCCTGAAATCTCGTGTGTGTTGAACTAATTTTTAAGCACCTCATCCCAGACCTTCAGTTGCAAATTCCAAAAAGTAATTTTAGAGCTAATAACAGAGGCCATAATGCAGGCTAATGCAGTTATTATAGAGAGAGAGAGCAAAGGAGAGAGAGATTAAGCGTGCATGAATACATGCGTCTGTGCGTCTCTCAGCAGTATTCAGCAGCAGCATCTACTAATAGTAATATCAAATCTTTAAGTTGAACTGCTTCAAGAACCTCGCTACTGAGAAATGTCATGTAGCTTTTCAGCTGCACTATTTTATTGATAAATTCGCGGGGCAGCGCTGATCACAAGTCTCTGTCCGCATGTGTGTGCGAGTGCGTGTCTGTACTGTGTGTACGTCTGTTAGAGAGAACGGGAGAAAGAAAGCATGATTTCCCTACATAAAAAAGGTTGAAGACATGAAAATAGTTTGTCATTTTTACCTTATTGTATTGTTTGTTATATTTATTTGCTCAATGTCTCCTGGTGTTTTGGTTCTTTTACTGTTGTTGATGGTATAACAAAAATATATAATTGATTTTGTACCTTTATATATCCTGCCTTTACTTGACAGAGAATAAAGTATGTGTTTGATAGTACAGCATTTTAAATTGCTCTTAATTTTCCTATCTGGATGCTGATGATGTCATATCCCACATTGTTGTTCTTACTGTAATCATCATAAAACATTTGTGGTTTAATAGCGATGTTATTGTCGTATTATTGCCATTGCATAGAGTACAGTTTGGTCATTATATACAGTAACTTGTGCAATAATTTGTTTTGCCAACAAACGTTTTATTTGGGAAACAGACCTCACACTGTAAAAGTTTTACAAGCACTTGAATTGACATTTAATATAGCCAATGGATGCAATATTTTGTGGTGCTATTTAAGGGTTGTTATTCATTGTCTGATGTGTTGCAGCTTTTGGGGTTGGGGATGTGGGCCCTGAATTAATTCTCATTTAAGATTCCATTTATTATAAGTATAATATAATGAAACCATGTTGACTAATTTTCAACTAATATACAATAGTTTTCTGCCTGTCTTGTGATGGAAAACAAGTTGATGTGCTGCTGATCTCCATAAGCTGACCTTAAATTTAAATTTTTTGTTGCATGAGCTTCTTTTCTGAAAGTGGGACTGACAGAAAATGGAGAGATCACCACTGTTTTGATGTGAACTTAATCGAGTCAGTGAAATCAATCACTAACTGAAATGGAACCAAATGAGATCCTGCTCCTGTTGCATACATATCCATTGGTGTAGTCATTTTATTTGATTGATTTTAGAGTGGAAACCATTCTTTATTCCAGCATGGGACCTCTCAAGAGCTCAGAAACAATTCAAAATTCAAACCCTGCTTCAAAATATGCATTTATTATCCACATTATTTTAATCTTTAGAAGAACTCTGGCAGTGCAGCTGTGTTCACATAATGGCAACACTTCTCATGAAAATGCATACACACATGTGATCAGTAATCCCTGCAGTGACTACACCTGCAGGTTATGTTTACCTGTTGCTAATAGCGTTGCATGCCTCTGTTTATTATCACTGTTTGTTTTAGAGGCATGTGGGAAAAGACCTAATGCTGTAATAAAAAACGCAAACTGTGGCATTTCATTACAGGAGGGAAAAATTCAATTACAGGGCTGTAGTTCTGCTCCGCACACTCCTGAGGGTAACACCTGAACGTTTGCACTTTTTTCCAAAACGCTCACTCAGTTTGGCATAGCATAAAAGCTCTGTACGAGATTACAGATTAACTGGTGAGAATGAGGTGAGATCTTGCTAAGAATGTTGTCCCGCCCCATTATTTTTTTAAATCACACCTAAAATGAATAATTGAAATGTTTACCTCAAATGATATAAATAATAAAATTTTTAATTAATGAAAGTGTCAAGCTTGAACTTTTTGTAGGATATGTCCATTTGTATTAATCATACACAACTAATTTGTTTACATCAAAAATTATATATGAATGCAAACCTCTGTGAGTAAATCACTCTCATATGCGAAAATATTTTGAACTGTCTAGCTTGCCAGTCATTGAGTTAGAAGCTAAGAATAAGAGATATATTTTCACTTGTTACATGTGAACACTATGAGTGCTTGAGAGTTTCACTTTCCATGTCTTTATACCACATTTATCGAATTATTCCTATTGATATCACTGGCTGCACAGCGTATTTGACTATATAGTCTGTCGAATAAACTATAAAAAGTACTAGCCAATGGCAATTGTATTGAATTTTAGGATGAAATAGTATACTTGATGCCATCTAAAACATTTCTCTCCTACACATTTTGAAGCTGTAAAGCCCTGTCAAATGTACTTTTCAGATCGACTTATCTAATAATATAATCTGTATGATGGGAAATAAAATTTGCCTCTCAGGTATTGCAGAGTGTATTTGATTACAGCTATGTGAGATCATGAAGAGAGATAGGGGTGTGTGTGTTTAGTGGCTCAAGAGATAATAGATGCATACTCATTTATAAAATTATATATGCTAGTCCTTATTTGTCAGTTGATGGGGTTTCAGACAGACGCAGCATTCAGTCAGGTATAACAAGTGATCGAGGAGTCTTCTCCGTCAAACTCTATCACAGCTTCTCAGTCTGACTGATGTGTATGAGCTATTTAAATATTGATGGGGCAAATCTCTTGCTGGTTTACAAAGATCCCAGACCCGCTTATTTGCATCCAGTTTTATTTATGTATGAACAAATATGATTTATTAATTCTGCGCCTCGACCCAGAGCAAGTTTCCACAGAATTCTAACTGTGGCAATTTGCCAATCGTATTTGTACCCAAAAATGAAACACTTGATATATAATGTTGAACAGTGCCTTGGGAGGACAGCCAAATATGAGTACTTGTGATTGTGATTTATATATTTATTTTGGTCGATATGCATGTGATTGTGTTCGATTGCATGTATGTGAGTGTGTTTGCGGTACATGTCTGTCTGAGGGCTCATGCAGCTGTAATGAGGGATTCAAGCACCAGAGAGATTTGTGTAAATGTGGAGTGAGCAATTAACGGCAATCACACTAAAACATCCGACAGACATCTGCAGCTCTCGCAGACCTGTGAATGAATATATGCATAAGAAATATCTAAACTATCAACATCGCTGCAGTCTGATTAAATGGTAATCAGAAACATGCAGAAAAAAATATTTTGAATAGCTTTTGCTTTTGCGGCTATGACGGAGGTTTTGCCACCCCTCTGAAGCTATTGTAAACCGTTATTGTGAAGCGAGAGAGCGTGTGGTATGGCGTCTCATTTAACGATAGATGAGTGGCTGTGATGTACCACGTCGTGACAGGGGATGATAAATTAGAGCCGTTCTACCAGCACATACACTTAAAGTTGAACGAAACAAATTAGGAATGTTGCCTTCACAAATAGCTGGGAAAAAAAATATAGAAACAAAAATGGTTTTAGTTAGTTTAACCCGCCATTGTCACAGTGTTTGTTGTGGTGACCTGGACTGGTCACTTGAGGGCGCTCTTCTGTTTTTCGTTGTTTGTGTTAAACTCCATTTCCCATAGTCCCCTGCTCACTAATCCTGGTCTAATCGGTAACACCTGTTCATCATTAACCCAGCTATATATATCATGCCTTCTCTGTCTATCATTTGCGTCTTGATTGTATTGTCTCCTCAGTTTGTGTTTTCTGTGGTCAGGTTTTGGATTACCTTCTGCAATGTTTTTGTTCTGTTTTGTTCTGTTATTATTTCAATAAACTGCACATGGAACTTACCTCGTTTTCTCCTGGCATTCCGTGACAGAATCAAGACGCCAATACTAGTTCCAGCAGTTTGTTTTTGTTACCTTTTTTTTTTGGATCATGGACGATCGGATCGTTCCTCCTCCTTCGAAGGAGCGCAGTGCTCGGCTCCGGATGTTGGTCCGCCAACGGGGGATGGACATTGGAGATTTCGCTCAGTCCTTTTGGAACCTTGCAGTAGGGATGGGACTCCATGACTCTGACTTAAAGAAGATTTTTAATGATTGTTTAGACAACCCCGTGCCTCCTCGGGAGATGGATGGTCTTAAAATGCTTGACTTTTGGGGCCTCATTAATTACCTTGGTTACCGCAACTTGGTGATCTCATGTCAGTCTGAGTCCCTTGCAGTGCCCCGGGAGATGCAGGAACCCGCTCCAGTCGGGGAGCTCGCTGAGCCCACTCCAGAGCCCGTTCCAATCCAGGAGCTCACCGAGTCCGTTCCAATCCAGGAGTTCACCGAGCCCGCTCCAGCTCCGGAGCTCACCACCTCTGTCCTTCAGACTCCCACTAAGCGGCGGAGGGTGAGAAGGAGGACAGGAAGACACACTCCACAGCCCGCTCCAGTCCCGGAGCTCACAGAGCCCGCTCCAGCCCCGGAGCTCGCCGAGCCCGCTCCAGTCCGGGAGCTCGCCGAGCCGCTCCGTCCGGAGCTCGACGAGCCCGCGCCAGGCCGGAGCTCGCCGAGCTCCAGTACAGCCCGGAGTCCCGAGTCCACTCCAGAGCTCGCTCCGTTCCGGGAGCCCGCAGAGTCTGCTGAGACTAAATTCTCTCTGCTCTTGTTTTCAGGTACTCCTGAGTTGCTGAGAGGGATTTCGTTCCCACCAATGTTGCCTGACAGGATTTTGGCTCTGTTCTGGTTGCCCGCCTGGGTTCCTGTTTGAGAGGAGCCTCACTGGCTCATTCCTCCGGCTCTGTCCTGGCCATCTGCTGGGAGTCCTGCGTGGTTGGGGGCTTGCTGGTCCATCCTGCCTAGGTCCCGCCTGCTTTCACCCTGCCGGTTCTGTGCTATGCATTGGTCTAGCTCTGTCCCGGGTCCTTTTCCAGGCTGGTCATGGCCCGCATACTCACCCGGTAAGACTCATATTCCACCTCCCATCCGACTTTGTGTGTTCTGGTGGAGCGTAGGGTATACGCTCCGTAGAGGGGGGGGGGTAATGTCACAGTGTTTGTTGTGGTGACTTGGACTGGTCACTTGAGGGCGCTCTTTTGTTTTCGTTGTTTGTGTTAAACTCCGTTTCCCATAGTCCCCTGCTCACTAATCCTGTCTAATCGGTAACACCTGTTCATCATTAACCCAGCTATATATATCATGCCTTCTCTGTCTGTCATTGCGTCTTGATTGTATTGTCTTAGTTGGTGTTGTCGGTGTCAGGTTTTGGATTACCTTTTGCAACGTTTTTGTTTTGTTCTGTTATTATTTTCAATAAACTGCACTTGGAACTTACCTCGTTTTCTCCTGGCATTCCGTGACACTGCTGAGATTTTAATAAAAAAGTAGCTTCTATGTAATTGTCTTTTTACATGTGTTTCAAACTAGATTCAACAAGATTTTCATGTACTGTAACACTTATGTTGACATTAGTGATGCTAGTGTAGTATAAATTACTCACTTATCTATGCATTAAAAAATCTCTTCTCTGATTCACTCTCAGTAGGTAATTTTAAGGTCCATACAGCATTTATCTAGTGCACCTGACTGCAAACACTGGCAGTGTGTTTGCTTCTCCAGAGTCAGACTGTTTGTATATCCCAGCTCAATATGTCATATCTTCAGGTCCAGAGTAAACCGGTTGGTTGCATTTCACAGGTGAATGGACACATTACTTCCAAATCCATCACCATGAGGCCTGCCTGTGAGGGGAGACACTCAAAGCTAATATCCCCACCAATGTGCTTTAGTGATCCTAAAGCCCAGCGCACCAATTACATCTTCAGAGCCGCATTCTTCCTCTCAGCCTAAATTGCTTTGTTACTGGAGTCTGGAGGCTGTCACACAGAAGTTTGAAGTAATGGAGAGTGAAAGGGGTCCAGGGGCGGTAGGCCTGATGCAAGATGTGTTTTTCAGAGTGGACAGCAAGGTTGTGGAGTGTGTAGTAGTTGCTATGGAGTTTTAGTGTGTGAACTGCCTTTACTTTACAATAAATGAACATATAGCAAAAATAGTCTTGGGCAGTGTGGTAATAGTGTAAAGCCAACATTGAACAAACAGAGTTAGAGATTTATAATACTTTTTTATTATTATTAATCTTTATATTTGAACTTTTTTTTCCTCCAAACTAATCAAAACCCCCAGCATTATGCCACAAAGTAGACATTACTTTTTTTTTATTCATCAAGATGATTGTTTTCTAGAATTTTTTTTTTTTAGAAATGTTCTTTCTGTTTTGGGTCAGTTTGACACCAGCAAAAAAAGTAGAAAAATGCAATAAAACAAAAATCAAATCAAAGAAAAAATCTGGTTGAACTGCATCAATAAGAAAATAATACTATGTGAGAAGTTTTGCATTTAGCAATTTTTATGTCTGATGCTCTTTTACCCAAACAAAAGTATTAGAACTTGGTAGCATGTAATCAAGTTGGCATTCTGATTATAATAACTTGTCTAGGAAAAGTTAGGCGCTAGAAAAAGGCTGATTTGAGAGTTATGTACCCTGTATTATGAGTCTTCACTTATTCTCAATAATCGTAATTGACTTGTTAACATGAGTATCTAGTATCTATGTATATATATTTGCCTTTTCTTATGGCCCCAGTTTTGAAACCCTTTGATTTAAAGCACTAATTTTTGTGAGTTAAACTGTGGTGTAGGGCAAGTTTATTATAGTCAGCTATATTCAACCAAAATGGCAAAAGAGAAAAAAATGAAAACAATCCAAAAATGAAAACTAGTTTAAACTATAATAAAAAACTACAGTAGTATCTCAATGATAGTATCATACTAAAATAACACTGGTGTAGGATCATGAAAAATGGACAGAGAAGTCATGGACAGAGATTATGTCCCCAAATACATGTGAACCATTGGATATATGTGGGTGTTTAAGGTGGTAATTTAGATATTCCAAGAGCTGCTTGTTCTGCATAAATTATTATATCGAGTTCTGTGACTCTTTAATATTCTTTTCATACGAACTGTCTATCAAGCAGAACTGAATAATACAAGCTTGTCAACCGTCATTTTCATACAACCAGCTCCTGTGATTCGCAGTTTTCAGTGCTTTGTTTGTACAGACAAACAAAACTCAAATTACAGTAATCTGCTGCAGCAAGATGCAATAAATGATTTAATCAGATTTATCCAGCGGTGGCATGAAACTCTCCTCCGGCTGCCTCTCATCGCAAGTTCACATTCACGAGGTTACGTGACGATTCACTCTGCGCATTCACAGTTGTTGAAAATGTTTATTTGCAGGGCACAAAAAGCCGTTTTGTGCTAGTGTGTTGGATTGCGGTTCTCTTTTCACTGTATACGCTTGTCTCTTCCTTTTAAACGCTGCAGCAGATGTCACCTCGATGCCTCGTTTTTATGCGTGTGTGCAAGTTTTTGTAGCTGACCTATTGTATTCCCTCAGAAGAGTATCTGAAAAGCAGCTTAGCTTGTGTGCGTGAAGAATCCATGATTTATTTACATGTTTATTTTTGTGAGTGTATGTGCGTCGTGCTTGCGGTTCATGCATAGGCTCAGCTTGGTAGATAATGCTTTTGTTGCAATTTGGGATCCCACCTTCACTAAGCCCTTAAAGGGATTTCCCCCGAGGCCTGGGTGGGCAAGAGTGGAAATAAAGCCACAGCGAGCAAACACCACGCCTGTTAGAGAAGAGTGCAGGGGTTCAGCTGCAGGATATGGGGTTCACTGAGGGACAGAGGGAGGAGAAACAGGCTGCTCTCCATCAGTTCTGAATGCCACGACAGGGTCCTGAAGGCACGCTCCTTATTTAAAGCAAGGCGGGAACACAAATGAAAAACTACCGTGGCATACAGCGTGACTGATTCTGATTAGAAGTCATTCCCCAGATGTGACTCCCTCAGCTTAGCTTTCCTCCACTTTTAAAGCCACCATGCTTTAACCTGAAGAGAAAGTGTGTGAGAAACATACAAATTAAAAGAGAAATCGAGCTCTCCGCCCTTGCAGTTAAAACGTTAATGAACATTTAATGCACTGGTTTACATTTACAGAAATGAATACCTTTATTCAGCAAGGATGCACTGAATTGATCAAAAGTCACAGACTTTCACATTGCTACAAAAGCTGTCTTTTCAAAAAAAAAAAATGCTGTTCTTTTGAACTTTCTATTCCCCCAAGAAAGGGGGGGGGGTACAATGCTGTTTCATGCATTCAGAGTTGTTTACACTGTTAAAGAGTTGGATTCTCATGCTAAGCATGGACAAAGTTCTAAAAACAATTTGGACGTATGACAGAATTTTTGTGGCAAAAATCTTACTTCCGGGTTCGTACAAGTTTCAGAGAGTCTTTTTCTATCGTGGCTCTTAATGTCGTAAACGAGGGTGGAGCTCCTTATATGGGCATTTCTCCCGGAAGAACGCGCCCGCGCACGCATCGACCAGAGTGAGAGTGAGATCGCGCCCATTAACGCGCTTCATCCGGCTGCAGGCTGCCCCACGATGCTCGGGAAGATGTCTCCAATCCAAAGAAGCGTGTGTTTGGGTGTAAGGGAAAGAAAATTTGTTTCAGCATCCAAATAAACCAGCATGATGTAAACCAGGGATACAGTTGTTTTACGGGAGCAGCAACGGAGTTTCTCAAGGTGTTTGTGACGAATTTATAAACAAGGCCCAGTTCAACGCTTTTTTTGCACATTGTTTGATACTGAAAGATAGAGCGTTTCCAGCTATAAAAGATCCCGGTCATGTTTCAGAACTGCAGACGGTAAGTGAAACGCATCAAATGTCTGTTTTGTTGGCATTCGGCGCACAACTGCTCATCACTCTTTAGCTCCGCCCACAGCACGCCTCCAGGAGCTCGGCTTTTTCCGGAATCGTAAAGCTGTATCTTTCTTTTATAAAATATGATAAAACTAAAGACTTTTTATGAAGGATGCAGTACTACTCTATAAGTACTCAAGATTAACATGAGATTGGGGTTTAAACTGGCCGGGGTATGCCCCTTTAAAAAAAATAAAAAAGTTCTTGAGCACCACCAAATTAGGGGTGGGCGATATGGCAAAAATATAATATCACGATTTTTTTTAGAAATATCACGATTCACAATTTTATCACGATTCTTTGTCACGTTGGTTTTACTATTTTGCAAGTTGCCTAAGCAGTACAGCCAATCTAATTTCCCTATTGTAAAAAAAGCCTTTCAAGGTAACAAAATATAAAATAAAAAAGAATGGCAGATATTTAGGCCAAAGTGAGCAAAGATAAAAATCTTTGTCATTGTTTTATCTTTGTTATTAGAAAATAAGATATACATTACAAATACACATAAAATACAAATAAAAAAAACAGTGCTTTATTTTTCAAGTACAGTATTTAGCAGTAGCATTCAAGAAACTGAATGAACAAATATAAATAAAACACTAGGCCTATATAAACTGATTCCTAAAGCAACTGTATTAAAGTTATTCAGTCAAGAGCAGTGAGTGATTTTCTCTTTGTGTTGGTGTTTATGAACGTTAAAGGAATGTCACCCAAAAAAAAAAAAAATTTAAAACTTCTGTCATCTCTCAATGAATGAGTTTCTTTCTTCTACTGAACAATACATTTTTGAAGAATGTGGGTAATCAAACAGTTGCTGGTACCCATTGACTTCCACAGTATTTGTTTCATACTATGAATGTCAATGGGGACCAATAACTGTTTGGTTACCCACATTCTTCAAAATTCTTCTTTTGTGTTCAGCACAAGAAAAAAATTAATACAGGTCTGGGCCAACATGAGAGTAAGTAAATAATGACAGAATATAAATTTTTGGGTGAACTACGCCTTTAATGACCAGTCGGGCTGAGTGTGTAATAACTCTGTCCATTTAAGACCTGCATGCTTACTATACAGCAAGTATCAGCTTTTCTCTCAACTGTTTACTTTCATTTTAGACGTAACCAACTGAGTCTATTATAGCGATTTACAGGAAGAGACTGGGTAATGGCGGTGCTGAAAATTCAGATTTGCCATCACAGAAAATAAATTAAAAGAAAATGTATTAACATACAAACGTATTAAAGTGAAATATATTTTACAATATACTGTTGTTTAATTTTTATTGAACAAATAAATCTAGCCTCGCTGAGCAAGTGATTTCTTTCAAAAACATAAAAAAGTCACAAACCCCATTACTTCATTACCTGTGTGCTTCAGTGATGCAGTAGATCATTTTCTGTGAGTAACAATTTAAAATTTCACCTGTTCCTTAAAGAGACATGTCAGATTGCTTCAGAAGACTTGAAATAAGTATGGATTTTTTTTGGTCTGTTTGGAGCCAATTTTCTCCAATATTTAAGTTTCTCCAATATTCCTTTTGTTTCTCACTGGAAAAAAAAAAAGAAACTGTGACGAGATTTGGAACGATGTGGGTTGAAGTATAAGAGAGAATTTAAACTTTTTGCTGAACTTTAACTTGTTAAGTGTTGGACAAACTATGTTTGTAACAAATGTGCAGAGGCGGACAGTAACTAAGTACATTTACTTGAGTATTGTACTTAAGTACACTTTTTGTGTATCTGTACTTTACTTGACTATTATTTTTTCTGGGAACTTATGACTTTAACTTCACTACATCTGAAAGACAAATATTGTACTTTTCACTCCACTACATTTCTATCAAGGTCCTCAAAGTAGAAAGTCGTTACTATGTAGCAGCTTTGAAAGTCAGTGGGTGATTTTTTTTCTTGTCTAAAATGTGACTTTGAAAAAAAGCTGAAGTGACTTTTGAAGTTAAATGAAGTGATTCTCAGCATTTTTTGAACACTGACCAGTTGCAAATGTGATATTTATTTACAACAATTCAATAATAGGAAGTTAATATTGTGGTATATATTAGACACAATATTGTCTGATTTTGCTAAATTGTGTAAGTGAAAATATTACCTATAAAGCCCCAGAAGAATGTCTCGGTTACGTATGTAACCCTCGTTCCCTGAAGGAGGGAACGGAGACGTCACGTCGGAGGACCGACGAAATTGGGATCTCGCTTAGAGGGACCAATCTACTTCGAGTGTAAACTAAACGAGCAAATGCACATTGGCATGCGATTATTGCATCCAGCTGCTGCTGATCACAGCGTGAGTATAAGTAGGGAGCAGGTGCAGCGCATATTCAGGTTTCCGCTGAAGAGCCGAGCCGGTGACCCGGCCCGAGCAGCGGGTAGTACAGAGAGACTGTGGCGACGGACGTGACGTATAGTTACCCTCAGGGAACGAGGCGAGGGTACAACTAAAACGAGACGTTCCCTTTCGTTCGGTCACTCTCGACGGTACAGCGTCGGAGGACCGACACAAATTCGGGTCATGACCCAAGGGCCACAGTATGCCCCTTCCAGTGGTCCTGGGGAAGAACCTGGCGCCCAGATTTTTGGCAGTAGGCAAAAGAGGCTTCTTCCACATCACGAGAGGGATAAACGCTAAACCGTGCTGACAGATAGGGCGACTACACAATGAGTAAGATAGGATACCACACGTGACGGAAAAACGATACCAATCTAGCTCTGGAACAGGGGCGTTACGGAAGCGGGCCGAACCTTCCAAGGAAGGTTTCTCGGCAAAATACACATGGAACATCCCTAGGTGCACTAGGAAGAATGGAGGTGACTTGAACCTATGAGATAAATGGGCGAGAACTGTCATGCCGGGGAAAACACTGGGATCAAGGATCTATAGACCGTGGACTCCCCTTTAGAAAATAGGAGAGCAATTTAGGTCTTACATTTGGAACCCAGCCTTCTACCGGTTCTCTAGGATTCAGTGAGTGAAGGCCTGGCGCCGGACGATCCGCCATGTCTTGCTGCCGAGGGGACGGAGGAACTCAAAAGGGTCTACTGTATGGACTCTCTGGAGTGATTTTGCAAGCCGACCCGAAGCCGGGGCCTCTCAGAGCTTCTACCCATTTGAGGTGAGAACAAA